>CM017896.1:19280939-19880939 GCA_008369825.1 Triplophysa tibetana | reverse complement strand
CTTCTGTTTGTTTTACTGGTCCATTGTGTAATTGTTTGAAGGATCTATTGATAGAAATGCAATATAATTTACACAAATATATATCGGTCAATAAAGAGCTTACACGATGAAGAGTTAGTTTTCATTACCTTAGAAAGAGGTATTTCTAAATACAGTCGCCTACATACACCACAGGTCCCCTTGCATTATTTGCATATAATTTGCCATGTTCTTTCAGCCGTAGGGTTTCGAACGGGAGGGGAGAGGTGGAGTGAACGATTGGTTGCAAGTCGCAAACTTGCCGCTAGATTTCACTGACTGGACCTTTAAATGTAAAATAACCTATTCCGATTCAATATACCCAATTTTGTTTAAAGTTTAATATACTGGTTTGTGTATCTTCATTTCATTTTTTTAATTCACATTTCATATTAATTGATCTTTTTTAGAAATATCTATAGGATTTGAATTAAATCTATAATCATTGACTCGAATCGAGAGCTTGTGAATCGGAATCGAATCGGAACATAATAGATACCCAGCCCTAGAATAAAGGCCACTAGGCCTACATTGTAAGCGCTCTTTATAATCTCCTCTGGAATCTAGAAAATGGTGATAACTTCTAATATGCATTTACTGACTCCCACATTTGTTTTTTATATTTAAATAAACTGATTAAAAAAATCTATCTGTGGACTGTTTTAAACCCAGTTTATAAACACCACAACATCACCACCAGTTTTATGACCAAATTAATAGAAATGTAACTATTGTACACAGTGTAAAAACTATAATTTTACAGAATTTTCACATACTTTTGAATTGCGGTAAAAAATAATAATGCAATTTTACGAGTTGGGTGTAAAATAAAATACGTTATTTACTGAAAAAATATATTTTAAATTTCTGGAGCTTCAGCATGCCAAAACTTTTTTTTTTTTACAAAATAACACATTTTAAAGTATTCAAACCTCAGATGTTTAATAAGATTTTATTAATAAACCCCACAATCATGTTTAAAATATGAGTATGCTAAATTTATTTAAATCATCATTTGTTGGGTACTTTCAGTTGGGAGGTGGCTGTCCTGAACCCTAATCCCTAAATATCAACTCTCAATTATTTTTGCATTTTAATCCAAACTGTCCCACATTTTATAGAATTATACATACTACTACTAAAAATACAAGGAAATTGCTTATGACCACTAGATAGGGCTGCCAAAGATAAATTTCCCTGAAAAACTGATGTACTGATAGGTCATCTATGTAAACATTAAACTACAAAACTGAGTTTAATGTGAGTTCTCCAAGATGAGTCTGTGACAGGTCGACATCAAAAGAGCTGTTTAGTTCCAGTAGTATATCCTTCACATTTTATGAAAACGGTCAAAGAGAATCCAAGTTAAGCTTCTTTCTCACATAGGAATGTATGTGTTTTGTGATGGCATTAGAATTGTATAGAAGTGAACGTTTGACTTGGAATTTGAGATTCTTGAATTTAAGTTGCCCAGCACTTCCTGTTACCCCCAAATTGATAAACTGATACAATAAAGGAGTAGGTTTTATAGAAATCAGTTCATTGTTTTAAATATTGACACCAATATTGTTTTGTAGATGATAAAATCCAAAGTAAAGAGATCAATTCCTCAAGCTTGGAAATTGTTATACCTAGTGCCGATTATATTCATCATCCCTTAGTGGACATAAGTGTTTTTCGTCCCACCAAAGCTCTTTAGCCCCTTAGAACATTATATGGTCTCTGCATGTGATTATGAACATCCTAAACCCTTAAATAACACATAATAACACCAAGCTGGATGATATTTCTTAATCTAGTCATGGATAATGTCACTTATACAGCAGTCCATCATGACACCACAGCCTGAGTCAATAGCATATTCAAAAATGATTATTTGGATCAGCCTGTGTGTATGATACCTGTCCAAAAAAAATGAGTGGATAAATAAAAAGTACAAATTATCACCACCTGCTTGAAAGAACAAAAAAAACATGATGACCCACAGCTCAAACACCACAGATGAAGGATAAACTGTAGTACAAGCCACAACACCACACAATTCCAATACAAACACACTGGAACAGACAGACATTTCCAGTATCTGCATGAACTACCAACAACACAAGAACATTGGTTGGGATTGAATCTGCCGATATTCATAATGTGCTTGTAGTATGAGACAAAAGAAACACCCCACACACAAACTAAAAAGGACCAAACAAAAGATTTGGAGTTAACTTTGTGAAGTAACCATAATAAGTGTCAGTTTAAAGTCCAAAACATATTTGGGAGCCAGCTAAACATAAACAATGAAGTTGAATTCCCATGCAAACATAGTGGCTCTTTCAACAAGTTTTTTTAATAATATTTTTTTAAATCACAGAAGGTCCATGTGGGGAACAGACCAAACTTGAGACATTATTCACTGATAATCTTCATTTTAAGGTACATTTTCTTGCTTGAGAAATAAAAGCAACACCAAAACATGTACTATGTAACATCGAAATGTAAATTAACAATGAACAAAAATGTCAAAGAACAAAAAGTAGGAAATATCATTAATTAACATACTTTTGAACGTGGTAAGCTTTGAACTTTTACAGAAATGTTGCAAAATTGTTCCTATACGATCCTAATATCATGATAAATGAACAGAAACACATTTTCCAGTCTATAGTGTGTGGCTGCTGCAAAAACATGTTAGATTGGCCTCTAACTACTCTACTGGTTCCTTTGCCTGTAAAGATCAGTGGCATGTTTGCCTTAGACATTATCTCCTAACTGCCACCTCATCTTGGAGTTACAGCATAGGCATGTTTCATTGCTTTGATGACTTTATTATCTCTGTGGAAACGAGAATGACATACTCACAGTCAGGTTAAAGGGACAGGAATAGCTGCCCCATCATTAGTGTAGCAAGCCAAATATATGAAGGATGAACTCATATCTTTCAACCTTAGGGAATACAGTAGCCTAAATGCTGACTGATGGAGTAATGTTACTAAAATACATGTACTTGTCATCCAAGACGGGAATGAAATTGTACCTTGTTTTGGACATTCTACATAATATCCTACATTTTGAAAAGGACCTTTCTTGTTGTCATGTTTCTTCCTAAAAAACACAAATTGTTATAATGAAACAAAGGTTAAATATTCGTTTAGATCATGCACCTTTGGAGCATACATTTGAGAAAGGTTGTGTAATTGGTCAGCCTTTCCTGTGACAGTTTTAAGCCTCATGTCCTTATTTTATCCTTTGAGGTGTGATTGGCTTCTGAGCCCAAGTGTTTTAATGGTGGTGAATGAGGTGTGATGTATGCAAGGCCAGGTCCAGTTTAATTGAAGATTATCTGCTTATTTACTCAAGCACAGTCAAAGCTAAATAGCTCAGGGTTTAAAAAACAGACATTGTCAAACTGTGGGGTTCAGTGCTTCGCTCAATTAGAGAGTTTTCCCTGGCAGCAATTCCAATTATTTCACAGTTAAGCAAGAACTGAATAGAACATTTCTGCTTTTGCTGTCTTCCACCCATAATTGGTGATCACTTAGGTTAACCCTGTGGTAATTGAATTATTAAAAAGGATGTTTTTTCACATTTAGAAAAACATCCCAATTCTATGTTTTAAAGTTTAAACATTGGTAACATGTCAATGAGTGTTATTGTACCAGGTAAAATATATCCTGATGGCTAGGTCTTTGTGCAGTTGCGAACGATGTGTCTCGTTTTACATTTGTTTCTGGATTTGCTTGGTCCATACAGAACTGACAATGCTGATCAACAGATGGCATCACATGATTTCATTATTATTTCGTGTTCTGGTAATTATGATACAAAACCTACAGGTGTAAGTGCTAGCTTAGTAAAAAAAATGTTAGCAAATTATATGTTGCTTGCAAAAAAAGTCAATGTGTGTCAATAGAGTTGACACAAAATGTAGCAGCAAGGATAACTGGGTTTTTTCTGTGTCAATAATTTTTCAATTTTAATTTTTCTCAATAATTTTTTTGGGTTAATATGTTACATCAAAAGTACTAGTAGTAATCTGTTATATCAAAAGTATTACATGTATTCTTGGAGTTTATGTAACATTTCCCAGTGAGGAAACAAACTTTTCCTACAGTTACATGATGAGAGTCCATGGCAACACATCAACACCTACTTTAAATTCAACTAAATTCAGACCGCCCACTTAGGCTGAAGGCTGTAATGAATCACACCAATCTGGCTGCCGATGTTGGGTTCCAAGGTTGATCTCATCATGTTTGTTTTTGTTTCGTGTGTGAGTGTTCGAACACGTGGAGTTTGTGTCTTGGCCCCACGTGTTCGCTGTCTGCGTGTGATTGTTATCACCTGCCGCTCTCATTACCCCATCATTTTCCTCACTACCCACACCTGGTTTCTATCTCACTTACCCCTTTATAAACGCCATCACTTCCCCTTGTCCCTCGTGCTATCGTTGACTCAGGTCACAGTACCGTCTCTAGTTTCTCTCCCAGTCTAGTCTAGTGGAAAACTCTCGTTAGCAACCTGCTATCTGTGTGTTGTCTTGTGCTCTGTTTGACTGTCCGTGTTTTGTCCTGGGATTCCCTTTTGTCTTCATAGACTTCTTACTTCACCATCTTCGACCAGCCCACAGAGGAAGAGCTACCTACCACGACTCCGTATTCACCCTCGATCTCTCGTTCTGGGGTAGTTCAGACTCCAGGACCACCCGTCACACCAGCTCTGCCGGATCTCAATATTCTGTGGTCTGACCTCCGCACCGGTGGGCTCCCCTGGAGGATTATCTCGCCGCCTCTGCAGACAGGTCCCTCATATCTACGAAGTGGTTGATGCTGCCGTACACTGGGGTTACCCAGTTGGCCTCGCAGTCGACCAAACTCTACGGAACCTCTTCTGCCTACCTGATACTTATATTTTCCTGTCTGGACTCTGTTGACACTCAAATAAATATTCTATTACCGAAATTGATTCCTCAATTTCTGACCCACCCTGACAGCCGATGCTTAGTACTGCCTACCATGGGGCCAAGTCATTAATGTCTTAAATGACATGCTCAAGTCATCTCCCTTAGATTTCTTTAAAGACGAATAATCAACAGAAGTGGGGGGGTCCTGGCAACAACTTCAGCCTCTTATTCTCCACTTAGGAACCAGGCTTACATACAGTTAATAACCAAGAAGTTCTTCTTTATTGATTCACTTCAACACCAGTAACAGACCCATGCACATACAATAATATTGTATTGTTCACATTAAACCAATACAAACAAATTAGAACAAAACACTAGAATATCAATTTTCAAACTAAACAATAAAAACAGGTTTGTTAAATACTAAAAAGTTATAAAAAGTTACAGTTTTAAATGATATGTTCTAATATTTTTGTATACTTTCTGTATTTTTAAAACACACATAACTTAACATTGTAAATATTATTTAACTTATAGTAAAGCTCTATAAAGGGAAGAAGATTTGCTGTAGCTTGTGTGTGTGCTATATTCCAATACTGAAAATTGTTGTTAAAATTTTTAAAGAGTACCTAAAATATGGTTTTTAGGTCCTACTTTGGTATATGGAGTGTCCAACAACAAGTTTATGTAAATACAATGTGTTTAAATACTATAATGTCGCAGGCAGTTATTCGTACTTTACTTCTTGACTGACTCTCATATGATTCGTTCCGCGATTCATCCGTCTAGGCCCCGCTTACCCGCCAACCTTGTGTCATGTGATTGGTCAGATGGTGTAGTCTGTTGTTATTGGTCAAACGTGATCATCATTTGTCGCAAATGGAACCCCACTAGCATCATTACAGGATTACGGTTTACATGTGGTTGGATGTCATGTATATTATATGTGTAGCTAGAGATGGCGTTGATTTTACTGTACCAATTTGAGGCTGAGTCTGACGAGGAAGCATCAGAAGACGCTCATCTACAACAAACTCCACCACGACTGGAGCAGGATGTTTGTCAGTGGCAGGTGACAACTATTGTCATAAAAACTCCCAGTGTGACAACATGCATGTTGTGCCTTAGCTCATCAATGAAATAAAATGTTATTTTTTTCTTAAAATACTGTTAATACGTTAGTAATACTGTTATTTTGTCTTAATTGTGCATTGTCATGGTACATAGAGCAATTCAGAATGTCGACGTTATGAAAAATGATTGTAGTATTACCCAAATATATCTATAGAGGTGCACGTGCGGCAAATGTGTCAGATAAACAAACTGTAACACCCCAGAAATAACGGTACATGATAATGTGAGCGTTATATGCATTAACTAAACACAGACATAAGGTTCAAAAATATTTCTTGAAGTTAAGACAAAAATGTAGCCGGGGACTATGTATAGTGATGTAGATACGCGGGTGTACTAGTCCACGTCTCGTTTGTGTGATTCAGAGTCGACTCCCATTTTTACAAGCAAATAATTTTGTTATTTATTCACCTTCGGACTTAAAACTTGCAGACAGCTTACTTTCAAACATGGCAACATAACAGACTACATGAAATGTAATTTTCATAATCTCATGCTACCACTCTTTAAGTTTTGCTACTCAGCACTCTTGAATATCCTTTTATGACATAATAATAGCAATTTCTGCTGCTGAGAACAGTGTGAGGGCACCCTCTGTCTTGTTAAAGAACCAGAAATGTTCCTCAAAGAGCTAAATTTATCCCACCAAAAATTGAAAGCGGCAACCTGTAACTCCCCCATAATAAAACACTGGGTTTATAACCATATACAGGGTTTTTATAGTTAAATATATACTAAAATATAATCTTTTTTTATTGATATCAAATTAAATACAGGTCTAAATGTTATTTAAAAAACGTAAATTAAACAACACTCTGACATAAAGTGTAAATATTACACAGATACAGCAATATTGAAAGCAAATAAATAATACATGACAAAACACATAACACAGTAGAAATTTACTACGATAACTCCAAAGACTATAATAATTCTGGGTTATAATAATTATTTATAAATTGTGCTATCTGGAACTGGGAAAGTTTTATTGGGGAACTTCACTTTGACTTGGTTTAATTTCAACTGTAAACAAAAGTACATAAAATGGACTGTAATTTCCTTTTTCAAACAGAGGCAAAAGTTACAGAATGCAGCCTTAAATGAAATAAATCACAGTACTGTACAATTAAACAAAATATTTACTGCATACATGCATTCATAATCATCGTCATCAAGATTCCTAATTCCTTATACATCCGTTTTAATTTAACTATCCATTTTTTTCAGTAAAATAAAACATTCAAGCAACAACACTTACACAACTAACTGAAACAAGACAGAAACATGACATGCTGTATATACATAATGAGTGTTATGTCATAGAAGTGCTAATATCATACTTTCACATATGAAAATAGTACACATTATTGTAAAATGTGATTTCCGAAACCACATGTAATTGTTTAAGGCCAGGCTGGAGGAGGCTTGTAGGGATTCTAAAGCTTCTAACAATTATAGTGTGCATATATTCAAGAGTCAATATCTCTATTGTCATCTTCAGTATGAAGAAGGTAAAACAATAAGAACAAATAATAAAATGAAAATAATTTGCACACATGCATACTCAGGAGCTAGCACTAACTGTAGTGGCATATGATAAAAAACTTCAAGGTGCAATTATATTTTTTATTTAAATTTGATTTATTATTCATCGTCCTCATTAATATTAGTATGACATGTTTACATTTTAATCAACATAGTTTAAATGATTGCTCTCCGACAGAGATACTATGGGTTCGGGAACCAGTAGTAACAACGTCATTTATATGATGGTTAAGCAGCTTATTACATCGTTGTAGGGGAAACGTACCCCAGAACAGGAATAAGGCATGTGGATTTGAGGGCGGCACGCTTATGAGTACAAAGCACTGCGAAGGTCAGTACACCACCATCCCCCACTTCTCAATTCCTCAATACTTTCCTGCGTCTCTCTCTCTCTATCTCTGTGTGTATTTCCCCCTGCCATATAATGCATAGACATTCTGACAAACTGTTTTATCGGTTATATCATATTTCTTCCCTCTTTTAATCAAACAGTTGGGTGGCAGGCTGACTGGCAAGTAGATTAATACAAGCATTGATTCGATTGGATGGAAGTATCCTCACACGTATACTCATGCTCTCTGCATTTAAAATCTTTATACATTATTAGAATTATACAATTTTGTTCAGTCTTTCAATTCTTCATTTTTGTTTAGAGTTTATGGTATGACTCTTCCTTCCTCCTAGGCCTTCTCTAATCACCATTTTCTCTCAGTCAAGACAACAGAAAGCTTCTGCTATTGTGACTTACAACGAAGCCAGCTCTGCAATGAGAAGTGCCCATTGTTCCGGGGGGACCTTGCATACAGAAATACTGTGTACACCGGGAAAATGTAAAGATAAGAAATGGTCAGGAAATGTTATCTGCTAATGTGAATGACAATTAGTCAACAAGGATTAGTTACTCATTAGTAAAGTGTACTTAAAGTGATATAGAGGAGACGAGAGTTTAAAGAAGCTGAGTTTTCCTTTTTGGACGGGGTTACAGACCCTTTAATTTGTGTCTGGTTCCCTGATCATTTTCAATGCCAGTTTAGTTTCTTAATTGAACGTGAAGAGCAGTGAGAGATGTTTAGAATGTGTATGAATGAGAAAAAGGACGAGATGGAGAAAGAGAGAAAAAGACCACCCCCATTACAGAGTGAGCACCTGTGTCATTGTTATGCTTGTTGCCAAGTGACAACATTCTTCACCGCCCACCACAGAAAGAGTGGAAGCCATGCATGAAGACAGGAACAAAGAATCTCATATTTCATGGACATTTTAAGAGTTTGTTTATGTAGGGAATGTGACTGCATGGTGTCTGTGTCTCTATTTTAAAGGGATACTACCCCCGAAAATAAAAACATCATGTCATGATTTATTCACCCAAAGGCAGGGCCGGATTATCCAATGGGCATTATGGGCACAGGCCCAGGGGCCCATGTGCGCTAGGGGCCAAGGCAGGAGGATGAAAATGTCACATAACAGCGTTGACGCGATATTCTTCCTGCTGGGTGCTTCTCTGGCCTGTGCACATGAATGTGCGCACGCAAAACAGTGTTTCTAAATACCTAAATCTGTCTTGTGATTTAGTCTTTTTTACGAGACCTCTAGTGACTTTTGTTCAGAAGAAGCGCATAGCGACAAATCTAGCGACTTCTTGGATAAACCTTAGCTTTCATTCAGTGGGAAAATGCCGCCAGTGCTGCCCGGCGAGCGCAAGGTCTCTCTTTCCCAGCGCAGGGATCACCTTGTCTGGGCGTCACTCTGTGCAGTGAGCGGCAGGAAGAAGCAGCACCGTGATACAGGTGACTCGTGAATAAAATGAGTGCAAAATAGCGTTTCCAACAACCTGTCACTGTTATCGACTGTTTAGATATAAAATATGAACAAAGTTTGTCTGTTAATATCTACATGGTCACATTTAGACTGTGTGAAAGAACATAGCCTAAATCAGCGCTTTTTATTCTGATTTGTTAAATGCTGTCGCGTCATGAACTGACATATACACTAGCGGGTGTCTTAAATCTTAAAAGGTAAGAGTGTTTTATAGTTGCCTTGCCAATTATGAGATGTTTTATATTGATATAATGTTGATCAGTAACTACCTTACTTTACCGATATTTAGCCTACATTATTAGATAATCCACAGTGCTGTTTTTACATACATTGCAAAATGTTTACATACACAAAAATAGTTTGATTTCGTAACATATAGGCTAAAGAAGTATACTTAAATTCTCGTTAATGCCGTTTACTATGACACATTACACGCTTACATAAGAACATGAGTCGCAAGGTGCTTGTGACACTAATAGAGTTTAACAAATGGATAAATTACTCTTGTAGTATGATCAATAATTGACAAAGACTGCCTGTTTATTCTTAGTAAAAATGAAGATGAAAATATTTGAGAATTGCACTTAAGAAGATTCTTAAGAACGTTAATTTTGTGTATTGTAATTTATCTTAAGAAAGTTCTTATATTTTCTCTACAGAACTGTTTTCTGAATCCGGCGTGTTAGTGTAGCGTGACTGCGTTAGAATTTGTACTTCCGCTCAATTTCAGTTCGCTTCTGTTAATGAAGCAAAGCGAAGTAGCAGATTTTGGTATTACCAGGCTATGTTTGTGAGTGAATTATGGAAGAATCTGATGGAACTGAATTGGTAGTGGTGTGGTAGTGTGTGCTGCTTGCATGTGCCGGTGAGTTACAGTATGCAATGTCTTGATATTGTTGTTGCTTTTCCAGGAAAGCATTGTTACAACCATGTGGTGTAAATCCTGTATGATGGAGGATAGGTACAGGTGTTGATATTGTCCCTCAGGTTCTGTTCATAGTTTGAAACTTGTCCATGTAATCCTGTATAAGATAG
Organism: Triplophysa tibetana; assembly: GCA_008369825.1. Taxonomy (NCBI): domain Eukaryota; kingdom Metazoa; phylum Chordata; class Actinopteri; order Cypriniformes; family Nemacheilidae; genus Triplophysa; species Triplophysa tibetana. The sequence continues at coordinate 19,870,492 of CM017896.1, read as the reverse complement.
GGGTGTTTCACACATAGTACCCTATAAACTAATTTAAAACTTTATTGCGTACACACCTATGTGTATTGGGGGGTCTCTGAATTCTTAATCCGGGCCAGCCCACAAGTTGTTCCAAAACTGTATACATATCTTTGTTCAGTTGAACACAAAGAAAGATATTTGGAAGAACGCTTGCAACCCAAGAGTCCGGATGCACCATTGATCATCGTAGTTGGAAAAATATGGTATTTCTTTTGTTCTGTAAAATAAGATATTTTGAATTTAGGAAAAGAAACCATTCTGGAGGCCCTTTGACAACCATTTATATTTGTTCTATTATGCTAGTCAGTGATGCTCCAAAACTGGCAGTTGGTAGCATTTTTCCAAATATCTTTCTTTGTGCTAACTGAACAAAGAAATGCATACGGGTTTGGAAAAACTTGGAGGGGAAGTAATTCATGACAGAATTTTCATTTTCGGTGGAGAATCCTTTTAAAGCCACCTGACTGTCACTAAAATATAAAAGTAGTATAAAAAAACATCCATTACAATGGTTACAAAACTATATACACATTGATAACTTTATATAGACTATATATTCACTAAACTCACAAAAAAATCTGGGTTATTTTCAGACAACAGTTTGGTCAAAACGGACAAACCCAACCGTTGGGTTGAAAATGTACCTGTGCTTGGTCATTATACCCCAAACTGCTGGGTTGTTTCAACACATGGTTTGGTCAACAGTTCATTGTGCTACCCAAAATTCTAACACAAGAATATTTTTAATGCATACTTTCCAATTTATATCTGTGTGAAGATGGAACTGCATGGTGAGAGAGGATATTAAAAGACCAAAGTTAGTTTAAAGCAAAAAACATGACACAGTAAGACAATCAGACCACTGATGCAGATTGAGGGGCTGTACAATGATTAAAAACAATCACAAGGAATAATACGGATCAAATTAAAATTAAAAAATCACTGGTGACATATAATCTAGAATAATATAAAATAAATGTAAAAAGCCAAAGAAAATAAAAGTGTTTGCATTGGACTTAAATTTTGTAATATGTGGAGAATAACTTTTCACTCCAGTTTATCATTCCAGCTGGACAAGTAGAGCTTTCATTGATGTAGCATGATGCATTACTAAGGTTTTAGTATCAACGCAACTGTTGGCATTGGAGACATAACATTGCAGTATTTGACTTCGGTTTCTTTGCTGCTAGGTGTCATTGTTCCATTCACAAACTCTGCATTAAATGTACCCGTTTACTAAAGACAAAAGCTCTTTAAATGCAAAAGATGGTCGCACCAAATACTAATTTGATTTAGTCAACAAAAGTTAATAATAAATCAAATGTATTTACTTTAGCCTTACTTACAAGTGGCTAGCAGTATTGTAGCTTTCAGGTATAGTTTCCAGAAGAGTTCCAAGCATCAACCACAACTCTCCTGGAATCCCCATTATCAAAAGTTTTTTTAAATTTTACTTTTTCATACTATTCTCTCGTCAGATCCTGTAGTTTGAGTTTCTAGTTCAATCTCCTTTTTCTAAAGAGAGCAGGCCGAGTGCATTTCTTTAATCATTTTCATTAAGACTGGATGGGCAGGTGAACTTGTGAATGGATTTTGGCTGTCTTTTTATTCTTTCTCTCAGTAAAAGTCGAAGCTTAACTTAGCATGACACAATAAAAGCGACAAAAGATAAATAAACATTTCTATCTTTTTTAAGAATCATCTTCAAAGTATTTCAACAGAAATTAGTTGAAGTATTTCACTTTTTTCATTTCAATTTCACTAGTATATCACTGTTAAAAATATCTGGTTAACATTTTGAAATTTTCTGGTAGCTGGGGCTCCAGAAATATTCCGTAAAATAACAGTTTTTCATACAAAATTACATGTTTTTTTAATAGACTGTAATAAAATTGGGCGCTAGGAATATACTGTAAAAGTAAAAAAAAACGCCCCAGTTAAATTACAGGTTTTTTCCAGTTTTTATTTGCAGTCTTTTCCTGTAATTAAAAAAATCTGTTAAAAATCTGTTTATAAAAAGTAAGATTTCGTTAGATAGCAGTTTTTGACATTACATGTGAAAAATCCTAAAAAAACAGTAAAATACGCTTTTTACAGTGTACTATACAGTATTTTGTTATTGTGAAAAAATCTTAGATGGATAGTCCAAAATTTACAGATTCTGTAATAAGCATGCCATGTTTTTCAAAATCAGTCTTACCCTAAATATTTTCCTTAAAGATTTTTCTTTTTTCTAAAAATAATATTTAATATTTGGTCTTATACTGTCCTTATGAACATGTTAACCCTCTCTGACCGTCCTCACTATTTTTAATCCTGCTCTTAGCTCTACCTGCTTGTGAGCACCAAGAGTGGCACAGCTCAGGCTGTCACGGTGGATCAGAGCTCTACTGATTACTTCTACTTTGTCACCTTCATCAGGAAATGATTCTGACACACACTCACACCCTGGTCCTCCAACATCAATATGTGTGCCGCCGAAAAACGAAGACAGGATAACATTTTTGAAAAGAAGGGCACGCTCCAGGTTTCCACTCCATCTCACTCTTTCTTTTTCTGCCTTGTTTTCTCACTTTATCCTTCTGTCACCTTTAAATTTCCTGAGAATAAAGTTTTGCATTTGCAATTTACCCTATAAATTCATGTAAGCATAATCTTGACAGATGGCTTACGTTTATCATAAAATTATAATTTTTCTCATTGTGACTATTAACTTCAGACAAATGACCAAACAGGTTAATCTGAATAAAATGGTATGAAAAAGCAATCATGCAAGTCATCACATTGTCACTGTAATAAAAAGAGATAAATCTTCCCTGAAGCTTTAGGAGTTGAAGAAAAGTATGTTTCTGCCAAGGAATTGTCAGCATTCTTTCCACAGAAAAGCATGGCACAGCACTAGCATTCCCTGAAGAATCCCTGAGGGATTACTTGACTGCACCGTCCCTGGGGTGACCATGCCTGCAGGAGCTTCCTTTCAGACTTACAGTCAGCATCATTGGAGTTATCTATTTTAATGTTTTGTGTTGTTCACTATAGAATAGGGTTTTGCCATAAATTTCAATTATTGGATATACACTGTAAATAAAATAAACATACTGCTTTAGGGTGATATCATTAACCATAACAACAACATGGATATCCAGTATAACTCATCAACCTTAGAACGTGCATCTGAAACATTGTGAATAGAAATAGGCAACAGGAAATTTTGCGAATACAAAACAAATGAGCACAAAATGCACGGCTTTGGTTTTATGCAATATAGGAAGCATGATTTCAGGAAACCCACTACTCCAAATGTAGGTTTGTGAATGAATTTAGGAGCAGGGATGGATTACTACTCTCTCTGATGTTGTTTAATCTCAGCATTCAACGTTTTTGATGGCCCTTTTTACCTTGGGAACACCAGTAGGGGGATTTGGCACAGATAGGGCTGCTGCCAGCTATATTCCCTCTCAGACCTTGTTCTGCCAGTTGCTAAAATGTTTCATGTTTTAAATGCATAAATGTTTCCGGGGCCTATGGCCTTAGCTGTATGTACTGTATTCGAGAATCCAAATAGCTACCATACATTACGCATACATCGACAATAGGCATAAAACTCATTTTAAAACCGGTTATTGTGAATTATGAAGATTGCATGCAAACTATTAATTGGGTGCATTTGAATACTGTATTTATTCATGCATGAACTGCATTTAAGAGAAGTACTATTATACTACATCTATGATAAACTGTGATGGTTTTGCCCCTTTATTCTCTTTTCCATACCTTTAAAAATGACTATATCCTCAGAGCATAAAAAGCTTGATTTACCCAAACAACCGTCAACCCTCCCTTTTCAAACCCTCCCACACACCCTTTCCATGCATTACAAACTTCATGGGATTTTAGTCTTTTTTTAAAGCGTAACGCCTCTGGGAGTAACTCTTTTTCTCCATGTGGCATTTTTGCATAAAGTACTAGCTGGGACAGACAATGACTTGCTGTTTTATGTATTTTTTCCTATATATATCTTGTAAAGGTTTGCATTAAAATTACAGAGAGATGAGAATATGTGAAAATATAAATATATGGTTGCTAAAAAGCAGAAATAGAAATGATATAAAAACATATTATAAAAGTTACTGCAAGCTAATCAAATCAAATTTTCAAAATGTTTTGTGTTCCTTTATTATTTTAACACGTAAAAGCATCACAACAACAATTTACAAATTCTTAATTTCTTTAAAACAAAAACACATATACACATGCAACATTAGGGTTAAGACAATGGACCAACTTATTTGATTATTCATTTTGGAATGTGTTGTATACTGCATTGTGTGCATTCAAAATGCAAATTGCTACTTTTTCTGTGATGCCACAAATGTTCTTTACTGGTTCCTTAACCTACCATTAGGCAGCTTTTTAAGCAGTTTCGAACAAAACTAAACAGAACACAATCAAACTTTGAGAGACTAAATAAACAATCTTAAACCACCTTCTCTCAACATTACCAGACTTTTAAAAGTGCTCTATGGCAACCAGATGTGCCCTGCACTGCAATATGCCACACAAAATCAACACAGCTGTAAAGAAAGAAAGCTACTGGCTTTTCTTTACTGTCTGTACACAGTATGTCAATTACAAAACATCAATAAAATTACAGAGGACACCAACATGTCCTCTCGAAATTGTCGGTTCAGGTCAAAAGAGGTATTTTTAAGCTCATTCCATAGAATGCTGGAATATGATGGCAGAGAACAATTACCGTTATGATTATTGCTCCAGATCTAAAAAGTGTGATATTTGTAAGCTTATTGGCCTGTGTTGACATTTATTCCTGTTTGTTATGATTGTCGACTTGATCCTTCACATAAGAACGGCTGCAACCACAGCCATAACACTGAAACACATTGACAGACACTGAAAAATGTACAAAATGTACAATAATAATTACACAAGGAATGAAAGTACAGTTTTTTATATTTGCAATTTGCATGTCCCGTTATCTTTCGTCCTCTGTCATCCACAGTCAGGTTTGGTTCTGGGTTCTTAAAGCCCTGTAAATACCTTTTGTGGTAAGTCTGTGACATCACTACCTAAGAGGTCACTTGAACCAGAGCCCTAAAAGAACCATCGAAATGCTTCCCCGTTGTTAACTGGTGTTCTCTGGAGAAAAAAGAAAAGAACATGATTAGAACTAAGCAATTCCTTTTTTAGATAAACTAAATGCATTGGTATCATCACTAGTATGTTTGTGAGTTTAAGCAATTATACCAGTATACTTATTTTAGTAGTAGCCCAATCTTTATGTCAAGGTATATGTGGCAGCGCTAAAATAAGTTGACTACCAGCTTTTCATAGGCTTTTAACATTTCAAATAATTTTTTTTTTGATGATTTCTTCAATAATGTGTTTACGAGGGAGCATTATCATTTGGTCACAAAAATGTGAGTATACACTTAACATATGTTTTCTCTGCTTTCAAGGCTGATAAGATTAACACACATCTGCAAATATTTTGTACAAATGTTTTTACAGCTTCCTTAAAGCTTTCCTGTAGCTCAGTGGTGTGGGTTCGAAACCCAGGGGATCGCAAATACCTATGTAAAATGTATAGGGTAAAGCAATGTAAGTCGCTTTGGATAAAATGCCAAATGCCTATATGTAAATGTAAATGTTTTAAATATTCAGCTGAGAATTAAAAAAAATTATTGTGATTTACCACAATTCAATTGAATAAAATTAAGCAATATACTGGCCCTTTTTTAATAATATCATGCCTTAAATTATTGAGATCTTTAGGAAGTCGGGGGGGGGGGTGTAATCTTATAAATAAAGTCTGCTGTAAATATAAGAAATCGTAAGACGATAGAGTTCAGAAAGATTCACAGTAAATTGCTACGTCCGCTCAGATAAATTCTCAATTCTTTAAAGATTCTGTTCAAGAATTTTGAAAGAATCTGCAACAGCTGTAGGCATTCTAACAGTATTTTAATAAAAATACTCATGCCTTATGCAGCACTTCACATAGATGTTGCTATAGGACCTGTGAGGAATCTCAAATGAGAGATCCTGATGTTCTCCTGTTGTTGTGAATATAGTCTAGTTGTATAAAGACCTTACAGAATGAAGAACTGCTTTTGTGGTTTTATTATTTTTATTACCATAGATTGAGCAATTTCTATCAACATACACCACGGGTCTCCTTGAAAGGAATTTATCAAGTTGTTTCCACAGTAGACCTAAACTGACAAACTGCTCTACAGAACATGTGTCGTAAATTCTTTATCTCCGTTGGCAAAGAGCTGAAAAAGTGACGACATCTAGTTTTGTGTCAGCCTCCATAGTGCTTCGAAGAGAAGGGGTGCAGTGTAATTTTAACATTACAGGTAAGTGATGCATTCATGCAAGCAGAATGCAGTACTGACAACACATGTCTCTTTTTTACAACCATGAGATAAAACAGGGTACTGACAGTCGGCCATCAGGAGCAGGACTGGTGGGGACTACTGTTGAAAATACTAAACAGCTTAGGGTATGTTTTTAAAAAACATTTCTTAATAAAAGATTGCATAATACAGATAAAAACAGTTCCAGTACCAATGCACTCTTGTAAAAGTACAGAATCAGCACTAAAGCAAATTGGCAGTGGACTGGATCCAGACCAAGCTTTGTCTGCCAGATCACAAACACATGCTACCTACAAAAATACAACCTCTTTATAAATTATATGAAGTACAAGGATAAACTACAGCAGAATTATTATTAATAAAATAACAATTAATAAAAAACAGACCAAACATGGACCCAAAACTTTTGTATCTCTGCAGTCCATCTAAGCCCTGTGCTGAAATTTCTCAAGGCACTTTGTTCAGGAGAGAATCCAGATACGAGAACCTAGTGTGAATAGGCTTCTCAAGAATGTTGTGGACACATGGTGATAAATTGGTTTAAAACCCTTCTGTCATCAGTGATAGATTGCATCTTTGGTAGATTTGCATTCAAGACATACTGTAGCAGACAATGAACTGGACATGGCACAGTCTAGAGGGCAGAAAAGCTAAAAGCAGCTTCCACTTGGGGGTTGCTCTTTTGTTCATGAAACTTAATTCAAGAATACACTGGCTGATCAGAAGGTGGCACTGGCTTCCAAAGACCTATCCTTAGCATCCAATGATACATTGACAAAACATTGACAAAGAAAACTGACTGCTTGGCTAAGACACAAACTTGTTTTGGAGAACTCTTGGAGAAACAGTACTTTTCATGGGAGGAGGGAGATTTTCAAAAAAATGTTTGATGTTTGCTTACTCTCCATTTCCCCATGACCCAGGCTGACCCCCAACGTTCAGCAGAGGGTTCAGAGCACGACAGACAATGGGCTTGAGACCAGCTGAAAAACCTGATGCAAAGTATTGGTTAACTGTAAGTGTGAAGCTTCAATTGAGGTTAGGGCATAAATAATGCAGTGTTCCTGGTGCTCAGTTGGGAGAACAGTGCGTAAGCAACGCAAGGGCCATGGGCTTGATTCCCAAAGAACACAAATACTGATAAAGATGTATACTTTGAACGCGCACTGCGCAAGTCTGCCAAATGCCTAAATGTAAATAATGAGAGCATTAGTAGGAAGCTCTATGTTCTCTACAGACTTCATTAAGTCATCATCGCACCCGCCAGGTTTCCCATTGCATAATCTACTGAGGTAGCATCACAGTGACCTATGATACAAATGATAGTGCGGCATTGTCCACCATTCCTGCACACGTCTCAATCACTCCCTATTACTGATATACAGCTTATCCTGTAGCTCAGTTCGAATAACATCTCCCTGCTAACACCATCTCATGGGTTTAATTCCCAGGAAACACACATAGGGATACAATGAATCCCTTAAATTGTAAGAGACTTTGGATAAAAAGCATCCCCTTTACCTTCCTAGAAAAAAAACAGAAATAGGAGAAGAATGTTTCTCTAGATCCATATATTTCGGCATTGATCAGTCCCTAGTGCAAATGTGGTTTGCTATAGACAGTAATGACCCTGACGTGCGTGGCCGGCATGTCTGCGATTTGTTAAGTCTTGCACTATCGATCTGTTCGAGACTTCCTGAGTGCTGCTCAAATTCACTTCCAGTCGGCTCGCCTCACTGCTGTGACCAGGCACAAAAAGAGAGCTCAATTAGCACAGCTCGACGACGGCTCTCTCCCGCCTGCGCACTCCATCAAAATCACTCCATCAAACCACCCAGAGAGAAGGGGGGAACAGGAGACGGAGGGGTTAGTGTTACGCGGGGATATGCAAGTAACTCTGAGGTCTCATCTGCAATCAAATGACACCAAGTAAATGTTCACAAGGACATAAATATCAGCCTGTCTCAGACATACACAGACTGTCTGACCGATGCACAATATGTAAAGTGTTCACTTATATTTAAGTCTATCATGTCTATTGAACATAGTCGAGCTCTTAATGCACGAATGGGAGGAGCATCCTGTCAATCACAATGCAGAACTACAGAAGTCAAATATAAACGGCTTGTGTAATGTTGAATGGCATATTGCCGTTGATAGCATTTTTATAAATGCAATATAATAAATCAATATTCCATAAACAGTAATGTTATTATGTATTAATAACGACCAGAATAAATATTTGATAGAGCAACATAGCAATTTACCCTTTTATTCTATTGTGTGTTTATGATAATTTCGTGACTATTTTATTGATCACTAAGCATTATCTGCACCATTTCTGTATATCCTGAGCCCCACTTACAGTAACATGTTCGAACCACCAGTATGAATGCATTCATCTGTTTGAGATGCACTGAGTAGAGGCGACAATCTTGTTTCCTTCTTACAAAGGAAGACACGTCATAGACGGAATCAGGCTGGCTGAATGAAGTGGGGGTCCTAAAAGCCATTGACACTGATTGGGGATGGCAGGTGCCGTTAATGACAGGGGCTGGGTATGTCCTACTCTGATTGAAGTGAGAGAGAGTGAAAAAGAGAAAAAGATGAGGGAGGAAGAGTGCTGATTCATTACCGAGCCCTAATCAAATGGTAAAAAACACAGACAGGTATGGTAGACGTATATACGCTTAGAAACACGTACACCCTGTTTCACAAAAATATGCGCATATAGTCAGGCAGACTCTGCCTCACACACATACAGAATCTCATCCAATCCCATTCTTTGTCCCCCACCCCCAGCAACCCTGATGCGGGGATTCATGAAGGCCACAGATAAACCACTCAAGACCACAAGGATGATAATAGCAGGCGCTGCAGAGCCTCAAATTCAATCAGCACTGCACCGTCAACGTAGATTAGTTTAACATGTGAAACATGCTCGTTGACGTACGTTAAAGACACGCCAACAGGTTCAGTGACCTCCAGTTCTACTATTATAGCCAAAATAAATTGCCGAAAAGGCACAAAGATAGCTTTTACATTTTGTTTGAGGGAGATACATTTTTTCTTATTTTACAGCAGCATCAACAACTGTCCTTGTGTCATCAGTTGACACTTTTTAAAATATTTTTGGTGCTGGTATTTCCTCTGCTTGTGACAAAGTTTTCTGTTGGTGTAAAAAATGGGAGTCAAGTTTAAGATGCAAGGCTGCCGGAGAGAAGAATGGGGAATTGGGGGGGGGAATTAGGGATTCAGTGACAGTGGCTGAGACCCTCGTCTCTTCACGAGATGAATACCAGTCCAGGCAGTGTGCTGATGTGCTCCAGAACGCTCATTATAACGTACAGCCCATACGTTGCCCTGACATATCCATTATTTATTAACGTATGGACCAGGAACCAGGCCACCATTCACACTGCAATCCTTTGCAGGCAATTCTGACAGCTTTTTTCAGAAATAAATAAATAATCCTTCACATTTTCTCGTTCTCTTTGGCTTTTCCTCCCCACACAAGAATAGCTTGTGTCTTCAGACTGCTTCAGCCACTAAACACGTAAACATTTTACGTGCATTCACAGCTCAAACCACAATCTCAAACTGACCAGAAACATTAATTAAATGATTAACTATTGTGCATTTTTAAGGAATAAACCCCAAAAAAATAAGATTCTGTAATCATTTGCTCACACTCATGTTGTTCCAAACCTGTACACATTTCTGTGTTCTGCTGAACACAAAAGAGGATATTTTGATGAAACCAAATAGTTCTGGGACACCATTGTCTATCATAGTAGTAGTAGTTCTTTTCTACCATGGTACTCAGTGGTGTCCCAGAACTGTTTGGTTATTTCTCCAAATATTTTTCTTTGTTATCAGCAAAACAAAGACTTTTATGAAGGTTTGGAACATCTTGAGGGTGAGTAAATGATGACAGAATTTCCTTTTTTGTGAACTATTCCCTTAAATTATTTTTAACAAAAGGGATACAGCAGAATGTGATAATAATATAAAAAAATATTTATAATAATAATGTAGGTAAAGTGTTTACACAGAAGAGTGAATGACAAAAATACACAAAACAAAGATGAAACATAATATGCAGCAAAATAAATGAACACATGATGATGCATATACTGTAATAAAGACAAAATATACAATGTATGTATGCCAAGTTGCATGTACACAATACAAATAGCAGTATAATATTTTTGTCTATTTTTGATCTATAACATGTTTTCATATCATATCATTTTTTAAGCTATTATTGATCGATATTGATTATTGGCCGATATATCGGTGGACCTATATTATTTATTTAAGATAACTCACATTGCTGCTCTCTAATTGACATTAGCCATTAAAAATGCGATTTGTGCTGCCGGTCACAATGTTGTCTGAAAAACACAACCACAAATTGTTTAGCAATTAATGACAAACAAATCCTTACAAATTTGCCAATATTAAAGGAAGAAAAGACTGTAGGAAAGAAACAAAGACAATAGGTTGACAGAAAAAGAGGCAGAACGCACTTAAGGCTAGGGGGGCAGCCAAAAATCAGGGCTCTTCCCCAGACAGAAAAATAAAGTTTCTCTGGTGCAGTCAGCCCTAACTGATGTGTTATATATTGCCTGTCACTCTATTCTGCTGAAATATTTGGGCGTTGTCGAGCTCAAACCTGGAAGGTACAGCAATCCATCACAAACATTCACATGAGGAGATCTCATCTAAGAGTTGGTAGCCAATATCCCAGAAGCTTGAGCAGCATATAAAAGAGCCAGTCCAAGATTGTTGCAAACACAGCGCTCATCTAAATCTTCGACATTCTGTAGATGATTGCTTTTGCCTTACATCACAATATTTCCAGGCAAACAGAATGAATTATTAAGAATAAAGATGATATTTCTACTTTAAAGCATGCACTGCCTGCACGAAAACCACATATGGAAAAGGATCTCATACTGAGCTTTGAATTAACCGTTAAATTTAAAGAATGTATAACACATGTATATGAAATATTCACTAAAATGTTGGGGTTGTAAAATTCTAAAATATTGTAGTAAAATATTTAGAGAGAGAGAGAGCAGAATGAAATAGAAATGTGGGTAAAAAATGACATGCTACTCCATATCCATAAAAAATGTCAGGTTGGATTAAAAAGTTAATCCAGAGGCCATGGGACACAATCGCTCCATTTTCTTTCTAAAATCTTGTAATAAAACTATAGCACAAAAACAGCCATACAGGAGAGCCATTATGGAGCCAAACTCTTTATATTTACTTTAAACATGAACACAGATTAAGTAAACCAAATAAATGTTCACTTCACTGTCAATGAGAACTCATACAGAAGCACGACAGAGAATGGTACGTTGTTTCACAAAAGGGGCCAAGGTGCTGCAAGTGCAACACAAGTGCACACGTGAATGCTGAGGTAGTACTGTTAAAACATACATACAAAAAATATGAGATATATTTTTAATAATAACAAGAAATAGTAATAAAAACCAGTAAGAGTGATAATGAATAGTTTCAGAGTGCAAATTGACATTGAGGTCATGGCATTGACACAAATTCGAGTCTAGTTTATAGATGATATCCTCAATCCTATCCAGTGTTGGACAAGTTCCAAAATGCAATAAATTATATATTACTATTTACTGTCATTTAAAAGTAATTAGTTATATTATAATATTACTGTCTCTGAATTGTAATGTGTTACACTACTTTTGCTTTACTTTTTGAGTTACTTTTATCAAAATTAGGGAAGGGAATTTTTCAATAATTTCTTATTCAAATATTTGAAATAATAGAACATACAAAACAGAACATACAAAACAAAACAAACAAAATGCAATGTATATTGTGATAAATGTTATCTTGTTTATTTTTTATTTTACATGTTCTTGATAAGAAAAACAAGCATATAGGGTCTGTGTACCTTCTGGTCATGTAAATTTCGTTTTAGAAAGGTCATTTAATAAACGAAAAGTCAATTTTCCGGTTCTTCAGTCATTTACAGAAAAAGAAATCCATTGAAAACGAAAACAGAAAATACCTCACTTACCAATTTACTAAAGGGCATAACTGGGAATGCCCACAAAAACGTCATAGACTTGGTTGGCATAACGCCCACAAAACTCTGTTGGATTTAAAGTGTGTAGACCTTGTTAGGTTTTTGATCTAAGCAACCTGTAAAGATTACTATTGGTTTTTGCTTGGTGTGGTAAATGGTTTGCGGTATGGTAAAGTTGCTATGTGGTTTTCTGAATCTCTAAAAAGTTATTGGAAATTGGAAAAAGTGAGAAAGTGAGGAAATTGGAAAGTGAGGCATTTTTCTGTTTTCGTTTTTTAATTGATTTTCTTTTCTGTAAACGGCAGAAGAACCGTAAAATTGACTTGTTTCCCATAGCTTGGTTCTGGATTATTAGTAGGAAATAAAAACAAGAGTCCTTTTTTGTTTTTTAAATTACCTTTTTGAAACAAAATTAAATGACCAGAAGGTACACGGACCATATGGCCAATTTTACTCTAGTGAAACGAGACTATTTTAACTTCAAAGGGGGAAAATACAGGCTTTTAGGTATGGAAAATGGTATCAGTCTAATGCTAAGGATAAATTAATGAAAATGATAATATTCGAATAACATTTTTTATTATTGAATTATAAAAAAATATGAATATATTAATTATTTCTGATAGAATATTAAAACATTCGCTAATCAAAATAACCACAGAAAAATGACAAAAACAATAGAAACCATCACAGACATTTTGATGGTTTCCATTAAAACACTTTTTACCAAAACAAATATATTACTGTAATATTGTTACTTTTGTAATGCGTTACCCCCAACGTATCCTATCTACTTGCTTTCTAATCACTCTCCATATTTGCCAAGTAAAATGGAAAAAGCTTATGATAAAACAGTCGATCTGCAATAATAGCAGTAGATTTAATGAGAAAACCAGTCAAAATTCAAAAGGTGCTTGTTAAAGAAAACATCTTTATTATAAATTCAAGTTGCTCACTATTCGGTCCGTATTTGATATGACGTGTAAACACAGCCGTCTGTACGAGCATTTTTAGATGTGATCATGGCTCACACATGTAACAATAAACAACAGTGAGGAGAGGCAACACAGAAAGAGAGAAATGGGATTGACGTCATCGTTGACTGTTGATCTACATCAAGAAGCTAAAGAGTGTGAAAAAAAATATATCTTTTTTGGAAGGAGACAGAAAGATATAAGAACAAAGTGTACAGGAAAGAAAAGGTAAAAGATTGAGAGGAAGACAGTGGCGGCAGGGTGCTTTCTAAGGGCTCTCAGGGGACATTTTGTGGAAAGATTCCCTCCCGTGGCAGCCCACAGGCCTTTAAAGAATGGCAGCGGGACGTCAGTCACTGGCGTCGGCTCAGGAGAGCGAGTGAGTGCAGCATAGCGATGAGCCATGTGGGTGTACTGGTGCGAAGGCTAAGCGATCTAAACAGATTGCCTGTTCTCTGAAATGTTAAATTGAAATGCAAAACACTAGCTGACCGCCCTTCCTCTCTAAACAGATTCGCCAGCATATGTGTGGGAGCGTGGACAGCTTCCCGGGGAGCACTAATATTTTAAGGTAATTAAACTACTAACCCACTGTCTGTGAAGCCCCTGACTGTGTGAAATGACAGTTTTCTTACATTGTTTCTTACACTGATTTTAACCATTCATAGAATGGAAAACAGTCTGTACTGCGGTAGAAATATCAAAATGCTCTCAAAGTCCACCACCTGTGCCGTACATATTTGTGAGGGGCAAAGCTGCCATCCATAGCATACACCTCATATTTTTATGATGCTTTTTACGAGTTTATCAGCCCCGGATCATTGCCACTTTTATTGTATGTAAATAGCAGTGTGACCATTCTTTAAAACATTTCCTATCACATGGAAGAACATTTTTTGGGGGTGAACTATTGTCAGTTATGTTGTCATCATCACATGATGTTATTCATATAACAAGAGCTCAACAAATTTCTACTCTTTCTATAAAAAAAAAACTATAACAACCTAACTTAGCTCTGAATACTGTGGTAGGCTTGGTGAGACCAGATTTATTGCAGTTATGCTTTTTCTTGTCCTTATGTTGTACTGATTGCTTCCATTGTTTACCTTATTTGTAAGTCGCTTTGGATCAAATGTAAATGTAAAAACATTTTTTATTTGGGTAACACTTATGGGTTGTATTTGTTAGTTGCATTAGGTAACAGTAAGTCACAAAAATTTCTTTAGCATAATGCACAAGAAACAAACAATTGACCTCTAATCACTGTCCTACTTGGTCATTTAGTCGAGAAATATGACCTAATCCAGGTCATGAATGGGTTAAAACCAGGTGCTTGATGTGTCAACTCGTTTGGTCAGCGCCCCCCTGTGTTGCATTTTAACGTGCAGGGTACCCCTTTGGCATCCTTTTTCGTATTCGGTTGCTTTAGGTTGTTTGCTAAAGTGTTTAAATAACTGCCTTTGCTAAACTAAATTGGTTTCATAATGAGCACTTTCAACCGTTCACCAAATAAACGTACAGTCACAAGTATTTATTGCACATGCCAAAAAAACAATATAAAAGTATTACAGACAAACACAATCGAACACAAGAGACACGAAAGCCAATGCTATTTGAACAAAAGAAACTGACGTAACACTTCTTGGTGGCAGTTTTTGAACGTCTGTTCTCCAGACCTGAAATGTACAGCAGATGGTGTTCGCTTTCGCATCTGTTCCTCGCACTATTCGATCGTTTGGCTATAGTACACTTATTAGTATTTTTGTATTTTTTGAACGACTCCATGACTGCTTAGAATTAGGGTGGTTTTGCAGCGATGACATGTCTTGGGGTTTGATAAACTGAAAATTAAACCCCAACACATGTTATCATAACAAATTTACACCCCAAATAAATAATTTCATAATGACATAAAGATTTTACGTGGCCATCACGTCTGCATGTTGTTGACGCCAATGGTTTCTCGTGGAAAGCAACCCCTGATAGCACACATACATCTGGCTGACGTCTATTCTACATCTGCATTTACATCTTACAGACATCT
The DNA here is from genome assembly GCA_008369825.1 of Triplophysa tibetana. NCBI lineage: Eukaryota > Metazoa > Chordata > Actinopteri > Cypriniformes > Nemacheilidae > Triplophysa > Triplophysa tibetana. Next base: position 19,854,976 of record CM017896.1, on the reverse strand, counting down.
ACAATACATAGTTTGCTCATCTGCAATACGTATCGGAGATTTCTGCTGTCAGACGTTATATAGACATCTTAAAGACGTCTGTTAGATGTTTATGATTTAGAATGGATGTACATCTGCTCTTTCTAAGATGTTTAGCAGATGTTTTTAGGCAGCAAATCTCAAGATCTATAGCAGACCATATTACAGACCTTCAGACGTCTCCGAGACGTATTGCAGATGAGCAAACTACGTATTGCAGATGTCTGTAAGATGTAAATGCAGACGTCAAATAGACGTAAACCAGATGGATTGTGCTATCTGGGACGGATTACCCCGCACGTCGAAAAAAATTTCAATGGGGTTCCCCATTGTTCAAAATGTGACGAGTCGGGAATGAGAATATGTTGGATGTGTTAACAAATTGCAAAAAAAGTGCAAAATCCTTCTGCTTCAAAGAATCAACTACAGTATACACCTGTTTTAGCTTCTTATCGTAGAATGTCAATGTTCATAAATGTAAGCATGTGTCCACTATCTTTTGTACACTGCACAAAACATCCAAAAAATAAACAAATGACGTTTATTTGAAAATAATCTGGATTCTTGTATAGTTCTTGCATATTTTATATCGTCACATCTTAGAGTTGGGAGGACTATAATAACGCTTAATGTAAAAGATATTTGGTGTGATGAGCGGCGGGGAGTGGAGATGGAGTTTGAACATGAGGAACGGTCTGAGTTTACATTTTCCCCTGGGAAATCATCAACTAGCCGTTAATAGGACAAGGTAGATTTAGGAGTGCTGCCAGATGTGAAGAGCACTGGGAGAGAAGTCACCTTTTATTTGTTTTTGGATAGACGGTTGATAGGATAAATTTATATACACCTTTGTTTACAAAATGTAATTTTCTTCAAACATGTGTTTCAATTTCATATCATAAAATTGTTTCAAATGAAATATCAACACCTGGCTTTAAGCTGATTGGTTTTAGTGGTGATTTTAGAAACATGCTCAGCAGCTTGCAACTTGAACATTACTGCGTTACTATAATCTGAATACTGATTAACCTTTTAATTTTCTTAATTGCATCAGAAGTGTACTTTTCATTAGACTTAATATTTATATCTCCACAAAGCGCCTTCATCCAAAACCACCACACAGCATGCAGGAAAATCTTGAGATGGAACGTTGCAGTGCATGAACAAAAAACAACAACAAGGTGTGAAAATGTATTGGATTTAAGAACGTAAAGTTTTTTTATCTCAGTAGAAGCACTGAGGATGAGAGAATAATCATCTATTATAAATTAACAAAATAACTGTTACAAATATTAGATTAAACAGTGTGTAAGTTCCTTTTTGTAAAGTAAAACTGTCCAACTGACAACGAATAAAGCTTTTGACAGAAGCAATATTCCTCTTGCCCCCGAGCTGACTGCATTCTAATGCAGCTCCTTAAGTCTGGCATGCATATGAATCAGGTAAACAGGGAAATGCAAGAAAAAAAGTCTCATGAGGGTTAAGTGAATGCCTAAAATTTTACTGTGCTTGTTATCCTGTCATTCTGTCATTGTGATATTGGCCTCCTCTCATGCTGATCTGCAGACAGACTGGTGGAAATTAATAGACTATTTAGAAAGTTTGCATCTTATCCACATTTACTGTACATCACCACATTTCAACAACACAGTACTCTCATAGTAGTATGCATTTAGCTTCTTTCCCTTCAGCATGTCCAATCAGCTAACTACAATCAGACACTCAAAAGAAATGTCTATTTTTATGGAAATGTGAATGGAAAAGACAATCCAAAAATTCTTTGCTTCAACAGAACACAAAAGGGGCAGTACAGTATTCCTAATCGGAAATTATAGGACAAAAGAGAAAAAAACTGAAACTCGCGGTGCATAACCAGACGCAAGTATAAACAAGGCTTAAAGACCACTGGGACTTTACACTCCGCATTCAGCAATGGACAACATCAGACATTTATAGGGTAGATTGAATGATCACCAGCTGTGATCTACTAGTGTTTATATGGCTCAAGTCACTTCACTAGTAAAACATTAGTCACGGGTTTGAACCCCTTGCAATAAACCCAACCTGATCTCACAGGAATTCATAACAATTTCACGAGGTGGCTAATTCATGTGAATTTTTATGATGTGAATTGTACAAAATGTCTGATTATTCGAAAAAAGCAATAACCGAAGACCCTGCCCCAACCCCTAAACCTAAAGTCATTGGAGCGAAAGCAAATCATACTTAAATGTACAAATAACAATGTACGAATTCACACGGATTAGCAACTTTCAATAAATAGTTACCTATACTTGTAAGATTGTGTTGGATAAACAACATCCCTGGAAACTATTTAAAAAAGGTTAAAACAATGTATGTAATACGGTGCTGTAAAACATATTTTACTATATATGAAATGTAAGCATTTTAGTGTACACAAAGATTATTAACTATTATAGAATTTATTATTTCTCTACTTCTAACTAAATTTAGTACACCAATTCTAAGAACTGGTAAATAACAATATAAAATAATAATACAATATTTGGATTTTTCTAAAACCAACATTTTTCTTAATCTGATACAATACTATTGTAAACTTTTGTGACAATTTGTTAAGGTGTAGTTTCTGCAACCTTAACTAGACTGAACTACAGGAGAAAATGCAGGTCAAATACCCGATCCTCTGACCTTTGTCATCACCATCGGTCCCAAGTTTCTTTGCATCTTTTCAAACAGGTCACAGCAATGATGAGGAACCATTTAACTTTTCAGCCTGAGCTGCCATCAATTATTCAGTGTCACCTGTTAAAATTTTAAAGTGCCACACATTAGTGTTCCAAGCACCTGCACTTTCACACACTGACCATACTCCATCCCCCCTCACCATCCAAGAGAACAGCCAATGACTATGAGATCCTTCGCACAGGGTACTAAGGATGTTAAATCAAGCCAGGTCAGGAGAGACGACAGGCACCACGAGTAAGGGCACAGGTCAGGCATGTACGATTATGCTTCAGTCTTAATTGGTAGCCAAACCAATAAATTCAGTGACAACACTGTAGCACACTGTGCAGAGCCGTGCAGCCGTTCGCAAGAAACCCCTTGGGTTAAAAAACCTTTAGTGACAATAATGTTACAATTAAAACTCTAAGGGAGATCTGGAGAAAAAAAACTACGGTACCTGAAATACTTAAAGGGATAGTACACCCAAAAATTAAAATTCTATCATAATATACTCACCCTCTTGTCACTTCAAACCTGTAGGATTTAGGAGTAAATAATGATAGAATTCGATTTTTTGGATCACAGTGGTTAGCTCCTTTATCCCTTCAAAAAAAAAAGAATAATGTCCACAAAAACCAACATCTAAAAATGTGTGCAAAGAAATTAAAATCTATTTTACATTCTAAACAATAAAAACACAAATACTGAACAAAGCTGTCATAAATTCATGCATTAAAGGTGTATACATGACTAGCATAGGCTATAAGATTCAAACACAGTAGAAGATTTTCAGCAAATAACAAGCTCAATTTCATTCCATTCTGAGCTACATTCCAAGTCTTCTTAATGTGATAGCTATTTGAGAGAACTAAAATATAAAAAAGTTTATATTTGTAAATAAAAATATTTGTAGGAATTAGGAATGTAAATGTATTGTGTTAATTAGGTGCAATAACGGTAAACTTAATAAGTTGTTTGTCAATTTAATGGATTAAAGCTAAGGTAGGAAAAACTTCTCAAACACGTTTTTTGATTCACTGGTTGAACATCTCAGGACCATTAAACGTTTGTGCAATCATTGCATTTGGTCCGAATGGAATGGTAGGATGTCTTCCTGCCTGTCAACCTGCAGTGTGTATTTGCATAACACCCTGTAAGCAAGGACATCACACATCATCAGCATGTTCAATGATGCTGTGTTTACGTTCATTATTAATCTAAATGTTATGTGCTTTGTCTCAGTGGCGAATGAGACATGAGGTAATTTAAAACCATTACGTCCCACTCTCAACCAACGCCTTATCCTTAACATGACGCTTTGCAGTTACTGCTCTGGCTGTGTGTGATACGTTGGAGGAAGGTTTTGCTTCATGGAGAATGCAGAAAAAAGGTGCAACATTTTCCTCGTTTGTGCTTCAAAGCTAGTTTGCTATAGGAAGGCACAGAGATGACGTATTTTTGTATGCAAAACCTGGAAGCGAGTTAGCATTTTAGGACTTCCTGTTCCATCGTTCCAAAGTCTATGAGTTTTTTAATAGGATTTTGGTAAATTGCCAGAAATAAGGTCTGAGGTCAGCAAAACCAATTTTCACGTTTTATTCTATGACATAAAACACACCAGTTATAACCAGTATCTTCGAAGAGTATTTTGTTTGATCACATTTATTAAAGATACATACAGCTTTAGGATTGTTTCCGAAATCATACGGCGCGTTCGTAGGCTGAACTAAAGCACATTGTCAACAAAACACACACATCAGTTTCATTCACCGCATGCAGTTCATGTCCGGCCTCTTTTTGCACTTGGATGGCTCAATATATAAGTTTCAAACGATCTCCAAATCCAAATCCAGTGTTATATCCACCGTTTATATAACATTCATCACCCAAATGCAGTGAACACCTGAAATTCTTGAATCAAACACAGATTCTGTAATTTAGGTTGTATTTAAGGTTTGATATTAGTAAAGGCCGAACTAGGGGGAAATTTCAGTATTGTAATTCTATCAATTGCTTTGCATTACTATATATACATTCTGAAATATTGTTGCTTTATTTAAGTTTACTGCATTTTTCATGCTTTTGATATGGCAAAAAATTAAAAATTGCTTCATAGAAATGTCTTTCACATTCACACAACTTGTAACTGTAAATAAAAAGGTATCCAATCCTCTTTTGCCTATATTTAAAGCCTGAACAACATGCATTTGTGAAAGAAACAAAGAAACAAAAACACAGACCGCTTCCAAAACAGAGTCCACACTTAAACAATCCGACTAACCTGGAGCATTACTAGACCTAAAGCAAGTTCGGGAAGCATTAGGTAAGATAAGATGACTCTGCCTGACTAATCCATTCTGCTGTCTGGGAGAGACAGAGAGAAAGATGGAGAGAGAGAGACAGAGAACAGCAGAGCAGTGACACGGGGTAATCCTCCAGGGTCTTGCATTAGCGCGCTAAATTAAAGGCAGTATTAGATTAAATTGGCTCTCCGATTTCAGGGGTGTAAGTAAAATTCTAATTTGCATTTTCCACCGCCGCTTAAGATATAATTAGTTCAGGGTGATTCCCAGGTGCAAAACACTGACAGTCACATCCAGCTGCTTACTGGGAATTTATCATTTTGTTAGCAGCTAAAGGTGCAATCAGTGGGTCTACGTGTGCGCTCGTGTGAGCCTGAGTGTGTGTTGTGTATGCGTCTTTGTCTGTGCAGTCTTATAGGTGGAAGCAAGTCAATTATGCATTTAAATGGAGGATTGAGAGCATTTTATCTGTGTGTATGTGCAGATGGTTGTTTAAATGCATGTGAATCTTCTGTAGCGGTCAGCATAGGTGTGGGCTCCATATAAACGAAGAAATTGTGTGTGGGTTGAAGATGCTAATCAGCCTTACAGCTAACTAAGATCACTTAATGTATATTTCTTTACATGCTGTGTATTGCAACAGACAGTTCACCATAAACGATAATGCATTGCATTTAAGTTCGTCTGGTTTCTCCAAAAACTACTACCGTAAATTGAGTTTTTGAAATGCTTTTCACTGTTTAGGGAAAGACTTTCCCAAAAAAGCATTATTTCCTGAAATATTGACTTGCCGCTAATAATTCACACTTCTGTCTTTATATAAATTATAATAAATAGCAATAAAATCTCTTTATCAATCAAAATACAACAAAAAGTGGGTAGGTTATGGTAGTTTTAAACAAAAGGTAAGAAAGAGTGTGTTTCTTATCATGACAGAAGGGAATGTAAACAGTCACTAAGTTGCTCTGCTGTCTGCTGATTCCCACCGCTTTCCAATTCCACCACTATTTCTATGCAGATCTGTTGTGTATTAAATATGATATAATCTTTATTAATTAACTTGTATTAGGGGGAAATATTTAGAGATAATCATCATTTACATTTACATTTACCTTTATGAATTCGGCAGACGCTTTTATCCAAAGCGACTTACATTGCATTATATAATACTTTCTTTTTGACTATCTGCAATCTCCTGGAATCGAACCCATGACCTTGGCATTGCTATTGCTATTGTCATGCTCTTACCACTTAGCCACAGGAAAGTGGTCCACACTTCACAGAGAGCAATAAAAAGGTTAACGTCACCTCATTCAAGGATTGTAGAACAATGTGAACTTGTGAATAATATGATATTTCTAGACACAACCTCATCTGATGGCTAATTAATATGAATTTGTATGATTTAATTCATCCAAAATTGTACGATTATTAGAAGAAAGCAATACTGAGGGCCCTCCTCTAAACCTACCTGTCACTGGGCCGAGAGCAAATCGTACTTATATGCACATTGCACAAATATGATCGGACGAATTAGCCACCTCGTGAAATAACTTCAATTTCCTGTGAGATTGTGTTGGTAGACATTGGGATTTCACCCCTAACAAACATTTAAAAAAGGTCACACATCACAACAATCATATTTTCCTATGACCTTTTGAAATACAGTATAACATTTCAACATATTCCACGGTCCAAAAAAAACATTGCTTGTCACCGAACTGCAAAACAACGTTGGTGTAAGATATGTTTATGCATATAGAAGTATCATTTCTGCACCAGAGACACCAAACTCCTCTTGTCTGTGATTGAAGAAACAGAAAATCCTAAACTTCGGACATTAGATAGAACAAGGATAAGAGAAAAGCCAAAAATGTATACCAACTAGACTTTCTGTCTAGTCACAATGAAGTAATAAAGAGGAAGTAAAACAGCGCATACTGTATATACACATTTTACTGTATGTGTCCTTCATTTTTACATCATCAAGCACAAAGTAATGTTTGTTTTAAACCCTGGTGTTATTAAGTCTTTTTTAAAGATTGTTTAATCTAAAGATTGCCTTTAAGTGCCTTGTAAAACATGTATCTCAAATGCATCTCCAGTAACTATTGTAATCGAATTACAAATAGTTTAACATAGTAAGCATTATTTTGTTTTTTTTCACACTTGGATTTAGCACTGTCCAATTTAAACCTTAATTTACACGACTACATTCTAGCGATAGCAGAAATATACCCTGTATTTGTCCACTCTTATACAAACTCATCCAAATTTGCCACATGCAAAAATATGAGATCTCTTTATCTAAGCCCTTGAAAACAGTACATTTAAGAGAACCGTCATTTTAGATATTTCAAAATCCCTAGCGCTTCATCAGTTTGATGTGCAAATGGTTTTGCCATTTCAGAGTTTGTAAAGACATCGGAAAGAGAATCCAGACTAGCAGCAGGAATTTTCTTATTGCTCTCATTGTGGGGGAGATGGTCTGGCCTCGTCAGGAGACGGTTTCTATAATTGGTTAAAATGACCAGGCGCAGAGAAGGATGGCTCTCTGCTGAAAACCATTTCCCAGCTCAGCTTGGAGCAGAGCCAAGCCTAGGGTTGTTCGGATGCGTTCCAGCCCCAGCCTGACTGGCAGCAATTAGGGGTGTCTGAGCCAAGCTCAGCTTGCGCTCCGCACAAACACCCCTAATTACTGCCAATTAGGCTAGGCGGGTAGGCAGATTTGAGAAGCCGGGGGGATGTTCAGGCATGGGTGGGCATGGAAACAATTTTCAAGGGCTTAGAAACGTGACTAGAAGGAAAGGTTAATGCTTTTGAGTGCACGAGGGGAGGGAAGGAGGGGGGGAGTGTGGTGTCTGAGCCGTCGCCTCACCTCTAGCGATGAGCCGGGCTTCTTTTTTAGCTCCTCGCATTTCCGAAACTTGCAGATCTGGTGGCCCGTCTTACGGTTCCGACAACTGCTGCACACTCCACAGTTGATTAGCCTCCTGCAGGGCGCACACACCCCACACCTTTTCCTTTTCTTTTTCGCCGGGTTTCCGCTGGATGCAGAGGAATTATTCTGTGGGCAGTCTGCCAGATTGGCAATTTGAAACGCACTGTCTGTAACGGCTGCCGAGGCTGTGGGGGAGTGAAGGGCTGTCATGACGATGACCCCAGGAGGTAATGAGATGCCCCCTAAAGCCGGAATAGCGGAAAAAGTTCCAACACGTTCCGGGAGATTCATTATCTCTGCTTCGGCAGCACCACATTTCAGCTTGTTCATGCATTCTCCCGCTAAAGGTCTGCAGTGTTCAGGGGATAAGCTAGAGAGGAAATTATTATTTGCCATTTGCAGCGTCTCTGGCAGCACGCCAGGTTTCCCCGGCCTTGGGGAGTCGTTTCTATGCATGCCGGTCCTATTAGGGTTTATTGCCGCTGATTTCCTTCCCCAGAGCATGCCGTTATCACAGTTCCAAGGGGACACGCCAATTCTGGCGCTGGGAAAAATTGGTGTCGTTATGCGGGCGATCTTAGCAGTCTGTGGAAATGCCCCATTGGTTTTGTAAAAGTTCGCGAAAGACCTGTACCTTTCCATTTCGGCATTGTAATCCAACAGCTGGCTTAATCCACCATCCTGAAGATTATCCTTATGCAAGAGTGACAAGTCTGTGCTCGGTCCGGTCTCAATGCAAAGTGCATTGTTAATATTAGACATGACTGTTGCTAAGATGCCAAGAGGTCACGATAAGTATTTCAGGGTTGTAAGTTGGTTTTTGGCAAGGTGAAGCTGGTTAGAAACAACAAGTTACCATCCTGGTTTATTTCCTTCACTAAAACAAGAGAACAACAATTACACAACAAAGTGACAAGCATTTCCTGCACATCTTCAGACAAATTACTCAATAACAGTACAACAAAGTTGCTGCTTAGAAACTCAAAATTGCTCTTTTTTCTTTATTGTCCTTGCATTATCGCTTCATTAATACAATGTGTCACAATTTTTGAGTTGTCATTCTCATCTATAAAATATGCCCTCGAACATATAAGAAATGTTTGCTTTATGCTTATGCAATGTTAATATAAACCTAACCTTAATAAAATCTAACTTGGTAGCCTGTTGCATGGTCCAGCTTCTAAATGAACAGGCTGTATTCTGGTCAAAAAATATTATTATAAGGACAAAGTTAACCTAAATAAATTCATTTTTACACATCACATAGAAAAAGCAAAACAATAGCTTAATTTGACAAATATATATATATTTTAAACTCCTGTATTTTTTAAGAATGGCATTTCAAAATGATGACACAACAGTACAGAATGTTAATATACTCAGAAGATAATTCACCATTGTCTAGAAACCATTCAATGACACAAAGATGCTCTGACGTCCTCCACCTGAGTCTCAAACCTTGACAACTGTAGTGTGTGTGTGTGTGTGTGTGTGTGTGTGTGTATGTGTGTGTGTGTGGGAGATCCATTTCCGATCTCCCAGTCTGACTGGATTTTGTTGCCACAGATAAAAGCCCATTAGACACTTCTTTCTCTGCCTGCATTACCTTTCACTAGACTCTCTCTCGCTGGCTTCCTAAACACAGCACATTGCAAGAACACAACAGCAATTCAAAGCACTTACATGTGAACTCCTTGGATTTGAATTTAATCATACATTTCCACAAGAAACACATAGCCTACTGTATAAATATTCATTCTCGAAATGTGTTAAAAAGATCCTGTAATTATTTATCTCAGGTACTGAGTTCTCAAATAAAGCCAACATGTTTTTTATTAAGTTTTGTTGCTTCCCAATTAAAGGCAAAACAAAGAGTAAGCATAAGAATAACAAACATCAATACCACCGAGCTTTCGTGTCTGGACAATGTGCATTTGTGCTATCATTATGCAAATATTTTTTAATAATCGATCTTGTTATCTTCGTGCACGAGTCAAATCTAAATTCAAACTGTGGAATTTCACGCGGTAAACAAAGTTCAGAGACTAAGAAATATCCGATAAACGAGAAGACAAAAAGAGCTCGAGAGTATAGCAGTGGCACCACATACAGCAAAGACATTCATATCAAATTTCATAATGAGATTTAATCACTCCGAAATAAATAATAAATCAGCGGACATTCAGAAAGCATGCGCCAATATCGCTTAGCGAGGAAAAAAATGAAAGAGCATCACCTACCAGACAATCCAGACACTCGAGCAGCACATTACTGCGATGAATACACAATAAACAGACGCCGAGCGATCGCTACAAAAACACCATCTTTACGCACAAACCAACATTCTTGACGGAAGGAAAAGTAGAAGGAAATGTTTGCGTTTGTGATGGCGTCCTGGCTGTGCCTGTTGTCCGTGAAGCGATGACTGGAGGTGAGGTGTCTCCTGTCGCTGTGTGTGGCTGATTGGTGCTGAGGTGAGGAGGATGGGGATGTGGACACCAACTGATCATTGGCTGGAAATTACTATAGAAACACCAGGAGCTCTGGGGAGGGGAATGCTCATCAATCTCTACCGGGAAACAGCGTGCTTTCCCTCGCTAGATGTTTAGTAGCACTACGAATATGCATGGACATTTATTAATACATAATTCATCACAATAGTAATAACACTAACCTGTAAGCAGTTTTGACTGTGTTTTAAAACATTTGGATTTTTGTAAGGAAAGCTTCCCAAATGCTGTCTGACTTAAAAGCTATCCTGCTATAAAATGTATTAGGTAAGTTAGGTGTTTAGACACGACCATGTTAAGAAGTACTACATGTTTTTTATTCATAGGCTATAAGGTTACCAAGTATTTGTTTATGAGAGTAACATTAAATTCTTGTTAAGAAATTCTTCTTCTGCAATATTGCAACGAATGTAAATGTTATCAAACAATTTCAATAATGTTTCAACAACTCTCTTGCCCATTAAAGGAAGGCTATTTAAATGGGTATGTCTTGCCAGTGGGAAGGGAAACGAATCGTGCTTGTTGGTTATCGTTGCCTTGGCGTCATGTAAAGCAGATTTTTTTCTGAACAATTCTGTTTTTTATTTTCACGTTTTGTGGATTTACTTACTATGATTGACTACGTAACATTTTCTTTAACAAATATCCTATTGTCAGCAACTGTTTTAAACTTTGACATATGTTTAAAGGTTATAAAGCTGTCCTTAAAACTCAATCTATCAACATACTTTTTGGAATGGATTTTGCCTGTTTTAAATATGTTGATGAAAATAAAAATAAACTGTCCATTTAAATTTTGACAGCTTTGTGTCCAACTGTTCTCTGCAGAAAGTTAATGAGCAAATGGTGGCACAAAATGCCTCAGGAATTTGTTTGCCTAATGTGGATCTTTAGACTACATGAAAAAAACGTCAGTTTAGTGTCCTGCTTTTTCTGTATTGCCTTACATAAGAAATGCACATAGAGTAATACATGTAGCAAAATGACAGATATTTAAAGTTGCACTTGCTGGCTCTTATTTGTTTCAATAGTATTAGTTTTCATGAAGTTTGTTTACTAATTGCTTAGCAAAATTGCATGTTTACAACTGGTAAGTATTTGCCACTAGATCAACTTTAAAGTTATCTTGCAATGTGAAGGACTGTACATATACACTTAGCATATGCATAGAGTTTTACACAAAGCCTTACAAAGAATACTTTGATTGATCTGATACACACACAATTTTGCACAAAAGTTTTTTGTGCAAGACACAATAATGAATAATTTTGAACAGAAATCTGGTCATATTGTGTATTCAAGAGAAACAATGATAAAATGTGTTTTTCCCGAGTGACAGTGATCGATGACAGTTAAATTTAAACTCATACTGTATTTTTTCAAATACTTTAATTTAGTTGTTGTTTTGATTTTATGAAAGCTGGGAAATATTTATTTAGGTCTGTTAAAAGTGCTCACATGACTCATGATATCATTTCCATCTGGATTATTTGTTACGAAAATCAAAATAAAAGTAATTAATCACATTCTTATCCAATCCAAACAATTAGCTATATAAAAAAGTGAAAGTGACCTGTTTGTCAGGTATGGTGACCCACACCCGAAATGTGACCTCTGCAATTAATCCATCAAGAGAGTAGTGAACACATGCACAGCAAGTGGGAAACACACATACACCCGGAGCATTGGGCAGCAATCAATGCAGCGCGCTGAGAGCAAGTAAGGATAAGGTGCCTTGCTCAAAGGCACCTCAGTCGTTACCCGCCGGCCCTGAGAATCTAACTGGAAACCTTTTGGCCATGAGTCCGACTCTCTAACCATTAGGCCACGACTGCCCCTACAGTCGTGTATATACAGAGTATAATTAAACATAGCAACAAAAAATGTCTTAGCTCATGCAATGTGATGCTTTGTCACGAGATGCACAAGAACCGACAAGGTTGCATGACATAATATATTCTGGACCATGAATTTGTTTGTTTTATTCATTCTTAACGCCATTCCACCATCTCGGGCGTGAATCAATACACAAGTCTGTCCTAAACACAAGTCGATCCATAAATTGGGGGGGGGGGCAATTTGGAATCCTTAATCAACCTCACCTGGGCTTTGGGCTGTGGGAGGAATCCGGAGTAAACCCACACTAATAGAGGGAGTGCATGCAAACTTCGCAAAGACAGGCGTCTCATGCAGCCGGGGCTCAAACCTTCTGTCTTTGAGGCAATGCTAACCACCAAGCCACTGTGACGCCCAATTCTGGTCTTTATTTTCTTGAGCTGATCAATGAATAATGACTTGATTCAATTCAGTTGAATAATAATTTTATTTAAATGTGGGTCTGTTTTTACTAGCTTTATAAATCTTCAGTGTGCAATGTGTAATTAAAACAAAAGCATATAGCTTTGTGAACAGTAGAGCATAAAGGTAAAGGTTGAAGCCTAAACCAAAGCTTTTTATTTAAAAGCAGCAATTCCTTTTACAGTACAGACTATCCATAATTCAGTTACATTAAAACACATTTTCTATTTGATCAGCAAACACTTTCAGAAACATACAGTTTTAGTAATTGATGCATTGTCCTGAAATTTATAGCCTATGAATATTTTGCAATAACCTTCTTGCAGTACTTTTCATATTTACGGACAATATTTGTTATTGTACATAAACTAATTTGATTAGATCACTGCAGTGCTCATATGCTGTATTGTCAGACTTTACCCGGCTCAAATGAGACACAACCCACTTGGAATTGTCTTGACTCTCTTGAATAACACTTCTGCAATTGTTAGAAAACGTTTTAGATAATATTCTCTAAGGATTTTTTGCTCAGACTAAGCAATCTAAACTATTTGCACAGCACGAAAATATCCTAGTTGAGCTGAGCTGTTTTTAGATAAATACTTTCACTGCCAGTCTTCAGAGACCATTATGCATGGACACATATGACAGTCCCAACCTCCTTTATTGCAGACACTTTTGATCTTATGAGCGTTCCCCTAATCCTCCGGGGAAATCTGCCTACATGGCTCTAACTGTCGGCAAACTGGAAATAAAGTGTTGGACCAACAAGGCCAGCCTTGTAACTGGATCTGTGCCTGTTTTGTTTTCCAGCATTTATAAGTCAGATTATATGTTTGACTAGAAAATGAATGGAAAACATTTCTGATTTACATTTACTTATTTGATACCTTATTTATCCAAAGCGATTTACAAGTAGGGTGCAGTGGGCAGCTATCACTGCAGAGCAAACAGGGGTAAGGTGCCTTGCTCAAGGGCACTTCAGTCATTTCCTGGTGGCACTGAGAATTAAAGCAGCAAGCTTCTGGCTATGAGTCGAACTCTCTAACCACTAGACCACAAATGACTTCCTACAGTCAGTTGGGAATGTGCAATATACATCACTACAGAGCAAGCACAAAACCCTTTTTACATTTTACAACCTTGTTTTTTAATAAATACTTAACTTTGGTTGACATTTTTAATATTGTTTAACATTCATTGCTTTAAAGTGACATAATTTAGCAGTCACAATAAGGCTGCTAGAGACACCTTTATTGATAATTCGTAGGTGAAAAAGCAAACAACATCACTGTGATTTTGCTTCTTCATCCCTTACTGAACTCAAGATGTTTTCGTTATGAGCAAATAGTTTTGCATAAAATATTTTTTCGATTTGCTGTTTATTTGCTGTTTATTTTGTGTTCCTCTTTGTATTACATTATAGTAGAAGTAGACATCGGAAATTGAGTTAAGTGTTTGTGATTTATTTGATGGTATAATACACATCCAGTCTAGGAAATCTCAAAAGAAACACTACTGGATGAAGGCACATATTCCACATGTATAATGACCTCTGACAGATTTGGGTGAAATTATTTGACTACGTCAATGTAATAGTATTTATATAGTCAACCAGCTGTTGCTTCAACAAAATTCTTTCCTTTAATGGAATGCATTTTCTTATAATCTAAAGCTGTCTATCTAAATATGCTTGTAATGCCTAAACTGGTCTTCAGCATTGCAATCTCTTATTCTTAGAACGAAATGTGGAGGATCAAACACTGGGAACTCCACCTTCAAACAACCAAATCCAACTTTATCCTTCTGAAACATAAACAAAAGGAATGCGGGGGTCAAACAGAGTATATGCAACTTGCTTTCATGTCTCACAGGAGACAATAGGACTAACAAAAACTTTTATTTCTTTATATCTGTGTCATCGCAGGGTTGAATGAAGGCTTCACAAAGTGTCTCAAGAACTAAAGATAACTCCTAAGGAGAGGAGAACCATGGGCTATAAAACTGTGCAAAGGCAGCGTGTACCCTTTCAAATCAAGTGCACCCACCAATTTATAATCAAATCCCACATGGCAAGACAATATATCTGTCAAAAAAATTAAAATACGTGGAGGATGCATTTGCTTAAACTAATATCTTCTAAAGAGAAACAATCTGTTTTAAAGTCTTCCACACAGCACCAAGTATGCTCTGTGCTGCTGACCTGGAATATTTGTCGGCCTGGGAGACAGCAGGTGCATCTTTTTCCCTAACAATATCCTAGATGCCAATACATGTCAATTGGTGATTTATAATATTGTATTGTCTGTCCCAATCCGGACATGATAACCTTATAGCCACAGGAGATAAGTCTCTGAGCCAAACATAAAACCAGGAGCCTGAGATAATCGAAATGCATGCTTCTGAATGAAGATTGCCATATTCGGTTTATTGCTCGACCCTACATGCCTGGGCCTCAGGAATAAGCAGAAGATGAGCATCCTCAGAGATCTTGTGATGCGTCACAACTCCCATTACCACCCCTCCCTTCAGGAGTAGCTTGTCTCGCCACATACTGTATGAAGCTGAGAAACCAAGGTGACACACAATATCTTGGGTTAATGCAGGTGTTCATTCTTAAAGAAATCCTTTTAATTGTCATATTAATAAAGATAGTCATTACAAGAGACTTATATATCGTTGCCTAGCTGACATTTCAGGGACATCACTGGCTTTGATGTTCAATATCAGGTCCATGACAGATCATCCTTTTATACACTTTTTCGTCTTTTTTAAATAATTTTTTTAAAGATTTTATCAGACGCACCAGAACAGAATTTCCGGTCTGTGTTTGGTATAATATAACAATTAGTTTATAGTTTACATAGGAGTTTTATTCATGTTAATATTATTTTATGTTTACATCTTATTGTATATTAATTGTATTAAATTAAATAAAAAATACTCAACAGTTACTGATTCTTTGCAAAGGTCTACCGGATGTTTGTTTATGTTGTTGTCGCTGAATCCGTTTACAGTATATGAGTAAATAAGAATGATTGTCCAGCTAAAGCAAGGTCCACAGTGGAAATGGATCAATGTTTTCTCAAAAAAAATTCTTCATTATTAAGCTTTTACAGACTGAGATTTGTTCACTTTGTTGAACTCGGCTGAAAGAAAGTACAAAGTGAAGAGTATAAACTGTACAAGTGTTATTCACCATTTTTTCAATGAGGGTTCTCAAGCAACCAGTGGTCAATATTTTGGTACAAATATTTTTATTTTTTAATCTGAAAAAAGACTATCTATGCATGCTCAAAGCGCGCCACACAGTGTTCAATGAAGACATGTACAGAGAGATATGACACTTGCTGCAAGTGACACTTGCAGCATTCAGATCCTCTCATTTTGAAAGGGACATATAAAGGTGGTGGAAAAAATATTTAGGCTATGGGAGCGAAACATTTTTAAATATTTTGCTCTCCCGAGAACATTGCTTTGCTTTGCAAAACTTTTGCGTTTCCCCTTGTTCCTCAGAGATTATTTTGCGCTCCCTTCTGCAAACATGTGCTTGACTTTGACGAGAAGTGTAGCCGTCTGCTCTCGTCCAAAGGAATGACATTAGTTTTTCTTATTCTGCATTGGTTCACATGGATTATTTTCATATACTTGATCTACATTATCAGGAGATGAATCAAAACGCTCAGATGCATCTGGATAGGATGACTGAATAGTTTGGCAGCACTGTCCAGACAATCACTATTGACTGACGTTTCACTGGCTCCAAAGACTTTTTTTAATGAATATTCCACGGCATGACAATAATATAAAGAAATTAATGAAATATATCTTTCGATCTCTTTTAATGGATTGTCAACATTTTAAGGACATTTATGTTATGTGGTCAAATTCCTTTGATCTAAACTATTATGTGATTGATGCTTGTACTGGCAGCTCTGTTTTTTTAGGGCTGGTTAGGGGACCCCCCAAGAGTTTTGACAAAATTCGAACACTGGCTTTACAGCCACTTTTCCTAGAATGAAATTGCTGTACCAACGGCTGGGTTGTGACTCAGGGGATGGGACCTCTGGCTTAGTGCCACTGTGTTTATGAACAGAGCTCCCAACCCAGTCCCCCACACGCAGTCACTTTACTAATGCTCATCTGTTGTCCTGTTACAGTAGAATCCCCAAAACATATCATATTTAAAGCAACCACAATACATGTGGGCCAGAGTAACTTTACTGTATTCTGAATTGTGTGGAAACTGCACTTTATGCATTTGATTTAGTTTAAGTTGCTGCTTTGTCAACATATGTAAGAGAATTTTAATTATGTTGAGATTAAAGCCAGCATGTATGTCATGTCTTCCAATGTTTATGACCAACTCCATTTACATATACACATGCGCAAACCGGACACCTGAACTGCTTGCAATGCAGGGGCTGCATCTGGAAATCTGCTTAATTTTATTGCTCTGCCATTTTATCATTATTAGATTATTTACTGCTGCCATGAAATCTAGAAAATGTGTCTTTAAACAAAAGTCAGTTTTTTTTTTTAAATAATCACAAAGCCTGTGTACATACAAAGGATTTTAATGACTGAAATGAAATAGGCACGATGCAAAATTATACTGACACAGCAACTGATTAAACTGGAATGTGGGTGGTAAGGTACTTTTTGAAAAATCTCTCCTGTCACTAATTTTGCTAAAAGTGCATTATGTGCCTTGTCCATTACAACTTGATCCAACCAGTTACTATCTAGAATTCTCCAAAAGTAGCAGGATACAAATAGAGAGACATTGGTCTTTGTTGTGGTGAAGTCAGAATGAATTGTATATGATGGCCTGCCCCATGAGCAGCTTGTTATAGAGAGGCACCTTCAGGACCACCCCAGGGTGCAGCTGAACACTGATGCTCCAGGCATCTATTTCTTAACCTCCCATACATCTAAGCGCTGTAAGCAAGCAGTTATACTCTTTTTCAGTGTACTAGCATGCTTACAGCTGTCTCTGTCTGTCAAACTGCCTAACTGTTTTGTCCATCTTTACCAGTTTGAAATGGCTTTATTGACGCGAGTAAAAAACACTTTTGAACCTTTATGATCAGCCAAAGAGTACAGTGTTTGAAGTAAGGTTGTTTGACTAAACATATATAAAATCCTGTATATTAAGCTGAGAATACAACTGTACAGTGCTGTGTCCTTTCCAATCATAAAGTTGTTAATGCTTTTTTATTAAAAAACAAAAATTGTATTAAACAAAATTGCCAACAAAGGTTGAGTTTAGTTGCAAATGAAAAATAACAGCATTCTAAAATTATTTATAATTCAGATTGACTTTAAGTGAATTGTTTATTTCCTTATACATGACCTTTAAATACTGGGTTGCATGTAAAAATCTTTCCACATTACTAAATGTATAGCTGTGGTGTCTGCAGAACTAGGCATGCAAAGCCTTTAATCTTTTTTTCGGTTACAGAGGAGAACAAAGGTGAGGATCATAATTTTTATTGTTCATTTCTATTTTCCATTGCAAAAACATAGTGGATATACTGCCATCTTGTGATAAGTTGTGACAATGCTTGAACAAGACGTTTAAAGACCCCATATACTGTATATAAAGATTGTTTCTTGAGACTTAGAATTTAGTCTTGGAAAATTGGAATAGTCAAATCAAATATACACAACCCCCATAATAATGTTATGCATCTGACATGACAACTCTTAAATATTGTTGATGATTTTGACAGAAAAACAATGGAACAGTTTCATGTAATGGAACAGAAGAGAACACAAAGCACAGGGACAAGAACGACGGCAAAGCCTCTTTAAAGAAAACTTTCAAACCACGTAAACCTGCAGTGCAGAGGCTGTGTTTTATTTGATGTCAATAGAGAAGATGCTTCCCTGAGGTGAATAAAAGTGTTATCACTCCTGACATTTAGCGCTCTGGCACTAAACCCATAATCAGCCAATTATAGAGTTGGATATTTAATTTGATCATGGAAGAACAAACTGCGCTATATGATAATACAATTCTGCAATCCAACAGAAATGTAATGATTTCCGGGTAAAAGAACCCAAAGTGCAGGCAAACACGGGGATGAAGGGGTTAACAGGGTATTTATTATACAAAAAAATCACTACAAAAAGCACAAAACAAAACCCACGAGGGGGAAAACAAGACAGGATTAATAATAAACTAAATCACGGACTCACTCGACTAGGAAAAAAAGCCCTTTATACAACACTAAAACTAAACTTACAAGACACGAGTTGCCAGAAACAAGGAATATAGGTTTTCAGGTTTCTGAAACAAGAAACGGAGTAGGCCTACCATTTCAGCAAACATGAACCAGGGTACAAGGAACAAAGTACAATCCAAGAACACAAGACAATGAACGTGAGGATATTTTAAAGGGGAACAAACACAGGATAATTAACAAGGGGCAGGTGTTGGTGATGAAACACTAACGGGAAGATAACAAGGAAACGAGATGGCGGGAAACACAGACGAGACACGAGAAAGCGCATGGCCGCCAATATATTCGTAAAGCCATGTCTTTCTCACACAAAACCCAAGGGCTATGCCATTACTCCGCTGCAAGATAAGAATAAACATGACATGATAGCGGAATCATGACAAGAAAAAGGTACAAAATGTAGTTGGCTTTATAAAACCGATAAATGTGAATTTTAAAATAAGTGGGAAAATCAAAGCATTATTCTTAACATGACTTTGAAAAGTTGCGAGGTTAAGATTTTTTTAGATGTATTTTCTATATAATCAGGGTTCAGGAAAAACGGACATGTTTTCTTCAACAGTTTTTGTGGATGCTATAGTACAGGCTAAACACACACTGTTTTGTTAACAAAATTTGGACGAGAAATTTATTTGTGAATTCCTATTTACTAATATCCTGAAAACATTTACAGAGTTTTCAGTGTTGGCCTATTTACCATTCCGGATGAATCTTAAATTTTAGCATGTAGTTCCTTATACAAGGTTAATCTCGTTAGCCAGTCTGCTATAAGCATTCAAATGTCTAATGCAACTGCCTGTATTGTGTACTTTCAAAGACCAAAGTACACAAAAGTTTTGTACATACAGAATTGATAGTACCTCTTTCGTTTTATTTATATATTTATTTTTGGGTGGTGAGCAAATTTAATGCAAATTTATGCCAGAGCAATGCTGAAGTACTAAGTTTATCCACTAGAGTGAACCACAGCACAAGAAATCCTTGTTTAGTCAAAACTTTTTGCATCAGGGTGAAAGGTTTGGCTTAAATAGTGTGAGGCAAAAACCATGGCGGTTGGTTCTTGTTAGAGTCTTTGATTGGGTTACATTATTAACCGTTCGATATTATTTATGTTGGTAGTTCTTATGTTAGCTTACCGCAAGTTTCCCTTTGAAAATGAACTAGACAATCATGACTGCCGCGTACAGTGTGAGTCCACCATTATCTCTTACATTTTGAACAATCTTAAGACCCTAAACAGTGTTATTTATTTAATACATATTATTAACCACAATTAATTGAAACGGTAGAGGTTTTAATAGGCTAATGGAAATGTTAAAGTTTGTAATTTGAATAATTCAACCCTAGCCTAATATGCAACAATATAAGTTGCTTTATTGTTTTACAGCAAGTTAATTATTTCATTGTATGTACAGTGTTCCTAACAAAAACTGAACCAATACTTATGGGTTACAGTTAAATATTATGGTGGCTCTCAATAATTGTACAGTTCTTATACATAGGATGTACATGTAGAACAGCACTTTAAATAACATGATACAGAGAAATCTATAAAGTCATTCGTAAAGTGTGAAAAATTAAAAAGTGCATTTCAGAATATTTAAATGTGTTGTTAAAAATAACACTTTACCATATGACCATGCCATATTAAAATGATTTGTAACAACATAATCAATATACATTGAATATAAGAATGCCCATAACAGAAATGCTGATTAATTTAAAAAAGTATCTTATACATATATTATGGTCATTCCCATTCCAGTTCAACAAAATCAAACCTAAGACGTGACAATGTCATCCAACAGCAATACAAACTCAAAACAGATACAAACTGTAGAAAAAATGTAGGTTACCTGGAACTTTTATTAATGAACAAAAATTCTAAATCCTTGTACTAATGAAGAGTTTGGTTCTAAAATGAGATAACTCAGTTTTTTTTTAAATCATGTTTTTTTGTGTTGTGCATTCCAATTAACACAATAAAAAAAATCAAAACATGTTAACATAATAATCACAGCATGTTTTAAATAATTAAAAAAAAAAGTTATCTCATTTTGGAAGCAATTCTAAAAAAATTACTGTTTGTTAAAAGTGAAATGTAAATTTGCGGTCTGAAAAAATACAGAGCGTCATTTATGTTATTTTGACTTTTTTCTTAAGTTTTCTTTTCAGAAAATAAATGCAAATAGAAACAAAAAAAATGTATTGGAAATTTTGTGGAAATATTGTTAGTGGTTCACAATATGATATATTTATTACTATAAATGTTTTGATTTAAATCATCTGTGTAACTGTTTTTGTATTGTTTGATGGTCTCTGTGTTATTGCTTATTCTGTGTACTGGATGCTCCTGTCACCAAAACAAATTCCTTGTATGTGCAAACATACTTGGCAATAAAGTTCTTTCTGAAATAGTTAATTCATAAAAAGAAGGTCTCTTATTTTTTCTGCGGCTGTATATATGAAAATAAATCATTGAAATTAGGTAACATTGTATTAAAATGTCAATCAAATAACAGTTTGGTCTTCCTAAGAGGCTGGAGAGCTGAAGTAGAACTGGAGCTCATGGGAACAGACAGGGCCAGCAGAAGCTACAATATTGTCTCATCCCCTGAAGGCCCTCAAAGGCCTGTGTTCTGTGCTAGGAGAATAATAAGCCTTTGTTAATAGAGCCTCATAAAACACAGCATCCCTACAGAGAGAGGGTAGCAGGGCACCTATAATGAATGCGTGAAAAGAGCTCAAGACCTCTGCATTGGCAACTGCTTAGTCTGGGGATGAAGGCTTTTCAAACCGCTGTGCAGTGGGAGAAATATTGGGATTAATTCATTACTACTCCAACTATATGCCAGTAGCCTACCCTCAAGGCCCTCTGTGATGACCTAAACAAACGTAAAAAATAATGTTTAAAAACTTTAAAATATAATTTTCAATAAAAGTCAGCAGATTTCCCCTGCTCCGTCCGTTCCTGCCATTGGTTCAACTGTTCTGTGAACTGTTGCTGGCGAGTGATGATATCTGTCAGTCTTTGGATTCATTTCTCCATCGCAACATCGAGGCAGGAGAGAGAGGAAGTGGCTGCCTAGACAGGATACGAGAGATATGATGAAATTATGGTAGTGTATCGTGACTTTACCTTGCCCGCATTCTCCACCAACTGTGGGGAGCAAAGTAACAACACTCACAAATAACTGCAATAACAAGCCCCGGAGGGTACTTTATTTACAAAGATGGATCGTGAAGAGTGCAGCAGCCAGAAGGAAAAGTTGAGTAACCTGGAAGTGACTCTTCGGTGATGTGCTCCGGGGTGAGTAGATCTGAGCAGGTTGGTGGCGTGGTATGTCTGGTATGCCGGTCATCAGCCGCTGGTTTCTGCATGAGAGTGAAATGTTAGTGTTCAACATGTTAGTGATCATGCCTTGTGGAGACGAAACTGTGCCTCTTTCCACGCTCTCTCAATGGTGCTCATGACCGGCAGGTGTGTGGTGTTGCTTCCATTGTTTCCTTGACGACGCTGATTGCGCAATAGGCGACTCGTCCCAGATAAATAAAGTTTGCGTGACAGTAAAACTGACCAATCATATCATCTTTCTAAACATGCATGGTTTGTTTTTTACTCACTTTCCGCCATCTGGGGGGCTGTTCTCCAGCAATCTCGTAAAGTGGATGAAGCACCCGAAGCAGGTTTACCAACCGCCAAACTTAAAAATAGAAGAAATGCGGAAAAGGTCAATTAAAATGGATTTACTTTGTTATGAAGTCTTGAAAAAAAGGTAAAAGTAATTTGATCCTCAAATTGTAAGTTATTTTTGATTTATTAGGCCACATAATTTGAAAAGAGTGATTTTGACTGGTCAGTCTTAAATTTTAGAATATTGCGCATGGTTACTGTTATTCTGCGTAACAGTTACTTCTTATCAGATAAATGGTAAATTTACTACGGTCAGTTCCATATGTTTAGTTTACTGTAATGTTACCAGTTTAATTTGAAGATTTATTATAATCACAGTTTTTTCGCAGGTGAATCTATGTTGACTTTCTGCAAGTGTAGGTATTCTTTGCTGGGAGCACTCTCACGAATGGTGTCGCTTTTTAAACTAGTATTGTGTATGTTAGTCTGTGTAGGTTATATGATTTGACTGGGAGTCGGTGATGTGTGTGTGAAACCTGGTCCATTATTCCGTTACTCCGATCATAATGCATTTATGTAATGAGGATTTTTATTTATATTGCAGATTATTTTGCTGTGTCTTGCTGTGCACTTCGGCTTACTGCATTTCAAGTCTGGAGTAGCATTGTAAATGTATCATGTGGTAAGTGTGATAGTATAATGATGTATGAACACTTCTTTAGGAAAGCACAGTAAGGTAAAATAAGGTTACGTGTGTTCAGTGGTGTTAGGTTGCGTGTGCACAGAGGGCCAAGGCTCAAACGGCACGGTTCGCTACTCCTATCGGCCTTTTTAAAGAGTAATTTCAACAGAGTAAAATACAAAAATGTGTAATCAAGTGACATACATGCAAAACAAAAAATGAAAGGTTTTTAGTTATTTAGATGTCTTACATCTCTGAGTTGATTTTGTTTGTAGGTGTAAAGTTGGTTTGTACCTGCTATGACTCACAAACTTGTCTGTATTATCTCTTAACTCCCAACATCGGATCTCCCACCCTCCTGCTGGGACTGTTGTAATTACAACATGAAGGTCTTACACTAACGAGTCGCTCTAAGTGCAGTGAAGGAGTCTTAAAGTTAAAATACGGCACATCTGACAGCTGTGTGTTTGCAGTAACGTTCAATTAAGACCATCATTATTTAAAACTAAAGGATTGTTCACCCAAAACCGAAATTTTTCATAATTTACACATTATCAAGCCATCCTTGAATTTTATGATTTCATCACATTATTCTCTTATATGCAGCTCAAAATAATGACAGTCCAATAAGCACATCCATCTATTATTAAAATAATGCAAATGACTCCAGTGGGTTAACAAATGCCATCTGATGCTTATCAATATGTTTGGGAAAGAATTTTATTTTTTAGCCTTCTCATTGCTTCTTGCATGTCTTGTGAAGAACACTCTGTATTACAACTACTCGTGACTTACACAAGGACCCAAGTGATAAAAACATATCGATATATTTAAAAATAAAATATGAATTGTTTAATTATGGATGTTAGCATCTTTATCATTTGAGAACCATACATTATAAGATAAAACGACAGCATAAACTAATTTGTAATACCCATGTCAAATGATCATGTGTAATATCTCATGTTTAGAACTGATTGGGATCTCTGTTGAGTATTTGCTGAGAGCTAATACATCAAGTCCACCATTCCCAAAAAATGTCAGTTTAATGTTTCTTTAACATCTGTAATCTAGCAAACATGTGAGGTTACTCACGGTTAAAGTGTGTCCGTTTATTCATTGTCCCCAGCAGTGTGGGGTAAGCCCTTCTTTCACACACAAGGTGAGAGTTTTCCCTCCAAGAGGCGAGGGGTGCCGTGAAAGGATGATATGTTGTTTCTGACATCTCTTCACAAACCATAACATTTCTGCTTTGGCTTGCTTAACACAGCATTGTCATTTGCAACTAAATCTAAATCGGAGTTCAGAGTTTGTAATTTTTAGAGACTGTTTTATTCTGAATATTATTAGTTATTAACAAGTACTAACAGCTTAACAACGCCCTATTAACATTGCATCAGGCTCAAAATTAAACACTTCACTTGTGGATCAATCATAGAACAGATTTTAGATTCTTAAATTTTCTATGTAAATTTGACTTTATTAAAGTATTTTATAAGCTGTTTAATAATACATATATGTTAATTGTCTAGTAGGCTTATATAAATAGCATCTTACAATCATTTATTGGATTATTCAAGAATATAAGTTAACAATTAGGTTATAGATCATCCCAAGAAAGCTTGTTCTACTGTTGCACAGTGGCTGACCTCCCCTTTGTGGAATGGCGAGTTCTGGTGATTACAGCTCGCGCAAGTTTTCCTGCCTACCCCCACTGCCCTTCCTCCATGCTGTGTAAAAACAAATCTTCTTTTCTGCTCCCTGCCTCAAAACTATTGAGTCAACAAACGTCACTCCAGCTAGGCAGTGGTCCACATGAAAGAGGTGAGGTCTCCCTTTCAGAATTAAAGAGAGAAGCCGAAGGCAGATTTTTTTCAGACAAGAACCACCTGTTAAAATCCAGACAGAACAAAAAGGGATGTTTAAAAGCTCTTAACGGAGGATGAAGGAGGAGATGGGTTAGTGCTGGCTTTCACGTGTACATGACTACACACTGGGGCACGGTCTTACGAGAAGGTTTGAGGTAAAATATGAGAATTTGTTTTCTAGGAATGTGTTTCATGATTGCGTTTAAAACTCATTCCCTAACTCCCTGTTTGACCGACATATCAACAAGAATCTCTAGGTAGTTTTTAAAGGGTTAAGTGTTGTCTAAAAGTAGCCTACAAACCACTGTGTGCCAAAATAAGACCAAGCACATGTAAATAAGGGCAGGGCGTCACGGATGAGTCTGTGTTTTAACAGTAGAGATAAAAGAATATCCTTTCACTGTCCCGTTTAGAAGAAAAGCAAGTGACGGACCGAATATAGAAGCAGGAGGAAGCAAGACAGAAAAGCATGAGTGAGACACTTTTGGTTTAAAGTCTCATTTCCTGTTTCCATCTGACATACTTCATTTAAACAAGGGGTTTTCCCTCCTTCAGTGGCGGCTAGAGTGGGTGGACGGTGGAGCCATGAACTGTCCAATCCACTCCGGTGCTTCGGGGCAGCCAGCAAAATGTGCACTATTGTGTGCGGCTGAAAAAAAAGAAAGAGCATAAAAGGAGGGGGAAGAAAAGAGACTCGAGCTCTTTGTGTGGAGAGGACTCAGCAGGAAAGAGATTTGGCAATTACTTCAGCTTGCCGGCAAGGCAAGCTCAGTTCCTCTGATCTGTACACTGGACTGTCTCACTCTGAGCACTGACTTTCTGAGCACACGCAAGAGAGAGCGTGTGTCTATGGATTGTGTCTGGAAGCGCTTCAAGCGCCAACAGCGACTCAGGATTTCTCACCCTGATGATGAGAGCAGACGTCAGACTGGCCCATGAATATTGATGTGGAGGTAGTCTGTTTCATAGACGAACAGAAGGAAGCAAGATGGCTGCCCTTTAGGATTTGTTTAAGAGGAGATCTAGACGGTTTGGTGGAATTCAACAAAGTGGAGGGACTTAAAACAAGGTGAGACAGTTTTTTCTGTTCTGGTTTCTTCTGGCCCCCAGGGTCTCTTTAACAGTTCAAAGCTCATGCTTTGCATTGTGCTGTTCTTTCTACAGCCGTGAGCTGACATAATAATGTGTGGGTATTAGATAAAGCTACACCAACATGGCTGACATGTTCTGTCTCTCTACCTCTCTCTGTTTCTGTCTTGTTGGTTTGTGTTGAGAGTAAGAGGTTTTGAAGCGTTTAACTATATTCTGTGTTCATTATTTACTTTTTAGCTAAGATGTTTTGTATTGGACAACTTAAGGAATGTGCCTGTGTTAGAAAACTGTGATCTTTTGTGAGGATGTTGATCAATTCCTCTTCAGAAATTATTTCCCAATGCATCTGTTGTGCTGAGAGGAAAACACCCACATTGCTAACAACATTATCTTATCTTTCTAATGTCCACTGGCCAGTTTTTGACATCATTGTGAAGAGACAAGAAAGGGGGTATAGGGACTAAAAAGCATTTTCTTTAATGATTGTAAAAAATCCCTTCCTTTGATGAGAATGAGACAAAGACATCTTTAACCTAATTTGTCCTTTTTATTCTTAATATGCTGAGAAGTTTGAGTCAATGAAACTGCTTGGCTGGGAATGGTGGAGCTGTGTGTTTTCAAGGCATTCAGTGGTGAATGACAAGCAGACACAAAGACTAGAGCAGTTCTGAGTAGTGAAAAAAAGAGCGTTGTGGTGGAAGCCCACAAGGTCAGGCAGGAGCTTTAAAAAACTGAAACCCAACCCCGCAACACCATTAGCTGAGGGCAACCGAAGTGAACAAATTTTGACTGATATCAACAAGATTTTTTTGTTTGTGTATTAAATTCATTAAACGACATTTTAAATTTGCAGATCAAGATTGTTTTTATATAATGTTGATTTCATGCACAGTCTATTGTTTTTAGTGATCGGTCAAATATTTAAATCTACTTGAGATTTGGGGGGAAATCTAGCCTATAACTGTTTTAGTTTGGAGGATGGGGGATGGGCACATAACACAAGTTGTATTAACTTAACAGTTATCACAGGCTACATGAGTGACCCTTTATATCTGTACTAATGAGTTCCTTCTTTTTAACAGCCCCATTAGGATTTGCATCACAATTGGCTTCTGGAATAATACAGATAAAAGTCCTGTCCCTTATTTTGTGTATTTAGCTTGCGTATTCCAACATTCTCCTTAGATGCCTGCAGGGCCTAATGGGTGCTGTCAATAAACATGATAAAGAGGTGGTGCAAATGCTAATATAACTACATGGAAGCCTGTAGAAAACTTTAAGTTACCTTTATATAAGTTTTAGCTACAACTGCACATATTTTAGGAATAATTTATTTCATCCAAGTATTAACACGCTTGAGTCAATACATGTATTTGCCTGTAATCTAATATGATAACAAGTTTGATTGCAATGTCAACACCTTACAGGCAGTTGGTGGAGCGCATGCCAAATGAACAAGATTTTCAATTAGCACACATTGACAGTTGGTGGAGCTTTTTTGGGTAGGATACTGTCAGTTATTTTGGCCTTTAAAAGCAAACAGTTGTATACAATCATTTTCTTCTGTTTGAGAATCATTACATCTGTAAATCTATTTTACAAGACAAGAAAGGTATTTTTGTGTAAAAAATACAAGGAATACCAAGTGAAATGTTTACTTGACAACACACATTTGGATAAATTCTCTAGAAAAAATATGAGCCAAGTACTCTGCAAGCAAACCAATATCACAGGAGAACTGTTTATTTTTTTCTATGGTTCTTTCGATTATATATACTAGAGATACTAAGAGGAAGAAGGACAAGAAGCATTTAGAAAAGCAATAAAGACTTTCCCAGGGTAAAGAACTCTGTGGGCTCCATATACATGAACTAGAGTTTACTTTTTTATCTCCTACCGCTGAGATAAAATCTTGTGTCAAAAACAAGGTTTTATGAGCTTAAAACTATTACCACAACTTACAAATGTAACTTTTTCCTGTCTGTTAGCAAAGTAGCAATTCAAAGCCATAACTGACAGTTTACAGCTTCTATTGCACTTGATTTAGCATTGCTTTAAGCTCTTTTGGAGTAAATTGTCCTAATAGGTCAGTCTGCTGGGAGTAATATGATACGCGTTACAACTTTTTCTTTGTCTCATTGGTTGTCTGTTGTGGGCTACAACGGTGTGGAGTATTACGGGATATTAGAGCACCTATCCCTGTCACATATGAAGCTTGACGTAAATTTTCCAAACAGCGTGCTCCGCGTGTGTGCGCACATGGCAAGATTGTTTACAAACATAAACTCACGACTCAAAGACAGCGGTCACAGGGTAAGGCAGAGAGGTGTACAGTATTTACGCCAGCCAAGGAGGCTACTGGAAAGCCAGGCCAATGGTTATTGAAATTTAGAAGCATTTCAGAACTTTTGCTTCAATGACGGCATAGTCAAGGGAGAATATTTTGGCTGTATAAAACGGACAGTTGTTTGGAAACTGTCGGATTGGTGGATGATAGATTTATTTTTTAGGTGAACCTACAATTGAAAATGGAATAGGTCAACATGTGGTTCGAGAAGGTGGCTGAGTTTGACTTTTTTAAGGTTTAGTGAAGCAATACAAAGAAAAGTACTTGTTTTTACTCCAGAATTCATTTTTTATTAAATGTAATTTTTTTTGTATTGTACTTCTAATGCAAATAAAATACAATACATGAATGAGTAAAATGCTTGAAAGAAGTGACATTGTAACAAGAAAATATAATAAATTTGGTCTTCATTGATTTTCTTTCTAACTGTACAAATGAAGATGTGAAGGAAAAAATGTGTGAGTAAAAAGAAAACGTGATTTCATTTACAGCAAAACAATCACATACCAAAATTTTGAAAACTTTCAAAACTGTCACGAATTGACATATGAATCACAAAAGTATCTGTCATTTCGAAACGTAACGAAGTTACCTTAAAGTTGTTAGGGGATTTTCTCTTCAGACTCAGATTTGGTCCACCAAGAAGAGTAACGAAAGGTTTACAGAGGTCTGTGAAATCTTTTGTGTGTGTGGTTGTGTATACACATCTAATACCAGCAGACTCACTAATCACAACCAGGACACTTGCTAACCCAACACCCCCACAGCAAAAAGAGTCATTCATGCTATAAGGATCCTTCTCATAAACCTCTTGTCTAGAATGCTTTCTTCAGTTTCTTGAGTTCCTTGGATTACTAGAAGAGACAGACAAACATTCCTTAATAATAACCTCACAAACTTGTTCACCTGAACTTACTGGCTCACAGAAATGTACAATATTTTTGTGGGGGATGTTACCTTTGAGAACTGAGCTATCAAGTTCTTCTGTTCCTCAGACTTTGGTTGATCATCATCTTAAACCTACATGGTATTGTGTTAAGGAGCTCATATTAAAAAGAATTTAGGTAATCTTTCACCTATATTTTCCAAACTTAATGATGAACTTAAAAGGCAGGTTTTAGATGTCTCATTTACATACACAACCATTAAAATATTGTCACCTTGTTTGTCAAGTTTTTTATCGGGCTTTCAAAGTCATTGAAGACTGTAAACTCATCAAAAAACTTGCATGACATTCCAACCCACTCTTGGAGGTTATAAATGACCAGGGGTCAATCAAACATTTTCGATAAATTTGGGCCAGACAGATAGCGTGCCGCAATAAAGCCAAAAACTGACGATATTTTTGTCAAAAACTGCACAATAATGACTTATTTGCAAATTGTTAACATGATTGTTGCAGAAATTTGTGTTGTGACAACCTTAAACCGACAGTTTTTGCAAGAAAAGCCACAGCTGGGTTGATGCAGCTTTGAGCCATTTTTTAAGAAGTTTTCATACTTAATATGATATAATTAAACTATTTTACAAGGATCAGTATTTGTTAACTTTAATACCGATGAACCTAATTAAGTTTGATATTAACATCTTTGTTGACCCTGGAACAACAATCCTGATAGTTAGTAGGATTTTTGGGGTTTGTTTACTGCTAATGTTGGGATTTGGCTTGAAACTGGTTTAGATGAATGTATTCCATTATTATAGCCTAATAAAAAAAATCTGGTTAAAGTGGTATGGTAAATGGTTAAAACTTTACCGCCTTGGCAAGATTGACTTTCCGGGACCATGCCAAGTCTTCATGAATTAAATAACAGTGTAAAAGGTCAGAGAAATGCCCTAAACATGGGTGTTTACTTAAATAAGAGCAATTCAATGTTGATTAAATAGAGGATATCACCTATACGTTTAAGGTGTAGGCTTTACCATATAAGTAAACTGTTCTAATACTATATGAATCATAACGTGAACACTGATCTGAAATAATAATTTTACCAACTATGTGAATGAAACAATCTTGAGGCCTTCCTGTAGCTTACACTTTGGAGCATAAATGAGTTTTAATGGAAAGCTCAGATAATGCATGAATAAGTTGGTCTGGATAAAAGCATTTGCCAAATGCATGAACGGAAGGAATTGGAATGCTTGAGAAAGTCTATATAAGGTCCAGCTGGTCTATTTAAAGTGTCACGAGTAATGAAATGCAGAGATTTTTTTACTTCTGGCACTGACGTATTTATAGTAAGCATATTAAATACCCATTATCCTGAAAAATAGCAAAATAAACTAAAGCAACCTAATACCCATTCTTGAGGGTCTAGGAAAGTACAAGGCTTCAATTTAATGTCTTAATGTCTAAAACCTCTACTTACAAGTTTAGTATCATTCCAGCTTAATAGGGTAAATGTTTTGATTCCGTTAATATTAGGAAAAGACATGTTAAAAAAAAATCCACTTAGAGGAACAAGAATAAGGAAGCAGAAACAGCAGTGTAATGAACATGTTATATGGAATACATGCGATTTGTTAATATAAACTCATTCAGTTAAATCGGTAAACAAAAAATTACTCAATACAGGCAATGACACAGCGTGACTAAAATTTGTGAATCCACTGGTAGAAACTCTCTAAAGATACTAAATAAATAGATTTTTCTTGTATTGATAAAAGTGCCTGCTGAATGACGTTAGAATGAAGTTTAAATGAACATGTGCAATTGCTCCATTCACCAGTTATCAGCTACCAAACTTTCACTTCTGACTAGGGTATGGATGCTGACCATCTGAAAACCTGACAGCAGGAAACCATTCAAGCAACCTTACCTTTCGGCTGAAGAGGCAGTGAAACAGATTGACTGAAAGGGTTGAAATGGACCATTAATGTATGAGGTTAACCAAAACACCTGATATAAAGAGCTTTAAACTCAGAACCACACATCAACAGAATCAGGCCGTTCCTCTTACAGGGACAGTACCAATAATAACAGGGACAGTACCAATAATAACTATCAATCAAGACTATCCTGACTGACAGCTGTAGGTTTAAAAAATATGAAAATGAACTGCAGCTTCTTCAAATACTCACAACAACAGGGTACACCACTGTTCCAGTTTCATTTTGTACACTGAATGCATTCCATGTTTTGATTTTCTCTTGAGAGACCATTTCAATGGGTGGTGGATTGGCTCTGGTGTATTCAGAACCAGTGCTTTACACAAGTATGTATGGGAAGTGTGTGGGGAGAAAACACATAATATTCTGTGTTAGGCCCTACAGTGTTTAAGCATCTTGAGAGCTAAAAATGAGGCTTAACTAATTATCCTGGGTAGCCTATGAATCAAGAACATCGCTGGAACATCTCAGAACATCATCATCGCAGTTGAAAGTTCCAGTCACAGTGAAAGAAGAGTCAAATCGAAGGTAATCAACGGCTAAGGCTTCTTAGCTTATATGTCACCGTATTTATATGTAAATACAACACTTATAAAAGGTTGTAGAAACTAGCAAAATCAATGTGCCCAGCACGTGTTTGCGTTTTCTCCATCTCTCTCTATCTATGTCAGTCAGTCATGCTCGGTTAATGTTTAGAGCAGATGGCCGTGTAGCAACAATATAATGATCACCATGGCTACCAAGCTCTCTGAAAGACATTTGCTTTGCACCGGGCACAGTTCATCAAATTAGTCAGATATATTGACTGGTGCAGACACAAAAGAATGGGGGATGGCAGTCAAAGAAGAGAAGAGGAGGTTAAGAGGAGTATATGTGGAAAGTATGTTTTGAAATTGTGTTTTGGGAAGGAAAGCTCAGGTTGCTGGTAATTTAAGGCTGTGTTTACTGTGTTTGCTGTCAATGTTTGAATCTGAGCAAAGGGTCAGCAGGTTCAGTCTGCTAAAACCAGAGTTACACAGTCATGCAACCTACTGAACCTGTGTTGAGTTAATAATCATTCTCTCTATTCTTAAACATCACTTCAGAGAAGCAGTCAGCCAAAGTAAGAAAACAAATACAGATACCCAACTGCTAACAATAAAAAATCTATTTTGCTTACTTCCAAAAAAGTTCAAAGGAACAAAAAATAGTTTCAGGCAATGCATATATAATCATTCACATTTATGTTCTTTGTAGATGTCTTTTTACTAAAAGCATTAGGCTACAGTGATTGGGGCCAAAATGTGACACTGCTAAACTACACTTTTATTGGTAATTCTCTATTTCTGAAAGGTTCATGTTGTAAATAGGGACCAAATAATCATTTGTTGTATTAACGCAGATCATACCAAGACTGTTTTGACCGAGCACAAAGACTTATTGCATTGTTAAAGCGGAGGCACATCTGTCTTCTATTAACAACAAAGGACAATGGCAGGTCCAACACAGACCTGTCTCTTCAGTGAGGACCTCGCTGAGGGTAAAATTACAAACAGAAGTGTATATATGCCTAGCTTTCAAAGTAATCTATCTCTCATCCAAAAAAGAGGATTTCAAATTTCTATGAAGATAAACAAAGAAAACATAAGATAAAAAAATTAAACTTAGATTTATTGAGTGTCTGTTACAATCTACAAATTATCAATACTAATGTCACCATGATCTTGCATCATTCGTATAAAGGCAGATTCTTTTTTAATTCAGAAAAGTAATTTCCTCTTTTTGTTTCCCTTCTAATGCTTAAATGTGATGGCTTGTTAATGAATTCTTGATGAATTTTGGTGGCACCATTAAAGCTGATACTATGAGAGTTACATCTTAGAGTTAAAGTATTGTGCTTCCTGAATCATACGGTTAATGTGCTTTATGACTTATGTGGGAGTGGAGTCTTACATATTAATTCCATTGGTAGCTTGACACTTGAAAAGGAAAAAGACTGATCTTTATTATGATGCTTCTAGCTTCCTTTGTTTCTTTGTCGCAAATTAAATACATTTTAAAGTAAAGGTTGGTAAATTCAAGTAAATAAATCGCACCATATACTGTCATGATAACTGACATTATTGCATTATTTTCTATATGCATAGGTTTACAAAATGAGGCATGGTAAATGTTAAGGGGGAAAGAGCAATAGAAAGACACTTTTACAACCATGCGTTTGCGTGACATTTAAAGCACACTTGCGCATGAGCTAGGTGATCAGATTACAGTGGGAGGAACCAAAGGATGAAGTTTCAACTGCACCGAAGTATCTCTATAGAGTATCAGAGTAGACTAAAGTGTCATACAGATAGATTTGGAATGCCCAAACATGATCTGCTAAAGATATCATATAAATATTTCAAGTTAAATGTTTTGAAATTTAGACCTCAAATGTCTCTTACTCTTGGTCTCTGCTGTACTTTTTTATTTCAAGTTAAATGTTTTGAAATTTACTCCCTGCTTCAATTTTTTAAATTCATATCTATATTAATCATATATCAATATTTGCTGATAAAAGGCCAAAAATACTAAATAAAACATTATATAATTGTGGCAGAGAAGAATAATCAGAAAAATACACAAAAACCAGAATTATATATGAGGCTCTGGTCTCTGAAAATGTATAATTGTAAACGGTGTGAGGCATGAAATAAACTATGATGCACTGAAATGTCTCTCCGCACTGGCTTGTTGTGTATTGACAACCCTGAGGCTATAGAACTGTTAACCGTTAACAATAAATTCCATTACTGCCAGCTGCAGTAGTTATGTGTTTTCTTACCCATGGATTTTGCTTTGGCAGTGCATCCAAAGCACTGGTTAGTTTCATATATTTATTACAAGTAAAGGTCTTAGATCTTAAGTAAGAGATCTTCTTTTGTAGTACGGAGTATGACAACTGAACAAGGAATGTCAAAAAACAGGATAGACAGCTAACCGAAATAATGCCACTCCTAGTTGTCAAGAAACAGGACTGGGATCATGATGTTAAGGATCTTTTCTAAATTGTTTATTTTGGTGTGTTAATGCTATTCAAGACTTACTAGGGATTGCTGTCACTACAGGAAAGGGACTGCACATAAAAGGACCAGTGCAGAATAGAACATTTTGACCATTATAATGGCACAAATATTTGATCAAATTGAAGAATTAAAAATAATTAACATCAAATACAAAAATCCTTTTAATTACATAATGACTATGTCATTACTATGAGAAATGTGTGTTTGTACATTTATTGACAGAATTCCTGGGCTATCTCTTGCTTTGTTATTCCGGCTCTGAGAGATTTTGTGTGTTGTTTTCAGTGTGGGTTTATCCAACTGTATCAAGCTTCTTGGCATTTCTCAGCTGCAGCAAAACTCTGAAGCGACCCTGGAATGGATTCATTTAAAAGGATAAGATTAATGTATTTGTTGAATGCAGGATCATACAGCAATCTAACTAACCACAAATATAAGTAAATTTAACATTAATATATGTAATCAAACAGAAGAACATTTTTTATTTTTTATAAATATAAATTTATATATCACTTTCCAAATTGTCATAATTGTCAGATTGATGGATTGTTTAATAAACTATTCTTAAGTTGTATAATGGAAGTGAATAATTTTATTTTAAATAGATAATTATGTTCAATATAATAAATATCAGAAAAAAAGTTGCATTATGGCTTCAGACATTGGTTCTCAAGCTGTTTAGTCTAAGGCCCCCCAATGTCCAAAACAATACTCAAACCCCCCATAGCTTACTCCATAGCGGTTTAAAAAAACAGTCAAATCAGTGGTGTATTTGTAACAGAGAAATATTTTGTCCGTTTAGTTATTATCTACCTTGCATGCAGTTTTTAAGATTTGAATTGTTGTCTTGTAACAACCATTTATGTTTGCCGAGTCTCCCTAGTGAGCTCCAGTCTTCTGGTCGAGTGCCACTGCCTTCAGAATTAGTCAGAAGAAGTCAGCATGGCTGAAGTCAAACAGGGGTGATAGAGAACTTAAATAAGATGGAAAGCCTTAGGACTTGTGGATATTTTTGATTTCCGGTTGATTGTGTGCAAATAGGGCAAATCATCACTCACCCCTCAAAGGTCCAAAAAAACAGAAGCTGCTCCATTCGACAGCTGCTTTTAACTTCCCTTTAATCATGCTTTTCAGGACCCCTGCCCAGACATTCCATGCATTTTGCAGAATCTGTTATGAATTTAATGCCCCACATGCAAGGCCTTTTTGTGCTGGTGTTTAGATTTGTACGCAATATCTAAATGTTGCTTTTAAGACATTTTGACATTTCTGCGTTAAAAACACCTGGTCGCATATATATCAATACAACGTTTACTTTATAGACCAACCTCAAAGCTCAACATGATGCCTTTACTCCGTTATTAAGCTTTTTCATATAGTCTGAATGTTAGGGCTAGACTTAATGTTACTCCTCATCCATAGTGACAACTCCATGGCAATGACCATAAAAGTTCAAATAGAAGACCACAAAGAGAAGACGATGTTGTGTAAGGTTAAGTGGCACTCTGGTTTCTAAGATGATATACTGCAACCTCACACTTTATCCCAAGAAAATGCTGTAAAATTATTTGTGATCTATACTCGAACCGTTAAAAAAATCATGTTTAGTTAAGACTACAATAGATTATATTTTTAATGAAATAAAATTTGACCCTGCATGACTCATCTGGTTTATCTATTGATATGTCGTAGGAAGCAGAGAGGGCAGCCTAGTGAATGGACCCAGAGCAGAACAGATGGAAACAGAAAAGACCAGCCATGAGACGGAAAAAAGTCTGACACGCTCACAAATCAGTACCACTCCGCAGACAGACACTCTGATCGGCAAAAGGCAGAATGGAGATCGGTCACCTGATATCTTATCCCAGCAGTTCAATGGGGACACCAACTGGAGCCATTTTAAACCGAGCACAGAGGTCTTCTCAATGAAAAGGCAATGGGAGATTGGCAGCAGCCCTGCTAACATGCAAGGTATGTTTGATCAAAGTATGTATGAGATGAATGGAGATACCAAGCATGCTCTTGGTCAGCAACCAAAACAACCCAGCACTGATCTAGAATTAAATGGAGATGAAGACCTGGGATTCCCCATGAACAAGCCAGGGCATTGTGAGTTAAATCATAGCAAGAGAAACTGTAACTTTCCCAATGGGGATATCTTCTCACTGTCTAGAAACAAACAGGTTCCGATGTCTAATGGTGCTACGAAAAACCCACATTCAGTACAGGGTACAACTGGTGACCTCTTAGAGAAAACGTTGTCTCAGTATTACCCAGAGCATGTGTCCATTGCACATCAAAACAACTCATCTCAAGAACATCAGGTCACCAGCAACCCGAATGAACAGGCAACTCCTTTACCTTCATTTACCTCAGGTATTCCTAACTCACCCCAAACCTCTGCCTGCAAGCCGCTTGCCAAGGTACTCCCAGAGGTGCACTACAACCAGGAATGTACTCAGAATGGATACCATGTCAGCTTTGCAGCTGACCAAAGCCAAAGGACGGCTACCTATCCTGTGTCTAATCTCCCAGAGATAGGAAAACATTCTGTGTGTCAGGCAGGTGTGGAGTCCAATCTAAAATCACAGACAGGCATCAATGGTTGTTCACCCATCCAGAACGGCGAAGAAGGCCTTCAAAATGACACAGAGTGTTTAAGAAAGTATCAACAGGATTTGAGCCAGGAATCTTTGCCCAGACTACTGGCAGGATCCCCCTTAGCAACTGAAAGGGATGGTACATTTACTTCATTGAACAGCCCCCAGACACAATGCACTCAAACTGGTCAGCAGAACCTACAGTTTAAAATGCCACTGACTGATGGAAACTTCCAGGAAAAAAGAGATTTGTCTTTGCTAAAGCAACACACTTTTGAGCCTCAAACTGTAGACAGAGGGTTACTATCCAAGGCCTGCACAGCAGATCCTCAGAGTCAAAGCAATGAGCGTCATGATAAGCCTCCAACAGGTCAGGTTAGGAAAATATCACAGAGTACAAATGAATCCACCGAGATGGACTGGATTGATTTAAACTCAGCTCCAGTACCACGGCCATCTAATGAACAATCTCATGCATGGGATTTTTGCCCTTCACAAGGGGTCCAAATGCAGCAAAACCGACAGAGCCAAAGCCAAGTAATCAATCCCTCAAACAACTTCCCATCACAAAATTTCAGCAAGCCCACTTTTGGCACAAATGCAAGTCAGATGCAAGATTGTTACAAAAATTCCCAACCCCCTACACAATTGCCCCAAAGTTCTAGCCCTGAATGTCAGCAGAGAAATTCTAATGTGCATGGCCACTTTAACACACAATTTAACAAACCTCAGCAATTATGCAAGAATGACTTGGACCAGTCTTCTGGTCCACCACCTGTTAAGCCTCAACAGCAGCCTACCAGCTCATTTCCTTATCAGTTGCCTCAGGATGGACAGGGCTTACAAGTAGACTCACAATCACAAGGTGTTTCACAGAGTCAGACAGATGAACCCATCTTGAAAAGACCCAAAATGGAAGGCTGCCCTGACTCAGAATCACATATGTTACCCCTAGCTAATAACAACTTTACGTTTTCAGACCCTTCTAGGTCAAATGAACAGCCTCCGTCTAACGAAGTTCAAGCCATGCTAGGTGATGCAACACGGATCCA
The DNA here is from genome assembly GCA_008369825.1 of Triplophysa tibetana. Classification (NCBI taxonomy): domain Eukaryota; kingdom Metazoa; phylum Chordata; class Actinopteri; order Cypriniformes; family Nemacheilidae; genus Triplophysa; species Triplophysa tibetana. The sequence continues at coordinate 19,816,741 of CM017896.1, read as the reverse complement.
ACAAAACCTCCAGAACACTCAGTGCTCACAGAGCACCAGTAAACATCATCAAAACTACCAGCAACCTCTCCAACACAGGACATACAATGATCTGGAATATTTCCAGTCTCGCCATCCACACTCTCAAGTGTCACAAGTTTTGAATGGTCCACAGACACCTACTCAAACAAAAAACAAAGCTGAATTTCAAGAGACCTGTGCCCAAATCCAGAAAGAGTCTCTGTCGAGCCAAGGTGTTCAAGCAGATATGCAGAAGCATGCAGCATTACGAATGCACCTTTTGCAGAAGCAGGGGAGGCAAAGTGCCGACCACATCAAGCCAGATATGCTGACCTTGAAAAGTGAAAATTCAATTGTAGTAAAGCAGGAGGGTAATTCTTCAGAATGTGCACAAAGCCAGCCAAGGAGCATTCTAGATACAATGGAACAGCAATTAAAACAGTATCAGCTCTCATCTGTGTTTGAAAGAAAGTCTTTGGTCATCAAGTCACCCAATAAAGTGAAAGTTGAAATGGCTGGAGGGGTGACGGTGCTCTCAACCATTACTGAGGGGAACATCAAGGAGCAGGCAAAACCAAATAACTTTACCCCACCTAAAAAGATTCAACATGGCTTACAATACTTTCTGGAGTCACCCATGAAGTTGCTCGGTACACCAATAAAAAACCTCCTCGATACACCTTTGAAGACACAGTATGATATTCCTTCGTGTCATTGTGTTGGTAAGATGTTTTACATACCTCTTTTCAGTCTTGTGTCTACTAAATGTTTAATACTTTACTATTATTTTATGTTATAGACTTTATATGATGTGGACACTAACTACAGGTTCTCCAGGTTTCAACAACACTTTTCTGATATTTTATTCCACAGATCAAATTTGTGAAAGGGATGAAGGTCCTTATTATACACACTTAGGAGCAGCATCAACTGTTGCAGGCATTCGTGAAATTATGGAGAAAAGGTATTTACATAGTCCTTCTTAAGTTTCAATTAGTTTTCTATGTATTATCCACTACCTCAATATAGGTAAAAAAGCAGATTTTTTTAATTTTCCTTGACAGGGCTGGACTGACTGGAAGTGCCATAAGAATTGAGAAGGTTGTGTATACAGGCAAAGAAGGGAAAAGCTCGCAGGGCTGCCCCATCGCCAAATGGGTAAGAAAATTTTTTATCCAGCAAAGAAATTATGTATGGCAGGGTATGACACTGACAGTAAATGTTTTACTCGGAATTACCTTGACAGAACAACTTTAGAGCCACCTGTTTTTCATCCATAGTAAGTAGTGATGGCCGGTTCATGAACAAATCATTCTTTTGAACGGGATCTTTTCAGTGAACTGGTCGATCCGGTTCAACAATTCGGACCAAATCGTTCTGAACAGTTCGCTCCTTCACTATCCACTCAATCACAAATTAAGAATTACTCACATTCTTGTGTGTCTGACAGTCCATCTGACTCGAAATAAACCAATTAATTAATCAGTTACTCCAACTGTACTGAACTTAAGTGGGGTGAATGGAGAACTAATGAGCAAAAGCAGGTGATACAGAGCGGTTCTAGCAGCTTTCAGATCACCAGAACACAATGAACCGAGAGCTGTTTCTTCCAGATACGTCCGGTTCAGAACCTATGATACTGCGCAGGCATGTAATTTTTAAAGCGGATAAAAAACTTCCAAGGGAGACATTTGATCAAACATTAGAGGTTTGATACTCTAAAACAGGGGTTTTCAACTGGTTCTGTGCCAGGGACCACCATTCTGACTACCAAGTAATCAGCGGCCCACTATTGTGTATGTGTATGTACCAGGGTTGCCAGGTCCAAGAAATATTTTCCAGCCCATAACCCCTCAAAACCCGCCCAAAAGGAATGAAAACTAGCCCAATTTTTTCCCTGTGTCGATTCAAAGTTAACAACTCCCTAAAGACGTTTCTATTGCCATATTTTTTTATCTGAATGGATTCCTGGGTATTGTTTATATCGTTTTGTTCTGTTGAACACAAAATAAGTTTTGGGATATTTAGGAAAGCAAACATTTCTGGGTCATGTTTGACTACCATTATTTTTTTTTCTGCTATGGTAGTCAATGATGCCAAAAAATTTTCAGCAGCTAACATTCTACCAAATATCTTTGTGTTCAACCGGACAAATAGTTGTATACAAGTTTGGAACAACTAGAGTAATTCACAACAGAATTTTAATTTTTGGGTGGAGTGTCCCTTTAAAAATATCCCTCTTCTGCCTCGCACGTAAATGGACGAGAAATATGTTTTCTCTTCGTAAGACATTCAGAAACTTGCTTAAGAAATAAGGATGGTTACATTTATTGCATAATGTATAATGTGTACAACCACGTCAATGTTTTATTTGTTCTAGACTGCGTATAGCGCTGCTCAAACGTGATATTTGGCAGCCGGAAGAATCAAGTGTTGTACACTCATGAGTGATTTCTTTCATTGTGCAACGAGACATTCAGCTGATGAAACATTGGTAAAAACATCATTCGGATGCGCTGTGTCTAATACCACCGCTAATTTCTCCTCTTTGGTTGAGCTGAGCTCCCGCGTTCCTCCCTGTACTTTAGCCTGTCTGTCAGACTCGTTCTCCACACTTTTGAGAACGGGCTGGTCCTGGAGTTGCCAGGTATTCTTTCGGAGTTTGAATACAAAATAAGAAACTCATCAATTATCATTTATCCTTAGAAAATAAATAAACATTTTGGTGGCCGAAGTACATTATGGAAGTAGCCCAAAAACTCACAACCCGCGGCTCCATAATTTTTCCCGCAACTGCATTCTCAAAATGATTAGGAGCCCATGATGATGTATAGAGGCGAATGGGCGAATTTGACCAGGATGTCGGTGTTTCACCCCTACTCCTACGATTTTTAATGACCACAGAGAGTCAGGACCTCGGTTTAAGGTCTCATTCGAAGGACAATATACTGACTTTGTTTGCATATTAACACATGAAATTGTAAAACATCAACCATACCTTGAGTTTTTGCCAAATGAGGCAAATTAAGTGTGTTGCTTGTCTTTGTCTCAGCAAATCTGCCAAAAAATATCAAAGAATGCTCATTTTTCTATTCTGCAGTGCCCTCTATGGAAAACAAAATGGCAAAAATCTCAGATTAATGCTTCCTGTATATATTCTAAATGTTGGCTTGTATACCTGTTTATGTGTTATGAAGGTGATCCGGAGGGCAAGTGTGGATGAAAAAATCTTGGTATTGGTGCGAGAGCGGTCTGGTCACTCTTGTGAGACATCCTGTATAGTTGTGGTTATCATGATTTGGGAAGGCTTATCAACCAACCTGGCCGACTCTCTTTATTCAGAACTCAGTGATACTTTAACAAAACATGGTGCTTTAACCAACCGCAGATGTGCTCTCAATGAGGAGTAAGTACAAATGCTTGACACTGCACAGACAAAATCCAGATTCAACACAAATTGTTACTGTTTATCTTGAGTCTTGGTATTTAAACATGTTACTTACTTTAGACAGTCCAGTGGCGTCAATTCATCTAAAGCCAAGGTATAGCAGACTCTCGTGACATCGTCAAATCTTACTTCTGTACCTCGACATGACTGTCTCAAATATATTTATTAATTTATTTCATCACCAACCAAACATGCTACTACTGAGGCAGCCATCCTCACATATCAGAAAGCACAACACACTTTAAATAATCCATTGATGAAAACGTCATAGTTTAAAAACAAATGGTAGAAGTACGATCATACATGTGATGTGAAAATTTGTGTGAGTGAGGGGGATTTAAAATCAATTGTCACCCGTCTATCATTCTACACCAATGAAGTTGGTGATAAAGAAGTGTTGTTTTAAAAAATATTTGGGGGGAGTAGCCAACAAATTTTTTTGTGTTTCCAATGCCCATGCTGCTGCAATAAATACTCCATTAAAATATAACTTTGAATTGACCTGACCAGACAGCCAAGGTATGGCAGCTGCCAGCCCCTGCCATACTCAAATGACGCCCCTGGACATTACAGAATAAAACCGATGAAACATATTTGATGGTTTGACCAAAAAATGATATCCTGGATATGTTTTGAATATTATTCACAAATCATCATCTAACTTACTGTTCTGTCATTGTCCACAGGAGAACATGTGCATGTCAGGGCTTTGAAACTGATGCCTGTGGAGCCTCTTTCTCATTTGGTTGCTCTTGGAGCATGTACTATAATGGTTGCAAATTTGCTAGGAGTAAAGTACCTCGAAAGTTCAAACTGCTTGGGGATGATCCCAAAGAAGTGAGATGCTCACACAGAAACACACAGTAAAAGGGTAAGAAACACACAATAAAGAAAAGAGCTGACAGGAGTATGATTCCCTTACAGGAAGAGAAACTGGAACAAAATCTCCAGGGTCTTGCAACTTTCGTGGCCCCAGTGTATAAAAAAATGGCTCCTGATGCTTACACCAATCAGGTATACATTACAAAATACCTAAGCGTGTTGTTTAAATATCTTACCTAAGCAAGTTGTTACTTTTTTCGTTACATAAAATGTAATTTTGACAGGTGGAGCATGAACACAGAGGTCCTGATTGCCGTCTGGGGCAAAAAGAAGGACGCCCATTTTCTGGAGTGACGGCCTGTCTAGATTTCTGTGCCCATGCCCACAGAGACTTACACAACATGCAGGGGGGCAGTACTGTGGTAAGAATCAAAGTGCCCTAGCAAGATTAGTCATTAAGCAAAGCCGTACCTGCGAGTGACCTAATGATTATTAACTGATGCAAATGATATTTGGTTAAATATTCTGAGATGAGGAACAAATGGTAGCTAGAATCAAGAAGTTGATGCATTACCACAAAATAAACCTGACAACTCGACCTCTCTCCACTCGTGTCATAGGTCTGCACGCTTACACGAGAGGATAATCGTGAGGTCGGAAAAATTCCAGAGGATGAGCAACTGCACGTACTTCCCTTATACAAGGCGTCATCCACTGATGAGTTTGGGAGTGCTGAAGCTCAGCTTGAAAAGACCAAAACTGGAGCTATTCAAGTACTCAGTGCCTTTCGCAGACAGGTGCGTATGCTGTCGGAGCCTGCCAAGTCTTGCCGGCAGAAGAAGCTGGAAGCCAGGAGAGCTAATAAGTCAACCAACCCCAACACACCAAACTCCAAAATGGACAACACCCAGCAAACAAGGCAGAAACCAAGTGTTACTGAGAACCTGGGCCAGAACAAACCTTCAGGTATGAAAGAGCTTTAAACTCTAGATGTAGGAAGCTTTATATATGAATCAATTATAAAACGTTCATGAAAAATAAATAATACCAATGTTTTGGAATGTTCATACCCGTTTATCATTAACATAACTGCTAATCCAGGTCCAAGCAAAGTGAAAACGGATCCTGGCCATCCCCAAAGTGCCCACATGACCCATCAGCAGCAGCACCAGCAGATTCAGCACCCCAATCCAGCTGCGCCTTACGCTGGTCCACCATACCCTAGATTCTCAAATGCACAAGTAACCTTACCAAACACTTCCAAACTAGTTAACCTGCATCCTCAAACACTTTCCCCTACCAGTTCTTATCTTCCACCAGTAAATGTGCCCAACTCTTACATGAATGCATCCACCCCTTATTCAAGGTCACTTACACCCAACCCCATGTACCCTGGTTACCAACATAATGGGGGAATGCCCATGGACAACTACCACTCTTATTACTCTCCTAATATAAAACTTAGTATGAATATGTATCAGGCTCAAATGAATTTACCTTACTTGGATCAGCAGTACAATGCACATCAAGATTATGGGGTCATCTACCCACCTCACTACGGACAGCCTAGAATGCCAGTCAATGGTTATGGCACCTGTAATGTGAGACCTGGCATGCACTCTATGGGACATTATCAGGGTTATAGCCCCAATGGGCCACCTGATGCCTTCCCAAGGCCTCCCTCAACCCATCCACATTTAGACTATGCAGCTGCCAGCAAAAGCAACCAGTTTGAAGCCTATACCAAACCCCACACGTCACAGAATCATCAAATGTTTCCTTCAAATCTAGACACGTTAAGGATGCAAAATAATAAGTTAATCGTGCATGGAGCAAATGGTACCTCCCAAGTGTTTCCTCCTTTCGGCAACGAATGCGTCAACCCAAACCAACCTCCAGACATGAAGATTTCGAATGAAAATATCCTTAACCCTCAAATCAAACAAGAACCACAGTCCCAGACTCTGGAACAAAAAGAGGAGAATGTGTGGTCCGACAGTGAGCATAATTTCCTTGACCCTGAAATCGGAGGGGTGGCATTGGCGCCTAGTCATGGTTCCATCATTATTGAGTGTGCGAAGCGTGAGCTCCATGCAACTACACCCCTCAGGAAACCTGATCGCAACCATCCCACCCGCATCTCTCTGGTCTTCTACCAGCATAAGAATTTGAATGAAGCGAAACACGGACTGGCTATGTGGGAGGCAAAGATGGCAGATAAGGCCCGGGAGAAGGAGGAAGATGCTGAGAAATATGGTGCTGAAAACACATCCAGCAAGAGCAGTGGAAAGAAGGTGAAGCGAGAACATACAGAACCTTCTGAACCTTCTGAGCCTCCATATAAGAAATTTGTTCTCAAGCTTTACGAAAAGTCAATGTCCTGCACAACCAATACATATGTGAATACATCTCCCTATGCCTTTACCAAGGTGACTGGACCTTACAATCATTTTGAGTAAAACCTATTTAGGTTTCAAAACCTAACTTAAGAGAACAGATGGCATCAAACAAATTGAAAGGTGCTAATTAATCGTGTCGCAGACCTCAGTGCTATTGGCTAGTTGACCCAGAGTGCTTTTTCAGTTTGTGCAAGGAATGTGACATAAGATTTAACATCGCACTATATGGAAAGGCAGAGCAGATGGAGATAGTTGATAACATTGACACATTAGGGTTGTCAGCTCTTAGAAGGTCAGGCTTTATTGTTTGACCAATCAGAAGTATTTATTTATTATTTGATTACTCTCATTTGATTACACACTGTTCTTCTTCCATGGTGCTTATAGTCCGACAAATCTGGACAAATTACTGGAAACAAAGATAGATTTTGAGCTAATCTATTTTTTTCATGGTGCTAGGGAGTGTTTTAAAATGCCTTTTCAAAGACAGGAACTCATTGTATATTTTAACTTAAAGGCAGTGATTGAATACTTTGTTTAAAATGAGCAACTAAAATATCTTAATAGCCAAATCAACGAAAGGTGTATCCCAAAACGCCTGCTTATGCACTATTCTACGCAGTTTCATAGTATACATAGTGTGAGTAGTGTGTTTTATATCACAATTTCAAAAAAAAGACGTGCACTTTATATACCCAGATGATGCACTCGAGTTGAAAGCAGCACTCGTACAAATAAAAGTGCTTAATAGCTCTTCACAGCAATGCCATGGAAGAACCATTTTTGGTTCCACAAAGAACCATTTAGTCAAAGTTTCTTTAAAGAATCTCTTTCTAATCTTTTCATAATCTGAAGAACCTTTTACGCCACAAAGAACCTTTTGTGAAACAGAAAGGTTATTTGGATGTTAAATCTTCTTTATGGAACCATTTAGACAATTATTTGAGTTATTAGAGTTATTATAGGCATCAAAGAACCTTTTGCCGAACCTTTATTTTTAATATACTTCACTCAACGGTTGCAGTTTTGCTCAAGTAGCACAAGAGACGCGGGACTGTGAGATTTTCGCTGTGCGATAAAAACTCACCTGCAGGGACTATTACGCTTAAGTCTGATGCTGACTGAGGTCATGTTAGACAAAACAAGTTATAATTACATCACAAGTACAATGTACAAATTGAGTTTTATTAACACCCCTTTTGTAATGTGTTTGACGTCATTAGCATTCGGGAAACGGTTCTATTTCTGGTTAGTTAAAATCCATTTGAGATGATAATACACTTCTAAATTCATATACTAGATGCTAGAGTACATAGTGCATACTGTACAGCATGCCATTTGGGATGCAACTTTCCTTAATTAGTGTTTTAGAAGCACTTTCAAAGTGATGGTATTTACTTTCTGCCCTCTTATCTGAAAGACAATTTTTATATTGACTTGACAAAGCCAATATACTATCATTTAGCTTACTGTTATCCAATTTAAAACTTTTTTGAATGTCTGCCTATAACTGCTCATCGCGTTTCCAAGCCACCTACAACAAACTTGGCACAGACCTTCAGGTTCCGACTTGGGTTGCTATATATTTTCTAACAGACTTGACTTATGCTTTTTCTATAATAAACATTTAAATGTGCCAAAAATCCCAGCGATTTCCACAGACAATTGGTGACTGTAAAAAATCCTTGAGCTTTCATGCTACATCCTAAACCCAGCACAGACCTTACACTTCTCACGCTGATTTTTTGTTTTTTACTTAGTTTTTTAATTCCATTTTGTAAATATGTCTGTCTGATGGTCATTTGTCAGGAGGGCCTGTAAAACTTATAAACCTCAAGCTTTTAAAGCTATTGTAAATTGTTCAGACAAGGCTTTGTCAAGCTCAGTTAATGGAGGGCACTCCATCATTGGGTGAGACTCGATCATGCACGCTGCATTCAACTTAGTTTTTAAATATGGACAACTGATACGATTTTTACAGAAATTTTCTGGTGCTTTTACAATTGTAACAAATTCTTTTTACTTATTGTATATTGAGCCATTTAAGATACATTTTGTAACAGTAATGTTTTTACAAAGAAATCAAAGGAAGAGTTACATTTCGCAATACTGAAAACAGATTCTTAGCTTAGTTTAACTGATACGGAGTCTATGGAAAACAATGGTCAATATTTATGTCCTCAACGCATTTATCAAGGAACACATAACAGGGTTACATATAGATCAGTGACACTGATTTAAGGGCAGCTGGCTAGGCTTGCTGTGGGTGATTTTATATAATGCAACTTTGGCTGTATAAAAATGTGTACAGTAAATTAATGCTTTTCTAATGTATGCTTAGATTTTAGTTTAGTAAGGAAGAGTACTATTTCTTTGGGTTTGAACGGATCTTATTTCAAATGGTGCTACTTCACCTACTATACAGTAAATATAATGTGAGAATCTCTCAAGGGTGGCAAGAAGGCTTTTGAATGATGTAGAGAATATACTTTTCATATACCTCAGAACTAGTTTGGCAATAGAATTCTAATACCAATGTGTTTAGTTTATTTTATTAGCAAATACTTTGTAGCAAATATAACCTTAAGGCCATCATTGATGCCAAGCTCAGTTTTTACTTTCTCCACACTTGATCTACTAGAAAGTATTAATTGAACTTAGAGTTTCAATGGAATTGCTAAATCAGGGATACATGAGCTTATTGCTGTGCGTAAACATCACTTGTGTATGTGCTATCCTCTCTAATTCAGGTATTCTCCTTTGCATCTGAAAATCCTTAGGAATAACTTGTATATATCACTGTAGAAAGATTCAAGTATGGAAGGAAGGAGACGGGAACCGGCAAACATTTAAACATTTAATCAAAATAATAATAAAACATAAACAGCCGGCGGCCCCTCACGGACGACCGCCGGCGCAATAACATAAACATAAATACAAACATACACACGTTCGAGCCCGGACCTCTCTCATCGACGGTCCGGTCGCTCGTTCCTTTTATATGCTCCCAATCTCATCCGTGATTCGAGCCCGGTGTGCGCACAGCTGGCGCGCATTCACAATTACTCACGGGACTCGAACCACGTTCTCGCCCTGCCTACTCTACTACAATCACACATATTTAACTTTGTTAAAAAAAATTAATGACATGCATTTTCATACCGTGTTAAAGTGGAATGCTCACAAATTCTTCCCAGGAGAAATCCAAGTTCATTTAAATAAAAAGGCAAGAAAAAAGCATTTAAATATATAAAGCAATGCATGCTCCTCACTTAAAGACCAAGTCAGTCATTATATGCACATTTAGTTGCATATGTATAGTTTGAGGCTTCATGTTTTTACAGCCTTTAAACATATACTAATGCCTCTCATATCCACATTTATTGAAGCTAATTATATTTATTAAGTCCACGGTAATAAAATTCATTCCACGATAACATTTATATGAATGAAATCACTTCATTTATTAAAAAAAACAAAAATTACATACTACAAAAATCAATGTAAATTTCAAATAGGCAGACTATTATAATGTAAATGTAATAAATTTCCACGTTGTAAAAACCACATGCTTGCATTGCTTTAATCTAAGTCCATTCTTTATTCTATGTCCAGCTTTTTAATGTTAAATAGTCAATTTCGTGTTACATGTACTGTCTCCCAACACATCTATTAGAAATTCAAAATGTAGCCTGTAACGAACTCTCTTGTTTCATATGCAGGTTTCTGGAGTTTTTTGCCTACAACAGCTATGTTTAAAAGAAATTACTCTGATGTACTCACTAGTTATGGGAGAACCTTCCATTCGGTAGTTTAGTTGTTTAATTTCAGCATACAGGACCCAGCTTGAGTAGCAACGTATGAAGCAGGAGAAGAGTGTTTAGATAATAGCGGGTTACACGAATAGCCATACTTGAAGTTGCTTCGGATTGTTTCTGAGTGGAGTTAACTTTACTTGAACGACTTTCTGACTTCAACTAACATACTGGGGTACAGAACTCTAACGTTAAGCTAGCAGTTTATGGACACACATTGGTATTTTCAACATTAGACACTAAAGATTTAAATGTGCTATTTTCTGTCTTTTTTGTATCGCTTCTCTTGTACTCTTTGATAAATTTGTAATGCTTAAAATAATGAATTAAGAATTTCGTTGAATACTGTAAGTATTGTAATGTACTGAAGAATTGAATGCAGTTTATTTGAAAGTTATTTGTTGATTTGTTATCATTCCTGATATTGCTGAATTGTGGGTGTTTTTAATAAATTTATATTTATTTCAAGTATTCACATTGTCCTAGTTATTTTTCATAGAATTACCTGTTTTTATTTTTCTTCCAAGGTACTTCTAGCTGTCTTGTATATGGAAATAGATTTATTTTTGGAAGGAAATATAGGAATTCCGCAGACTTTTTGGCACTGAACAAAAACCAATATTAGATTGACATTTATTTTGTACTTCGTATTAAACAAAATTTAATTGGAAGCTTATGATTTGGTACAGACATCTTTGACATAAATTACTTTTTTGTGTGGATAATATGTTATCTGTTCCTTCAATTTTTTCCCCGTTTCTGTTTTAAAAAAAGGCTTAAGGTCAGGCAGGCCAACACATCTGTCTGATGATGTTTTAAAAGCCAGGGATAGATAAAATGCATTGTAAGTCGCTCTGGTTAAAAGTGCAAATGCATAACCAACCATAAATGTAAAAAAAGTTTAAATAGAGATGAGTTTGGCACTTAAATACTTGTATTTTGAAGTACAGTAACAATACAAAGTTCAAAACCATTTCAATGTAAATGTAGAAACATGCCAGCAAAATCGGTCTGGCAATTAAAAAAATATGAATTACTTGCTAACATGCAAGTTACTTGCTCAACTGATGCTTCACGACAACAAATGAATATATAGCAAGTAGTGGTGTTCCTTGGTGATAAACAATGATCTAAAAAACACATTAATGAAACTTAAATATTGAAACTTTGAACCACTGTCTGCTTTGTCTTCTGGCTTTTTAAGAGCACCCAGCAAATAGTTTTATGAAAGAAAAAGGTTTACTTCGACAAGAAGTGCCATTTGTCCACTGTAAAAATGAAAATCAAATATGAGGATAAGCAATGCTATGAATAAATCATATTGGTTGTATATTATGTATGTACAAAGATATACGTTTACCATCAGGAGACACCGGGAGGGGTTCTGCAAATTCTGGAGCCTACAACACAATAGCAAATTAAAATGTCTTCTTTTGTGTTCGGAAACGGCAAGAAAAAGCTTGCGTAAAAGGAAGATAATACTTACAGCTTTGACTACTGCACTGGCCTCTGTATCACTGCATTTGTACGGACTATCACACAAGGAGGAGTTCTGACTATAGAAAGAGAAAAAGTTAAGAGTAAAGATTTAACAACGTTACTATCTTTACACTTGTTAATGCAAATTACAAAAAAAAGTGTAGGCTTTTAACAAGGACAAGAAAACTTTGTCATTAACAATTTTAGTTTTAAACGTATACTTACCAAACAATTACGACATCTTTAGTCGTTGTTTTCGACACTAATGCTTTCCAGTAGTTGTGTGTTGATTGTATTACTTCTATGGCAAAGTCCTAAATTGATATCCAACAGTAACATCCTTGAATATTAAATAAATGAAAACATTGAATACATTTCTTTTCATCGTTTCACATAGTGAGTACCTTATCCTTAAACTGTCCATTAAATGCAAACTTGTTCTCAGGCTTTCCTTCTGGCACTTTGTATTTTTTAAACCAATCCACTGTAGCCTCAAGATAACCCGGTTTAACCTTTCTGACATCTCCAATGCCTGTTAATAATGCATTCCTTCAGATTATGGTTTCACAAAAGTAAATAACATAATAACTACATAAGTATATAATCAGAATCTTCTTTATTGTCAAGTACTGTGGGTTTACTTGTGCAAGAAATTTGCCTTGGTGTACTGGTGTACATATACAGTGTACTCACTGTTAAGGCTCAATGCATCAGGGTCCTCTTTATTGATGGCTATTACCTTCCAGTCAGTCTCTCCTTCATCTATCAAAGCCAGAATTCCGAGAACCTTAACTTGAATCACCTGCCCTGTTACGCACACCTGTGGCACAGAGATATATGCTTACAGAATTAAAACAGGTAAGATGTAAAACTTACTCAATACTTTACAGTGTATAAAGTATTAGGGAATGTTATATAATGTACTCTGAGACTGTCAGACTCTGTCCTAATTAATAATATGTAATAAGAAGAAGAAGAATCTCACAAATTTCATGGAAATACCTGGTATATGAAATTTGAACAAGCTGATAAGAATAAAACACTGAAAAATATCACACTGCATTAAATAATTTTAGATTATATGTATTAAACAGAAAACAAAACGGAAATTTTTTTTTCAAGGCACTGTATTAATTCCACACAAGGTATGGTACCCACAATGGAGCTGATGTCAACCACGTCTATGGGGTCATTGTCTCCACAGCACTTGGTTTCTTTATCAGTGTGGTTAGGATCCTCCCATGTCTGTATTAATAAGAAATTACATAAATTTCTCTCCAACTGTATTGGACATGAGGAAAAACATTTTACAGCAATTTACATAAACATAAGTTATCGGTAGACAGATTCTGAAACATTCTGAAAAATCTACCAACATAATGTGTCACCTGTGGAAGCGCACCGTAGTTCCAAATGAAACCTTTGTGTGGAAAAATGTTAGCTACATATCGCAGCTTGCCTTTCTTCACATCTTGCTTGATCGGGTTTAATGGTTCCTTTGTTCCTATCTACAAATAAAAAAAAACGTATAGCGTGTTTTAATGCAAAATACAAAGTGTAGTGCTCAGCATACAATTGTGTAGCATATTGACCTCTCAATCTCAAATAACACATTATGAATACTTAGATATGCATTTAAATGTACATTTGAATAGACACTGATCAAACATCAAGTTTAAATTAATACATTATTTTTATCATTAACCTAACAGTCTACAGTTTAACTAATATGCCTGTAGGTGGCACTGGCACCTGGTCCTTTTGTGGCACACAATGTTAAAGTTTTTCTCAATCACTTTGGCTTATTTCTGGAATGAGACTTTTTTTTTAAAGCAATTAGTTTGGATGTCTGAACAGTTGATTTCTTGTTCACATCATACTTGAGTTTCTTATTGATTTAGGCAAATTGAATGGGTTTTGGCAAAAGGTTATTAATAATTCTCAAACAATATGCACAATAACTAAAAGCATATAGCTTGTTGATCAAAACTGGTGAGCTGATTCTCAGTGAAACTAACAATCTCTTCAAAAAGTCACAACATTCTTTCATCGTGTGAACCATCACGTGCAAAATGGTCCATACAGTTAGCAACAAATCTATAAGGCAACCATGTATATTCTGTGAATATCTATTACATGGGAAGTTTGTAATGTCCGCTTAATTAACAAATTGTCTGCCAATTGCTGTAAAACACTAAATGCAATTAAGCAACCAATCAAGCAGATTTAGAAGCTTGCAGTATTATATATTAAAGCCATAAGCCCCGCGAAGCCGTGGGTTACAGTGCATTTTATAACAGCTAAGGGGCATTGTTAGGCACGACGCGAAGCGGAGTTTTATAAAACAGTTACTCCATATGCTTAGCAAGGTTTAATTAAATAAAGTTAATAAAAAGATATTTAGGCTATGTGGTGCGGTCAGCCGTTATATATCGGAGTATTTTATAACGGCTTAGAACTCTGCTCAGCCAATCAGAATCAAGGACCAGAACTGACCGCTTTATAAATGGAATTTGACCAAAGCACTATCACAGTTTTTTAAGGATTTTTTTCAGCAAGGTGGTGGAAAGTATACAACCATCGGCCACAAAATCAGATGGTAGATGGCATGAACTCTGCTTGTGAAGATATTACAGTTACAGTAATTACTGTAGGGGATGGTTACGCGACTCATTTTGTGAACACATAATTTACTGTAATATCTATATAATCTTTTCAGAAAATATAAAAATAGCTAATTTTTCAGATTACATGACACATCTACATACAAAAAAAATATCTATGTTATAAATCTTTTTCTGGGGGATACTACAGTACTGATTATTGCCAGTAAATCTTTACCTACTGTAAGCTTTATAAGATGTTTGTATATTACAGTAAAAAGTATCATGAAGTAGAGCATAAAGTAAATTTGTATACAACAATAATTTTCACATGACTACCATTGTGAAAAAGAATATGAACATTGTGATTAGTATATGGCTCACACGATGATAAATACACTTTCTATTTTGGTGGAACAGGCCAATTGTCTGACAAGATAGCTAGAACTAAATGTTTTGAATCACTTTCTACATTTTGCATGCGATAGAATCTTGAAGTTCCAGCAAACAGTTGTGACCATTGAATTTACAGGTTAGAGAATGTTAAATAGAAATGAGCCAAAGCGATAAACTGTAAACTGTTAAGTTTTAACTACATCACACGGTTTTCAAAAGTAAATGCTGTGGGTAAGTAGAAACGAGATAAACACTATTTAACATTTATAAGATTTGAAGTGCTGCATGATTTGCTTTAGAGTCTGGAATAAACCAGATGAGAGATAAAGCATGTGTTCATTGGTTCTGTAAAACATGGGTGCAGATTATTGATATAATGTACGAATGACAACTATCATGAGTGTGCGGAGCAATGTAATTTCATAATAGCAATGGAAGGAAGCATACATATTTTAAGTTGTGATATACTTTGTATAGTATACAAAGTAAAGTATATAAAAATACATATACCTCCATTTTAGCATTGGTCCAGCGAGGTACTTCTACAACCATATTAAACAGGATCTGTTGGAGAAAAAAAATTCACCACCTAGTATTTGACTAAAAGGCTTTAAATGTGTTATTTCTTACATATTACCTCGTTTGTTTTAAGTTTCTTCGGTGGAACACCACATTCCTGTTATGTGGGAAAACATTATTACATTAGAATATAGAATAATACATGTAAGATTGTTATTATTCAATTATCTCGTTATACAGTTATATGTAACCAGACCAAAAAGTACAGCTTTAGGAACACAATCCAACACAAACCTGTTCATCAGCAACATGCAGAGGAATGTCATGGAAGGGAGATATGTACTTTCCATTTGAGGTTTCTACCAAGAAAACGTGATAGGCTACAATTTGTATCAGTCATCCAAAATCAATTTTATATCAATGTATTCGATATAATGTCGCGAAACGTGAGACTTCGGTATTTTTTGTATTGAATTTGTGTAATATTTTTATTGAAGGTTCTTCATTTGAACTTCAAAAAAGCTTTGACAGGGATACTGAAAAGGTGGTTACGGCCAACACTTACTCAAGTAAATCCTGAAGTCAGGCGAATTTAGTCGTCCTCTCATCTCCGTTAAGTAATGCGCCATTCTTATCAAATGAGGGGAAACGACTGGAATTAAACACCTAATCTTTTGAGAAGGATGGGAACAAAGAAGGACAAACCTTGTCGCGGTACCAACAAATAAGCGCATTATTCACAAGGTTTATTATTTCTTCTTCTTGGTCGATGACCAGCTTATTCCTTAGAAGCATTACCGCCACCTACTGTATAACACATTCGTCTGTAATCCACACATGACATACACCACATAAATTGTCATAATGATAGTATCCAGATGTAAAAATACCAAAATTACCTGATTTGGAACACATAGAGTAGGCCTATGTTTCATATGGTTAATTCCAAATATAAATCTCCCAATCAGCCTGGTAAAAGGCCGGTTGTTTTTATCCCATCTTTTAAAAAATGTTAATTTACAATTTTTCTCAATCGTTTTGGCTCATTTATCAAATAAGACTTTCTTAAGACATTTTCTAAACTCTTAGTTCAACTGTCCGTCACAACTGTCTGCCGGAACATCATAATCAGGGCCGTGCACATACATTTTAGAGGGCAGGTGCACGAATGAGAAAATAGGGCAAAACCTCTGTTATAAAAAAAAGGTTACATACTTTATTTCTAATTTTCATTATATAATTTATTATTTTTACAGACTGTTTATTGCATCTCACAGGGCCATGAATCCATTTACACACTAAGGCATAAATATTATGAGATTATAAAAAACAAAAAAACTGACATGGTGTTAGCCCAGACGTCTGTGGATTTTAATTTTGGAATTTTATATCTGCAAGGCATCATTTAATTGAATATTTGAATATTACCAAAGATGGAACCAAAAAAGCTTCCAATTACTGCCTCAACAGCAGACATGACTGAAATACATAAAAACGCGGTTTATAAAAGCTTGAGCAGTGTCTCCCTTCACACGTCTAGTAGTTTGGTTGTTTTAACTTTATTTGTTAGTTAGCAGAATGTATTTATTTTTTATTTACATGGATGGATGGATTTACCAATGTTTGCATATTGCAGTTTTGATTTACAAGATCCACTAGTGGTCACATTATGGGAAATATTATAAAAAAACTATCTTATAACCTGTTTTTATTCAGAGTTGTCTGTAAAACAGCGAATGTGGTGTTAAAAGATTCAGCTTCAATAGCTTAATTAGGCAGACTTTCAAAAAATGCTGTTACAGTAGACCAAGAGCAAAAACAACACATTACTTTAAATACTATGCAAATAAATATTCCGAAGACGAAGCTATATTACATTAAAAGTTTCAATGAAGATTCTACTGCATTTAATGTTCTTGTATCTGCCTGTTGATGGAACAATCTTTCGTCTCCACTGAGAGGACAAAGGATGTAAATCCTCTCCACTCTGGCCACTATTCAATTTCGACAACAAAAGGGCACCTCCTTCTATGAGGGCAAATGGGCAGCGGCTCAAGGCACGGAGCCAACCCCCCTGTACACGGCCAGCAAATGTCTGCAATATGTAACTGCTTCATTTATAGGCACTTTTTCTCATTCGCTTTGACTCATTTCTCAAATGAGACCTTTTTTTCCAAAACAATACGTTTGGGTCACTGAAGAGATGGTTTCTTGCTCACATCAGACTTCAGTTTCTTATTGATTTGTGCTTTGGCACGTTTGCAAAAGGTTATGTTTAATTCTAAACACAATATGCACAACAACAAAAAGTATAAAGCTGGTTGATCAAAACTGATTATGCAACTCTCTGTGAAACTGTCAATCTCTCTAAAACTTGAGAACCATCTCGTGCAAAATGATCCATTCAGTTAATAAAATCTATGATGCATGCATGTATGTAGAGATGAGACAAATAACAGGAGCGAGGTGAGCCACCTGGCCAGGTGGTGCAGTGACAACTATCTCTCTCAGAATGTGGAGAAGATGAAGGAGATTGTTGTTTAGTTCGGAGAGTACACACTCAGCATGCTCCTCTGACTGTCAATGGTGTGACTGTGGAGAGAGTAAGCAGCACCAAGTTCCTGGGGGTGCACGACACTGAGGATCTCTCCTGGCTGACAACACTGCAGCACTGGCTAAGAAAGCACACCAGCGTGCGTCTCTGCTTCCTACGCAAACTGATGATAGCCAGGGCCCCAGCCCCCATCATGTGCACCTTCTACAGAGGCTCCATCGAGTGCCTTCTGACTAGCTGCATCGCTGTGTGGTATGGGGCCTGCAACGCGTCCTGCTGCAAGACCCCCCAACGCATATTGAGAGCAGCTAAGAAGATCATTGTTGTCTCTCTCCCCCCCATCCAGGACATTTGTGGAACCCGTCTCAGCCGCAAAGCCCTCTGCATCGGGTGGTTGATCCCAACCACCCGATGCATAGCTTCTTTAGTCTGCTGCTATCAGGAAGGAGACTGCGGAGTCTCCAGGCCATGACCAGCAGACTAAAGGAGAGCTTCATCCACCAGGCAGTCTGGAAGCTATACTCCTTCCCGACCCTCCCCCCCTCCCCTTTCTTGCCCCATGCACCACTGAACTCTGAGCTCATCCGTAGGTCCTTCCACACCCAACCCCTCCCCCACAACAACATACACTGACCTGCGCTAGTCACTTTATGCAGCATTGGACTGCTCACTACTTCATTCAGCATTTGTCTGGCCCTCTTCAACTACCTCATCTGACAGGTTAAACAAAGCCTGTTCACTTTGTCACTTTAAACAGACTAATAGGCTTATTGCACTACCTCACATCTGCACTGTTGTATAATTCACTTTTTTCACATTTGCACATTGACATCTGATATTACCTGTCTTTTTTTTTTAATATCCCTGCTTGTAACAGTTGTATTTTACATATATATAATAATCTGTATTTTTTTATAAACATATTTTTATTCTGTGTAATGTTATCTTTATACACCCTGCGTCTGAGAGTAATGCAATTTCAATCCTCTTAATGTATGTACTGTGCATGTGGCAGAATTGACAATAAAGCAGACTTTGACTTTCATGTATATTCTGCAAATGTCTATGACATGGGAAGTCCACTAAATTGGCAAATTGCAAATTGCCTATCAAATGCTGTAAAACACTAAACACAGTCAACCAACCAATCAAATAGTTTTGGATAGAGTTATAATAAGCTAGCTATTTTGTCAGAAAATTGTCCAATTCCACCGAAATATACGTTTTTTGTCATCGTGTGAGACATGTACTAATAAAAAAATGTAGGTTCTTTTTCACAATGGCAGTCATGTGAAAATAAGTGTTTTGTACAAATTTCAATTATGCTCTACTTTATGACACTGCCTGTTCACTTTACTGTCCATCCATCCATCTTCTTCCGCTTCATCCGGGGCCAGGTCGCGGGGGCAGCAGTCTATGCAGGGATACCCAGACCTCCCTCTCCCTAGACACTTCCTCCAGCTCTTCCGGAGGGACACCGAGGCGTTCCCAGGCCAGCCGGGAGACATAGTCCCTCCAGCGTGTCCTAGGACTTCCCCGGGTCTCCTCCCGGTGGGACATCCTCCCGTGGAACACCTTCCCGGAAAAGATGCCCGAGCCTCCTCAGCTGGCCCCTCTCGATGTGGAGGAGCAGCGGCCCTACTCTGAGCTCCTCCCAATCTCCTGTTACATCCTTCCCTCACTAGTGAACAGACCCCCAGATACTTGAACTCCTCTACTTGAGGCAGGAACTCTCCACCCACCTGAAGTGGACAAGCCACCCTTTTCCGACTGAGAACCATGGCCTCGGATTTGGAGGTGCTGATCTCACATTGGGGACCACACGATTTCATCTCTGCTCTTTGCAGATGATGTTGTCGTGCTGGCCCCATAAGACCAGGACCTTCAGCATGCACTGGGACGGTTTGCAGCCGAGTGTGAACCGGCTGGGATGAGATTCAGCACTTTACTGTTATATACAAAAATGTTTCAAAGCTTACAGTAGTTAAAGATTAACTTTGCACAACCATTATGTAGTACACAGAATACTTAATATTTAAATTTAATTCTTTAGAAATGAAAAATCCTCAATTTTTATTTTTACTGTAAATTTGTATACATGTTAAAGTAAAAAAAAAAAGAAATTGGCCACGGGCATTACAAACTTCCCATGTCAAACAGGGAAACACAAACAGTTGCATTCATCTATGTCCTGCCACAAGGTGGCAGGAGCAGAGAACAAATTGCTAGGCAGGTTTGCAGCTTTTAAAAAATATTTATTTTGCTCTGAAATAACTTGAAATAAATGTAAACGAATTAGCTGTTCTCTATACTTTTATCAAGTATTTAACATGGATTTGCCAGCCAATGACCCTCATGCAGTTTCCTTTACAACACTTTCTTACACTTTTATAATAACTACTGAACTATGTTCTTTTATTTCAAAGGTAAATAGAAATCAAACAGAAAAGACTAGTTACACAACATGTTAAATGCATTAGTATCACCCAGGCCGACCGGGGCTTGTAGTCTGTAGGTTGTTGTCAGCCTGACAATGTTGCAGAGCAGTTTCATGCAAATATCTACCTGAAGATGAAAAAAAGTATTTTTATCAAAGGGTTTCTCCATACTGATAGTTTAGAGGTCTGATGTTACAATATTTGGTGTGTGTTTGTAGTCAGCTAAGTGAATTGTCACATCCATAATGGAATTGTCACATTCATAACGGTCCATATTCATGGGCACTTTTGTGGTCTATGATTTCCTGCTTCATTTGTTGTGTTTTATTCGATCTGTTTTAATTCATAGAAAATTACAAAAGTATATCTTTTTTGTCACATCCGTAACACATTGATTTTTTTAACTGGAGCATTTCTGATGCCTGCACTCTATCAACATATATGTATTGGTATTCTCTGAGAAATTTTGACTGAAAATGTCACATTCATAACGTTGGAATTGCCCAGATTTTTTTAGGGATGCTATGCTAAAACATGATAGAGACCTTATGTTTACATATAATCTTACACCCCAGTCATTTGTTTGCTTTTCTAAATAGAGACATGACTGATGGGTATGGAGCAGGTATCACATGTTGTTATGCAGGTAAATGTCAATTCCCTTATCTAGATGCAGTTTCCTTATTTCCTGTAAGGTTTAACATGACATCATGCCATCTGTAGCAAATGCAAAGAGATACACAGGTTGAGGATGCAAATGCATTGTTCATTAGTGCAAGTCCAGAATCATATTCATACAACATGCGAAAGGTCCAAACACAAGCAAACTGTCCAAAACCAGACATAGGTCAGATAACTAATGCAACCAGATTTAAAGGTATGGACAGACAGCGTGATCCAAAAACAGGCATAAGATCAAAACCATATAACCAGAAACCAGAGAGACCACTCAGAATTGTAATTTAGAGCTACACTTGTTTCACAGTCTCTGTTCATTCTTTTATAACGGTGATCATCCTATAGTTACAAAGTATCATCTTATCAATTGTAAGTTTGTTTTGTGCTAATAATTACACAATAAACAAACAGGATAGTTTTCTGTTTATAACTAGCTAACAGAAAAAGCATTATGTGTGTAGGATGACATAATGGCGTGAATTTAGTGTGAATAAGTGAGAGAGACTGAATTAATTAATACATTTCCTTGTTTATGTGCGTAGGGAATTTACAAAATGAGTGAGAATGTGATCATGTTTAGATTACCAGTGGACAAAGTAAACACTTTTTGCTATCAGAACTGTCAGAACAAATGGTTTCCTTTCTAAAGGTCCTAATATATACAAACATGGCACAAATACGTATACTGTTTGTATCTTTAAAGTACTAATATTCACTCTTGTACCGATATGTACATCTGAGGTACTAATATGCATACTTTAGGTGCGAAGGAGTACTTTTTGATATGATACCAACCAAATGAGTATTCTGAAAGTGAGAATATTTGAAAGCATTTTAGAAACACCAAATTGTAATTTCTCCTAAAATGCATTGCTGCAAGATCTAGGACTCCTTTGTGTGGCTTTTGCAAATAATGCACTTATTTGAATGGAAGCCTTAAAGGGATAGTTCACCCAAAATGTACTCACCCTCAGATTGTTCCAAACCTGCATAAATGTCTTTGTTCTGATGACCACAAACAAAGATATTTAGAAGAATACAATTAACCAAAGATAAAAAAATCCCCCATTGACTCCCGTAGTGTGTATTTTCTGTACTATGCCAGTAATTGTGGGGATTATATCTGTTTGGTTACTGACATTCTTCAAAATATCGTCCTTTGTCTTCAGCAGTAAAATAAATGTATACAGATTTGGAACAACCTGAGGGTGAGTAAATTATGACAGAATTTTCATTTGTGGGTGAACTATCCCTTTAAGGCTGTAAATGGAAGCTTTTTAATTGTTGGTGGATGATCTTGAATGAGAGAGATATAGATGTCCACACTACTTAACACATACCAAACAAAATAAAAAGTTCTTATGTAAAGCATTAAGCATGCACAGAGTGATGTCATGAGTATGTGCCCAAGTCCTAAAGGCTCTACAGCATCCGTGCAACCGTGTTTTATGCATTCAGACTACTTAACAATGTTAAACGTGCTGTCTTCTCATGCTTAACATGTTCAGATTGTCATAAAACGAGTTGGGCGTATTACATAGTATTTCTTTCGATAAACCTTCCAGCGATGGTACAGGTTTCGCATAGTTTTTCTCAAACATATAAAATTGTTTTGTTACATCTTTTCTTAGTCTTTTATTGGACAATTCTCCTGGAAAAGCACATGGCACGGCCACACGGCAGCAAGGAGAGCAGGAGAAGAGCACACTGTATGTTTGCGGAAACAATTGTAAAGCTGTACCTATCTTTTATAAATGTTAATAGGAAAATAAATAAAGTGAATAGGGAAAAATAAAGATATTTTTGGTAGCGACTTTTTGACTTTGTTTTTTGGTAATTTATTGAAATCTAATAACAATGTAAATAATCCAGACTAACACTAGGTACAAAAGGAAAGATCAGGATCCAGTTACACTATGTATGCAATCCTATACAGTAAGTCATATATCACACAGTCATCAATAGAAATAGAAACATAATAATAAAATTGGTTACTAATGAGATGTGGCATCTGGATTCACTTGGACTAAAACCTGCTACAGACTGTGCGATTTCAGCAATCTTATAATATCATGACAAGTCACACTGCGCGACATGGATCTAATACACTTGGGAACGACATGTGTGTACACTGTACGATAATGACACCTCCTGAATTTTAGGCTGCAGCGCAACTGAAAACGTCATCAGCATGTGCAAATTGTAAGCAAACACAGCAACATGAATCACACTTTGGCAGTTGTGCTTTTCATGAGTGCTGGAAAGAGGTGAAGCTGAAGAGAGGAATATTTTTTTTTTTCGTCTCCATGGTTTACCTTTTATTGCCATGTAGTGTTGATCAATACATCATTTCATGTTGCATTTTTATACTCAGTAGGCGTGGGTCATACGATCAAGCTTGATTTCTGACACAGCCAGAAAAGGATCGCAGGCTGTCTTTGATCACAAGACCCTGACAAGGGGTGTATTTCAGTCTCTCTCACTGCACGACGTAGGAGCAGCGTTTAGGAGTCATGACCATAGAAATTGCCATGGTTGTTATCTTTCGTCTGGGACAGCACAAAATCGCACAGTCGGTAGCAGCCTTAAGTGTTATACTCCCAACATTTCAGCACAGTTTAATTTCCCAGTAAGACATTTCCCATGCTTTAAGCGTGACAGAGGTGTAGTCAAGAATATGGATAGAAGAAATCAACCTGGTCCAAGGCGTCAATGTGTTCGTCAGGTAAAGTGGGCTAAGTGATTATGAACTTTATAAGAGATAGCTCTTGGTAAGCCATGTAGAGCAGGGTTCCTCAAATGTTATGCTAGAGGAACAATTCCTTGCAGAGTTTAGCTCCATCCTTGATCATACATCCCTGAGCAAGCGAATCAAGGGGTTCAGGATCACAAGAAAATCAGCTGTGATGTTGGAGCTAAACTCTGTGCACTGGCCCTCATGTGTAGATTTGAGTAACCGTGATCTAGAATAAGAATCTTTTCACACACATAGCTATAGGACTCATTGTGGAACATTCTTCAAGTGCATCTTGACAAAAGAAACAGAACGATGCAACACACTAACAAAAACTGTCATGAATGTAAAGTGATGATATAAATAGTTTCATCCGTGAGAATTGTTATCACAGGTTTTCTTAATAAAATAGCACTCTGAAGAATTTTAGACCTTTGTTTATTGAACACTTCATATGTTAAAAAATCAAGGAAAATTTAATTTCCTCGTGTCAAAACTATGGACTTTTAGTAGTTCAATGATATCAAATCCACCATAAGAGGTAGAGTTTTTCGCATCTGGCGCATTAACTGAACAGCCTGCCTGACACCAATTCCAGTTCACACACTCTTAGTTTAAATCTAGACTAAAGACATATCTCTTCAGCCAAGCATACACATAGTGTGTGGTAATCTTTGCACTTAATTTTTGAGGATAAAAAGGTAATAATTATTCTCTGCCTGTAAGACGTAAGAACATCTGCTCTGCTTAGCCAATACTGTATGCCAGCTCCAGACCGGATCCAGCCTCTCACAAGGATGTTTTCAGAGGTTGCCAGCTCTGAATTCTGAACTAATTGTTTCACATTTTTATTTGTGTTTTATGTGTTCTGTACATTGTGTCCTTTATAAAGCTGCTTTGCAAAAGTGTAAACGGTGAAAAGAGCTTTACAAATACTTTTGAGTTGAATTGAATTTAAAAGACCTTTAAAGTCTTGTTTCCCCTAGACCAAAGACATACGGTTTAGGTGAATTGGAATTACTCAACGTGTGTGCAAGTGTGTGTATGTGTACTGTGTGGTTTGATAAAAGTAACACAGTCTGATCCTTTGTCTGATTTTCTCTGTTGTGGTTAGGAGAATGGATCCATTCTTTCTTTATCTTGCAGCCCATAATACCCGATAAACCAGATTTCACTTTAATGAAATGTGAGTTATAATGTCACATAACTCTGTGGGAAACAAACGACAACATAAAACCACATGCGTGTTAATCAGTTTTACAATGTCCTATTTAACAAGAACTAGCAAACCGGAACATTGACACCACAAATTCTCTGCAACCTGTGAATAAATCGTTTTTGGCCAGGCAGAATTAAAATGGCAGCTTTTCATTCATGTTTATACAATGTTATGACTGAAAGTAAAAATTGAAATAAAACGAATCTAGTATCATTTGATCTACAGGATTTTCAACAATCTGTGATTTAAGTGCCCCCTCACCATTCCTTTTTAGATATTTTCCATTTCATATGGTTTGGCCTTGGTGTTTATATATACACCAGCACTGTCATAATGCTTTGTAAATATTGACGCAATTTGAAAACTTTACAGCCCTATTTGGCTTGTCGACCTTTGTCATGTCCTTCAATATTAAGTCATCGGACCCTCCTTCTTGTGTAATATTAACTCTGCTCCCAACTAAAATGACTTTCAGTAATCTTTAGGGATTGGATGATTTGAACATGATTCTGACCAACAACATTTAAGGTATGCATGAATAAAACATATTTAAACATTCAACATAAAAATTTCTGTGTACGAACTGAGTTTTTGCTTCTCTTCTGTAAGTGTTGGTCTGCTTACTCTGGTTATTTGTCATATTCTACATGTCCGACAGGTATGCAAATCTGTTTTGCAGTTTCAAAGTAACTCCGTAAGACGTTCGACAGATTATATCAAATGAGCTTTCCCACCTTTCTCTACCTTAGAGGAGATCAGCCTCTAAAAAGACTCTCAAAAGACCAATCTATCTATTCTTTCTAACTCTTCCCTTAGAAGTAATGAGAAAGAGGTGTGGCTTCAGCTCTCCTGAGTCAGGTATACCCGGAAACAGAAGAGGGGGAGGGTTTACCTGCATGGTGTTGGTGCACACAGTCATAGAAGCACCACTGCACCTGTTCCTCTTCCCAGACTCTCCCCTTTCTCTCTCTCTCTTTTTCTCTCTCACTTGTACTCCAGACAGTATATCAAAATGGATCAGAAAGGGGTCAACGTGGATCCCAACCAGGCCATTGGGATTGAAAGAGACTCTGGAAAGGGAGACAAGAAAGAAAAGGATAAAACCATTAAAAGAAGAAATAGACCTTTTCTAAGATACCTGGAGAGGAGAAGGACAGATACCATTGTGGATGATAGTGATTGTAAAGGTGACATCAACATCGGGACTTTGGTGAGAAGGACCCAATCTGACAAAACAGAGTACAGTGCGAAACTAAAAGGTAATTTATTACATTCCAGGCAGTTCACTTTTTTGCCTTATTTGAATGAACTTGCGATAGGTAATTTTGTAATAAAGCCTTGAAGCCACAGACAAAAGGCCATCATCTCAGATTCCATTAGATCTTTGTCCGGAGTTAAACAGAAGAGAAGAACATATGTGCGTACTGATGCTTAGCACCTGTTGCGTTGTTACAGTACAGAAAGAGCTCTATTCCCTGTGGACTGATGTCACATATGCAAACTGAACCTCGGTCACTGCTGAACATGGTTGTGGAACATTTGTAAACAACCTCAGTCTCAATGTCTATGTTGTTTACTTAATCAGGAAGCTACTAAATCTAAGAATCATTTTCAAACTTGGTTTGTTGTTTCTGCACTGCCATCATCCCATGCATTGTCATTACATTTCTGATTTTATGGATGAGGAAAACAAATGAAACTATATAGTATAATATGTAAGATATAATAGTGTCTATTCATGCGTCTATTTATTTTCACTGAATGAATGAATGTCATGACAGTCTGTGTTCAGTATGTCATCACAATCACAATTTGACAGTGACATCAGCTGTTCCGGTAGCTAGTTTATCTAGTTTAACTACCTGCACTCAACAGGGAATGAAGCCTGTCAGGCTGGCCGAGTCATGAGGCAATGTCATAGCTATGAAGACAGTCTTGTCACACAAGCTTCTTAGCACGCTTTGAGTTTTACAAAATACAAACTGAGTGGTTGTTTCATTAGGATACTTTACGATTACTCCAACAAACAAACAAACAAACAAACCATGTCATGTGTTCCGTGATGAATTTGAATGTCACACACGCAGCATATTGTTTTGGTGTATGTCAGCATTTTACAACATTGTACACCATCTCATTGTAATTGTAGAAGCATAAGTGATCTGACTCTAGAATTGCACCCTGTTTAAAAAACATTTTCTGAAATTTTAGTTGTTAAATTAACTATTCTGAGCCGTGAATTCATTTAATATATATTTTTTTTACATTTAAGATGTTCAAGGATGCTTAAAGCTATTTATTCTTACTGCATAGTAGTGTATGCCATTGATAACCATCTGTCATATGACACAGCAAGGTGACTTTTCAAATACAGTTTTGAGAAAAAGGAATTGCTTATAAAACACAGTTGAGTTCTGGCTTAGCCAGACATCAAGTCAATACTTAAACAACGAAAAAGAATATTGTTTAAGTTAGTATGAAAGTGTGGTATAAATGTGCATGTTATCCAGGTAACCCTTTCTGATACTGTACTTGCATGTCTGTCCAAGTGGAAAAAGTCCAAAACAAACACTTGATCACATGAGACATGAGGTCTTACTAGGCACTTGCAGGGCTGGTTTCACTTGTGTTTGCGTGCGTGCGTGCGTGTGTGAGATATAAAATGTTTGCATCATGTGTGTTTACATTGTATTATTGAATCGAACCAGGTAGGGGTGGTGTCTTATTTTCTGAATCCTTGATAGGCTAATAATTATTGATACAACACAAAGGTACTGGAGCTATATCAACATTGACAGAACACAGACACACATCAGAGAGCTATACATCAGTCGTGTAATGTTTTCCTGCGGAAATGCGATCCGTTCTGAGTGGCCGGATTACAATGAAGTCTTCTGACAGGCTCTGTGTGTTCTATTCATGGGAATATCCTGCCAGTGAAAGTCGGCCAAGATGCAGGTTCACCAGATTCAGATATTGATTTATTACTGATGAAGGTGCTAAGGTGACTTTATAATGATTCAGTTGCCTCCCTGACAGTCATGAATGAAGTATTTTGTTCCAGCTATGAGTATATTACCGGGATTATTACGGCAGACATTATGTGATTCAATGTGAATGAGAGTGAAACACAACTCCTCCATTGTGTCAGAAACTTTGCTCCTCAAAGATGTGCTCCTCAAATTATATTTGTGCATTGTATGCAATATTTAACAGTTAAGAAGTCACAGTTTCTAAAGTTCTCGGGTTTCTTTGCTGGTTACAATTTCAAACTTAAAATGAAAATGTGTGTTTTAAGAACCACTGCATTCCAAAATTATTCACAATACTGTACATATAAATGCTTTGCAAAATTATTGGATTAGAATGAAAAGATTTGTCTGTGTGAACAATAAGGTGCATCTTTCAGAATGTAGTTATGGTTGTGTTCAGGTAGCTACAGAAGACGTTCACGGGCTTTGCAGCATTACATCACTGTGTTGAAAAGTAATATGACACTAGGCCACACCTATGCCTGTAGCCTCTCTTTCTCTGAAAGGAGGAAGTGTTACATGTAGGTGATCAGGAAACAAAAAATAATCTCACTTCCCAAAGCACATGCCTGCTTTGTTTGCAGTCTGATAGCAGCCAGATATACAGTGTCATCTTTGCCTGTTTGGTTTAGAAATATATTTTAAATTTATGACACATTATAAGGATACAACTGAAAAGACTTTTGTTGTTGTTATGTGTGTCATTATTCACCTGCAATTATAAATATGATATGACAAATATTCTATGGGTTAGAATATTTTATGTGTTTGTATATTTTAAGGATATTTTCTAATAAATCTAATTAAGTTCAATTATTTTTTCAGCCACTTTAGAAAAAATGTCCCCCCATGATCTCTCATCACCTACCTCTCCGAACATGGATCCAGAGGAGATCCGGCACAGGAAGATGATAAAGCGGTCAAAGGTCATCGAAGAGCTGGTTAGGACTGAAGCTGATCATCAGAAGGACTTGGATCTCTGCATAAGAGAGGTTTTGCTTCCTCTTAGAGAAGCTCAGGCATGTTCACTGTTTCATTAAAGAATATATTTATATAATTATTTGATTTATGCATGCTTTGATTTTTAATGGGCTCTGATTGCTGTAGGTGGTGGACGTGGATCGACTATTCACCAACTTTGAGTCTGTGTGTGATGTTTCGGCTGAGCTGCTTCACAGCCTGCAACTAGCCATAGCTGAACCTGACCCTGAAACACAACTCATTGGTAACTTTTAAACTTTTCAAGCGCATCCATATATTTCTCAAAAAGCATTAGCTTAATAAACCAAATAATTGAAATGCTGGCTATCTTAGGAGAAGTGTTTATTCAGGCCAAATCGGTCATGGAGGATGTGTACAAAATTTACTGCTATCATCACGACGAGGCTAATTCTTTACTCAACTCTTACGAAGGACAGGAGGACATCCAGCAGCATTTTAGGAGATGTATATCAGCACTCAAGTAACTTTGATAAAATGCATTCATTTGAAAGACTACAAAAATATGATAATTAAATGTTAAAACATTATTATTTATAATATTTTGTTGTCTTTCTCCTCACAGGCAAATATATGATCAAGAGTAAGTACCAGTTTTATGATTTAAACAAAAATAACACAACCCAGCGAAACAAGGATTTATTTAGACATTCTTTACAAAGGTTTATCGAGGGCATAATGACTGAGGCATACAATCAATTTTTTGCTTATTATTAGATATTGTATATAAAGAAACGTTTTCATTTAAGCTGTAAACAGTATGTAGAATTAAAGGGATAGTTCATCCAAAAATAAAGATATTGTCATCATTTACTCACATTTGAGTTGTTCCAAATCTGCATAAATTTCTTTATGCTAATGAACACAGAGAAGGATATTTGGAAGAATGCTTACGACCAAACATATCTTGGACCCCATTGACTACCATCGTAGGAAAATTACTCCATCATAAAATTTGTTCTATTGAACATAAAAGAAGATATTCTGAAGAGAGTACCAACCAAACAGTTCAGGGCACTTTTGACTATACCATTTAATTTGATCCTACTATTGTTTAGTTACAAATATTCGTCCAAATATCTTTCTCTGTGTTCACCCAAACAAATTTATAAAGGTTTGGAACAACTAGAGAAGAAAGTTATTCAGGACAGAATATTCATACTTGAGTGGACATTCCTTTTAAACCCATGACTTTGGCATTGATAGTGTCATGATTGTCCAGTTGACAGGAACATATGATACATATGTTAATATGTACCTAGGTGCAATAGTGTCTAAATAAGTCTATTTATTCATGTTATTTTGTAGAGGAAAGCCTAATTTGATTGATATGGGCTCTCTGCTCATTAAACCAGTGCAGCGTATCATGAAATACCCTCTGCTATTGGCTGAATTGTGGAATGCCACACCAACTGACCACCCTGACAACAAGCCCTTACAAGAAGCGCTGACCACTACAAAGATAATAAACATCAACATTAATGAGTTCAAGAGGAGAAAAGACATTGGTAAGAATTCTAACACATTGTGTACATACAGCAGTAAATATTCTAGTATCGTATTCAAGCTGATCTTACTGAAAAACTGCATTAAACTCATTCAAAAATTAAATTAAATGAGCCTTTTGAACTAGATTAAACTTGTTTTATTTCAGTGCTGAAGTACAAGAGGTCCGATGATGAAACCTCACTGATGGGCAAACTCAATAAATTCAACATTCACTCAATCAGGAAAAAATCTGATCGGCTGACAAGCTATTTCAAGATTCTGACCGGTGTTGAGCCACAGGTACATTATATAAAAACACAACATATATAATAATCATATGTCTTCAAGGGTAATGTAGAATTTTTTTAATGTCTTTCCCTTCACAGGTTAGAGACGAAGGTTTTGACAGAGAAGAAAAGATTTTCCGTAGCCTTGAGAAAGCTGTCAGACAGCTAGTGAAAAACATCAACTGTTACTTACTCTTCACTCAAGTATAAAAACAAATAGTCAAATGTGACTTCCTTTAACTCCTGTTTTTTGGAGACGTGAAAAAGTCCACTTCATACATTCTCTCTTTTGTATTTTTCTTTATATTGTAGGAAATGATATCCATTGCAATGCAGAACGCACAGGACCTGGAAGCTATATTGAAGGACCCTGACAAGATAGACACAAATGGCTTTCATGTCAAGAAAAATGGCAATGACCCATACAAAAAATTTGTAAGTAAGGTTTACTCTGCTACAGAGAACATATTCAATGTTTCTATTGTAAATTTAAATCCATGCATTTGAAAAAAAACTGGTCATTTAGTAATCAAAGATTTTCATGGTTTTGTGTTTCAGAAAGATCATATGGAGCTCCTGGTTTTGGCTCCACTCTCCACTCTTCTGGGGATGTTTGCCTCACCACAGAAGCTCATTCAGAAGCGTTATGATAAACTGTTGGATTATTGCAGCCAACTGGATTCCCGGTCCTCTAAAGAGGAACAGGGCCTGGCCAAAAAAGACTATGAGGCCCTCAATGCCCAGCTTCTTGAGGAGCTGCGATTCTTCAACCAAGCTGTTAGGACAGTCCTCACCAACTGCTTGATTTTTATAGCGAAATTAATAAGAGCACTGATGGATGAAGCCCAACCACCCGTCCAACATTTACCGGTGAGATTAAGCAAGTGCAAATTATTGATGCGGTTTAAGAAAGGAATGGGAAAATTGTTTTGTAGACTTTTGTTCAAGGCAACTGAAAGAGCATTTGTTTCCGAGATGGTCAGGGTCAAGTGTCTTGCTCAAGGGAGAAATGGTGATTTAAGAACTTATTATCAGGTTACTCCTGAGTCCAAACCTGCAACCACTGTGTCACCAAAAGCCATTAGCCTATTGTATTCCTAGTAAAAATGATCTTGTGTAGTTTCCCAGAGAACCTGAAAAGTTCCCATTCCTTGCATGATTAGATTTTTTGTTAAATAACACCTGAAAGATCAGATGATTCTAAAAAATACAGCCACAAGCATGCAAATACATATAAAGCACTGTGTAATTAATGTGTTTTGTGTGTTTTGGTAGGTTCCCTTGTCAAACTTAAGTGAAGTCCAAAATTCTATTATGGAGGAGCTAAGCAACCTAACTTTTGTCCATGAAATTTCCCAAAAGCTGATGGAACGCAAAGTGAGCTTTGAGAAGCGAGACAGGAAAATAGTAAGTTTGCTTTAAACATCATAAGTATGTCAATGATTTACCTACACATTGGTATTAAGGTCCCAGCTGATAAGATGAATCTGTTTAAAGTGCTGAAATCTCTCACAACTCTCACAGGCCCCAGAGATCCCCAGACAAACAGAGGAACACAGAAGCCGTCTCCTGGAGGACTATGTGGTGGATCGACTATACCAGTTGAAGCGTAACTGCAATGCCTGTCAAGAACAAGACATCAGCCTGCTAGAGGGAGAGCTTGTTGCTCTGTTGGAAGAGACAGACCCTATGGGCAGCAGTAGTCGCTGGCTAGTAGATACTGGATGTAAGCATGTTTTAATCTTTGTTTTTTGTATTTAAATACCATAACATAAATTTATGAAGATGAGATAATAAAGAAAAAATCCTCAGTCTAAGAACAGCGAAGTTTTTTGTCACATTTTTAACACATGCATGGTTTTATAGCAAGCAGATGTATCAAGTCGTATCATGCAGAACTGACATTTGCCTAGATTTACAGTGTTGAGTCTATAAAAATATTTCACAGCATAACACAATATATTGTCTTAGAAATGGTTGAAATACTTAGTTTAGCACTGCTCATATTATTGCTTCCCTAAAATGAATCCCTTTATTGATTTCCTTGCTGTTTTATGAATCTTTCGGTAAAAGCTAAATTCCTGAATGTAAATGTAATATTGACTAAAGCATTATCAAGTCATGAAAATCTTCTATGTGTCCTATCTAAGGTAGCTCTCCATGACCTTACAACGAAGCGTATTAAAATCCCTTATGGATTTTCTTTCGTCGCATGTCTTTCAAGTAGCCTCTCATTAACTCCACAGAGACAGTTGCTTCACAACAGAACCAACGTTCTGTTTGTTACCAAGTATGCCAGGTGACTTATTGTCTCTATTAATTACAGGGGAAGATATTTGAACACCGTAGGCCTACTATGACTATAAACCACAAGTAGGCCGAATATATTTTACAGACCATTTCAGCGGCAACAACATAAACGTCATGTGACCCAAATTTACGGTGTAAAGAATCCTCAAAAAGTCATAAACTGTTTATAGTATTTATTTATGAATTCAATACAACTGGTGTATAATAAAATAAACATTAAATGAAATATAAAATAAATTGTTATTTATAATCAAACACAGTTAACTTCAGCATGTGCGTCAGATGAACGGTCTATAATTTAGCCTATAACCTCGCCCACCATGTGGAATCCTCAGTACGATTATATTTATCTATTCTTTTTTTCATAGATTAGTTTAAAAGTTGATACTGAGACACCGCTTTTCTGGTTGCACTTCATTCTTGTGCTCTTCTTACGTTACTCGTGCTGCTGCTGATAATGACATATTTGTGTACGCCTGTGTGCACTGTGCAGGTACGCAGGGCTATGTGTACTCTTCATTCCTAAAAGCCTACAACCCCCAGCGGGAGGTGACCGAAAGAACGGACGACTTTGACAACTTGAGTCTGTTCGTGTCAGGCAGCAGGAGCAGCAGGAGCAGCAGTATGCGTAGCTTCAGTCAGTATAGCACTTCAGACAGTAACGTTACGTCCCCTACTACTGAACCACTGGACGAGCAGAACACCTCCGAGGACAACCACGTAAGGCACACAAATATGACGTTTTATTTTTGCGTGTGTAGCAAAACGTAATTATTTATTTAAATGGGACGTACAGGTGCGCCAAAGTTCAGATTTTGACATGCGAAATTTCAACTTCATTATAAATGACTAATGATGACTACTTCACAGTGAGAACATTTAATAAAGAAAGAAATTGGGTTAATTTAGAGTTCATAGCGTTACTGAACTGTAGATGGATATACAGCGCCACCTACTGATCATGTCAGACTAACTTTACTTTAATTTTCAGTTCTATGCAGTTTACTCATTCAAGGCACGCTGTGACCAAGAGCTCACACTTGAAGAGAACCAGCACGTTCGTATTCTTCAGTTTTCAGACCTCGGTGGTAACAAAGACTGGTGGCTAGCTGAAGCTAACGGACAGAGAGGCTACGTTCCTGCAAACTACCTTGGAAAAATGTCATACGCCTAAAATCAATCTTATTTGGTTATTTTATGTTAATATTAATGTAATTTACTGTATTTTAAATTAAATATAGACGATATTTAAACTTGATTATGGAGGTCGACTCAGCACAGATTTTTGCACTAAATTATATAATGCTACCAACAGTGTTTGCCTAAACTAAGGTCATTGTTACTGAGACCTTGTTATTAATCAGGAAATGTATTTTGTAAAAAGATCACTAATTATTGTATATAGTTATAATAATAATATATAAAAGATGATGTTATAAATGAATAAAATATTTACAATCATGTAGTTGACCTTTGTCTATTTGCTTGTGCATTATTATATTTTTTAAGCATTTGATATTAAGAACCTTAAGTTGCTTTAAGTAAAGCAAAAAGCTGGTAATAAAAATCTGACATTTCTAAAAAAGGAAGTTATTTATTGAAACGTTTCATAAAAATGGAGCAGCTTGTTTTCAGTGATGTGGCTGGCTTTGAAATAAAATGAGGCACGACTTTAAACCGAACCATCAGAAAGATCAGTAAATACATTAAAGTATATGACTTCACAAACAGGATTTGCTTTCTCTTAAACGTAATCTGCCGTTTCCCCACTCATTTCTTCATTTTTTTCTGTGCTGCTTTTTTCTTCACCATTTGCAAACGTTTCATAGCATTGAGCTGAGACTCCTGTGAGGTGGGTGCTTTTCCATCAGCTGAGGCTTTTGCCCCATTGTTGTTGTTGTTACTACTGATAGAACTATTGCCCCCATTGCCTCCTCCATTGCTTCCTGAGCCACTGTTGCCTCCCAGACTGCTAGACGGTGCTGCCCCAGGTGATAAAGATCCAGTCACCGTGATTTTCCCTAAACTGTCTCCACTCGACGAGCGGCTCAACACCTGTTTCCCAAGTGTGAGAGGAGGGGGTGGTTTAATCGGCACCGTGCTGGAGCCATTGTTCCCGTTACCAGTTCCACCACCACCACTACCTGTCGGTTTGGTGGCCAGACCTGGTTTAACATTGGCCAATGCAGAGAGTCCCACAGCTTTAGAGCCTGAGGGAGGTGGGGTAGATTTACTACCACCCTGTTGACTGGTTCCTAATTTGGTACTGGAGGGTCCGACATTAGAGGTCTTGGTAAAGGCAGCCCATCCTGTCAGTCCCCCGCTTGGTGGCAAAGACGTGCTGCTGCTAGAAGAGTTTCCTGATACTGCAGATGTCTAATGGAAAAGTTTTACATCATATATTATTATATAGATTTCATAATAATTCTGAGATATGTCTCCGCTGCTTGTGAATATACTCACTTTCACCTCTGTTCTCTTAAAGGCCTGGAATGAACCTGCTGTTTCAGGTTTGGGCTTCAGCTCAGCCTTTTTCACTAGTGGATCTTTCAACATGGGTACCGCTGCTGCCAAAGGAGGAGCCGGTTTCTGTGGTGGTTTCTGGGTCTTTTGAGCCTGAGAAATAAATAAAAAATTAAATAAGTGTACATCATATCACATAAGCAGTTAACTGAAGCGCATTTAAAAATAACTTAACATCTCACCATTCGCTTCATTTGCCTTGTGCATCGAGCACAGTACCACACTAGTCGCGGATCGTTGACATCCTTGTCAGTAGCCTGAGGTTTGTGACACTCCTGATGATATAAATTATGACATTCTTGACACTCAACAAGTTGATTTCCAGACGTGACGGTCATTTGTCTATGACGAAATAAAGAAAAAAAGCTGGATAAATCTTGCATAAACAAAAGTTAACAGTCATTGTTGTTGATGTGTGATGAATCCATCAAATGAAGTTTATCAGACCTACTAAGGTCATTTAAGAGTTGCTAATATTTGACTTCACTTACAGGTACATTTCACCCTCTAAATGTCTTGATCAAGATCATAATGGTGATAGCTGATGGCTCAGACCATTTTTGGACCTGAACCAGCCATTGCTATAAGCTGTGTCACATCATCACTCACCGACAAACCACACAAGCAAGGCCCATTTCCATGGCAAAGTCATCAGCGTTGGTTTCATCATTGTCTGGGAAATCTGGTATAGGAATATCCTTAGTTTGAAAAGCAACAGGAGAGGAATGGCTGTCCTGTCTGTCAATACGTGGTTTTTTAGCCGGCTCTGGCCCATCCCCAGGTTCAACCCTAACCTACATAGATCATGTAAACTTTAATTAGTGGTTTACTAAAACATTTCCATTTTGATTGTTTACGAAACAACAAATCTTACAAAAAATCAGCAATTTCTTGATACCCACCTTTTCCAAGGACCTTTTCTCGCCCTCTTTCTTGGTCTTCTCTGAGGGACCTGACTTACTGGTGCTGCTGGCGATAGATGATGAAGATGAACTTGAGGAGGACTTGGAGTCTTGTTTGGTCATTTTTGGTAACGATACCTTGTTCACTTCTGTTTCCTAATGAATGGAAAGCAAGTTAAAAATAAAACGCACCTATCGTGTATACGCATAAATTCACTTAAAAAAAATCACCTTTAGTGATGTTCTGTAGACGGAATCGCTGCCCCTGGATAAAGAGTCGTCTAGGAGGGCCTTCAGTTTCTCTGCGGAGTCTTTGCTTTTTGAGTGAAGGTATCCCAGTCCTTTTAGAAAGATAGGGTCCAGTTCTAGACTAACTGTTCCGGCCATTTGGTTAGCGCCTAGTAGCGTTATATGATTCTAAATAAGAGCACGTCAACTCTATTTAACTGTGACTATATAACTACTGCATTTCTATCGCTTAATGTCTAGTTTGCTAAGCTAGCTGAGTCACTTGAGCTGGCTCACTATTTAACGCTTTGTCGAACATATAAAACGTACTTATACAGTGAAAAATCGCTCCCATATAACAATTAACACTGATCATAAAGCAGCTACCATTCTGCTGCTTGAATCGGACTGACTAGTAGCCCACAGAAATAAACTAAAGAACAATTGAGTGACAGAGGGGGCGGGGCTTACAGGCAGGAACGCTGTCCAAAATTCATCAAATGCTATACATGTTAACTTTACAATCTTCTCCCATTTGTACCTGTTTACTGTGAAGAATTCTATTCCAATAACGTTTTCCCCACTGTGTTTTTTATATTGTAAAGAATTGTAAAACGGCAGTTGCGAAAGATAGTGCGCATCTTTGTCACGTGACAACCGACACCTTTCTCAACTATACAGACGCTACGCCAATAAAAGGATTACTAGCTAACTAAAAAATATATACTCCGTAGGTATTTATGTTGATATGTATAGCACCTAACCAACAATAAATATAATACCACATATTTATTTACACTGACATACAATAGACAAAAGAACAAAGAGAGAAAGAAACGTTCAAGAATCACCGGAGAACTTGGTTTTATGAGCCGTCAAGCGCCCCCTGGAGGAAACGTTTGCATAATGTTTAGACGCTACCGTCTTATATTTCTTTCCGACGTGTTTCCAATAAATTATTCCGACGGAAGCATGTTTCGGCAGTCATATCCCGCTTTATAGAAGCAACACTTTTAAAATAAATATTAAATTCTGATATTTTAGAAATATCAGTGTGTATTTTGTACCTAAAATAATAAAATATGTATTATTGCCTTTCAACAAATTAGTTGGACCTAGTCGTACATTGATAAATGTAACACCAGGAAATGTTTCCGTACAATTTATGTCCTCATTGAACGTATCAGCTCGTGAGGTCTAATAATGAAGCCAAGAAATCCCTGATCTTATAAATAACACATACGAGACATATTTTTCCGCTTTAGCCGTAGATCGTGTCGATTATTACGTTGTTTACAACGATCGAATAATTGCGTTGCAGCGACGTCATAATTATGTTATAGAGTGTAAGAAACTGATTGGCTGGTTTAGTGTGACGGGGGTTCTTGTCCCAGTTCGCAGGGGTTAGACAATAAGAATCTAAACAGCAGCATTCCCAATAATAACACAGCATAGATGGAATATATCGCACTGTGATTTCAAGCAGCGGGCCCTGACGCAGTTATTTTTGAGACAAATCATTCTTATTTGTTTAATCACCTAAATCATAGACCACAGAAGAAAGAGGTGAGTGATTCAAATGTATAAATGCTGATCTTTGTCAGTTTTGTATCGTTAGTATCTCAAGCACATTTAAATGAATACATGTTAAAGCTTAAATGTTTATATCATATGTTTGAATAAAAATAGTTAATAGAGGGTAAAGAGGATCTACAAAAAGCAGTTTCTTCGTCATGTTTCTGATGCACTGCACACACGCAGCACTCTTTTGATCACCATCATAATAAACCAATCCAGATATATTTAACACCTTCTTGGAGGGTTTAGGAAAATGGCTACAACTATACCACTTTAGTGTTTAAAAATAGCTAGGAACGTCACTTTTCATTTTTAAGCAATGTATTTTTTAGGTGTTGTCTAACTGTGACCATTGTTATTACCTTTTGTTGAATTTCTTCAGAGTTTCTGACTTTACTAAAGAAATGGTGATGGAGAAGCCTAGTCCCCTACTGGTAGGGCGGGAGTTTGTGAGACAATATTACACACTGCTCAATAAAGCACCAGACTTTCTGCATAGGTATACTTAGGATCAGTTCTTCATAGTCAATGACTAACGTTACCTGGACAACTATTTCAAATCTTTTTTGCTCTTCATTCAGATTTTATGGACGTAACTCATCCTATGTCCATGGTGGACTGGATTCGAATGGACAGCTGTCAGAGGCAGTCTATGGGCAAGCTGTAAGTCTTGATGTTTCTTATATGTATAACCTGTAACCTATAATGATAACCAGCAGCATCTCTTTTCCTTTTCTATAGGAGATACATAAGAAGGTGATGTCTCTGCAGTTCAGTGAGTGTCACACAAAAATCCGGCACGTTGATGCCCATGCCTCTCTTAATGACGGTGTGGTTGTCCAGGTGATGGGAGAACTTTCCAATAATGGACAACCTATGCGGAAGTTCCTACAGACATTTGTGCTGGCCCCAGAGGTATGAACGATAACTATATACAATACATATGCATCCATGTACAGTATGAGCTATGTACGTATCTTCAAGATGTGCCTATAAAATCACTTTTTATAGGGATGAATAGAACATGAAACCAATAATACTTAGAAAAATGTTAGTCCATATCAAGGTGAAAGCAGAATGGTAGAACTACAGTGTCAAATAAGTTTCCGACATTTATAAGTTACCCAGCAATACAAATTACCAGTCTACCGTGCTATGAATTTACCACAAACTTGATATTTTTTCTTCTTTGATTATGCTGGGAATGTCTGCTAGTCATATTAATTTAACTGAACCATTTTCTTCGTCGTTGACTTTATATTTGTCTAGGGTTCTGTGGCAAATAAGTTTTATGTTCACAATGACATCTTCCGTTACGAGGATGAGGTTTTTGGGGACTCCGAGGCTGAACTTGAAGAAGGTCAGTTGATAATTATATGTATGTAGTTTGTACCTTATATCGTAACAGTAAAAGGGATGCCACCATATAGTACAATGTTATTTATTATTAGCATTTTATTTCATTGTTAGTTGTGAAGAACTGCTGCTTAACATCTTCTCTTTGTATTCCACCTGGACAGAATCAGAAGAAGAAATTAATGAGCAGGAAGACAGGCAACCATCCCCTGAACCCCTCCAGGACAGTCCAAGTAAAACAAACTTCTATGAACCCCATCCTGTGAGGTAATCTACACACAGTATCACCCATTTTAACTAGGCTATAAAAACTACGGCATTGCATATATCTTTTTTGTACAAATTGAGAAGCCAGTTGCTTTCTTAAAAATGGAAAGAGGTAAGGTTGAGGTTAGCTGTGTTGCAAACCGGCCCCTATTTCTTCGATAGACTGATTTCATGCTGCCACCATTTTGAAATCGAAGGTGGGAAGAAAATCGGAAAGACAGATAGACTGCAACGGTTTGGACAACCAACCTGGAGTTATTAAAACAATATATATACTTACAATATAAGCATAGGATGCATGTCAGACAAATTGTTTTACTTGACCCCTTAAGCCGCACCATCGCATATTAGTGAATGTTTAAACTGCCATTAGCGAGTGTCATTCGCGCTCACACACAGCCAATCTTACATTGTTTTTAAATGCATCATTTGTTTTTTCATGTCACAGACACCCGGTTGTAGTTCAAACCATATCTCCTTCGTTTTTTTTCACAACGCGAAGTGAAATTAGTCTACAATGTACAGTGGTCACACATTTAACTCACAATCCACTCTTTGATTTTGAGTGTACATCCAATCTACACTTGCTAACTCACTATTGCCCGATGAGAGTTGGTCACATGACTGGAGTCATCTTGAGCACACTGACAGGAAGCACAGGCTTGTGTTTTTGTTCTTGTTGACTGTTCATAACTTCCTTAACATAAATACATGTATTGAATAAGTGTGATAGACCATGGGGTTGTATTTTTCTTATTTTTAAATATAAATGTTTTTATTAAATGTGGTTCACTTAGTTGTTTTTGTTCTCTCTATTATTAGAACTGTCCAAAATTGCTTTCTTTCGTTTAATTCTTCCCTATATAGTTGGCTGATGTCATGTGCTATATAGAGTTTAATGATGTAGTGGGTTTCAGAGATCAATTTCAGACACTGTAGGGCAGATAACTTCGTTGTGATGTGGCCTTCTAGTCCAAAGCTTGGGTTAAAGGGATATTTCACCAGCAAAACTAAATTTCCCTATTTTTTACTCACCCTCAAGGCGTCCTGACTGAATATGACTTTCTTCATGAAGAAATGCAGTTGGAGTCATAACACCACGTATCTTTATACTTCGAAGCGTTAGAATGGGAGTGAACGGGCATTGACTTTTTGAAGCTCCAAAGAGTGCAAAGAGACATGTCGAGCAGTTCTTTGATCAATGGATGCACTTTTTGGAGATTCAAAAAGTCTACGCCTTTCCTTCTTATTCTAACGCTTGGAAGTAAAATGATACCTTGCATTGTAACTTCGACTGCATTATTCCTCAAGAAGAAAGCCATATTCAGTCAGGATGTAAAACATGGGGAAGCTTTTTCCCCCTTGAAATATCCCTTTAAACTTCTGCACTACTTTGGTTTAA
This sequence comes from Triplophysa tibetana, assembly GCA_008369825.1. Classification (NCBI taxonomy): domain Eukaryota; kingdom Metazoa; phylum Chordata; class Actinopteri; order Cypriniformes; family Nemacheilidae; genus Triplophysa; species Triplophysa tibetana. The sequence goes on along the minus strand of CM017896.1, from coordinate 19,775,265 downwards.
CTTCGTTGTAAAAGAACTATATAAATATTTACTTTCAATGGTTAATCTGTATGTTGTATCTCTCTACAGCCTTTTTTAAAAAGGTCTTTGCTCTGTTTAAATTACTGCACTTTTAGTAATGGTGACTTTACTCACCTACAGCTGTAGCAATGGTGTGGAAGAAGCACACGAGGAGCCAGGCATGGAGCTGGACTCTGAAGTTTCACAGGAACCCAAGCCTGAGGAGCTGAAGACCAAGGATGAGGAGAAAGATCTTGAGGAGTTTGAGGAGAAGGCACAATCACCAGTTCTGGTAGCATCCCCTCCTAACATACAGGAGCCTCCTAAGGTATATACATTTTAATATTTCTACACAGCAACCTTTTTTCACATTATAATCTAAAGACCTTAAGCGAAATTGAAGAATAAACAAGTGATGTCATTTTGGACAAAATGTGCCTCATTTGACAATTCCAGTCACGTAAAGCTGCTAAGGCTGGTTTCGCAGTGCTCACATGAGCTGCGTGTTAGCAGCACATATTTTTTCAGTGCAGATTTTAACAGGTTAAAGTTTTCAGACCTCACATGTGAGCGGTGCGTGCTCGCAGAGCTGAAACATTAAAGCAGCAATATAAAAACCAGACACCAAAATGTCTAATATTTGAAATTCCTGCCTATGCTGCATGAGACATATTTCTCATTTTTCATTTCAGACTTTCTCTTGGGCGTCTGTGACCAGCAAAAATTTGCCTCTAAGTGGTTCTGTTCCAGCCTCTGGAAGTTCACCCCTAGTTGTTAAAGCACCAAACTTGCAGGTAAATACACTTCATGAATTAATGTTTTTAGATTTTTGTTACTCTTCTTCTTCGCTCTCTACACTCTTTGTGAGCATCTTTAATACTGAAGGTGGACCTGTAGATATTTTGGACATGTTTTTTGTTTATTGTGGCCCAACTGATCATATTTAATTTTACTGCTCTTCAGCCCAGACTTGAGGCCAAGACTGATGCATCATCAGCTTCCATCCGCCCTCGTGATCAACGTATCCGTGACAGACCCTTTGTAAACTTAAGAGGGCCTAGATCTGGTATAAATAAACCTTTCTTGACTTTCAAGTACTTCAGTTATTAAAACTTTGTTTGAAATTAATTGTCGTCACCATTGAGTCCTGTCTTATTAATGGTCTATACAATGTTTTGGATTATCTCTTTGTTTTTGTTCATCACGTGTAACATTAGATGGCATATCATCTTCGGAATCTCAAACTGGAAAACCACATTTCAGCTTTGTAAATAAAGGTAAGCTGCAAGTTTGCTTGACTGTTTGTTTATACTAATCCATCTAATTGGCTGCTATTGACGAACACAGAGTGATTGGTGTCATGTTGATTATTTGTGGTGTACGGTGCTCAGGGAAAGCAGATGAGTCGAGTGAAATTGATGGGAGAAGACTTGTCCGGTATCCAGACAGTCATCAGCTGTTTGTTGGAAATCTTCCTCATGATATTGATGAGAGTGAACTTAAAGACTTCTTCATGAGTAAGTTTTGCATATTTTTAAGGGTGATGCTGGCCTGTTTTATCCTATCTATTGTATCGGAATTCTATTCAATGTATGATTTAAAATGTGTCCTGTTCATTGTCTCCCCTATTAAGCATTTGGAAATGTTGTTGAGTTACGAATCAACACCAAAGGTACTGGAGGAAAGATACCCAACTTTGGCTTTGTTGTCTTTGATGATTCAGAACCGGTGCAAAGAATTTTGGGGGCCAAGGTAAAGAATTTTTTTTTTTCTTCAAATATAAGTCATTAAGAACATTTCTTTGCTGTTGACTGACCCTCTTGTCCTCTTTCCTTTTATCTGTGCTCAGCCGATCATGTTCCGCGGCGAGGTGCGTCTCAATGTAGAGGAGAAAAAGACGAGGGCCATGCGTGAACGAGAAACTCGTGGAGGTGGAGAAGATCGTAGGGACACAAGGCGTATTGATCGTGGCCCTGGAGGAGCACGTGGCATTGCTGGAAGTGGTATGATGCGAGACCGTGATGGAAGAGGCCCACCCTCACGAGGTGGCGCTGTACCTAAACCAGGCGTGGGCACTGGCCGGGGCACTGGTCTTGGTGAGGGCCGTTTTAATGCTCCACGGCGTTGAGAGTAGCATCCCCTGTAGTCTGGAAATAGTACAATGTTTGTTTATTACTATACAGAGAAGTCAATGTAAAAATGTGTATGCATTGTACTTCTGTTTTTGTGGGGGGGTTTACCTTTTTTTGGTATTTGGAATGTTAGCTGTTTCACGTGAAGCAGATTAAAATCTTGAGAAACCTAATAGCTCAAAATACACATTAACTTTTTAAATTGTATTGCAGATCATCTGCTCTGTAATCATCAAATAGTATCAATTACAACAATTTGGACGATTTATATCGGTTAGATTTAGTTTTCACAGTTTAAATTTTAACCTCGCTCTGAGACATTTTTGTACTAGATTTACTTCCCAGTTGCTGTTGTTGTAAATTGTGCAGACGGAAAGATGGCCTTTAAGAATATATTTTTAAGATTTTTTTTCTAGATTTAAGAGAAATAAGGAGGAGATTACAAAAGCAGTTAGAATCTAACAATGTTTCAACTGACTTCTAAGTATTTGGAATCAAACAAAAACTGATTTTGAAAAGTGGAAGGATATTGACCACTCATTTTGATTTTATATATTTTTAACATACATATTTCTTTGTTCCTGTTCTACCTGAAGTACTCTGCCAATGGATAAGTGTACAAAGCGGTAGTTGAATAATTGTAAAGTTTTCATGTTTTTGTTTTACAGAATTCTTTTTCTTAAAAGTCAGGGTCACTTTGCCAACATTGAGATTCATCTCCATTATCTTATTTTTGTTTTATGATGTGGGTGTCAGTTTGAACTTGAGTAATTGAAAGTGCCATACAGATTGCAGGGAAACTTTGCTGATGTATGTTTGAGCTTCAGCAATTAGTTAGTTTTGAGTTTTGCATCGCCTTTGTGAGTGTTTTTGAAACACTTTTTCTGTGTTTGGTTAGAAAAGAACATTGCTAAAATGTTTGTTATAAGTCTTTTTCTGGACAGGCATGGGATTTAATTGTTGTGCCATTTGAACTGACTTCAGTCAAATTTTACACCCCCCCCTCGCACAAAAAAATCTCATGGGTTATAGTAAAGGAAATGTGAATTGGAGAAACCATTATTGCAGTGTGCACTGATTTTATTTTGCAGTATAATACTTGCACTGATTTTGTATTTTTTGCGCTATTTTTTTATGTCTTCCGTGTAAGGTAGATTGCATATATTAGATATTTGCAATATTTCTTGGACAATCCTCATCAGGGACATTGCACTTGTTTTAGTTTCTTTTCCATTTTTGAAGGCTTGCTCTGTTCTACAAAAACATTTTGGTTGCAGGGGCACTTGGACAATTCAAATTTCCCCGATCTTTTCTGCTTAGTGGTTGTTTTGAGTTTTGGACCTGGATCGTAAAAACAACTGTGTAAATAAATGCCACAATGGCCTTTCTATTTAGACTTTACAGCACTTCAAACAGCCAAATACTTTGAAAGACAAATAGAAAAAGCAGAAATCATTCCATACTGTACAGACAGGTCATATAACTGTGCTTTCAATTCTGAATATATGCAGATTATACGGTACTCATATCATTTGTTCATATCATTTAAACAAATCCTCTTTGAATTAATTAATCTTTAAATGCTACTGTAAAATATTTCAGTTGGTTTCATCCAGTTATTAGGAGGTTTTAAGATGTTATGTAGTTTTCTATTTAAGTGGACAAAGAAAATAAGCGTTTTTGTACTGTTGTTGTATTTTTATTTCAGCTTTGAATGTATTAAGACATGACACAATAAAATGAAAGTTGTGCATTTAATTCCTGAGTTTAATATATTTCTGGTATTGGAAAATGTAATCTATTTTCTTATTTGGTAGTAAAACAATGTTGCCTACGTAACAATAATCTTCTTTAAACAGTTTTTAATGGAAAAAATAAAGAAATGTTAACTTCACCAACTTCAGGTGAAAGAATATCAACAAGATCGTATATCGCAATTATAAGCACAATCTTTAGTAAAGTAAAAACAATGTTTGTAAATTGAGATGTAATGAAAATGTGACAGATTACGGCCAACTGGCGAAAAGATGCATTATTTGAAAATCATGTTAACAAAGTAATGGCCAGTAGATGGCTGCACTGTTCTTTGCAGTCACCTGCTGCACTGAAAATCTAAACAAATTTGGCATGTTGGTAATTAGATGTTATCCAACATTTCTTCTCAGTTTACTTTGTATCAGTAAATTGTTGCAGTTTTTCAGTGGTCCGGAGATGAAAATGTTCAACTAAATTCTCCTATTTGAAAATAAAATGGAAGTACTTTTAGGCAACACAATCACGCGGGGTCCTAAAGGGGGCCGATTTCGGATGGGGACTGTACAGAGGCACGGGCGGAGAATAGCGCGCCGGAGAAAAGCGACGGTGTAGTTTAAAGTTGTTTCACTGAATTTACATTTTTTGTAATACATTTTGAAAATACAACAAATGAACATGTTTCAATTTTGTAAAAAACATTAGGGGTTTTATGGGGGAAAAATACAACATACGGGATCCCATATTTGGGGATGATTGAATCGCAGGGTCCAGGCATAAAACAAATTTTGCTGTGTAAGGGGCAGTGTACACCGAGGCGTTTACGCCTGCGGACGGTGTGTTTTTTAAAAGAACATCAGTTGATGGGTTTTTTTCGCTCAGCGTTGGTGCCATGTGTTTTTCCCACAATCAGCACCGGCGTTCGACAGGGTAACACATTACAACAAGGACCCATTTTTTCATCCAAATAGGAAAATTTGCTCATTATGTGTTTTTCCAAACCAGAAGAAAGAAAGTCAAGCATGAATGAGGATGAACAAATGATGACAGAATTCTGATGACAGAATTTTTATTTTTGAGTGAACAATCTGCTAGCTAATCTTAGGTAACATTAACTAACAATAAACAATATTATACAATATGTAAACATTTGTAATACAACTGTTAATTTTTGTTTGTGATAGTTTATTGTGCATTAACTAACGTTAACTAAGATTGTGTTAGAATTTGTTTTATGATTGAGATTTTAAATTAACATTAGGATTGGCAAGGCTTGTCATTATAATCGAAGTAATACAAATAATTAGCTTACACAATAAATATAAATTTCCATATGTTAACCGTTTTTTTTTCAGAAGTCACAAACTCTTGAACCAGTAAGACGAACGAAAGCCTTTTATTAAAATACTGAAACTCGGTCATAAAGAGCTATTCCGTGATAGTAAATCTGTGTTACTGTTCCTTTAAGAGCTTGTTGATCCTATGAACAGCCACGTATCGCCACGTTTTGTGCGCATGTGCGTAGAGTCAGTTCCGGGCTGCGTAGAGGTGGGCTGTGAGATCAACATCGGGCAGCAGCTGTTTTTAATAGCATTTACCATCTACCTGTCCTGGGGGGTCTCTTTGGGTTAATTGAGGTTTTATTCTAAAGATCCAACTGCAGGTTATTATTACTCACGCGAGCAGAAAGATGAATTACATATTTGGAGTTATCGGAGGACAGTCAGCAGGCCCACAACCGACCGGAGCAGAAACAGTGAGTTTCATTTCTGTTCGTGATGATTTGTTTAGTGAAAATAACATTGTTATAACATAATAACAATAACATGTGATCTAAGAGCAGTAAGTGTGATTCTGTTGTTTATTTGTATGCACTTAACGTTAATCTCTGTCCTTGAATTGTGTTTATGTGATGCAGATCACCTCTCATGTCTTTGTGATGTATGGGCAACAAGGGCTTTATTAACAGTTCTTGTGTGTTTTGTCTGTTCATTATTAGGTTCAGAAGCTATGTGATCGTGTGGCTTCATCCACCCTGTTGGAGGATCGAAGAGATGCTGTCCGAGCCCTCAAGTCTCTGTCAAAGGTGACTAGCGAGTGTTGATATCACAATGTTGTGATTATGCGTAATGTTATTAAAAGTAATGAGATCAGGAGTTTTATATTAGCTCCTTTATATCAGCATTGAACAAAATAATGTACGCATCATCACATTATTTAGGTGCAGAAGTTGTTTTACAAGCAAGTAATTATTCTATCGAGATGGTATGTGTGTAAATTCTAGCGTCTACTTCAATCTATATAATATTTAATATTGGCAAATATATACAAAGGTTGTTTCTATGAAACACGTGTCAAGTAGTCTTTTAATTACAGAAATACCGTTTCGAGGTGGGCACAAAGGCAATGGAACACTTGCTTCATATTCTGCGGACTGACAGGTGTGTTTCTTTATGTTATTTATCCTTATGGATTGTTAACATGAACATACATGTTTTTTTTTAAATGAAATGGTGTGATATGGAGTTTAGTTTAATTTAATACACATTGTGATTTTTCTGGCAATTTTGTGAAATTTCCTGAAACAGCTCGGATACTGAAATCCTGGGATATGCTTTGGACACATTATACAATATTGTTTGCAATGATGAAGAGGAGGAACCAGGTAGGCTGTTGTTTTCTAAACTTGTCCAGATATGGCATTGAGGGTTCAAAGTGTGGATAATAAAACTTCAATCCTGTTTCCTTATTCCTATATATATCATCTAAAAAAATCGTCATTCCATTTATTCAGTCATACTTTGAGTCTGATGCTGGTGTATATCTGATCTTCCTCCTTTTTCTTTTTATGTTTAATCCAGATGATTCTGAAGGTAAAGCACTTTTTTTGTGCATGATGCTGTCTAACCACTAGCCTATCCTTGCCTTGAAAACCATAGAGTTGTCCTCCAGAATTGATATTAATCCAGTTTTATTCATAGAGGTTTTACGCCCTGCGGATTATCCTACAACACTAGCGTATTGGAAAAGTTTACAGTGAACAGAAAATCGAAATGTTTTCTGAGTTCCATATAATAGATTTTGTGTTACCAAGTAAGTAACAGAGTCTGTCAGCAGCAATTTGTCTTTTGGAAAATTCAGATTGCACTCTCAGAACTTTCGGGTTCACTCTTTTTCTGTAAAAATGTTGTATAAAAACCTATATCAAATATTAGGCAAATCCACAACTTATTTTGCTCAATCTATAAATATCATGTAGATTTTCATTTTAAATGATCTATTGTATATCCAGTAACTGACAGCTGATCTTTATGTTTGCTGTTCAAGCCGAGGCTGAGTTACTAAATTAACTGAGTTAATGAAACATCAGTACAATAAGTTTAAAATAATTTAAATAACTCAATATACAATGTGTGGTTCACTTAAAAATAGCTTAAACAATGATCTTGAGCCTGAAAATGAAAGTATTGTCAGTAAAGTAATGAAATGTTTATCTCTGTGAGCTTGATTTATGGGAAGAGGTTAAGGTTTGAGGGTTGTTTGTTTCTTGTTATTGTTTTTTTGGCTTTGTTTGTATACATTTACCCCTGTCTACTGTCTCACTTTCCTGAAGGAATAGCTCACCCATAAAAAGAAGATCTGTAGATTTATTCACCCTCATTTCGACCATATGGCTCTCTTTCTTTCATGCAACAAAAAGACGTAAAGTTTTGAAGGATGCATACCTATTCTTTTCCATATAATAGAAAGGGAATTGGGACTAGCAATCTCCAAAATATTTATAAAGCACCAAAAAGTAGTTTGTGAAATCTATGCACCATATTCCCAGTCCTTCAAAGCTATATTATAGCAGAGACCTAAGATTGATAATTCATTAAACATATTGTCAGGGAATAATTTTCGTGACAGCACTCAAATTAAATATTGTGCCATAAGATGTATCTTTTCAGGTGTGACGTTAAACGTGGTTTTTGTTTATGACAAGTTGTCATTGAATAGTCCATTGAGTTTGCAAGATCATGAGAGATATGAGTTTTCGTTTAGGGTCCGCTATTCCTTTAACCTGTGGTTTGATGAGCTGTTTTGTCTTTCCCTCATTGTATTAATACACTCTTTTCAACAGAAACATTTCTCTGCTTTTCCTTCCGATGAAAATAGCTTATTTACCAACTTTATCAGGTGGCTTTAGCTAAAGTATCCCCATCCAGCTGGACAGCTATTTCCTGCATCATCATAGCAAAACATAAAATGAATTTTATCTGTTCATCCTTACATCTTATGAGTTGAATTTACAAACTGAAAGAATAAAAAATGATCTGTATTTTCTTTCAGAGGAGAACCATCCAAAGCAGGAGGATGATATGGGAGTTCAGTTTACTGACAAATTTATCCAGGAACCAGATAATGTCACTCTTCTCCTTACACTGTTGGAGGTAGGTTTAGAATCAGCTGGAATATTTTGTTATAGAAGAATCGTTATGGAATATTTCAACTTATTTCACACTTTCCTCACACTCATGCAGTCCCAGATTTAAATGCCTTCCTTTTAAAGGTCTCATGAACTGGCCTGGTTTATTGTTTTATAGTGTTGTATGGGGTCTAGTTATGACACATGTGACGCATTCACAAGGGGTTATTTTACTCAAATTTACTGACTTATTTCCTGAATGTGATGGCAAGGCTTTGCGTATAGTTTGTATAGCCTATAGTTGTATTGTGTTTAATGATATTTGACCGTACCTGTCAGCATTTGAGACCAGTGATCCCGAACTGGACAAAAGATCACCGCGATCGTGGGACTCAAATGTAACGAGAGTTTCCATAATACATATACAAAAGGAAGACTCCCAGTAATTTATGGACATCACCCAGCAACCGAAATAATACCAAAACACTTCAAACCAGCCTCCATTATTCGCAAACGGTGGATAAAACCTTGAAAATGATATTTGAGCCCACCAAATCACAAAGATGCCGATTCACAGGAACTTAAGATCACAGACTACCTCTGCAATTAATACAAATGACTGGAGGTCCCCAGGTAATACTTATTAAGTGCTCAGGGCACATCAAGCGATCTCTAACAAAGCAATATTGACGCAGAGTACTATTTTCTTTTTTACTCTGATAAGATTGCTGCTCCATTCCTATCGGATCCAATATTGACGACACAGCACTGCTTTTTAATTTTAGTCATTCCACAAATCCTGTGTCGGTCTCTGCCTTGTTCACGAAGGAACCCTTGGAGAAATTAAACGAACAAATGCTTTTTCCCACATGACCTGGAACATCTTTAAAAATAAACTTAAAATAAACCCTGCATTACTAATGTCGGAATTCAAAGAAAGGTTATGCAGTGACTGTATTCTTACACAACCAGAGATGGCACAATATTTAGCTTTCTTTAACGGCATGTTTGTTTATTGTATGCTCGCTCTATCTAGTCCCGCACCACTTCAGAATTGTCATGCGCGAAACAGTGGGCAGGGCTAGAGAAGTAGTCGTTGATATTTTTCAATGGAGGCGGTGTTCAACCTATCAATGTCGTCATAGGTAGGTGCATTCCAGAACCTGACGTTCGATGGGCCTGGTGTCAGTTACAGATGTAATCGCAGGAATAAGTGCGTTTTCATTTCTGACACTTACGTGATGTTCGGTTGAATACGGTTCCCTCTTATATAACAAATGCTCGGAGTTAAATTGTAATTTAATTCATGCTTCCGTTAAAGTTTTTCTGCCTAATTTGTTTATTAAACTTTAATAACAACAAAAGGAGAGTTACAGGAGAAGGAAAACAAATATCATCGCCCCCAACCTCAAATAATACATACAAAACAAGACAAAAAATTTTTGGGTAAACATATATTATTTTAAGAACAATGTATTTTGGCATTTTACATGTTATTTTTCAAAAGATGTTTGACTGTTTTTTCTGTTGTAGGAGTTTGACTTCCATGTCCGCTGGCCAGGTGTTAAGCTTCTAACTGCACTTTTGAAAAACCAGTGTGCACAGGCTCAAGGCATCATCCTGGTGAGCCCCATGGGTGAGTCCAAAAATATGTTGATATTCTAAATAAACCCACTCAAGGATTTGACTCGGAAGTTTGTTTGTTTTTAGCATGCTTATTTGGGGTGTCCTAATGACTATTGCATTATTGTTTGTTTGCTTTACATCCATTATGTTCCAAAAAATACATAATTTATGTGTAAAGTAATAATTAATTGACACTGAGTATGAAAAAAAATTTGATGGTTATGTCATTTTCCAAACTCAGCTGACAGTGTTCAAATGTGTCCTTCGTTTTTGAAGCGCACTTCACTTCTTTGTCAAATAATTGCATTTAGTTTCAGTTAAATCATAAACCAAACTCATCCTAATGTGTCCCATTGCTACAGTTTCATATTGTAAGTAAATAACTAATTTGTTGCTTCACGCCGCAGGAGTGTCCAGGTTAATGGATCTACTTGCTGACTCCAGAGAAGTAATCCGAAATGATGTGAGTGATAATCCTCACTTCATTGACATGTTTTAACAAAAACCTTTTACTTAAGGTAATAAAATGAAACCTTTATTTAAATTAAAACATAATTTTTTGTCCTTAAGGGTCTTCTGCTGCTTCAGCAACTAACCAAAGGCAATGCTGCAATTCAGAAAATCGTGGCTTTTGAAAACGCTTTTGAGAGACTCCTTGATATTATAACAGAGGAGGGTTCAAGTGATGGAGGTAAAAAAAATATTGTAAAAAGTAAAATATACAAACTGGCTATTAGAAAGAGAAACTTGTGTGTTTTTAAAGGTCATTCATTTACTTCCATCCTAATCTCACAGGTATTGTGGTGGAGGACTGTCTCTTATTGTTGCTCAACCTCCTAAAGAACAATAGCTCCAATCAGAATTTTTTCAAAGAAGGATCTTATATCCAAAGGATGAAACCTTGGTTTGAAGTGGGGGATGACAACTCTGGCTGGTCAGCACAGAAAGTCACCAACCTCCATCTAATGCTTCAGGTATAAAATATGAGCATGACACCCTGTGTCGTGAGGGTTGTTCTTAAGCCCAATTTTTTTTGTTCTGCGTAGGAGCTACGCTGTTGCCTCTACGCCTTAGCCTACGTGTCGGTTTACATTTATACTTCTACGTCATTGTCCACGTCGAGAGGCAACGACCACTAGGCATCAGTCTCCACGCGTGTGTTGCTTTTGTAAACAAGAGAAGAAGAATCAGCTCGTTTGAGAAGTATTAGCATTGATAGTGGCAAGTAAACAGTCCCTTTTGTTGCAGATTTGAGATGTTAAATACAGAAGCATAAATATTTTACATAGATAATTCACTCAGAAATGCGTTTGAGTATACATGACTCTATCACAGCTTTTATTTCCTGAGGGAGGGGTTCAAACAGATCAGTCACAGCGCTTGCGGTCCATGTATGGTCCGCGTTGAGTTAACGCGTTGTTACATTTTGGAGAGGTACGCGTCAGGCTACGGCTTAGGTCCTACGCACGACTATAATTCATGCTTTACTCTGCTCCAATGACATCAGTTTGAGAAGTATGTAAAAATATCTTTATTTTCTTGGTCTATATGTAGCTGGTGCGGGTGATGGTTTCTCCAGTAAATTCTCCAGGGGGCACATCCAGCTGTCAGAAGGCCATGTTCCAATGCGGGCTCCTCCAACAATTATGCACCATCCTCATGGCCACAGGTGTTCCTGCAGACATCCTCACTGAGGTAAGATATGTCTCTGATAATAAGCCTCATTGGCTTTTTTCCACACTTACTACCCAGATCTTTTACTCCATTAAAACAGTTTTTGATGTTTTAAACATTGAATATATTTATTTACCGTTTGTCTTGTTGTAGACCATTAATACTGTGTCAGAGGTCATCCGTGGCTCTGATGTCAACCAGGATTACTTTGCATCTGTTAATGCTCCATCGAATCCACCAAGGTCTGTGTTCTTAACCACACATCTGTTGAAGCCCAATAAAACATTTTCTGTCTTTTCTTCTAAAGAGTTGGAAATATGTTAATACGTGTTGGGTGTTTTCTTCAGGCCTGCAATCGTGGTTCTTCTCATGTCTATGGTGAACGAGAGACAGCCGTTTGTTCTACGCTGTGCTGTGCTTTACTGCTTCCAGTGCTTCCTCTACAAGAACCATAAAGGCCAGGGAGAGATAGTATCCACACTACTGCCCTCCACTATAGATGGTAGGGGTTTTACAGACCCACAAGTTCAGTTTGGCTTTTATACATGGCAACAGTAAGAGAGAAAAAGGACTCCATCCCTGGGTATTTGCACATCATTTTCAGATATAACTGAAAAAAACATTCTTGTACTTTATCATACATTCAAAAACACTTTGATGTAGTAAGTGATGTATACAATCAGATGATTGGTCACTGAAGCTACCAGGTAAAATGTGATCAGATCCTACAAGATCTGGTTTGTGCTTATTTAGCCTACCAATCTACACTTTACAATATCATCTTCTCTTCTACATTGCCTGTATGTTTCTTGTTTGTTTTACTCTCAAATAACTTGATTTATTTGGATCATGTTCAAGAATCTTGTCTCTCCGTCCCCAAGCTAACTCTATCTCAGCGGGACAGCTGTTATGTGGAGGCTTATTCTCATCCGACTCTCTCTCAAACTGGTGTGCCGCTGTGGCTCTGGCTCACGCGCTGCAAGATAACCTCACTCAGAAAGAACAACTGCTCCGGGTACAGTTGGCCACCAGTCTGGGCAAGCCACCTGTTTCCCTTCTGCAACAATGCACCAATATTCTATCCCAGGTACCTCTCTTAACCTCAATGTTTTAGCGTGTGTGTGACTTATTCTATATTTTTAGCTCTTTTTTGGCCAAAGGCTGGCTGTGCAAAAGCCACTTGAATTTGATATTTCTTGACCTTAAGTGAACTTTTTGCCTCAGAATTTCTTCCGTCTGTCTGGCATCAGTGTTTCTGCTATTTTTGATTGCTCCCTCTTGAAAATACCAACACGTGTTATGTTTCGGATGTTGGTGTGCTAGTTTGTCTCCAGGATAACAGTCAACAGTGTTTTATTGGTGTACATCATGATGACGATGCACCAGTTAAACCAACACCAAAATAACTTCAACCTGCATTGAAATTCATGGTGTACATCATGATAACTATGCACCAGTTAAAGCAACACCAAAATAACTTCAACCTGCATTGAAATTCATGCTGGTCTGAGTTGGTTTTTTCAACAGGACTAGAATGGTTATCTCAAGAACAATATGTAGTTTTGGGATATTTTCTCTGATCCCATTAAAAACTAGGATATCATCGGAATGGTAGCTTGTGGTTATCACTCACATTCAATATGAAATGTGCTGTGATTTTTGCAGGGTGATAAGCTCAACCGGAGGGTGAGTACTGTGCGTGGGTTGTTTGATGTGATGGTGTGGCTTGGTCTCAGCAGGGTTGCCCTACATTCTCCACACTGGGGGTTCATTAACTGTTTTGCTGTCCTTCTGTTTGCTGTTTCCGTCCTGTTTGTTGTGTGCCCTAACTTACCCTGGCAGGCCTGGCTTTTACCATTTGTTTTTTAACTGCTGACTGCATGCTGTGGTCTTTTTAGTCTTGTTCTATAAAATACGGACATTTTGATCTGTTTTTAGCTCATTAAAGGGGTTCTATTATGCTGTGTCAGCATTCTAATTTTTAAAAAGCACAAAGTCCACTCCAAAAGAAGATATTCTCTCCAGCATAAAATACTTTTTAAGAACCAAACGAAACCCATCATTTAAACGACAACATGCTTCTTCTTCTTCTACAACAAGTCAATCGTCGCTATATTAATATACTAAATATACTAATGTTTATACAAACATACTACAGGCACTGCCTTTAACATCACCATGCAGGCAAAACTGAAACCAGTTTTTACACCTAAGAAGTTTGCGGTAGGTTTAGGGATAATAGGATATGTCCAAAGCACACTCTAAATGGTTTAACATTTTGTATAAGGGCATGATAGGACCCCTTTAAAATCTCTCACCTCATTCTGCTTTGTTGAATATATAAGTTTAAGTTTTAAAGTAATAATTTTAATTATATTAGAAATTAGTTTGGAAGGGCATCATGAAGGGACAGTAATATGAAAATGAATGTATTAATTGTTTTTTTATTGCCATTGTCAGATACTGGCTGCAGTTCACTTTGCGGCTACCAGTGTCGCTAATAACGAGTTTATTAATTATACATTTAAAACTACTAAATTTGATTGGATCAATAATAGCCCTTTATGGGGTAAATTTTGGACATTTTTGGGAAGTTTGATGCACCTGTTATGTGCATTAAAACATTTTTCTTAAGGTTCGGTTCACTCAAAAATGAAAATATTTTTTTCATTTACTCATCATCATGTCACTTTTAAACCTGTATGACATTTCGTCCCTATTTATTTCCTATCAGTGGCGGATCTTGGATTTTTAAAAAGCAGGGCCCGCAATAGAAGTAATAATGCGCAATTTTTCAATTGCTGCAGGCACTACAAGATTTCTGAACAAAATACTGGAGATGAGTCATTGAATGATGCAGGTTATTGATGATAAACAGAGATTTAGGGTCGGTTGCACCAACAAGGATTAGGCTTGCGCCCCTGTGTCCCCCGAGGTGCTTTTATGCATCTGTAAACGCCAGCTGCAGGCACAGCATTCTTCGCCAAGTTGAGCATTTTTCAGCTGTGGGTGCCTGGTCACTTGTTTTAAAAAAATGTGCCGTTTCCATTGGAAACAATTGAGAAAACAGACCGTAAGCCCACAGAAGCGCCTTGGTTGACACACCCCCTGAATCTAGAATAAATCAATGTTTGTTTAATAATTCTAGTGCATCAAACTGTGAACCTAGTTTAAAAATAATCAGGTTTATATATAGCTATCATTCGATCCAGGTTTTATTTTTACTTTAAATCTAGATGAACTTTAATCCTGTTGCTCCCTTATTTTAAACTCGGATTTATCTCACTGTTAGGGATACTTTAAACTTGCTACTGAGGAGTTTTATATTATAAAATATGCAGAAAAATGCTCGGATACATAGCGTGATGTCATGTACGGCGGTTAAAAAAATGCTTTTCCACCGCATGTATCAACTGACCCAATTCTGCTTTTCTCCTTCAATGTGGCACCGATCGGATATGTTCCATGACCGTGTAACAGGAAAAAAGCAAATGGATTCTGATATTTTCAGATTGGTTTTCAGGCCTTAATCAAATGTGGAAATAAATCTTAAATGAATCGGATACATGAAGTTACGTCTGCCATGAAAGCAGACAGATCGGATATTTACCCGTCATTTTCAGTTGTACATCATAAATCCCTTTCAAACAGACCAACGATCACGAAAATTTTTTTATACAATTGCCAGGAAACAAGGGTTGAGCGAGTTTGTCAATTATTCGAAAACTATAAAAAAACTATTGGCAGGCTCTATCTAGCAAAATCAGGCATGAATGCATGTACGTCCTAATCATCAAACTTAATCTCAAGACGCTTGAATAGCGTAGTCTTCTTGAGTGCAGTTTTAGAGTTTGAAATGAATCTAAATTAAAATTCATCACAATATCAAAAATGATAAACTATACATAAAAATACAAAACGCTTTAATAAACGTGATCGCTCAGCAACCTTTAAAAAAATCATTTGTTACATGCATCGTTGAAGCGCGAGTTTCTCAGCAGACACCCGCTTTACTTTTAACAGGCTTCACATAGTCAACATGAACATTAACTCAACTCAACTTTATTTATATAGTGGTTTTTACAATTTCCATTGTTACAAAGCAGCTGTACATGAGACGCATTGAATACAAGTAAAACAACTAAAGGCATATACCTGTAAAAACAAGAAAAAGGTGAAAACAACAAAAGACAGACATACAAATGCTCCACAAACACAATATGCAAACATACTTACACACATTGACACACAAACACACTCGCACACACGCACAGTGAAAGCACACATTGGCGACAAAGGAGAGAGAACCACAGGTCAAATATTAAACTATAAATTCTTATATGCAATATTAATTATGTCTAATTTCTGAATTCTTAAGCAACCCCTCCGGCCAGGCAGATAGTGCAAAACAATATGCAAACAGTGGTGAGGAACCCAAAACTCCAATCACGAAAAGAAAAAACTCAGGAGAACCCAGGCCCAACCAGGGGATTCCAGTTCCCCTCTGGCAAAAGCTGCTGCCTCTGCACAAGCTCAACAGTGCTTGCACAACAAGGCTAAAAAAAAAAAAATATAAACTTAATAAGGTAAATGATAGATTTAAGATTATCATTAACAATCTAATAGCATTTGAAATGTTGTAGGAAAATCAAAGTTGCCGCGTCCTTTATACTATATGATTATGATCATAAACCGACCTTAGTGTCTATGTATTGTCTTTTATTAATTGTTTTTTGCGTTCTGCATATGCTTGTAAAAAAATCTAAATGATAAAACACTTTCCCAGTCTTCAAAAAACATTAACGATTGAACTTACGTTTTTTTGTAAGTCATATACATGAAAAATGTGCTTTTACTTTAAGACTGCACTGCGTTCCGTTAAAATTTGTATTGAGGCTCTGTTAAAATGCACTGAAGATGCCACGCCTGAACAATTTGCTTTTAATTTCATTTGACAGTTCATATTTATCTTTGTAAACTGGCTGAGCTTAATCCTTCCCTCGAAACCTTTCATTCTTTTCCTTCTTCTTGTCATTGTTCTGAATTTACAAATAAATATATAAGTAAAAGGTATTCATAAGATAAAAAACTGCAATATATGCTACATAATAATAACCCAAACAAAATTACGATTATTTAGCTCTATTTTGCTAAATACAAAAGGAAGCGGCAATAAAAGGAAACCGAACTATAAAGCCACCTAAAAACACAGGAAGGGAAAATTCACTCACCATGAAAGCCCTACAATCACAATTTAAAAATATCCACATGACATAACATTACAGTACATTCCGAGATCTCTGTATGAAAAGGCAATTAAAGAAGCGGCGGTGGAATGGCGTTTTTTACTTTTTTTTGTCAGTAAGTCTACCTCGGGTTGTTTTGCCATGTGCAGTGTAAATGCAGATATCAGATATTAGTCAATTAAAACAAAAAAAGATGTAAATGAAGTAAAAAAACTGAAAAAACTGAATTGAGCATCAAGAACTGGAGTGTAAATGTAGGGGCCCTTCAGTGGCCAATAAGATTTTAATGATTTACAACCCCTAGATCAACCAGTGTGTCCTATGCATGTAAACACAAAGATATTTCTCAAGATTTGATGTGATACTTTAACATGCGTATATAAATTATATCTTGTCCCGTTGTTTGGAGGTAGTGCTTTAATTTTATTTCAGATTTACCACTTAACTTTTTTCAAGTAAAGCTTTTAAATGTTCTTTGTCACTATCAGATTTTCATCTAGTTAACTTATTCCAGGTATGCCAGAAGTGATCAAGTGTCTATAAAAGGCACAATGGTGATAAAATATGGATTATGGTCTCTGTAGCTGTCTGGATTTTGGGCCACTCTACTTTGAAATGACAATGCTAACAATTACAATCCTTCCAGTTCAATAGATTCCCTCTGCCTGTGTTTATGACTTTAAACATGGTAAATAAAATTCAACCCTCTTGACCCATTTGGTCATTTGAGTTTTGGGGTCAAAAATCTAACCTGAAAATCTAACATCAAATTACAGAAGATGTTGATGATAAAAAATATATATTAGCTGAATGTAAATGTATCGCAGTGTTCTTTAAGACTGTGTTGTTTGTGTTTCTGTGTGTGTTTGTGTGTACAGGGCAGTAGGGTACAGACAAAGGTGGGTCTTCTCATGCTACTCTGCACCTGGATCTGTAACTGTCCCATTGCTGTCATGCATTTCCTGCACAATCAAGACAATGTTCCCTTCGTATCCTTCTGTAAATACACAACTGATCTACATTACAGACCTACACTGTATCGCCGTTTCCATTAAATTTGTATGATCACTAACTTTTATATGAAAACAGTTTATAACTGTCAGAGCAACTCATAGTATTTAACCATGACTTGCACAGTCAATAGGGATATGCACATGATTTTGAATTAAATATAATGAAGGTTCTGTCTTCTTTTTTAGTGCTGTGTTAAATTACATGATTTAGATCTGAAGTCTGATTTGTACGTTTCTTTAAATGAAGTCTATAGCTAACAGGTCAGATCTCTGAAAACCTGGGTGAAGATGAGCGATTGGTTCAGGGACTGTGTGCCTTGCTGTTGGGGATTTGTATCTACTATAATGACAACAGCTTAGAGAATTACACAAAGTAAGTTCTTACTATATTGTTTTTCTTAAGTTTTCTCTTTTTCAGCTTCTTTGTCATATAATTTGATATGAATAATTTACTGATCTGTTTTAATTAGTGGATTAAAATTAATAATGTGTGACTGTAACGTTATAGCGAGTAATCCATATCTGTCATTTACTAAACAGTATGTACAATATGACATGTTTCTCTTCCTTTCTATAGAGAAAAGCTGAAACAGTTGATTGAGAAGCGCATAGGAAAGGAAAACTTTGTGGAGAAGCTGGGCTTCGTAACCAAACATGAACTGTATTCCCGTGCTGCTCAGAAACCTCAACCAGCCTTTTCCGCCCCAGAGCACATGCTGTTTGATCATGAGTTCACCAAACTTGTCAAAGAGTTAGAAGGTTAGTGTTAAAGTCCTGGGTACAGATTCTTACCCCAGTATATTTTGGGTGATTTGATCAGAAGGGGACCTTCAGGACCTGCCCTCTTTACATCTATTACAAAGATATGTCTTGGGCAATCTGTTTACAAGTGGACATCATATTTTGTAGGTGTAACACATCATGGTAAATGGGATTAAAGTCAATTCTGAGTCCTGTATTAAAGGGACAGTTCCCTCCAAAATAAAAAACTGTCATCATTTACTCGCCTTTGAATTGTTCCAAATCTGTATAAATTGTTCTGATGAACACAGAGAGAGATATTTCGAACAATGCTTGTAACCAAACAATGCTTGGATCCTATTGACAACCATAGTTGGAAAATTACTTTATCATTTTTTGTTCCGTTAAACACAAGCGTAGATATTTTACAGAATGTAGGAAAGCAAACAGTTCTGGGGCACTTTTGACTATCATTGTTATTTTTCCCTATTATTGCAGTCAATGGGGTCCAAGAACTGTTTGGTTACAAGCATTCGTCCAAATATATTTCTCTGTGTTCAACCAAACAAAGACATTTATACAGGTTTGGAAGAAATTAGAGCGAGAGTAAATAAATTTATTTAAATTGTGTGAACTGTCCCTTTCACTGGGCTTTAAATGTGCCTTCTTCACATGATCTGTATTACTAAATTTGAAAATCAAAAGTAACCCTATTAGAAGACAGTGTTGAGTGTTTATAGTCACAAAATCAGAGTCGCTCACCTCAACAAAAAAAAGTGGTCTCTAGAATCGGATCAGCTTAAATAAGTAATGTACTAAATTGGACACAAACTTGGAAGTGTGGTATTAAAGGGAGCGTAACATGCACTTTAATCTTATTTGTTAATAGGCGTGATCACAAAAGCTGTGCTAAAGTCAAGCGAGGAAGAGAAAAAAGAAGAAGAGGTGAAAAAAACAATAGAACAGCATGACAGCATTGTTACGCAGTACAAAGAGCTGATCAGAGAACAGGTAACAACACTATATTCAGTTATTTATATTATATACTCATGTTTCCAGGTAACCTTACAGACTTCTGATGGCATATTTGATATATGTAATGATCTGAATTTCATTGAACCTTGGCACATTTTACTGTAGCACAGAATGGAACCATTATTCTCTGATTGCCTGTTGCTTTTGATCTTTGCTTTGTCATCATAAATTTATCTCACAAGTTTTCCATGACGGGTTAACTATGTCAACAATAGTGTCGGTAATCAGAATCGAGGATATATTTTTGAAATCAACAAATAAGTATGTTGATGCACTCTATTAAGAAGTCAATGCTTTCCAAGCACAGTGCTTCAACACTGTGGCATAGAGATTCTATGTCAGTGTGAAGAATTTAAAAAACTTATTTTTAACTTTTTATTACTCTACATACAAAGTAACTCAAGTTCAATTTAAGATGTTTAAAAAGTGAAATTATGAATTACTGAATTAATTTAAAAAATGTATTTCACATGTAGTGACTTCTGCTTTATGAATATCGTTTGTCTGCTATCTAAAAAAAATGTGTCTTTGATTTAGGACTCTCAGTTAAAAGAGATGAAGGAGCAAATGGCATCACTAACATTACAGAATGAAACGCTCCAGAACACCACAACACAACAGCTCTCTCAGATCCAGCAGCACAAGGACCAGTACAACATCCTTAAACTCAAGCTAGGTAAGAGCAGTATCTGTAGAAGTTTGCTTCTGTTCTCCTAAAATTGTAATGAATCAAAATAAAATAGTACTTGGCTTATTTTACAGTATTAGTAACACTATCTCAGCCGCTTCTTATTCCCCCCCCCCTATTTATGTTGCTCCCTTTGGAACTTGGTTCTGTGTTATACACCGTATGTTTAAGTGCAAAAGACTCTGCAGAAAGTCATGAGCAATGTTTATATATGTATTCACATACATCCAAATATGAAAATATAGCATATCATATAATATATCACACATTGAAATGTAATTACGTTTATATCTATTTAAAAGGTAATGATTAATGTCAGAGCATATATTGAAGTGTAAGTAATCACGTTTATTTAATTATTATTTAACTTATTAGAAAGTATTGCAGTATTAGAAAATGAAAGTACATCATGTTGTATATGGAGTTTTTAACAAGATGTAAAAGAAATGTATGTCAAATTCTTTTACAAATCCACTAATGGTATACATTGTTAAGGTAAAGATAATCAGCAGACAGCTAGTCAGGTAGATGGAGCCCATGTGAACGGCCTTCAGCTAGAAGAGTTGAGCCAACTCCGAGAACAACTGGAGGATCTACATAGAGAAAACCAATCACTGCAGACACAACTCGCTGAAAAGGACAATGTAATTACAAGCCTGGTAAGTGTGAGTTAAGTCTCTAATCCTAAACCCCCAGCCTTTACATGCTATTATAAAAGCATTTCTGCCATTTCTAGTTGTATCATTATGTATCTTGTATGTAAGGAAAATGTTGATCTGTCACTCAGAAAGCTGAGGGGGTACCATCAGCAGAGGGATCCACTTCAGAAAACACAGAAATATTGAGGGTAACGTGCCAATCATTCCTTTCATCGTTTAATGTTTATTATGTAACATCATGCACCTCTCTGTACCTGCTCTTACAATTACACTGAATGCATTGAATGGAGTTCAATAGACATTTTCTGTGGTTGGTTACAGCAGGTGGAGAAGCTGAAAGCTCAGCTGCAGAGCCAGACAGCAGAGATCACACAGCTGCAGACTGAAAGGCAGGAGCTTATTGGAAGATGTGAGACCAGGGTGAGTGTGTTAGCTATTTATTTATTTATTTACTGATGCTCTGATCCAGTGAACTGTACTCTGAGCCGCAGACCTGAACCATCCATGAACCATTTGTTGCATTTCAGACTCAAACATAACCAGAGCTTTTAATTAAATTGGCTGGCTGTAAACAATAAGCAAACACTTTATAGAACTTGGAATATTTAAACAGATGGTTTCATTTATTAATAATAAAAAAGCTATATACCAATGTAACATCCTTAATGCTAGAATTTCCCATATTCTACAACTGCTCTACAGCTACGCAAACAAAACAAGCTAAGCAAGATTGGTCATTTTACCTGGTTTATGATTTTAGATCAGCATTTTCTTTTTTCTTAGGCTACAGTCCCAGTCACTGGAGAAGATAGTGGTTACTCAGAGAAGATTGCAGAGTTAGAGAGCAGACTCTCCACTCAGAACACTGAAACACAAAAGCTCAAGGTGTCTTGCTCAAAATAATGAGTACTCCTCTATCTTCATGTGCTTCATTTACTATCAGTTTCATCTTCATTTATGTTCATTAGTCTATTGATTGTCCGATCAGAAAATCTGAAATTCTTTGTTTTTGTCTCCACTTCCATCATACTAACCTCCTTTAATAGGAGGAAGTCAAAGCGCTTCTGGAAGGCAAAGAATCAATGGAGAAAGAGCTTGCTTCAGCCACAAGCACAGTGGCCATTTTGCAGGCGGAGAAGAGCAAATTGCAGAAGGAGGTGCAGGACTCTAAAAAGGAGCAGGATGAGCTTCTCATGCTACTTGCTGACCAGGATCAGAAGATTCTGTCCTTGAAAAAGAAACTCGAAGAATTGGGAGAGACGGTAAACTTGAGCTCAGAAAACTCACAAATAGTTTAATACGGGTCCACTTGAATTTGTTAGATATTCTTTTGCGGTGAATTTTGAATCCTCTTTCCAATTAGATTTTTTTATTGTATTCTTTTGGTTTTACTGTTTCCCTGCAGATTGACGATGAGGATGATCTGGATACAAAAGACCAGTTTGATGATGAAGATGATGATGATGAGGAGGAGGATGAGGAGGATGATGATGAATAAAAAGTATTGACTTATTAGTGGAAGTGAAAGACTGCTAACATTAACTTCTCTCTTACATGCCCAGAAAAAGAGATTGAAGGCTATGGACATTTCATCCGATCTTCTGATTAACTGTTTTATTTTTCAAGGCTACCTTTAATTTTAAGAGTTTGCTTGCCAGTAGGAAAGCAATCCAGGAATTACATTTACCCACCTAAAAGAACTGGACCCATTCAATTTAAAAAAAACAAAGAGGAATGCGTCAAAACTCGAGTCAAAACTCCCTGTGAATATATCCTCACCAGACACAGATGTAGGAGATGGGTGGATTGCTCTTTGCACTAATAATGAAGTAGAGAAAATAAAATATGTGCTCCTCTTTTGTATAACATAGTGCAAAAAAAGGTTCAGCCTGCCTTTCCGAAATGCTTGAGAAGTTGAATGAGTGGTGAGCGACTTCATTGATGTATGTGTTCTGCACAATTGCCTTCTCTGCTCAGGTCCAAAGTGGTAAAAATGTCTTATCAAGTTTTGGCCAATAAAATTTTGGTTTCACATTGGATTGCTGGTCACTAAATAGCGCATACCATTTAGAGGACACCATAAGAACAAGTTTTTTTGGTCCCTTGATGTTAACTGATTTTAGTATTTTTTCAGCCTATTAGCAAATAATCAACACTCTCTTTTAATTTGTTTTATTGTTTTCACACTAGCTACATGTTTCTCATTTGTTATGATTGGACAACACTGTTGAAGACCCTCCAATATTTCAGGTTCCTTTAAGACTGGAGAGCTTTTGCTAAATTTGGTTTAATTTATGGATAAACAAGCCACATAAAAATAAACTCTAAAATGCTTTCTGTGATGTCTTGGCTCTTTAGTTACTGCTTTTGACAGCTGTCATCGTCATTATTTTGTCATTTTTTTATCAGTTATGTTTTTTCTTATGTACAAATTTACGAAGTCTTACCCCTGTCCTAGATGCTGTACTAGCGTGTCAGTACTAGGAGTCGGGATATACAGTAGATATAGATGGGAATCAAAATCATTTCTTTAAGGAAGAAAATTTAGGTTAAATAAAATATATAACAAATTTGTGCAAAACGGCAGATGATTCGAGACATCTGAAATTAGGATCCTGAATTGCTGGCTTTACATTATCTTGCATATTACACACTCCTCAGTAAATGTTAAATAAGCACAAATAGATCATTATTGATCGTCAGATTTTAAACTTGGAAAAAAGTATGTCTGTTACATGAATAACATGGTGAAATCTGAAATACCAAGAATCCAACATAGGCAAGTCATACAAATGAATCATACAATCTGTGATGCATCTCTTTATTTACTTAACTTAACTTTAGATTTTGAGGCATCTCAAATTTAATGATTGGTCAATCATAACGTAATTGTTATTATACTTGAGTAAAAAATAGCCTAAAGAATAATACTATCATAGAGATATAATAAATGATTATAGATATGCTATGATAATATGTATAGATACTACATATGTAAAACAATAATTAAATTGTTTATTAAACAATAATTTATTTAAGCGGTAGACATATCTAAATATGTATTTATTTATATTTCAAAAAAGTATCCTTGGTGTGATAAGTAAACTAACAAAAAATCTATGGACAAATCAACAATCTTGCGATTCAATGAATGTCAAATTTCACTATTAAAAAGCCATTCAATAAATCTTAAAACTCCTGCTGTTTAGTGAATTAAAATGGGTATGGCACACGGGCTACTGTTTACACCATCTCTCTCTTCATCTTCCAGCCCACCGCAGCGGCGCATGCTCAGCATCACACGCGTTGAATCGTTCAAACGTGAACAATGGTTATCGGCAAACGAGGCTTGAAACGGGCGTGGCTTACTGACCAGGAAGTTGTTTATCATATGATCATAGATAACAGGCTACTCATGTTTAAACTCTTTTTACTGTGTTGCATTAACAAATATGCGTAAAGGTCACGTGGAACCTGTAACATTTAACAGCGACTTAAAGGCTTCACTAATCATACTCGTTTCTGATGGCTGTAAAAGGCTTAATGTTCAAGAATAATTACATTTCTTTTTTACGTTACAATAAATAGCATCAATTCAAACTATGTATTTTCTCAACACTTGTCTCTAATAAAACAAAAAAACGTACTAGGTGTTAAATAAGCCTAAACTAAAGGTTTGATCATCTGAGCCTCCAAGCGCCCCCTTGTGGAAGAGCCGTTTTTGTTGCCACCCGATTCAGTACTCGCGCTTCACCTCAAACACTGCGGCATCTGTGAACTCCTCCCTCTGCCCTCTCTCTCTCTCTCTCTCCCTCTCTCTCTGTCTGTGACACATTTCTGTGAGTGACTCATTTACGAATGTTTAAAAAGACGCGGAT
Organism: Triplophysa tibetana; assembly: GCA_008369825.1. Classification (NCBI taxonomy): domain Eukaryota; kingdom Metazoa; phylum Chordata; class Actinopteri; order Cypriniformes; family Nemacheilidae; genus Triplophysa; species Triplophysa tibetana. The sequence goes on along the minus strand of CM017896.1, from coordinate 19,750,413 downwards.
TTAGTACATGTGGGTAGTAGCGTCATTTTACCTCATACTACTTGATCATCCTCTCAAAGGTAAGAAAACTAATTTCCTACTTACCTGTAGTTTTCTTTCTATCGAATGTGTTCAGGGCAGCGGTATATTTAAACTAATTTCATTCGATTATTTATTTATTTTGAAGGTGATGAAAGTGCATTCTCCTCCTATAGTTATGCTTTTCATATCATGCATTGTTTTGCACAGCCAGTATAAAATGACTGCCTGCTTAATAATTCCTGTGTATCCTATTATGCAACCCATATTCCCTGTTCTATATTTGTGCTTTTTTCCAGTGTAAACTTTATCCTAACCTTATGACGTCTGTTTACTACGTATGAGTTTCGGAAGTATTAACATCTGTAAACTGTTTACATGTGACGTTTCAATAAAATAATGGATTGTTTTGTAAGGCAGATCTGAGAATGTATACGTAAAGTAACTTATTTATGTAAAGATCATTGAGTGATGGGTTACTTCAGGTGTGAACCGGTGAGTTAGACTAAATGTGCACCTGTTCCGTTTGTGAACTCATTGGAAAACATATTTCAAATTCTTACGTTACAGTCTACTATCTTGTTTTTCATTCCAGTATAGATAAGAATCTCTGGGCTGTTGCGATTTACCCCGCAGAATTTTTTACGCATTGTGCAAATAATAAAATCTCCCAGTACGTTTGCTTTGACAAGTGAACATCATGACATTTTCGTATATGTTCAGGGTTACATGATTCTAAATGGAGGATATGGCATGGCCCGTGTGAGAGTGAGTGCTGGTAAAGATAGCTTATATAGGTTGCCAGGTGTCAAAGTCCTCAGGGTAAGACATGTTAAAGGGAGGTGTGGTCGTGTGCAAACATGTCGCTTAGCCCAGAGTGCTGCTGCATTCTGGGTCTTGTCCAGGACACATTGGCTGTTTCTGTTGTCCATCTGGGGCACTCCTTTATATGAATGCATTTTTGCCTTATACCTTTGCAAACAGGTGATTATTGTTAACCGATCGTTCCCAAACACAGGCTGAATATTTTTGTTTCTCTATTTGATGTTTCCTGTTGGCAGTGTATTTTTACACCGGATAGCAATTACCTTTAAATAAAAATATATTTGATTAGTAGCATGTTTATCTTTTTTGTAAATTAGAACGATTCAGATGAATGGTCTATTAAAAAACAGAATTTTTTTTAGCCTCCGCTTTCTTTGAGTTTGTAGTGTATTGAAGACTTATCATTACACTGCATGGCCACATTCATTGTAGGCAATAAAAGACTATACCTATCAAGATAAGCATTGTTCTGATTGGCTGACCTTAAGCAACTTTGAAGAGGGCTCACAGTTTTTTGTTCATTCAAAAAATATATATTAATGTAGGTCCGTTATTGTGGTATCGTGTATCTCTAATAATCCTACCCCTCAGTGGCATAAAAAAACTAAATGAATTGTGATTGATTGCTTTACATGTCAGTCAAATGTCTCTTTCTGTCTGAGTGGGCAGTGTATTGATGAGTTTAAGCTGCAAAAAGCACCAGACTTTGCTGTAGTCAGAGTTCTGGCTGTACTAATGACTGTAGGCAAGGTGATTGCATTCTCATACTGCTTGGTTTTGTGTTTTTTAGATTGTAATGTCACCACAAGGTTATATTTTTATGTCTGTGTTTCTGACTGACACAGATTTATCAATCTCAAAATCTATTAGCACACATGCAACATCCTTAATTCATAAGTGTTGTGTGTGTATTAGGGATGAGTCACGAATTTCGAATATTCGAATAGTATATTAAATTATAGAATTTCGAATAGTGTGTGCGATCTTAAAAAACTCGCCGTGTTTTCACGTGTAATGTGTTCATGTTACCAAAGGGTGGCGCTGCCAATAACGACGCACCTAAAACCTAAAGGCTGTCAATCAAGAGACAGTAGAGGAAAACATTTTCCTACAAGAATTGGTAACGAAGTTACGCACACTGTAGACCCGCGCGGCATAACGGAAACGGTAAATTTAGGCGATGTCAAAAATGTGTTCTGTGTGGGTCCTTTAATAAAATGAATGAGAATAAAGTGCAGTGCAAACTCTGCAATGCAAAGCTGGCTTATGATGGATCAACAACTATGATGCACAATCATTTGAGGGCGAAGCACCCAGCAGGTACATCCACAGGTCAGCAATCAGTTGCTACTTTATGGTCAGAACAACCCATTTTTTTTGCGGAGCAAATAACGGCTCTAACTAGCAAGATGTTCGCTAATGATATGCTTCCGATCGGCTTTGTCGGAGGAGAGGGTTTTAAAAATCTTATGGAGTTTCTACGGCCCGAGTTTACTGTTCGTCTAGAAAAACCATCACTGCCAGACTGCAGAAACTTTTTCATGACAATAGAAACTGAAGCCTTTTGAGCTGTTAATTCATGAAATCGCTCCGAACTGATAATAAATGCCGTCATTCGGTTTATATGTTTTACGCGTGTTAAGTCTGGCCTAAAATCTTTACGGCTTTAATATATTTTCCTGATCAATCACACTGTTTTTTAGTTGGTATAAATGTGCATGCTCATATTTTACAAGGAAATGTCCTAGCATTATGAGCGGTTAATGCTGATCGACGTACTGATAATAAGTGCCGTCATTCGGTTGTTAATATATTAATGTTTCAGCGCGTTATCTTAATGTATAGCTTGATCTAAGATTGCCTATTCTATAATAAATAAAGCAGTGTGCGGTCATACGGATTTGAAGCGTAAATGTTCTCTCTCTCTCTCCGTTTGTGTGTGTGTGTAATACTGTAAATGCGTCCATGTGGGGGAGGGGTGCGAATTTCGAATAATTTTCGAATAGTTCTCATCGATCTTCGAATATTATTTTTGCTTTAAATGCCCATCCCTAGTGTGTATATTCATTTCTAGTTTGTGTACAAAATCTGCTTCCCCTTAAAATCTTAAGTGCCCCAGTCATGTGTGGAAGGGAAAGGTGAGATCTTTGTAATTCTCTGTAGTTATAGTTACAGTTCATACAAATAAGGAAATTCTTTAGTTTCATAATTTGCTCACCCTCATGTCATTCCATACCTTTTTGACATTCTTTCTTCTGCAGAACACAAAAGAAGATATTTTTAAGAACATTGCTAACCAAACTAACACCCCCAGTCCCCTGTGACTCTAATTGTATAGAGATCTCAAAATATTAGGTTTTAATGACACAAGGGTGAATCAGTGTTCACAATTTTTTTGTTTTCGAGTGAACTTTCCTTTAAAAGTAAAATTACTGTTCAAAAGCTGCTTTGTAGCAGTCCCGATAAGTACCAATAATTTGCGGTCGACTGAAATGTTTTTTAATGCACAATGCCGATCAAGAAACATTCCGGTCGAAATAACACAAATGCAACTATAGTAAATAAGTGACACACACAAATATGGTGAAACTAAATAGATTATTGTGTATTATGTGGCAAGTTAGTAGCATGTAGCTTAGCATTTAGACAGACTTGAAACCATGAATTTTACGTTAATCTTGGGCAGCTAAATGTTGATTAATATTAATAAAATATAAGTACTTACCTAAAGTGACCATACGTTCCATTTGGCGAGGTTACGCACTGGCCAGGATCGCAGGCTGAATTTGTCAGTAACATCCGTCATTGAGGTTTATTATTACAGGTTTTATTTCAGGAAAGCAACCATTACATTTCAAGGTTGAATGAAACTACATTGATTATACAAAATTTTATATATTTTTTTAACTGAAATGAAAATCATGTTTTTTGTAAAAGCCATAGTAAATGATGGTTACTGTAGTAAAACCATGGTTTTGCCCCAAGTACTCAATGCATCAAAAAAACATAGTTACTACACTTGTATCACAAAAAAACATGGTTAATTTTCTCAAGGATGACTTCTTTTTTTAAATGATCTCTTGTAGAGGGTATGCATTGGTGTCACTTTCCCACGTGAACATGTTGGGACACGCCCTGGGACACGCCCTGGGACAAGCTCCCCTGGGTGGCAAAACACGCAGCAAAATGGCTGAGGAGAATAGGAGAAACAAGGAAACCCGGTCTAAAACACGCAACCATTTTCTGAAATTACTTGCGACTTCCCTACAACATAAAAAGGAACAGGTGTTCATGGACATTGAAATGTTGCACGGAATTGCGTTTCCTGAAGTTGTAAGTAGTCATTTTGCTGAGTGTTTTGCCACCCTCGTGGGTGCGCTCCGGCAGGTCTCGGTTCATTTACGCAAGTTTTAAGATAGGGTGAAGGTCTGTGCACGCTTAACCCTTCTGATAACTGAAAAGGAATAATGACAAATAGAAAGATTAGTTTTTTTTCGTTTAGTATAACAAATGAGATTCCGGTGCAATTTCTTATTTTTATTACATTAGTAAAGTGTTTTCTTTTTGAGCCTAATTATATGATCATTTAATTGTTTGAAATTACAAGGTTACATTTACATTCATTCATCTGCCAGAAGCTTTTATCCAAAGCGACTTAACATTTTATATGCTATCCTACTTGTGTCAAAACGCTAAATTATACCGTTAGTTTAAAAGGCCATGCTACTAGGAGGATTACAGCTGGAGTAAGCAAAGGAGAGAATTAACAACAAGATTTTTTTTAGGCAGCCAGTTTTTGATTAGTCAAATAAATGTGGAACAGGTATGTTTTGAGCTGCTGTTTGAAAGTTGTTCCAAAGGGGAACCAAATCTTAAAGGTTTTTGCAAGCGATTTGGTGGCTCGCTGTGATGGAACAACCAGGCGTCACTCATTTTCAGACCGAAGATGAATGTAGACCTGGAGCAGTGGGATAAGTCACGGAGCGAATTTTCCGTTGTTATTCTAAAGACCAGTGTCAGCGATTTAAACTTGATGCGGGCAGCAACTGGTAGCCAGTGAAATGAAATCAGGAGGAGTGTTACATTGGTTCTTTTAGGCTGGTTGAAAATTAGACTTGCAGGTGCATTCTGGATCATATGCAAGGGCTTGACTGCATTGGTTGAAAGGATGGCCAGTAGATAAATGCTGTTGTCCAGTCTTTATATGAGCAGAACTTGGACTAACAGGTGAGAGGCCTGCTCCGACAGGAACGGTCTGATTTTCCTGATGTTGTAGAGCACATACCTGCAAGTTCGAGTGGAGGTGAATTTTAATTGGTCATCGAACCTTTACATTTTTGTATTTGGCAGACGCTTTTATCCAAAGCGACTTACATTGCATTATCCTGTACATTTGTTACGTATGTGCAATCCCCTGTGATCGAGACCACAACCTTGACGTTGTAAGTGCTATGCTATTACCACTGAGCTACAGGAAAGCTGTACAATATCTATACCTAGTTTGTGTGGCAGGCTCCACGCCTGTTAATGGGGTATGAAGACCGCTGGTCCGGCCTCTGACAGATATAATAGAGAAAATAAGCATTATAGCTTTTATGAGGATTATATTTTAAACCTTTATCCTGCATAGAACTATGCATCTGTCTCCTTCGCCACAGACCATTTTTCTTTACCTATAAAGAAAACTGTATAAAAACATTTGCATGTAATACATTATGATCAGTAATTTATCTCTACATTTGTTTTTACATTAACACATTAATGTAACTTTAACAAAGTTTTTCAAGACTGAAGTCAGATACATTTTGTTTATATTTAAATGCATTATAAAACCTAAGTGATTTAAAGCAACAACAATATTTTCAGTGTAAAAATAAAAGTGAAACAAACAAAAAAATGTTCGGTCATATTTACGAAACATAAATATCACAAAAAAATACAAACCTCAGCTGTAGTTCAGTTCACTACACCAACGCTGTTAACCGCAGCAGTGGTGTGATGATTCCAAACCGTTTTTTGCTTCCTTTGAACCACTTTTCAAGGTTAAACCGGTATATGTAAATCGGAAAAGTTCCTCTTTTTGGCTTGATAATATTTCTTCATGTTGTAAAATCTAAGGACGAGTCGTCTACACCCTGAATTTATAGGGGCATGATATGTAAATTTCGATGGTTTCAGCCGCCGCATTTATCAAGGTACGATCATTCGTTTGATGAGATTGGTGGCATACGAATGTTTGATGAATCGCACGTAAACCCAGTCGTAGCAAGATTTCTGCGCACTGATCTGCACTCGTTTGTAGGTTAGATTGATAAATGAGGCCCGTGGTGTTCAAGTGGTAAAGTGACGAAACCTCCATACTTGCCAGTTTTTCCTTCATTATATGGGGAAACCCAATAAAAGTTGTTTAAAATAAACTATATTTGATGTAATGAAAGAATAGAATATGTTTGCACAATTTCTCTTTACAAAAACACTCAGACTTATGCATAGGTTTTTAAGATTATGAAAAAACATCAAGTGCCCCTAAAATGTTAATTTATGTAAAAAACTTCAAACTGTTAGATCAAGAAGTAAGATTACCGTCAAATTCAGTACATACACTACTGTATGTACAGGACCCCGAATGCAGTGTTGTAACATATAATTGCATATCTCTCTAATGGTGGTTCACTGTCTCTTAGAGTGGCCGTGCATCAAAATCAAATTAACGTCTACTAAAACCTCCCTTTGTTTCCTTCATCCACTCTAAAAAAAACATCAGAGCATTTCCCAGCAATCCTCTCTGCCTAAGTGGGTTTTTAACAGGATGGTATCTTACTGACCTAACTGCCCTGTGTAATGCTTTATACAGTTTGTTTGTGCAGTACATCCCTTCCCTCTAGTAGTCAATAAACATATTGATTTAGTATAGGGTTTCTCTTCTGAATGTCATAGTGTATAGATTAGCAGATGGCAAGATTGTGCTAGTGAATATCATGAATGGACATTGTTTATGAACAAACATTATTTTTTTTACTTTTTAAGTTGCTTTGGAAAAAAGGCTCTGCTAAAAGCTTAAATGAAACATATTTTTTCATACTCATGCCATTACAATAAATGAATCCATTAACGCAGTGCAGGTGCACACAGTCTTTCTCAAATACAGCTTATTTACCTTCTCAGCATAATTTGCATTTTCCATGTCAGGGGCAGTGATACAAATGTATTGCCTATTTTTGACACCGAATCCAGCCAAGAGGGTAGTTAAGAATCTGGAAGCTTGTCTGAAAGTTGTAAGTTGAACATCATTGTTTTCTCAAGCAACAAATGTTAAGGTTTCCTGTAGCTCAGTGGTAAGAGCATTGCGTTAACAAGGCAAGTTTGTGGTTTCAATACCAGGGATTGCACATACTTAGAAACGAATGTATAAAATAATTTAATGTAAGTCGCTTTGGATAAAAGCGTCTGCCAAATGCATAAATGTAGATGTAGGTTTAGCTTTACTATTGTCAGTTTGTTTGGAACAATAATGTGTCGTCTAAAACTGTGTCTGTGACATTTGTCGTAAAGTGCAAATGTGTATACACATATACGCACAAACACACTTTTCTGACTCCACCCATATTTTAAATTTGGTTATAGCCTGGTTTAAAGGTTTAAACATGTGTATAGGTCACGATGTGTATTGACTGAAAACACATCGTTATCATAAAGCTTTTTTTTTAATCTGTTAAAATGTTTTTATTTTTAAATTTCCTACCAGGAAAACTATCTTGGTTCTGCCATTTGTGTCATTTTGTGAAGGACATTGTTATTCAAATGTATTGTTTGAAAGTCAAATCTAACATTCCCACTCATAGAAAAAGCAAACCATCATAAATGAGTTATAGCCTGTAGATTTAGTACATTAGTAGAGAATTTACATTTTTCTATAGGCCTACCTCAACAGAATTTTAGAAACTCACTTTATGATTTCATCTGTTCAACCAATAGGTTTTACACAGAGCACAAACGTAGTTCATCTGCCTCAGTGTTCATCTCCCTCCATTACCCTATTTGCAAAGCAAACTGCTTGAAGACGCGTGGGGGTGGGCACATGCAAAACGACATTACACAAATTTATTGGAAATTGCTGGAATTTGGAAGTATTTGCAGTTTTGTGAACCACCCTTTAACTCCTGTTGCGTTCATTGCCATGAGATTTGTATGGAGTCTCATAAATAGTGTATTTAGTATATTTCTGTTCACTTTTTAATCTCAATGTTTATTTGAAAAGTTATTTCACTTTAATGGCAAAGAGGACGTATTCTATATGTATTGAATGGTTGAAAAATAAAACTCAAAATGTGTCCTCTGGTATGACAGCAAAAAAATAGAAAAAAACGAACAATGAAGATAAATCTCCATTATGCTATTTTTTTATTATAAATATTAATTGATAATATAAATAAATTTGTATTCAAAGGAAACACCATAGTACACACAATATATTTGTCCACTACCTATATACACTTCATTGTCATTGCTATTTATTTCCAAAACATACCTCACAGAAAGGCCTCCTTTGCAATCATATAAATGTAAAACAGGATAAACAACTCTTACATTGGGAAACTCAACCAGACAAAGCAAAGGTGCATTTTAGGGACTATGAACACAACAAAAGACCATGCCCAGGGTAATCCAAGACAAAACTAATGACAGTGCTCCATCCATAGGATCTCAGGGATGTACATACACTTTGGTGTGGTCTTAATGGCCCAGAAACTGAAACCAGGTAATGTTTTGTCAAAATGCAGATCGCCCCTATTAAGATCAAATACCTTCTACTGATTCCAAACTAAAAGATCTTGGCACATAGAGTTTTCCTCTCCTTGCTAGCCATTACCATAATGTCTCTAATCTCTGGACATTTCTCATCTTTTGAGGCCTCCAGAAGTTTCCTGTCGAGCTGCTATTAACTTGCTTTGAAAGCAGAGCATGAACAAATCCATTGCTAATGGCGTTGTGAAAGATTATTTTTACTAGTGATCGATGTTCGACTGCAGACTACATCTTTTCAACCCAGGGATATTCTGATATTATTTGATAAAAGTCTGCTCTGTCAGACCGATTCTGACCTGTGGACTGGACTTCGTCCATGTGGGTGTTTACACTCCACATATCCTGTAACACATCTCTTTAACAATTGCAGATCATTTCCTGTTCATTTGTGTAAACTTAAATAATGCTAATGTGCTAAATAATGCAAATATGTTTGTTGTGCCTTATTTAATATTAACTGTAAATGTGAATGGCAAATATGTTGCCAAGAAATGGTTGAAACCAATGACTCTTTCTTCTGTGAAACTGAAAAAATATCTTAAGAAATGTCTGATTTTGCGTCCATACAATGGAAGTCAATGGGGTATAATATTGTTTGGTTACCAACATCCTTCTTAATATCTTCTGTTTTGGAATGACAAATGATGACAGAATTTTAATTGTTTGGTTTCACTTAGGCCTATCTGTTCTCTCAAGTGTCTTTTGAGCTCAGGAGGACTATAGCAAGGTGCCATTATGGACGTTAGGAAAAATTTCTGGTGGTTTATGCTACAGTCTCCTTCCACACTCTTGGAGTGCCAAAGCTCACATCGCTACTATAGCAACATTTATAGGTGTGTTGGATATTGGTGACATTGCCTGAACAATTGCATCCGAAAATGCAGACATTGGGACTCAAAGTCCGATTTTTTCGGAGTTTTACTTACAGAACAGCTTGTCATTTTACCTGTGGGGAACTTCTTCTGATCCGTCTTTCCTTCATACCAACCCGCTCTGCTCCGCTTTCTGCTAGAAGGCACCACCCATTTAGGGAGTGTGCACACATGATCTCTTACCTGCTTTGCTAACAAACACTGGACGTGCTGCTTGCATTCTGTCCACCTTTATGCTGCGGGGCAGACGCCTGACATCTGGTTTTCAGGTCTCATTTTCTCGCTCTTATATGAATGAGCTTCCTTTGTTTTTCATTTGCTTCTTCTAAAATGTACACGTGAGATTAAATGGAGTTATAACTCTGTTGGTGGAAGTGGCAAACAGGGACTACCTCTCCTCCACTGTTATTTTGTGCATTTCTTTTTTCTCGTGGCACAGACAGGGTGAGTAGTTTTTATATTGGTGGTTTTGTTTCAGATATTGCCTGTAAGGGGTTTAGAGGGATGGAGGAAAACGTGATATTATGTCACGATGCTCAGTATACAGTATATACTGTATATTGTCATTATCATTTATCATTTCCAGTAGGGGATGTGATTGTAGGAATATCCTGTAACTTTGAAACTTTAAGTCAATAAGTTTAGCTGTTACATTCTGTCTGCTATTTGTGGTGTGGTTATTTTAGTTATTGTAATTTTTAAAGTAATTTAAAAGTTTATTGGTTATCTGGTATTTCTCTGATTTCTATCAATTCGATATATTGTTACTTACCACCACACCCATGCTGGCTGATCCATCATTCTGTTAATCATTACACCAGCCCTCCAAAGCTGGACAACTCAAACATTACAAAATAATTTTATAATATGCAAACACTATTATAAACTTTGTATCGTCATCTAATCTGAGCAGCACAGTATGTTTCTTGTTGACTGTAAATTCACGTTCATGAATATGTGATATGAGTGGTGTGATACTTGTTTTTGCTCCCTTGCCCTTTCATGCACAGATAAGACTCTAATTTCTTTGAATATCTTAACATCAATCCTACTGTGCGCGGAGATAAATGGAATGGGTAAAATTGGGTAAAATTGTTCAAAGAAAAAAAAAAAATCTATAGTGTGATAGGCCTAACTTTTTTGAAGAATCATCCACCATTTTTTTTAATGTAGAATCATATATTCACTTATGTGATAATATGCAATAAAGATTTTTCTTACACCAGCCTACTCTCCAATCAGATCTTCACCCACAGAATTTTATTACACACACGACTTGTACACATCTAGCAACTGTTGGAACAACAGGTTTTCTTTCGGTTTCTGGGAAGATTTGAGGGTGCTTATCTCAGTACAGGAGAACATTACCTAGTCAAAAACAGACTTACTGGTTTCACAATGCATTTATCTCCTTGCTCATCTAGGTTGTAACAGACATTTTGTTGTGAACTTCAGATTAGCTGTATAAGTCAAACGCACTTGGCATTTAGGGATTTTTCTCAGATGTTTCCTGTAGGTCAAGATGATAGAAAAAGTCCCACGTGGATATTTCAGTTGGTAGAAGGAAGTAGAAGGAAATACATAAGGGGTAGAGGATGGTTAGAACTTAGGCCCTTTGAATTCTTAAGAAATAATAGTACCTTTTTATTTTCTGCTATATTATAGAAAAGCCCACTTCTGATCACAAATGCTCATTTCAATCTATGTTTCCCTTTTCAGTAGCGCTCTAGTGTGTGCTTTTTATAAATATCTTCTTAATCTGGTGTGCAATATTTCTTGGCTTCCATAGAGGGATCTAAGAACTGGATTTATGTTATCAATGAGCATTTTCAAGAAAGACAAGGAAATATATGAAAAAATATACACTCATCTTGCATGTGTTGAGACATGTTTTAACATGCATAGCCACCAATATTTGTTGGTAGCGATGTCTGGAGAATGAGCTGTTGCTATAAACATATGCAAAATGGAGACCACATCTCTTCATAGATGTCTTCATCGTATAATTATTGGTAAATAATTGATGAAACATCATTTTATGTACACTCCCTCTATGTGCAAAGTTCTTATAGTTTAGCTGATCATAGGCTACACGGCTCTTGCAATGCCAAGGTCATGTGGATATTAATCTTGGAATTCAATTAAAATATTATATTATTGTTACGTATATTTATCCAGGACTTGTTATTGATCATTTTGTTTTTCCCTAGATGACATGGCGTCCTCAGTACCGTAGCTCCAAGTATCGCCACGTGTTTGGGAAGCCATACACAAAAGAGAATTGCTATGATGGTGTGCCTATTACCCGGAGCGTTCATGACAACCACCTCTGTGCCATCAACCCTCACTTTATCGCTGTCATCACTGAATGTGCAGGGGGCGGTGCTTTCCTGGTGCTGTCCATCCATCACGTAAGCGCCCTACCTCTCTTTAAAACTCTAACTTTTGAGACATGTTGCATTCTTTTAAGAATAACCTGGTTACTGTCGTTGAATAGTTTCAATTGTTGCTTTTGAATATAAAAGTAATATATATTTCTGTATATTTTTTAACTCCTTTACGGTAGACTTACTGTTATCAGATTTTCTTCAATCTAATTCACATATTCTTTCTTCAGGCCAACCAAACATGACACATTTTAATGCAGATCCAAATAGACTCATTTAATTTTTAATTTTGAACACATGCACACACCACGCACACACACTACTCACTGCTCATTGTTTTTTTGAGCGTCTCATGTTCAGAGAGATATTACCTCATATCTCAGGAATGACACAGCTTACATGCTGCAGGCCTCATTTTGAATCATTACTCTCACCCCCAAACATCAGTTACATCCGTTAACAAAAATTTATTTTAATAAAAAATAAGTGTTTTGTAGCAACACATATAGTTTGTTTGATTTATCCATTCCAGCATCGCAGGCTATAATCATCGCGAGAAACAATCAATCGATACACAAGTTGTGGGTACATTTTGAAATCCTTAATCAACCTGCATGTCTTTGGGCTGTGGGGGGAAACCGGAGCACAAGGAGTAAACCCACGCTGACACAGGGAGAAGATGCGAACTCCACACAAAAAGGCTCAAAAGATATACTCTAGTACATTTACGCATTTGGCAGACGCTTTTATCCAAAGCATTATCCAATACATCTGTTTCTAAGTATGTGCAATCCCCTTGGATCGAACCCGCGATCCAATGCATTGTTAGTGCCATGCTGTAGTTGCCAGACTGTATCACAATTCAATGTAATGTATATCTCAGGGCAACAAGAAACAGTGCTAATAAAGTTGTCTTTTAAGATCTTAATAATGATGAAGTCAAGTTTCGTCAGTTGGTGACTGAGTCATATAGATTGCGTAATTGTCTTTGGGCTACTAAAGGATGCTCTCCTTGCTGAGACTTGCTTCTGCTGTATTTTTCAGACATACAGTATGTGGCATGTTCTGATTTTTGCCCCAACTTGTAAGCACTTTTGTTTTGTTCTTCAATGGAAAAAATCCTACTCTTAATAAGTATAGCTGTCTTGTTTTGAAGTAGAAATATATAAATAGATGCGAAGCAAGAATCCAATTTGCATATGTTATTGAGGTAAGTTTTCAGAGTGGATCTGATGTGTTATATCCTGTTCCGTTGTTTACAGTAGCTGCAAGTTTGGTTTGGTGAGATTTTCACATAAAAACAATAGTAAACAAAAACAAAACACAGTTATGTTTAATATACAAACTTTTTTCTATATTCAAATGAAACCCATATTCCCTGATATACTTTTTGCCCAATTATTTTGTCTGAAAGAAACGCTAAACATTCTGTCCTCCAAAAACACAAATTTTGGCCACTACTGTTTTTATGCACAGAATGTAGCTGTGCGCGTACATAAATATGTGTGTATCTGTGTTCTCACAGACTGGCAAGGTCGATCCCCTCCATCCAAAGATTTCTGGTCACAGAGGCAATGTGCTCGACATTAAATGGAATCCTTTTAATGACTTCTGTATAGCATCGTGTTCAGAGGATGCCACAGTAAGTGTGAACATACTGAATACACTTCAAATTCACACTGGTGTCAGGAAAACTGATCTGATTGATGTCCATCTGAACCTACTGTTCATCAGCTGAGTTCAGATTTTCACATGTATATAGATAATCATGCTTGTATGTAATTGTTTTTCAGGTAAAGATCTGGGACATCCCTGTACATGGCGTTATGAAGAACATCATAGTGCCTAGGAAAGAGCTGCAGGGTCATTCACGCCGTGTTGGCCTTATTGAGTGGCACCCCAACGCCAACAACATAATTTTCAGCACTGGCTATGACTACCAGGTACTTGCACTAGACACATTGTGTCAGGGAATGAAGACTGACAAGTTTCAAGCGAAGTCAGCCCCAGGAAACCATTTCAAATCTTTACAATCACAGTAAACTCATACAACACATTATTATTATGTGCTAAGATACTAAACCTTTAAAATAAAAGAAATTTAGTTTGTTTTAAAAAAAGGTATCCCTGCTGGGTTGAAAAGAGTCTGGCACCAAACTCTTTATATTTCTTGATACTTTAGTGCATGATTAAGAAGATTGCAGTAGATGGGATTCAAAATGTACATTCAAGTAATTATAAATGTAAAATTATTGAATTCTTTTCTCTCATTTATCATACAAAATGTATATCTTTAAATTCATATAAGCTTGTAATGCTCTACCTCAGAAAGATGAGTTTGATGTAACAAAGTTTGACGTAACAAATCTGTGAAGGGAATTAACTACTGACATTTAGGTAGTCATTCATAGAATTTAGATTTTATATATGATATATATTTATATTATAATTATAAATAGTATTTGTAATTATTTTTAAATATATAATTATGAAACAGTCATGCATCTGAGGCGATGGTTTGGATTTATTCATTGACAATCTATTTTGAAAGCTGTTTTCCAGGTGAGGGTGCAAGTGCGAGTAGACTAGTTACGTCAAATGCAACAAGAATCCAGTATTTATTTTGAGATAAAGAGTCTTAACATGCATAGAATATTTGGTAAAATATAGACTTCCTTACGAATCAACATTTCCCACAAATCTTAGAATGAACTGCGAGGATGCAGTTATGGTGTATCAGTCTCTAAGCAAGTGAAGATTACCAGGTTACTATAATTAAATCGCCTGAATCATTGATGAAACGGAAACAGCATCTGTCTGTTTTTCTTGTTTTACACGTTCGTTATCTCACATTCTTTGCAATGTTCCGTAGAAGTAACTGTACAGTTCTTGCTTATAAAAAATTATCTGAAGCCTCTTCTTAATCATAATTTTTGTTTTACAACCATAGTTAAAACGTGACATTTGTGTATGACCTTTTTGTGTTTCTATGTACAGGTTATGATGTGGAATCTTGACATTCCTGAGCAGGTGATCAAGAACCCAGTGAAGTCCATCAGTTTGCACCCGGATGTGGTTCTGTCCATGTCCTTTAACACAGACGGCAGCAGACTAGCCACCTCTTGCAAAGACAAGAAGATCAGAGTAATTGATCCACGCACTGGAGTCCTTTTACAGGTGTGTGGCCATTAGTCTTATTAAATGTTCTTAGTTATTGTGCTTGGCATACTGTTTGTATATCTCATATAGTAAAGGGTAAAACCAGTCATGACCCTATTGACATATATTTCACATTTCTTTTGTCTGAGGTACGTATGACTGTTCTGAAATTTACTTCCTATTGTACATTTTTATAAACATCACACATCTTAAACCAGCACCTTTAGGTGATTTGTCATCCAGATGTCAAGCATCAGCTTGTCTTCATAGCTTCTCTTCGTGTGACTCAGCAAGACAGTCAAGGAAATTATATCCTGATTTAAGATGATTCATTTTTTTACTTTTCTGGTCTTTGATCTATTTTTCACCAGTATGTGAAGTATGTGTATGTGAGACAGAGAAAGATGAAATGTTCAATTATTTTAAAACTCATGTGTACTGTGTGATTACAGGAGACAAATTGCAAGACTCACAAAGCCAGTAAAGTGCTATTTCTAGGAAACATGAAAATGCTCCTTTCCACAGGGAATTCACACTGGAACCATCGTCAGATTGCACTTTGGGATGAAGTAAGAGCTGCTCAACCACATTCAAAATACTGGCTGTGTCAGTACATACATATCATGTTTTTTGTCCAGTTCTTTAATTACATTTAATTATTGAGGTAACATTTACATTAGTCATTAAAATGTGTTCATGCATTAGATAACAAAAAATATTTATTAAAATCCTTATGTTAATAGCAATATCATTTATTTTTATATATAATATCATTGTTCTGTAACTAATGTTAACAAATACTACATTGGAGGACTGTTATCAGCCTAATATCTTAGAGGCTGTATAAATAATACATCATTCACAAGGTGTTAATATTCCCTCTGGTGAAACAGTCATGGTAAAGCAGTCATTGTATTCTGCATATTCTGCAATTTTTTGTACTTGTATGTGTAATTTATATTAATTCTCATGTAGTTTAATAAAAACAAGTATGAAATACAAATACATACTTGTGTGTTGCAGGAGGACCTCTCTCAGCCATCCTATTCAGAGGACCTGGATGGCTCCTCTGGGGTTCTCTTTCCGTTCTACGACCCTGACACACACATGCTGTACATAGCTGGAAAGGTAGGTACAAATGCCCGAGTTGCAACTCCTTTTTTTAGTTCCATGTTAATGAGATTGTTAGAAAGACAGTATTTTGAAGAATGAAGAAAAGTACTATTAAAATGGTAGTCAAAGGTGCCCCAGAACTGTTTGCTTTTCCACATTCATCAAAATATCTTCTTTTAAGTTCAACAGAAGAAAGAAATGTATAAAGCAATTTTTTCTGAACTGTTTGGTAACAAGCATTCTTTCAAATATCTTGAGTTCATCCTTTCATGAATAACACAATCTTTCCTTTAACTTTAGGGTGATGGTAATATCAGATACTATGAAATCAGCCCAGAGAAGCCATACGTGCACTATCTGACTGAATACCGATCTCTTCTTCCACAGAAGGGAATGGGTGAGTACAACCAACCAATTTTTGGGGCTTTCAGTTCCTGACAACACCATGATTATGTTTTAAAACCCATATACTACCCATGTTTGACATATCCCTTGTTGCTCCCTAACTCTATGTAAGTCGCTTTGGATAAAAGCGTCTGCTAAGTGACTAAATGTAAATGTTGTTTTACAAATGTCCTCATAGACCACATATTACAACTCCCCACACACATACAAGCACAGTGACAACATCATTTGAATAGTTAAAATGGTTTAAAAGAAAGGTTTTTTGTGTGTCATTTCTTTTATTTTCAGGCTGGAAAAACACTTCTGTATTTTATCTGTTGTCATTATGATGTTTATTTAGCAGAAGTATAAACCTAAAATAAATAAACACACATATAAATTTGTTATAGAATACTGTATGTGACCGTTCAAATGTGGACAACAAAACCAGTAATGAACATGAGGTGAATATTCACCAAACTTTAATGGGTAATTCCCAAAGAGCAGGCAGCAGGGAGCGAAGTTTGTAGGCATGTTTCCAGCCATTTTCATTAACGAAATTAAAAAAATATCTAAATGGAATATGATCTTTACTCAATATCGTAATGATTTTGGGCATAAATGAGAACTCGATAATTTCGACAAATACAATGTATTGTTGGCTATTGCTACAAATATACGTGTTACTTATGACTGGTTTTGTGGTCCAGGGTCACATATGTGTCACATCATTTTTTAGTGAACTGCACATTCTCATTTGACATGTTTACAAAGGCCTCAAAAAGCATTTACAAACTTAGATGACCTTGTATTACTAAAGACATTAAATTAAGTGGCTATTTGGCTTAAGTGTCCAAATACTTTCATTGCATGTTAAAATTTCTGTGAAATGGTTTTGCACATGATGTGGATTTTGCAATCAAGAGTATTTTGTTTTCTTTTAGGTGTAATGCCAAAGCGAGGACTAGATGTGTGTTCCTGTGAAGTGTTCAGATTCTACAAGCTAGTGACAATCAAAAGTCTCATTGAACCTCTATCCATGATTGTGCCAAGAAGGGTATAATGCCATTCGAATACATATGATACTTTAGGTTTGTTAATTGGTTGATAGAGAGAAGGGTTTTCACATTGGCTACAGAATCTGCGTTCACTCTGATTATAGGGTCCCTAATAATCTGCCAAGTGTTTGAAAGTGATGTTTTTCTTCTCTGCAGTCAGAGTCTTATCAAGACGACATTTACCCTATGACAGCCGGGAACAGGCCTGCCCTGACAGCAGACGAGTGGCTCCGTGGCCTAGATAAAGGTTAGATAAAGATAAATTGTGTTTCACACATGCACAACAACATTTAAAATGCATTTTAGAATACAATCATATCAAGGTCACACTAGACTTTCAGAATGGGAAACTTCAACACAGAGACCTGCGATATGTGGAGCAATCAGAAAAATGTTATTGTTGTTGTTTTTTATGTCAAAGATGTTTTATACAAATTCAATTTTGTGCAATATTATGAAAATAATTTCTTGATTATTCACTCATTTTATGAAGGTCCGGTGATGATGTCACTGAAGCCTGGAAGTAAACTGGACTATGCAGAGCTGAGCTCGATCGAGAGGCATCATTCTCGGAGTCGACCAGGTTTACCGCACCTAATTCAGGAAAAGCTGAATACTAAAGAAAACAACAAGCAAGACGAATCCTTCTCCACCTCACTGCCTCCATCCACGGATGAAAACAGCAGATCTACAGCCAACTTCAGCAACGGAAAACTGGATAGTACGCAGTGCTCGCCGCCGAAAACAGAGAATGAGGTATGCTACATATAATCGGAATTTCGGTGATTAAAGGTTTTTAATGAAGTATGTAGAAGTGCGATCTTTCTTTCCTTGAATTTTCTTGTCAGTTATACTATGTCGATGTTTATCTAAGTTGATGTTTGTGTTTTTGCATATAGCTCCGGCAAGTGTTTTATAAGCACCAGGAAGAGATCCGAAGGTTGAGGGAGCTGCTTACCCAGAAGGACGTGAAGATAACACAACTCGAACTGGAGATCAAAAATGTAAAAAACTCGCAATCCACTCAATGAGGTGCGACTACAAAGGTTCGCCTCACTAACATTTACATATGAACTCATTTTATGGCCTCATTTAAAAACACTATATGGAAACACAAGGGTTTCATTCTCATAATCTCAAGTCTGTTTACTCGAGTCTGTTTATTTTGTCAATTAATACAACCTTCCGGGAAGTGTTTTACAACTCAGCACCATGCAATTTTTTTTAATTAAAAATGTTTTAGAAATATTTTTTATTATTATTATTGAAAATGTGTCCAATTAAGCATGTTTCTTTATTTTATACACGAACAAGATGTAATTATGATTGAATATGCTTTAAAATAATAATGCTTTTTTGCTGATTTATTTGCTATTTAAATTTTCCTGTTTTTTTATGATTAAGTGGTGTGACAAGAAGGTTTGATGCTACAAACAATAATGATGCAAAACCAAAGTTTTAGAACAAATTCAAATAGCGTTAATGATATTTGAATATGCACAGAATTATCTTGAATTATCTTTTCTTTTTGATTAAATGCTGTTAAATGAGACAAAAAAAACTAATCCCAGCATGCACTATTGAGACACTGTTTGAACGAGCTGGGGTTCTGACAAAGGTCAAGTTTAGGTGGATTAATATTGGCCACACATTGAAAAAATCATATTGTATATTTAATCACATGATGTTCTGTCAAATGATTGCCTTTTGTGAATTGTTAATGCACTGTAAACAATCAATTTATAAGGTTAATTAAAATTTTCATTCACAATTTTATTTTTACCCACTGTGTTTGCTGCTTTTGTTTACAAATAAATGTTGCAACACTATGTTTTGCCCTCATTTGTAAAATGATTTTAAATGTTTGTTTATATATTAATATGTACATGTACTCAATCAGAATATAATTAAGTCCATGATTGCTCAAATATTTCTCTTAATCATATACATGCATTTTGTTTGAACAGCTTTAAAGGAAGCCTCTTTAGATTAAATAAGCAATGTGAAGATTTTAGTGGCATCTAATGGCGAGGTTGCAAATTGCAACCAACTTCTCACTCCCCCCTCCCTTTCGGAGCACTACGGTAACTGACAAAGGACAAACACGTTGCCATGCTTCTTTGCCAAAGGTCTAATCTGATCTTGTCTTTTACACTGTGATTAAACCTATACACGACCTGCATTATTACTATTCAAAACTCAATGAAACTGCTTTTAACCCCGGATTACCCACGTCCTAGAAAAAAGACAGGTGAAGAGAAATGAACTGGGATAAGAATTTTAAAAAGTGATCGCTATAGACAGTTTCAAAGCAACAAAATAAACATAAACAAACGTTATTTGCATGCGCACGTTCGTGGTCTGCCCTTTATTTCCGCTACACATTCGAAAACAATTGATCTTTTTGACTCTTCCGGATGTTTTGACTTCTGCATCGTTTGATAAGAGTGTATGGATTAAATGCCTTCGTCTTCATTTAAACACCCCGCAGCTAAGAGGGTGCTCTAGTACTGCTGTTTTTGTCTTAATTTTAAGGTTTGTACTGTTAATGGGACAACAAAATGATGCAGGTTCTTGCTGATTTTAGGCATTGAACTGCAAATAATAAACCAGTGATGATGATATCTGTCTAATTTTATTCTTTATGTCTGTCTGGTATGGTCCTGCATTATATCGATAAAATAAATGTTGCAGTAATGCCAGCGCGTTGTGCAGGAAAGACATCACCCAATCCTTCCCGTCAGACTCGCATGTTGCTTTACCCTGCAGTGACGTAGTTTCGGACTCATGTGAAATAGGGCTATAGCGTGCCTTTAGATGATTTCTGATAACAAGCAAAATAAACCAAAGAACCGATCCTTGGCTAAATTTGCCCCTCCAATATTTTTTATTTAGACTGCGATACCAAGAAAGAACTACAGGACCCATTAATCTAATTGTTTATTTAATAAGATTAACATACAACAAATTTCAACAAATCGTTTATTTAAAACAAAAAATTACATAAAATAATATGAACATAAATAAAATAAAATATCAATAGCTCTATTATTAGACACAAATTAACATAATTAGACCGATAAACAAACACTGACCGGAAGTTATCGGCCGTCCAAAAGCGTGCGTCAGATGAAACGGTCTATCCGTCCCGGAAACACGATTTGTTGTTGGAATTGAATGTATTCAGAAAATTCTGTGTGTTTCTTAAAAGACATTTGTTAAAGTACGCTAAAATATGTACAGCATAACTTAAAAATAAAACACACACTTTACTTAATGGTGTCCAACAATTTTTTAATTACTCAATTGGGGTAACAATTTGTGCCACATATTAACCTTGACATATTTTCGAGAAGAGAATTACTAATAAAACGTATTGTATATTAGTTTTTCTATATATGAAAAACATTTTTTTATGAATAAAAATACTTCTCACTCCTGACATATCCTTTTCTCATATTGTATTTTCATTGGTATTAAAAAATAAAATAAAAAAGTAACAAAATTAATTAAAAAAAGACTCTGAAATGGTAGTGTAGCCTATCCCTCGTTTAGAACATTTCTCCAAACCATTACAAATTGTAATCTGATTAATGTCTTTTGTTGTTAAGAGCAGTTTTCAATAAAGAATTTATAAATAATATATATTTCCGGTATGGAACGAGTTGTTTCAAAACTGCCGTAGACACACTTTCGCGCATGCGCGGAACAAATAGTGTTTCCGGGACGAATCGGGTAGCCTCCATAAACTCTTTATAAACTCTTTTTATAAACTCTTTATGGAAATTGCACTTAACATCAAAAGACATTTAA
Source organism: Triplophysa tibetana (assembly GCA_008369825.1). Taxonomy (NCBI): domain Eukaryota; kingdom Metazoa; phylum Chordata; class Actinopteri; order Cypriniformes; family Nemacheilidae; genus Triplophysa; species Triplophysa tibetana. The sequence continues at coordinate 19,728,978 of CM017896.1, read as the reverse complement.
CAAATTACAATTTGTAATGGTTTGGATAAATGTCCTCAACGAGGGATAGGCTACACTACCCTTTTAAGAGGAGAAAATAGTCTTTTTTTAATTAATTTTGATACCTTTTTATCTTATGTTTTAATACCAATGAAAATACAATATAAAGAATGATACGTGTCATGAGTGAGAAATATTTTTTATTTCTAAAAAATTTTTTTAGAACGAGTTGTTTCAAAACTGCCGTAGACACACTTTCGCGCATGCGCGGAACAAATAGTGTTTCCGGGACGAATCGGGTAGCCTCCATAAACTCTTTATAAACTCTTTTTATAAACTCTTTATGGAAATTGCACTTAACATCAAAAGACATTTAACAAATTACAATTTGTAATGGTTTGGATAAATGTCCTCAACGAGGGATAGGCTACACTACCCTTTTAAGAGGAGAAAATAGTCTTTTTTTAATTAATTTTGATACTTTTTTATCTTATGTTTTAATACCAATGAAAATACAATATAAAGAATGATACGTGTCATGAGTGAGAAATATTTTTTATTTCTAAAAAATTTTTTTAGAACGAGTTGTTTCAAAACTGCCGTAGACACACTTTCGCGCATGCGCGGAACAAATAGTGTTTCCGGGACGAATCGGGTAGCCTCCATAAACTCTTTATAAACTCTTTTTATAAACTCTTTATGGAAATTGCACTTAACATCAAAAGACATTTAACAAATTACAATTTGTAATGGTTTGGATAAATGTCCTCAACGAGGGATAGGCTACACTACCCTTTTAAGAGGAGAAAATAGTCTTTTTTTAATTAATTTTGATACTTTTTTATCTTATGTTTTAATACCAATGAAAATACAATATAAAGAATGATACGTGTCATGAGTGAGAAATATTTTTTATTTCTAAAAAATTTTTTTTTATTAAGTACATTTCTCCAAACCATCTCCGATAGCACTTTCGCGCATGCGCGGAACAAATCGTGTTTCCGGATCGGGAAGCGACACTGCCTCCAAATACCCCCACTTGGGGTCTTTTCACTTGAGAACTTTCATGACGTATTTCCTGTTTTAGGCCCTAGTGTTCAAGTGGGCGTGAAGACCCCAAGTGAGCATGTAGGATTTCTTACCCAATGGGACACACTTAGCAAGTGCCTTAACATATAACCTTAATTAATGTTTTTTTTTCTGATTATGAGATAGAAGCAGTTTTACAAAAATACATAACTCTGGAGTTTTCACCAATAAAATATGTAACACTACGTTTTACTTCGAAGTTATATTCAATATCGAATTAGATAATGTAAGTCAAGTCAAGTCAGATTTATTTAGCGCTTTGTTTGCAATGTATCAAAGCAGCTATACCCCAAAAACCTGAAAGAAAAGATAAACACATGTTACCTCAAAAAGAAGTAGTAACATTCACTTGAAAGCTTTCCGCAACATCTCGCGAGACCCAAGCAAAACGTCTCATGATATTCAGAACATGATGCATGATGGGATACGCTTAGCCTTAATACCGGTCCGAAGCGGCATTGTCGCTACCCGATCCGTCCCGGAAACACGATTTGTTCCGCGCATGCGCGAAACTGACGCCACTTCCCGTTCATCCAGATTTTACTACACTCGACTCGATCCGTTCAGGTGTTGCTCGATTTCTACTGCGCATGTGCAAAAGCGTCTCACTATAGTCCTGCATTAGATATTTGGTGAAGAGTGAAGAGCAAATGTGATGGCGGTTTGGATTTTTTTGCATTTGATAACTTGAATATAATCTCTTCAAAGTAGAGATTCCTGACAGCCCTACAGAGCGTTGGAAGGTAAAACGGGTGTCTACGAATTATACACTCAAAGGTAACAAAATAAATAGAGTGTGAATAAGGGAGGCAGGGATGGAGGGAGGTAGTGAGTGAGTGAACGAATAACTAAAAAAGATAAGGAACAAATGTATAAATAAATTGAATGAATTCAAGAAATTCTGTGTGTTTCATAAATACAGACTTTGTTTTTCAAAACTTTTTTTTATTTGTTAAAGTATGCTAAAATATGTACAGCGTAATTTATAAATAAAACACACTTTACTGAATGGTGTCTAACAATTGTAAACTATTAAGTTAGATTTTTATTTTACAATTATTTAATTGGGGTAAGAATATTTATATTTTATAAATTAAAAATATTTCTCACTCATGACACATATCAGTTTTTTTATATTATATTTTCATAAAATAAAATTAAAAATATCAAAATAAATTAATAAATATAATAAAAATAATGAAGACTATTTTCCGCTCTTAAAAGGGTAGTGTAGCCTATACCTCGTTCAGCCCATTTCTCCAAACCATTACAGATTGTAATTTGTTTAATGTCTTTTGATGTTAAGTGCAATTTTCAATAAAGAGTTTATAAAAATAAAAATATTTCCGGTATGGAACGAGTTGTGTCAAACGACCTTTTGTTTGTTTAATTGCCGTAAATTGTTTCGGCCGGAAGTAGACGCACTTTCGCGCATGCGCGGAACAAATCGTGTTTCCGGGAAGGATCGGGTAGCGACAGGCATTCAAGCTAGTGTGGGTTTAGTGCCCTTTGGCATTTTTAAGACATTGGACATACTTGCGCTCTTCCTTCCTGTCGCGTGCTCTCAAGACCGCAAAGTGGGGGCATTTGGACGCAGCCTATATGTCTCAAGCACACAAAGGCTTCCAAATAACCCCTTTTACGGTCTTGGCAACTTGAAAGCACATGCACAGTGTAGGCCTATGTTATAATACTACTTTTTATGGTTATATCTTTATTTAATCTATGTTTGGGTTTTCTTTTGTTCTTTTTTGGGCACAGCTGCTTTGATACAATACAATTATAGCGCTATAAAAATAAATCTGACTTGACTTGGCTATATAAGTAAATATTCTATATAATTTCGTTGTAAAATGTAGTGTATATTTTATTCGTGAAAACACCAGAGTTATGTATTTTGTAAAACGGCTTTTTATTTCATAATTTGAAACACCACAATAATTAACGTTATATGTTTGCACTTGCTAAGTGTCACATCGGGTTAGAAATACTACATGCTCTCTTCCGATCTTCACGCCAACTAGAACACTTGGACCAAAAACAGGAAACACGACAAAGACTGCAAGTGGATCGCACCATCCGGATAGGGTGAATTTGATTGTGGTTGGATGAGAAGTATAAACGCGATCCATCGCACCTGCAAATGACATGACACAAATCACGTCACACTCCTGCAAGGACATCAAAAATGATTATTTCTTAAAAGTTCTCCGCAAATTAAGCAAACGTTTGCGATTGACAATGTTGTGATAAGATTAGATTAGATTAGATTAGATTCAACTTTATTGTCATTACACATATACAAGTACAGTGTAACGAAATGTAGTTTAGGTCTAACCAGAAGTGCAATTAGCAAGTGCAGATATACAGTGTGAATAAATACAGAATACAATTTTAGGGAAATACTATACAAATGTTGTATGAAAAATATGACAGTCGGTATGTGCTATGAACAATATATACAGAAGGCTATATACTGTGAACATTAATGTACAGGTGGTTATGAACAGATAACAATATAGACAATACAATAGTGCAAGTGACTTGAGTGTGCAATAGTTACAGACATTAGCTATTAAAGTTACAGTGCAGTAGATGAGTTAATGCGGTTATTAAAGGTACAGTGCAGTACATGAGTTAATGCAGTTGTTGAAGTTATAGTGCAATACATGAGTAGATGCAGATAATGCAGTTACAGTGTATTAGATGAGTTAGTGCAGTTATTGAAGTTACAGTGCAGTATATGCGTTAATGCGGTTATTAAGGTTACAGTGCAGTAGATGAGTTAATGCAGTTATTGAAGTTACAGTGCAATAGATGAGTAGATGCAGTTAGTTATGCAATAAATGCAATAGATGAGTTACAGTGCAGTAGATGAGTTAATTCAGTTATGGAAGTAGTTTATTAGTGCAAATGAGCATTCAGTGTAATATTCCTGGTGTGCAAGTGAGCAGTATAGAGTGGAAATGATGCTATGTGTGTGTAAACAGTCCGGTAGAGCAGATAACATGAAGTACTGGTGTGTACAGTTCAGTCATGGATGCAGCCCTGTTATGCAATGTAAACAATGTAGTAGCAGCATTAAAGTTAAAGTTATGAGGGTTAGTGGAATCAGTGGGGAGCAGAGTTCAATAATGAAACAGCTCTGGGAAAAAAGCTGTTTCCTAGTCTGCTGGTTCTTGTCCGGAGGCACCTGAAGCGCCTACCGGAAGGCAGGAGAGTAAACAGTCTATGAGCGGGGTGAGAGGAGTCCTTGAGAATGCTGCGAGCTCGACGCAGACAGCGTTTCCCCTGGATGTCCTCAATGGAAGGGAGTGTAGTCCCTGTGATGCGCTGGGCTGTTTTCACCACCCGCTGCAGTGCCTTGCGCTCAGCAACAGAACAGTTCCCGTACCAGACTGTGACACAGTTGGTCAGGATGCTCTCTATCGTGCAGCGATAGAAGTTCACCAGGATAGTTGAAGACAGTTGGTTCTTCTTCAGTGTCCTCAGAAAGAAGAGACGCTGGTGAGCCTTCTTGACCAGGCATGAGGTGTTGGTGGTCCAGGACAGGTCCTCCGAAATATGGGTCCCCAGGAACTTAAAACTGGAAACACGTTCAACAGCCATCCCGTTAATGTGGATGGGGTCGTGTGTGCCTCCTTTCGCCTTCCTGAAGTCCACGATGATCTCCTTTGTCTTGGAGGTGTTAAGGAGCAGGTTGTTGTCTGAGCACCATGTGGCCAGGTGCCGTACCTCCTCCCTGTAAGCAGTCTCATCGTTGTTGCTGATGAGACCAATCACTGTTGTATCGTCTGCGAACTTGATGAAGGAGTTAGATCCATTCACAGGCCTGCAGTCGAGTGTGAAAAGGGAGTAGAGAAAGGGGCTCAGTACGCAGCCCTGTGGTACACCAGTGTTGAGGGTGATGGTGGTGGAGCAGATGTGGCCTAACCTAACAAGCTGAGGCCTGTTCGTCAAGAAATCCATAATCCAGTTGCAGGTTGAGTTGTTAATGCCTAGGTTTCCAAGTTTGCTGATTAGCTTGGAAGGGATGACGGTATTGAATGCAGAGCTGAAGTCTACAAACAGCATGCGTGCATAAGTGTCCTTATTATCCAGATGTGTGAGCACGGAGTGCAGCGCCATTGACACTGCATCATCTACGCTCCTATTGCTGCGGTAGGCAAATTGGTATGGGTCCAGTGTGGATGGTAGAGAGTCTTTTAGGTGTGACAAGACCAGCCGCTCGAAGCACTTCATAACAATGGGTGTGAGTGCTACAGGGCGGTAGTCGTTCAGGCATGTCGGGCTGGAATGTTTTGGAATGGGAACAATGGAGGTGGATTTGAAACATGCTGGAACAACTGCTTGGGCGAGGGACAGGTTGAAGATATCCGTGAAGACCCCAGCGAGCTGCTCCGCACATGCCCGGAGTACGCGACCAGGGATGCCATCAGGGCCAGCAGCCTTACGTGCGTTTATCCGGCTTAGTGCAGTGTAAACATCTGTGGAGTTAAGTGTGATGATTGGGTGGTCAGTAAAAGGTGTGAGCCTGGTGGCGGGTTCCTTATTGTCTCTCTCAAAGCGTGCATAAAAGTCATTAAGCTCGTTCAGAAAGGCAGCATCTGTGGCTATGGGGATGGAGTGGTTGGGTTTGTAGTCACTAATGGCCTGGATGCCCTGCCACATGCGTCGAGGGTCAGAGTTGGTAAAATGCTCCTCTAGCTTCAACTTGTAGCAGTGCTTGGCCTTTCTGATGCCCCTCTTCAGATTTGCCCTGGAAGTACTATAGGCCTGTGCATCACCTGATCTGAAGGCGGTGTTGCGTGCTTTCAACAGGAGGCGCACTTCCTTGTTCATCCATGGCTTCTGATTAGGGTATATGGTGATCTGCTTCTGAGTTGTGACACTATCAATGGTGGTATTGATGTAGTCCAATACAGAAGAGGTGTAGCTGTCTATGTCCGTGTGAGAGCCACTGGTTGCCTGAGAAGCAAACATACTCCAGTCTGTGCGTAGAAACCTTTCCTGGAGTGTGAAGTCTGCCCCCGCAGGCCACACCTTGATGGTCTTCACTGATGGCTTCACACGATTAATGAGAGGTGAGTACTTGGGGGTGAGGAACAAAGAAAGGTGATCAGATTGACCCAGGTTTTCCGAGTCTAATCTGGGTGGAGTCTTTGATAAAAAATGTTTTATTATCTCAGCTGTTTAATCAAAGTGATCCATTTTTGAAGCATCCCACCCACATCTATGGGATGATAAAAAAAGAACAAATGTAGATTGAATAATACGCTTTCTTTAGTTTGAAAGCAGAGACTCTGTTCTTTCAAGTTCTATATTGTTAGTCCATAAATTAATTACAGAAAATATAAAAAAACACTGGTGCTGGCTGGCAGCTTTTTTTAAATGCTGGAGGGGAGTTAACATTTTAATTAAACATTGTAGTCAATATGGCCTTTAGAAAAATGTCTTTTTGAGGAGTTGAGGTATAGTGCACAATATGCCCCGTGGCACAACCTAAGCTTTTGTCCTTACATTACTTTTACACTTTAAATAGTTTTGAAACCATAACTTTTACATTTACACTTGAGTGAAAAAAAAGCTTGAGTTGACAACTTAGCAATTCCAGCATCATAGGTGTGACATAAAAGTGCTCAGAGAATATATTTGATACCAATATATTTGTTCATATTTCACTAAACCCTTGCTGATTGTTTCAACATCAGAAAAGCATCCATCTAGGCACAAGTTTTCCGTTTTTAAAAAGGGAAATAAACGTGCATTATGGATGTGACAAAGAAGGGAGACCGTGTTTGGAAGACAGCAAATTTTGTAGGATTTCTGTGAATAAAAATGCACAAACCAAAGCAATTATACCAATCAAATGGAGAAGGGATGACTCTTTAAAACTTAATCTGCCCATTTATGAGGAATATGTACCATTATGGATGTGACAATCCTGAAAATGGCACTTACCCGAGTCCTGACTACGAAAAAGCATGCACTCAAAATAAAACAAATGCTTTAAAATCTAAGAGAACTTGCATGGGTATTTAAACCACGATGTTAATCAGTGTTTGTACAGAAAACAAATTCTTAAAAACTTTGTTTTTATGGTTAAGATTGACATTTTCATGGAATTCCCCAACTTGTTTTTCTGTGCAGCTTCTTTGCAACAATGCAAAATTGTGAAAATTCGCAGCCTTAAGTAATGAACTCTACCTGATTCCACCAAAGGTGTACATTTTCTGAACACATGGGAGGGAAGGACAAAACTTGGCATGAACGCTCAAGCTAGCCAGTTTAAGATTGAACCCTACAGAATAATTCTTCATTATTCGAGTTGGTTGACACGTGCTTGCTGTCCCCTGCTGGTAGATGAAATAACTACACCGCTTTGTTGTGCTGCTAAAAAAATATTTCTGTGTTGGTCCTCTTAAGTATCCAATGTTTTGCGCGGAAAAGGACTAAAATAAAGAACAAGCAAGCAACCGTTTTACTTTCCGCAAATTTTATGTTTTTGGTGGCTGATTGTCCCAAAACAGGGCTCTACATGGTCATTAAATAATTTAAACGGCTCAGATTTTTTTGCTGCAGTTGCTTTTGCGGGCACGACCACACTGATTTTCAATGCAAACGCAATATTAATTTGCAACAAATATTTTGCCATTGATAATATGAATATAGGGTGGCATATGCAATGTTGCTGCTGTCGGTGAAAGAAATATGAAGCATTGTAACAGGCAGTGACTTTTAAAGTTATTAAAACGCAAAACCCAGCAACCTGTTGCTCAACAAAAGAAAAAAAAACACACCATGGTGACTTGGATCAAGCTAAAACAAACTGTATCTTGTGTCTTTTCCTGGTTAAAATACAGAAAAGTACAGATTTGAAATCTACAGAATTCTTATCTTAACCCAAGCCATTCTGTTTTTCTGCCTTCAACAATATGTTAAAACAAAAGACTGAAACTTAGGAGAGCAAGCAAAGCACAAAATGTTATTTTATTTACAAAGTTTGTTTTTGTCTTACAGAAAGTAAAAATGTAGCTACAACCTTGATTTGTGCCACAGACTGCCACACTAAAATTATGGCTGGCTTGTTACACGTTGCTATAGCATTCTTATTGGGAAATTTGGAACAAAAACTAAATGGGGAGGAAATGTCAAAAAAAGAGAAGAAAAACTTTCATTTTAACAAAATATTAAAAGCACAGACCCAAAACTAAATACCAGTCCCCAAAGTCCCCACAGGTTTTGAAACACAAACGGGCAGGGGATTGACAGTAGACTTGTGGAATGCCGAGTAAGCCACCGATCCAGAAGGCTCTCATTCAGCTCGTAGGCTCCATATGCACAGCTCCACCCGTCCGGTACAGTCTTGCCCCCACAGGGAGCTTAGCGCTTGGGTAGAAAGAGGGGGTGGAGGGATAGCAAGGTTGATGGGATAGCCAAGTTGTTGAAAAGGAGAGGGAGGGAAGGGTTGGTAACAGAGTTGTTCCTCGGCTCTTAATCATCCTCATCGTCATCGTCTTCTTCGTCTTCATCATCTGCTTCTCGTTTTCTCTTCTCACCCTTTCCCCCTTGATCTTCTTCTGAGAGAGATACATAGTTAATTTCACCCATAATTTAAAAACGGCAAACCAACAAATAAGACGACTCAAAAATTACCTTCTTCGTCGTCTTCGTCTTCGTCATCATCATCATCATCTACTTCTCCATCCTGAACAATGTCTTCCTCCTAAAACCAACAAGCCCATGAGTTTATCCTGTAGTGTTCCTGAACAAAAATAAATAATCAGATCAACAGTTACCTCCTCATCTCCACTCTCATCATCCTCCTCGCCCTCAACCTCATCTTCATCATCATCCTCATCATCTTCTTCGTCAAACTCTTCCTCCTCTCCATCCTCATCTTCGTCTTCTCCTTCTGCATTGAAAGTCATATAAATGAACATACAAGCCCTCGAAACAGACCATGTTTAAACATGGTCATTAAGTTAGAAGCTAAACAGCCTTACCCTCGTCATCATCATCATCAACTCCATCAGCTTCTCCATCAGAGTCCGATGCCTCTCGGTCATCCATGTCATAGCCATCTAGATATGTGAGCTGCGGAAGGAGCTTGAAGACACTTTCCCGGTAGTCATTTAAGTTTGTGACTTCACAATTGAAAAGGTCCAGACTCTTCAAATGGTCGAGCTTTTTCTGTCAAAGAGAACAGAAGCTATTTCTATGACTATTATTGTGTAGTTGCTGTAAAGGCAACGTGTAAAATGGCATCAAATGAAGTCAGAGTTAGAGATTTGTACAAACCAAGGGTTCCAATGTGCTGATGTCTTTCAGTTTGTTTCCACTTAGGTTTAGATGTGTGAGATTGGGGAGTTTTTCAGCTAAAACATCAAGGCCACCAGAGATTCTGTTGTCACTGAGTTCCAACTGGAAGAGTTCAAACATATCCCATATCATAGCCCAAAACACAAGTTAAATATACATATTTAAATGAACATATACATATAGAAGGATTACCTTTTTAAGCTTTCCGAGTTTTGGAAGGTTGGAGACTGAAAGTAGACCAACATTTATCAAACTTAAAAATTCAAGATTTACAAAATCTACTGTAAGGCCTTCAATTTTCCCTTCATTTGATCTACAGTTGTCAAGGACAAGTTCTCGTACCTAGAAAAAACAAGAAAAGAGACAATGTAACAACAATACAAGTGAAGTGCGAGCCTTACAAAAATTAACTGCGGTACAAGCGATAGTTTTTATTTAGCTTTATTACTAGTTTAAAAAAATATTATTTGTTATTTTTAAATTCTAGTTATAGCTTTTGTATGTATTCAAATTAATACAAACTACAGTGTAACAGTTACTGTGTTCACAGTCAAGAGTTTTTGGACACGTTGGCCAACATGGACATGTTCAACAGCGAGGAAAGTCTGGATTTAAAAGTTGCTGAACTGGAGAAAAAAAATGCATTTGATCTTGATAATACACTTATATAGTATGGTTATGATTTTGGACGGTTTGTTGTCCCACATTTTGTCCTTTAATATGTTGGTTTTCAAACAAACATTAAAACCACCGAATGCTGTTCGAAAAGTCTACTGCCGTTGTTGTTTAGCCCTATGGCTACGACTGTGGCATCAAGTCACCAATGAGAAAAGAGCAGATTGCAAGTCGACGGCCAGACAACATGGACATATCCGAAAGACACCTCCATCTTTTGTGAAATTTTGCGTGACAAACTGCAAGTGGAGTGTATTTAAAAGCTTATGTAAGACAGAAGCGGCGTGTCGATGGCGTCGTCTTGCTGCGAAAGACGAAGATAGAGCGGAAATTACAGACACAAAAATGGAGAGTTTCAATCCTGACAACATGGCGCCTCCTCAGACAGACTAAGCTCATGCTTCTCTACGCATTAAACCGAACTCAAAACACTCAGATTGAAAATATTAATCTACGCTGTTAGTTACCTAACAGGTTAATGTTTTACGAGATTACGTTACGTTTACTGCTCTTAAACGTTTAGCCGAAGTGACCAACCAACAAAACTAGCACATGTAGCTTATTTTTGCTTCAGCCATTCGCACAGTCTTCGTGTACATTGCGATATAATTGGCACACGCTACATTTTTAATGTAACGTTACATTCAAAATATTCAGAAAACGTACATATATCGACCACGAGCGATAGTTGGTCAGTAGTGGCGCGTGGGGTGTAATGGTGAGTAATGGCGGGAACCACCGTCTCACACGAAAAAGTAACAATATAACGTTGGCGAGTAAAACACAGTTCATTTAATAATAACACACAACGCGTATAATATGATATGTTTTACGATCACCTTTTGCACATCTCTCATCAGTTTGACGAAGACTTTAATTTTCATGTATCATTCTATTCATACATAAACGGAAACGTCGGTAACTAGAAATAATATATTCATAATGCGACCGGCTGTGCATCAAATTATACTGTGACTTTTAAAAACTATAGCTTTTTTATTATATCTCTTTCGCGGTATAGAAAAAAGCTACACTGAAGGTCGATGGTTTGAAAATGTGACCCATATTTAAGAAAATATGTTAATTTTTGTTGTCTTTTAAATATTTCACGTTGATTACTTTAGCTTTAAAGTGCTTTGTAATAAAGGGCGCCTCATGTTAGCAACAAAAATGGCCACCGCGGTGAAATAAACCATCCCGTCCATATCTAACAACCCCGACGTTTAAAGGAGCAAATATTCACTGTATGATCGTATCACATCATGAATCCACACATCCAGCATGGGGGACTTAAATGCTGCAATAACGCCTTCAGCCGCCCAAACTAACTAACGTTAACGTTACTCCGTCTAGCTTAAACAGTCTGGGTCCTTTCGCATCAAAACAAGACGAATGGACATTAATGGTGTGAATATACATAACGTTACTGCACTTTCTCCTCTTAACTCTATGCCAGCGGCATTACACCCATGTGCTTACCATTAAACTACACGCAGGTCACTTGGAAGTAGAAAGTAGCACAGCTAGCATGGCTGGGCAAAAAACTAAACGTGTGCTCAAAATTACTTACATCAGATGGTGTCCTGTTCCTCAGCTCCAAATGAATTCTCTTTTTCATGTCCATATCGCCCTCAAAAGTTGGACTCTTTCCTCTCGGGTAAGGGGGGATTTCTGTTCAGCCCAAAAGGTAGAAAGATGCCTTAATGGAGGGAGAATATGGGACTGTATAATGATCTGAGCCCAGCGCCAAGTTACTCTGGGAGAGCAGAAACCATGGGGGGAAACGGCACTGAAACAAATATATACTCAACAGCGCCATCTCTGGTCACCGACCCCCACTGCAGTCTCGTAAACACGACAAACGTAGCAACACTGCTGCATTACAGTTTGTGGTATAGAAAGGTTTACGGCTTGTATTTTTCTGGAAATCATTTTTTTTGGGGAATGTTACTCGTACATTTCTCTATGGCTTAAAATGATGTCATTACAGTAGGTTTTTTGCCATGTAAACTAATTTAAATTGACTTGTTACATAGAGTGAATAGATTTTAACTTTACATTGTATTTTATACTTTGTGTTTATTTATATTGCAATAAGAAGTAATGTTTATATAAGAACATACTAAAAAATGAATGTATTTGTTTCACAAAATGATTGCACTTTGTGTTATCCTGAACACTAATGTACGATTATTCCTTTCCTAAAAAATAAATAAGTGCATTTTAAATGTTAATTGTATGCAAATAAATCTGAGTCTCTATAAGGGTTTGCTCTTAATTTGTGTCTTGGCAACACAATACTGTAGATATTACTCATAACAAACTGCATTAGGTGGCCATGTTTTGCCAAAAAATGTAAGTATTTTACACATATTGATGCACTCATCGATACTAAAGTACTCAGAACTTCTTAAGGTTTAACTTTTAAGCCTGGTAACACGGACAAGTTTTAAGGCTAGTCCCAGACTAAAATGAAAGTTTTAACTGTCTTAATTGAAAATAACTTGCCCTGACACCTTAAAATATATCAGCGCAATTGTTTTGTTTCAAGGATTCATTCTTTATTTAACCAGGTAAGAACTCATTGAGATTAAAATCTCATTTACAAGAGTGACCTTGCCAAGGGGGCAGCTACATATAACAAATGATCACACCAGTGATGTTGTTTCCTAAGGCATTTTAATAAAAGCATCTTAAATATCCTATTTTAACTAAGGCGTAGTCGTTGTTTAAGCTAAGCAATTTTCTTTAATCTTACAATCTTCATTTTAGAGTTACTGTAACTGCCGATGAACTATCCTTGAAAAAATCTTCCTCAAAACACTTTTGATCAGTGATTATTTATTTATTATTTTTAGATACCCCAACGTATGCATTTTCAATAATTTAAACAGTATTACATAGAGTATAATTTTTGTTTCTTAGTGTATTGTGTATAGAAGTTTTCACATATTATATTGTTTGCTGTTTAAGCAAATATTTACCAGGAGAGGGCATCTTTTTTTAAAAATAAAGCTTCGAACCTTAAAGAGAAACTAGAGGTGGTTGAAGAGGAGAAAGAAGTGGAGTTGCATTACAAATATGACTACAAATAATCAATAAACATCATAAAGGCACAACCAGCTTTTACCAAAGAAGTCACATTATATGTTTTTACATAGCAAATCCATTGGTCAAAATTATAAAGTTGTGCATAACATAAAACCTTTTTTTTGGTTTATTTACAAAATAATGACACCATTTGTTTACATGGACAAACTATATTGACAAAGAACAGTGGTCAAAGTTCACCTCCCCTAGACAGACACTTAACATGCTAGTTGATATACAGCCTCAGATAATAGAACACAACTATATCAACATGTGAGAACTCTGACACAGTTTAAACAGCAACAACTATAGTGAGAGATTTGTAATTGGGTTGCCATTTTGTTGGCATAATTAAGTTCAGTACGTGCTTTGCGTGGTTGTATTACAGCTGAACAGCGCAAAGGTGTTTTGTACAGCCAAATGTATTGTGCAAGCATAGTGTTTATTTTTTAATAAAATTCTAGTACTTCTATGATAACAAATCTTTTAATACTGTGAAATTAAATACAATTACAGCTCAGACCACAGTATTTCAAAAATTGCTTCAGCTTTTACCTTTGGTATTAAAATGTTGTCCTGTGTTGCTATTATTATGCTTAACAAATTATAGCTTATAATGTTTTATTATAGCATTATGTCTTATATACAGTAATATTTGTTATACCTTAACAGTTGTTCCAAGGGCGGTGACAGTATCTATGTGGTGGGACAGCAGACATCAATGTGTTTTAAAAAGATTGTCACACACCCAGAAAATGAACAGCAGAGATAAAATGGTGCAGCCAGTAAAGGCAGTCATCTTACTGGCATTAAGAGTATTCAAATTACATGGAAATACAGAATAGCCCTTAATGTCAACGTTTCTGTGTAAATTTTAACATGACTTTTTATTGTTTATTTGTTGTTCCGTGCTGTGTTTTCTGTGTGTGTTTTAGTTAAGAAATTTCTTTCACATTGTACACAGTGTGATTAGTGCACATTCTCTTGTTTGTATTGACTATTTTATACATTTTGATTGTATTATAACAAAATCCCTCATGCATTGGCCCATGTTTGGGCACCATAATGTTTGGGACAATGAAACAGTACATAGATTACAGTAGTCACGTTTAGTGCTTTGTTCCATATTTAATGACTGTAAGTGTTATGTGACAAGTTCACAGATCCCCATTGATGATGTATTATAACGCCTTATGGGCTGTGAATTCAGAAGCAAAATGAATTTGGATGTGTACAGATACATCTCAGCCACCATTTTGAATGGCACTGGGATATTATAAAACATTTTCCGAAGGTGTACTGTAATAATGATTGTCTTAAGTATATTACATGAATTAGTTTATGTTTTTTAATGAATACATTTTTTAACACATAACATAACACAACTCTTGGCCTTGTGGACCAGTTAACAAAACTTCTTAGACCTAGACAAATATATCTAAACAGCACTTACATCAGGGCCGGAAGCCAGTTGTATGACCTCCTTTTTTACTTTCATCTGTGAATATTGTGCCAAGTTCTCCACCTCTGCAAATAAGATAAGAGCACAACTGCACGAACTTTTCCAGCACTACAGTAATGTTTAACCAGATAATTATTCTTTCTGAGGCAAGGAAAGTAAATGAGCGCAATTTTTCGCCTCTATCATTTTAATACTTTATATTCCTGTGATAGTCCAACAAAATGGACGAGACATTGGAGAAAGAGAATCCGCCATCTGAAGTAAACGTTTCTAATGAAGGTATGACTTTAAATCAATCCAATCTTAAATTTTAGTTTTTTACAAAGGACATGAATTTTGTTTTTGATGACTGCCTTTTGATTTTTAAAATAAATCAATGAAACAAAGCTTTTCTTTAAATTTCAAAATTTGTTGAACTTTTCATAAAAAAAATTGTACTGTAAGTCTTTCCCACATAGTATAGGATAATGTTGACTTAATACTTGTTTAATTGTTTGTCGTTTGCCCATGATAATATATACTTTTAAGAGTTTTGGACAGTTCTGCAGTTAGGCTGCAGGGTGCATTGAGCATGTGTTTGATACACTTATATATAAAAAAAGAATGCTGAGGACTTTTAACTTAAGTGTTTTACAGCAAATGTTTGAGAACTAAACACCAGGATTGATTTGTTTGTTTGGTAGGTGGAATTCGTCTACGGTTGAGAGACAGAGACCTGATGAAGAAACGAAAGGCTGAGGCAGAGGAAAAGTCAACCAACCAGTGGGTGTCTGGGTAAAGATAACATTGATATGGTGGGGATGAGACTTGAGCAAAAACTAAACTTACTAAAAACGACTAGCATTGATATATTTTAGTTATATTGCTCTGTGGTATTTCTACATGCACAAATGCATATATGTTTGATCATTAAGAACACTAAAAAGCCTTCTTGAACATAATTACTTTGTAATATTGTCCTAACATTGACTGCAGGGAACAAAGCCTAAAAAGAGCAAAAAATTGGTCCAGTAGTACCCCTGGAAGAAAAGGTCGTCCAAGAAAACAGCAACTGGAAGTTCTGTCGGAAGATTTAAGTGTGGTTCAGGAAACAGATCCTCCCTCCATTACACCACCTGTATTACCCACAGAAGCTATAACAGCAACTCCACAACCAGCTGAGCCCCAAACAGCACCAGTACCATTATCTGTGGAAAAACAAAAGGAAAAAACGCTCGAGACGTTTTTCATTGAGGATTTAGGACCTGATGAGGAGGAAGACATGGCTTTATCTCAAAAAAGGCTCGTCATTGATTCAGGTATTACAAATACCCCCTTAGCATTAGAGACATTATTTGACTACCATAACAACTGTATGTCTCAACACAATGAATTGGATTTTTTGTGAACAAAATATGGTATTTTAAGAGTCTGTACTTCTTTTAGAAATAGGTGAACAGCGTACTGATGTGCCTGAACAGATTCAAATATCAATGCCAGTGTTCGCTCCAGCTACTGCTCCATCCTATCCAGAAAGCCTACATGAGAATGTACCAGAGCACCTTATTTGAGTACCTATTCTGTACAATGCGAAAAGGCAAATAACATGTTAGCCAAAATATTTTTATTGGAACTCTAGAACAACAAACAGTATATTTATTTGAATTGTTCATGTTTTTTGTTTATGCTACTCATCAAACAAAAGTTTAAACATAAGAGACAAATTAAAGGAATTTAATTTATAGTATATCAGTGTTGTCGCTCTCTGAGGCAAAACTTTTAGGGCTATGTGACAAATAATCTGTTCATTTGTGACTGACTATTTGAAATAAAACAACTTTTATACATTGTCTTTGTATCTTTGTTCCTTACATTGTCTTCTAATAACATCTTCTCAATTTAAATTGCTGTATATGGGGAAAATAAAAACACAAAAGGTTGTTGTCGCAAGTTCAGAGAGAGGCAAGTTCAGCAGGTCCTGAACCTTGCACAGCCTTGACTCTCACAACCTCAGCAAAGCCATCTCCAAACCAGCAAGTGATGTCAGCTGTGTCCAGAGTGAAGAAAAACAGACGGTCTTGACAATGTGCACGCCTATATACTGATCTGGGGTCAGCTGAGAGAATGCCGTGGATGGCTGCCATTGCATCATCAGGTCCTTTTAAGAACTGGAACTTTGGCCTTTGACTGTCTGTTAAATCAAAATGACATATGTGACCACAGCCTTAATTAAAAAATGCGTCAATTTATATTTATGATTTTACATTATGACAACAGAAATTAGTTGAATTTACAGCTCAAAATAATTTATCAAAATAACAAAAGATACAGTTGAATAAAACCTCAAATGTTCATTAATGTTTGTAACATAAGTACCTGTACTGTTGCAGGGAACAAACTCTTTAAGCTCCTTCTCAGCATTAACAGTAAATCGCACATCAAGGTTACTGATAGGGGGCGCCCTAACCCAGGCAGCAATAGTGCTGTGTAACTCATGACCAAAGCTCAGTCTGGGTAAGCTGATAGGGGTTGGTCCTGCTAAACTGCACTCGGGAGCATCAGTGTTTTTGTCCTCAGCTGTCTGTTCACAGAACACATGGCCGTGTTTGAGGTAGTCTTTGACTTCTGCTAGCACATCAGTCACACCTCTGCATTCAGACCTTGATTGAGAGAAACCAGAAGCACTGGCTGGACAAGGGATGCTTGTTTCTGGGCTAAGCTCTGTAAAATGTTTATAAGATGTCTCTAAGATGTCTGTTTCTTCATCTAGCTCCATGTCTTCAGCCATCTGAAGGTCCGTGAATGATGACGTTTTACTGGTATAGTCTGTTCTTGTTGTAGGAGAGTCATAGTCTAAAATATATGGTTTGATGTCTATGACAGGTGTTCCGGTGATGATGTCAACTCCTGACAAATGAAGTGTATCTCCTTTAAAATCAAACAACAATCAGTGATTTTGCTTTTCTTCAATGTTTTATCTGGATTTGATTTAAAATAAATTGACTGGGCCTTTTTAACGCTGACTGGTCTTTAAAAATCATACATCAATCATACAAAAATCATATAGTTTTACACACAAGCCATTTACACAAAGTTTTACACACAAGTCGATTTAATGTTAAAAAAATACGTACCTTACCTGTTCAGATTTCTTATCATCTAAAATGTTATAATTACTTTTACACATTTCTAGGATAAATATTATAATAATAATGTGCCTTACTTTGGATATATTTTTTTCAATGAATCAATGACACAAAATTGTGATTTAAACAATAAATAAAAATGTGATGTGTCTGTTCGTCAAGTTCCTTCATCAAGCATGAAACATTACAGTTGCAGTCAGTAGTGAAAAGAAAAAAGTCAAACTCTATTGTTCACCAGCCATTGCTTTCTCATTTCACTGACTTAAGGTGGAATTTAATAGGAAGCTATGACACATTTTATATGTAAACAAGCAGGTCGTGCTATTTCAAGTACATCATGGGGTTCAGTGTAGTCTATTCTGTAGTGACAGTCTATTCAAGTTTAATGTAATAACAATGCAAATAGTACCTGTGATTTTTTCCAGCTTAGCCAAAGTCAGCCCCAAAGCATTAGGCCTGTGGGGGCTACGGGTGGAGTACACCCCAACCTTCTGACCATTCAGACGGGGTGGCTTGACTTTGGCTTTGTAGCTCAACTGCCCATTCTTATGGAAAAGGAAAATGATCCTGTAAGTGAAAGAAAAAAAGAGATTACTAAAAAAGTCCAACTGTCTGTCTAGTAGCTGTTCCAGGCAAGCATCAAATGTAAATCTTCCTTCAAATGTCTAAATCTATTCAACTGAATTCCTACAATGTGGTAATAGTGTACAGTTGAAGACACAGACAGGCATTATTTTACTACACACCAGATATGGGAGTACTGTTCCAGCCCAACTAAAGAATGATCAGGGTTATTGAAGACTGACGATTCAATCTTCAAGCTGGCTCGAGAGGAACTGCATATGGTGGGTTGTCGTGGAGTGCCATTTTTGACCGCAAAACACGAATTTACGTAACCAATAGGAACAGTATAAATGCGCCCTAGACAGTAAAAGACATAACGTTACCACTTACAGCAAACACAAATGTATCAAATGACTTGACAGCGTGAAATGTCTTGTACAATGAATGTGTGGCTTGTTTAAAACATAACACTAAGTTTACCTTGTTCTAATTGATTCACCTCACTGAGGCACTTTGATGGGCTTTTGCTCTGAAATTGTGAATCATGGCTAATACAATCTGTCAGCGTTGACTGAAGTGATGACATCTGTTTTTTATATGCTCGCATGGATCCCTCTATCTGCTGTCTGTGATTGATTAACACGAAACATTTAATTAATGAAGTTTTTTTTTGTCTTTTCAAGATCAACACAACTCATAAAGGTTTAAAAACCTACCTGATGTTTTTAATCTCTCTTCTCATTACTGATACTTGCTGTGTGAGGTTACTGACTTGTTCGGCACAAGTGCACACTGGCGCTGACATTTTAATGATGACAGAACGATACAATAAAACTAACACTTAAAATTTTAAGAAAATTGTTTTCTGCAATAGTAAACTGGTTTGTTTCTTCCATTCAGTTACTCCGCCTCTACGTCACGAACACGTGTTTTGCAGTTGGCAGAAAAATGTTGGACGACCAGTTACCCGCGCAGAGTTTCATTCACGATTCAAACAAAAGCTTCTGTCAAAATATGAGATTAACAAGTTGTCCTTATGTGGGGCACATAGGGACACGTTTTACTTTGAGACTGATTTAAGTCTTGATACAATTTTGTTAAATTGTTTGTTGAATTAATAAACAAGAAGAGTATACTATATCAAATAGACGGACTGAAACATTTTACAAATGCTAATCTATAACAACCAAGGGATGGTTTAAAAGGGCTTGTCAAATAACGAAAATAATGCATTTACTTTGACCCTTGCTGAGAAAAGTGAGGTCCCTTGTCCTTAACATACACGCTAGAGGGCAGTGTAATGTTCCACACTCGTTTTGTGAACAACGAATGTCCTAATCGAGGTTCCGTATGTCAATCTCTAGTTTCATCCAATGACACGATCGTGCGTCATATTTTGAATGTGAGAGTGGCGGTTAAATAGCGCTGATGTTTAGTTGAATAAATCCACGATTAAATTATCCATTAAGGTTTAACGCTCATGAGTAATTAAGCACAATAATTAAATGTGTTGAGGTAGGAAATGCATTTTTTTAATTCCGATTTATAATGCTATTAATGGATCTTTGGTCACAAACGTTTAGGCTGTATCTTAACTGTAACGTTACAATTCTGGACAAATAAAAGTAACGTTACTTAAAGTTTTACGGACTATCAAAACACCCGGGATAATCTAATAATATTACAGCAAAGTTTATTAGCATACCGGGGGTTAAACAACGGTTTAAGCGTAACGTTACGTATAACAGGTTACCCTCCCTTGGATGTCTGTAAACAATGGCGATATCTTGTGATTGCATTAATAACCAGAAGTTTTGCTAGCAATATTATTAAGGAAGCAGACTATCCAATGAAATGATATGTCTTGAAGAACTGTGAATCCTGATTACGTTTTGTTTTATGCACAATCCGAATAGATGACAGTTTGATATGAAATTAATATGCTGTGTTTATTTTGCTATTGTGCTGTATAATGATTTAATGTTTATTACATGTTGTGTTTATTATGTGCACCTGTGTATTTACAGATCTTAATTTAAAAACGTCATCAATTAGGGAAATGTCACATGTAAGTGCCTCATGCATTTTCTTAAATGTACCTCATCTATGTTATAGCTGTGAAAATGTAATTGAGCGTTTGCACCCAAATGATATAGTTTTATGTTTACATTATAGCAAAGACCAGACAGAGTCCCATTCAGAGATGTACAGAATGAACTGCTGAATTTGCAGGAGACTCAATTATTCCCTAAACATGCACCCAGACATGAGAATATCCCTGAAATCAAGGTAAGAATACGTGCTTTCACGCCTCTGGGATTTTATTTCTTCCTAATAGTGTTGCCTTTGTCAAAATATAGAATTAATATTAGTACCTTGTGTTCTAAACAGCATGGAGATGCCATTGAGGAAACCTTTTCTAACAAATGTAATGTTCAAACTATCACCAACACACCAGAAGCCTACAGCGATGAACAAACTGTGGAACCCACCAACGAACATCAAGATGTCACATTAAAATCATTTGTGTGTCTTGAAGGAGAAGTTGTAGTTGAGGATGAACCTGCAATGTCAGATGAGTCGATTCTCATTAGATGTCTGGCTATGGAGAATAATCAGTCAACTGAAACTGACCTAAATGAAACCAACCAAGTAGATTGTACAAATGATAATCAGACCAATGAAGAGCATGTCGATCATCCATACTCTCATGTGTGCAGATCTGATTATACAGATTCCTCCTACATGTCAAATCGAAGGAAGGAGGCTTCTGGATGTGAGCTGTGGAGTGTCACATTCAAGCCACATGTGTGTCTAGATGGGGAGGTTCAGACATTAGACCAGAGCTCAATTATTACAGATGAATCAATTCTTGTAAATGATCCAGCATTGGGAAGTCATTTGCCAAGTCTTGGCACCAAAACTCACATTTCTGAAGAGTACACAGAGACTTTATCAGTAAATTATCAGCCTATGGATCACTCTTACTCTGATTTGAAGGCCCATGTGGTTTCATCTGAAGAAAGTACAGCTGATGCCATGTTTCATCCCTGTCCGTCAACTGATCAATATATCACTACTCAATGTGAGAAAAATGCAGCCAACCACAGCGACGATGAGCTTAGTGATCTCTCTGAAAGACCTCACGAGCCATCTAGTCGACAAGGAGAGATCACATTGAAATCCTTTAGTTGCTTAGGGGTTGAAATAGAAATTGCTGATCTATCAAAGATGTCTGAAATGTCTTTTTGTATGGTGAATCCTGCCAAGGAACAGGGTCAGCACTGTTTAAATGACATCAGTCACAATGACGGTCAAAGCATTGCTGTGTTAACACCTGGAAGCAAACATGTTGACCATTTTTACTGTCATATTACAGATGATAATTTATTGATGGAGAAGTCAAGCCATGAAATTGAGGTCTGTACCAAGTCACCGATGTTCCCAGAAAGTCTAACGGAAAAGTCTGAAAATGCAGATGGTCATATAACATTGCCCTATGGAAACATTACAGACAAAGTGTCTGGACCTTTTATGTGCCTGGAAATGGAGGCGTCAAAAAATGTTACAAGCCACCACTTGTCAGCACTGAGCCATTATGAAAAAAAGATGCAAAGTTCAGATGTTGTAAAATCCCTCAGTGATGATGAATACAAGCTGCCCAATGATGAGAACTTCATCATAGCTGAAAAGTTTGTCGAGGAACACCTTGACCACCATCTAGAGGCAGATTTCTCACATGCTGAGGAAACCTCGGGTATATCTTCTCCTCGAGATGCCGTTTCTAAAATAGCTGACTCTGAATCCAACAACGTCAATGATAATGCGCTGTGCTTAAAAGAAGAGGGAATTCTTTCAGAGATTGAATTCATGCGTCTGTGTGATCAGACTGGTGACACTATCTCTGTTTCACAAGATCATACCAGTCCTATTCCTCTGACAGGTCCATGTACTCCGAAGATGTCTGCCGTAAGCAGGACTGTTTCGCATGATTATATGTTGAGCCGTCTGTGGCCCGAGCTGCCTGAGAGTCCACTGCCTCCCCCTCAGTTCAATTCCACAACCCTGGCAAATACTTTTAGCTTCACACCCATTACTGCAAAACCACCCCAGGAAATAGATCTGGAGGCCAATATGGCTTCAAGGGATATTCAGAAGATATTGAATGACCCCCCTGTTCTCAGCAACGGGCCTCTTCAGGAACAGCTCAGACAGATGGCTGAACTCTTGATGCTTGCATCCGGAAAGGTGGTTGCTCCAACTGCAGCACCAGTGAATCACTGCAATGCTTCAGTGGGCACGTCTCCAGTACAGATGCGCAGTGTTTCTGTGTGGGGAACCCCTGTTCAGCAAATGGAAAGGAGCATGAATACTTCAGAAGTGGTAGAGATTGTAAAAGATGTTCCCGTTTCTGATGCCAGCACCAGAACGGACTCTCTTCTATGGAAGTAAGTCAAGTTTGGCAGCTATCTACAAGAAAGTTCAAATTTGCTTTATATAACTTTAAGTGAATTCAATTTAACAACAAAAATTGTTGCATGAACGCGATCTACATATCTCTTGTGACTCTGTCTCCAAAGCCTGACTTCTAGAAATCTAGAGCATCTGTCCAGATCAGAATTGGAGCAGAGACTGACTTCCACGCTCATCATGGTAGAGGTTCTCTCCCAGCAACTCACCTCTGCACGGAGTTATAATCCAAGCAAAGACACTTCTCCATCTGATCTCAGAGATAAACTTATTCAGACAGACCACACTGAGCTCAAACAGGTGACTGCATGCACCCCCTTGTCATTTCAAACCTGTATGCCTTTCTTCTGCCAAGCACTAAAGAAGATATTTGAAGAATGTTGGTATTGTATAGACACAAAACCAATGCAAGTCAAGGGGCACCACTATTTTTTGGTTACCAACATTCCTTAATATAGTTTGTTTTGTGTTCTGCAGAAGAACTTTTTTTTGGTGATGTATCTCTTTAAAACCTTGTTGTATCCAGATGTGGGAAAACATGTCATGCATCAAAAAATGTTTTAACATTATACACAAAGCTAAATGTAAAACAACATAATCACATCCAGAACTGAACCTGATGTTTAATTATACAGTTGTCTGTTGTATTAAATAAATAAGAATTCTGTTTGTTAGAATGGGATGTACAAAGATTTGTATGTGACTGCCCAGGAGAGAATTCAGAGTCTTGAGCATGATCAAGAGACTCTTCAGAGTTTATTTAACAGGATTCAAGAGATGAGGGTTGAAATGGTGAGAGATGCTCTACAAATTCATAAACCATTTTGTTTAAGCCTTTAAAATTAAAAGCTGGTTGTATTAATAACCAATGTAATTCTTATGCAGTGTTCAGTTAAGTCAAGCACGGAGGATTCTATCTTCACAATTAAACAGATTGGAGACATGGTTAATGTTGATCAGGAAACTTTATCTAAACAGGTATGTATTTAATTCCCATCAGTTAATTATCAGTAGTCTCAAAATCAAAGCTCATAGTAAGTTGCGTGTGCTGTAGGTCCATCAGATGAAGTCTATGTACAGGAGATACAGGGAAACACTGCAGAAGATGGATCAGAAGATGAACGACATGAGACAGAAAATGGAAAAGGCTCTACAGGAGAAGGAAGCGGTGAGTACATGTTTCACAATATTTTCTTGAATAGATGGTATTGGTAGCTATATAGTGAACCGTATATAAGGATTTTAAAGTATATTTGACTATAAACAGTTATTGCAATTGATTGCAGTATAAATTGCCTATTGACCTTAGGTTCTTATGCTGTACATTTGTCTTTGTGCAGGCCTTCAGTGTAACACAACAGTTAAGAGATTATCACGCTAGTCAGGTGGCAGAGCTAGAAAAGAGTGTTGGGTCTCACCAGGAACTGATGTCCGCACTCACGCTGGCCTACCCATCCCTGGTCTGACATTTCAACTGCTTCGCTATACTCAAATATTTATTGAGAATTATTTAAAATAATTCAAATAAAATATCTCCTCCTGATTATTAAAATTTAATAACCAAAAGTAAGGCCATGTGTCGACCAAAGTGTTGTAACACTGCCAAAAACACAGGCTAAATCCCAAGACACTGGTTGCTATATGATGATATATCCACCAAATTAATTTGTGTTATTATCTGAATGTTAATCTCTTGGTGGTCTTGTGTAAAATTACAGAAAAGACTGCAAATATACAAGAAAAACAGGAAAAGCCTGTAATTTTAGCCAGAATAACTGTTATTTGACGTTCATTTCTGGCGCCCCAGCTGGCAGAAAATTTGCAGATTTATTATACAGGATACCCAGAGACAGAATTATTAACTTCTGAATTGTTTTTCAGTACAACTTGACACAGCAATATGATGGTCAAGTAAAATGTGCAGGTTTATTGGTGTGGTATTTGCCCTGCCCCTCCTGCAATTTGATTGGACGGCTGAGTATAAAGTGACATACAAGTATAAAGCATTTTCCTAAATATAAAGATTATTCAGCTCTTATCGACTTGGGGTAAATGACAAGAGCCAACATTGAGTGTGGAAAAACGCTTAGCGCTGTGGAATAAAATGCCAGCTGCTGGTGTTTATTAAAAGCAAGACAATTCTATTACACTTAGGAAAAAACTATTTGGTGGACACTTGGCCTTAAATGCATTTAAATGCAAATTTCTTTGTATTTTTATTTATTTTTATTTTATTCATGCTTTGATTTCCTTTGTATGCAGCGAGAAGTATTTTGATTGTGGAAACTTTCCTAGGTTGAACTGAGCAAGTCGTATACAGAGTCTATCAATGCTGCCAATGTACATCTGAAAAGGAAGCAAGAGGATCACATGAGTTTGTTGGAGGAGGTAAGAATGCACGTGCAACAACCACTATAGATTAAAATAAAATGGCAAGAAAGTAACCGTTTTGCCACCTTTTTTCTTTTGGCAGCTGAGAAAGGCTCAAGAGTTGATTCAGAAGACAAACCCAGTGCTTTACCAGCTCCATCAGAGGACTGTGACTGCCATGCAGCAGAGCAAGCAGCATCTGGCCATGAGAGACAGAGCTGTGGAGGAGAGAGACCTGGTCAGATTCATACCTTTGGTTTCTTTTTTTCAACCCATATGTTCTTCAACATTAAATACAAATTACAGACCGGGTAACACACACAGTTTCTGCCAATCTCATATAAATCTTGAGAACTTGTACAATAGTATTGCATACGTCGTGTCTTCAAAGAGTATTTAGTTTGATCAAATTCATAAAAAATAGATAGAGCTGCAAGATTATTTCATGAAAAAGACGAGCTGCTCGAGGCAGGCAGGTGGACAGAACTACAGCACGAGTACACAATATATCATCGCATTAATTCCTTGTGTTTTTAACATTATGCACATACACGGCAATTGCCAACAGAACACAGACATATGATTTGGTTTCACTTACTGCGTGCAGTTCATGTCAGGCATCTTTGAGCACTGGGACCGCGCCATTTTATCAGTTTCAAACAATCTGCAAATCCAGCGTTTATATAACATTCATCACTGAAATGCCGTGAACAAACAAACAGACAACTTCTCTAGCTATCGCAATGATGTTGCGAGCTGCTTCTGCAGGCCCACAGAGCAGTCAATCGTGACGCAGCGCAGACAATCTTGATAAGCGGGTCTTCCTTATCGCTTGTTGAATTGCGTGTGGGTGGGCTCTTTCTTTCGCTTTGGTGTGGGTTTGCGTTTCCAGAAGATTGCTCAAAACAAGGAATAGGACCCCTGTTACGAAACAGGGAATAAGGCTGTTACGAGACTTATAAAAAACTTTCCGAAACAAGTTGGAGTGCTGGGGGAGTGTATCAAGTACAGAAATACTACGTCATACGTCCAGCAAATTATTTACCAAGTTGACCATATTAAGCATGAGAAACCAGCAAGATTAACAGTAGATGCGTTTACATGGACCAATCTAATCTGATTATAAATCCAATCCGAATGATGACGCTCATGTATGCCCAAGCCGATTGAAATTTCAATTGGATCATAGGGGTTGTTTATGCCAGCTGTAATCCGCTTGATAGGACATGTATCAAACACTTGATCAGATTAAAAACCAAAGGAAGAAGTTGTGCAAAGACGACGCAGACTCGTACAGACGGAAGGGCGTATGACGCATTGAGGGGGGCAGCTGTTGCTAATGAAACCAAAATTCATAAATCTTACAAAGCGGTACAAATTTCCACATTCAATTATTCATATTAATTATTACATTTCCATTTTAATGTTTCTATGCATTTTAAATGTATAAACTGTTTCCCTGGAGCGAGTTTTTAACCGCAATTTCTCACTTCCTTTTTAAAACACGATACATTTGCAGATGTACAAACGTAGTGTAGGCTAAAATATCTAATCATAAAATTTCATTTATATTCTTAGTAGGCTATCAAACATTTATTTTATTTATCATTTACTTACCATTGTAAATACATCTGTGCCCAGCTAGATAAAGCACCTTAAGTTTTTCCTTTAAGTGTGACAGTTAAGGGGTAATTTCCCTTTACCAAAGACACTAGGAGAATAACTTAAAATTTAAGGTATATTGAAGGGCACACTTAAGGGAAAATTACACTTAAGGTGCTTTATGGGCCCGGGCCCTGACCCTTCCAAAGCATATGGAAGTTGCTCTAACAACCTTGCTTCATTGTTATGTAGACTTTATTTTGCGCTTATGAATTGTACATTATTAAGCTGATATCTGAGACGTAAAATAAATTTCATTAAATTCAATCCGATGTGTCCATGTAAACGCAGCTTGTGTAAAGTCAGTATGCATGAAATAGCACGTTTCCCGATCTTTAATACAAAATACAATACAATTTGTTTTATGAAGTTACCCTTCTCTCTTAATAAAATTAAAACACACTTTTTAATTTTTTATTACCTTTCGTAATTCCCCAGCTGGATAATGAATTGGAGCAGATGAGATCAAGCTTGCAAGATGCTAGCGAACAGATTTCAGACTTGAGCATGCAGCAGACCATCATGACATCAGGTGCAACAGTGGTTTATTATGTCTCTCAAATTGGTTATTGTTAGGTGTGTAACGGTATGTGATTTCGTATCGACCTTTCATGGGCAACATTCCTATGCCCTACTCCTTCGAAGGGCAGAGCCTTGGAGGTTAGATTTTGGAGGGAACAGGGCATTTACGTGCCATTAGACGTAAACGTTTGGAATGCACTTGGCAAAGGAAGCAACATAATTTCCTGATTATCTTCAGCTGGCATGTTTACCTGTAAACAAAGCATTGTTACCGTCAGCAGATGTCGCTGTTTTAATGGCATAAGCAGAACTGTTTACAAATTAACATATATTTTATATTTTAAAAAGTTTTACAATATGCTGTATAATAAATTAACACTAATATATATATATAGATATATAAATGTATAGATGTATAGATATATAGACATATAGACACAATGCTTCGTTTTCACATGAACATGCCAGCTGAAGATAATGAGGAAATTACATTGCTTCCTTTGCCAAGTGCGTTCCAATCGTATACAAAATGGCACGTAAATGCCCTTTTCACCCCAAAGTCTAAACTCCAAGGGCTCTGCCCTTCGTAGGGAGTAGGGCATTGGAATCATGAGTTCATTTGGAATTACCCTTGTGACGGTTCGGTACAAATACGCGTACCATTACAACCCTAGTTAGTGGGTGTTTTAGTCAAAAGGGTAGGCTTTTGCTTGACACTGCTTGTGTTTGTTTAGAGATGTCAGTGCTTAGGGAGCAGCTGAATCAGGCAGAAGAGGAGCGCTCTGAGCTGCAGAGGACGAACACCGAGCTCTCGGCCACTGTCACATCCACCTTGGCCTCATACGCCTTCCTAGAAAAGACCCTCGCTTCTGAGACCAGCAAGTGTGTCATTAACCACTCTTGAAAATTGCCTTTTGAATGCAGTTGAAAGTTATTATTGAAGGGATAGTTCACCCAAAACTGAATTAACACAAGGATGCACGATAAATCATCAGCCATATCGAGACTTTTTTTGGGGGCAGATTTATTATAGCGGATGAAAAATAATTTCCTCTGTAAAAAAGCGTGCAGCTAAAGAACTTTAACCATTTAAAATTCAGTACAGTGCTGTCATGATCATTTACTTACTGCTATTAATATTGAAACATTCTTGATGTAGGTACAGTATGTAGATACAGTGGGTACGGAAAGTATTCAGACCCCCTTAAATTTTCACTCTTTGTTATATTGCAGCCATTTGCTAAAATCATTTAAGATTTTTTTCCTCATTAATGTACACACAGCATCGCAATTTGAAGAAAAACACAGAATTGTTGACATTTTTGCAGATTTATTAAAAAAGAAAAACTGAAATATCACATGGTCCTAAGTATTCAGTCCCGTTGGTCAGTATTTAGTAGAAGCACCCTTTTAATTTAATACAGCCATGAGTCTTTTGGGGGAAGATTCAACAAGTTTTTCACACCTGGATGTGCGGATCCACTGCCATTCCTCCTTGCAGATCCTCTCCAGTTCTGTCAGGTTGGATGGTAAACGTTGGTGGACAACCATTTTCAAGTTCATTTTTTTCTCATTTATGTACACACAGCACCTCATATTGATAGAAAAACACAGAATTGTTGACATTTCTGCAGAATTATTAAAAAATAAAAACTGAAATATCAGATGGTCCTAAGTATTCAGACCCTTTGCTGTGACACTCATATATTTAACTCTGGTGCTGTCCATTCTGATCATCCTTGACATGGTTCTACACCTTCATTTGAGTCCAGCTGTGTTTAATTATAGTGATTGGACTTGATTAGGAAAGCCACACACCTGTCTATACAAGACCTTACAGCTCACAGTGCATATGAGAATCATGAGGTCTAAGGAACTGCCTGAATAGCTCAGAGACAGAATTGTGACAAGGCACAGATCTGGCCAAGGTTACAAAAAAATTCTGCTGCGGTTAAGGTTCCTTAGAGCACAGTGGCCTCCATAATCCTTAAATGGAAGCTGTTTGGGACGACCAGAACCCTTCATAGAGCTGGCAGTCCGGCCAAACTGAGCTATCGGGGGAGAAGAGCCTTGGTGAGAGAGGTAAAGAAGAACCCAAAGATCACTGTGGCTGAGCTCCAATGATGCATTCGGGAGATGGGAGAAAGTTGTTGAAAGTCAACCGTCACTGCAGCCCGGGTTTTTTTTGACAGAGTGGTCCAACGGAAGCCCTGCACGGAGTTCGCTAAAAAACACCTGAAGGACTCCAAGATGGTGACAAATAAGATTCTCTGGTCTGATGAGACCAAGATAGAACATTTACATTTAGGCATTTGGCAGACGCTTTTATCCAAAGCGACTTGCATTGTTTTATCCTATACATTTTACATTGGTATTTGCAATCCCCTGGAATCGAACCCACAACCTTGCATTGTTAACGCAATGCTCTTACCACTGGGCTACAGGAAACTTTTTGGCCTTTATTCTAAGGGTTATGCGTGGAGAAAACCAGGCATTGCTCATCACCTTTCCAATACAGTCTCAACAGTGAAGGATGGTGGTGTCAGCATCATGCTGTTGGGGTGTTTTTCAACTGAAGGGACAGGAAGACTGGTTGCAATCGAGGGAAAGATGAATGCGGCAAAATAAAGGGATATCCTGGACGGAAACCTTCTCCAGAGTTCTCAGGACCTCAGACAGGGCCGAAGGTTTACCCTCCAACAAGACAATGACCCTAAACACAGCTAAAATAACGAAGGAGTGGCTTCACAACAACTCCGTGACTGTTCTTGAATGGCCCAGCCAGAGCCCTGACTTTAACCCAATTCAGCATCTCTGTAGAGACCTAAAAATGGTTGTCCACCAACGTTTACCATCCAACCTGACAGAACTGGAGAGGATCTGCAAGGAGGAATGGCAGTGGATCCGCACATCCAGGTGTGAAAAACTTGTTGAATCTTCCCCCAAAAGACTCATGGCTGTATTAAATTAAAAGGGTGCTTCTACTAAATACTGACCAACGGGACTGAATACTTAGGACCATGTGATATTTCAGTTTTTCTTTTTTAATAAATCTGCAAAAATGTCAACAATTCTGTGTTTTTCTTCAAATTGCGATGCTGTGTGTACATTAATGAGGAAAAAAATCTTAAATGATTTTAGCAAATGGCTGCAATATAACAAAGAGTGAAAAATGTATGGGGGTCTGAATACTTTCCGTACCCATTGTACAAGTGATGCGTGGGTCTGGGTTTTTTCCAACCCGAGTGTCCCACTTTTATGAAATTATTTGGTCCGCACCACTGTATCTAATTTTGTAATGTAAACAGCCATTTGATTACATCGCCCTGTAAACTGGCAACATAATGCACTTATGAACCACAAAAACCTGCATCTTACTTAGCTGATACTGCCATTGTCTCCTGCTACAACTTTTTCGGAGAACCGGTCCCAAACATTAGATTTAGCAGCTTCCCTTAATTTCTCCTGCACCTCGTCTTCCATCTTCACTTTTAGTCTCCGTTTGTTTTGTTGTGGCTGGTGGCGGGAGCTGATTGACTCTTTCGTGACGTGTTCGGTTTGGGAATTTAATAAAATATTAAAATATATATTACTAAATATTAAATATAGATTTTAGGGAATTGGACAAACACATGTTTATTTTATTTTGTATTTAATGATCCGCCCCGCAAATAAAGTGACGATGTTTTTTATCCGCCCCAACTTGACCCGCCGGTTGTGAGACAGCGCATCACTAGTAGATCAAGACAGAATTTAAATTTTTGGGTTGAGTATCCTTTTAAATCTGTATTGTCAGGGCATTGAAATAAAAAAATGTTTATCAGGAATATAAGCTGATAAACGAATATGGTCTAAATATTATATTCATCATTTGTTTGCCTACTTTAGGATGCAGCAGGCAGTGCATGACAGCCATCAAGCTACTGAGAAAGTATACAGGTAAAGCTTTGAATCCCATCTATCTACTTTTGTTTATGGCTCTATGCCTATTTATTTTTATACAAATGTTTTGGTAGTCTTGAGGTAGAGTTGGAGACTTCCTGGAAACAAATACAGGATTATGAAGCAGTGCTATCACAGAGAGAAAGTCTGATTCAGGAACTCCACACTGAAGCCGAGATTCATCACCGTCAGCTAAATCAACTCGCTCAGCTCCAGACTGAACTATCTAGTGCCAAAGAAATGACAGAGGTTAGACATTTCTATTGAACAATATTAGCAGATATTATTTACATTAGCTCTCATGTCAGGTCCTCCTACATTGTGTTTTTCTTTGTTCTTTCAGTTTCTGCAGGCAGAGAATGAACTGGCACGGGAACAGATGGAGGAAAGTGAGAGATTGCTGCGCTGTCACTTACAGGGCCTCCGAGAGAGAAACTTGGAGTGTGAAGACCTCAGACTAGCACTGGGACAACTACGGTATAAACCTACTCTTGTCCATACCCTCTAAAGTGTAATGTTTTTTTCTAAAATGTGAATCTGATCAGTAATTAGTTTTTTTTATGCCGTCTCTTATGTGTCAAGGCTTGAGAAGGACTCCATTCAGGAAGAGCTGGAGAGCACACGAGATAAAGCTCGACAGTTGCTGCTGGAACAAGGAGAGAAGATGGCTCAGGCATCTAAAGATGTCCTCCTTCTATACCATAGAGTCTGCTCTCTCACTACCATCTTAAAAGAATATCTAAGCAACAAGGTCTCCGTTTTAAACGTGTCAATGTTCATGCTTTGCCTTCATGTTATATATTATTGGTTTGGATGTAAGTTCTGAATTGTTCTTAAAGGGATAGTTCACTCAGAAAGGAAATGAGTCTTTTTCATTTTCACACCCTCATGTCACTCCCTAAATGTATGATTTTATTTTTGTAAACAGAACACAAACAAAGATATTTTGGTAGCAAAACAACATTTTGTGTTCCAAAAAGAAAGTCATACAGGTTTTGAACAACATGAAGAAGAACGTTTTTGTTGATTGAACTATGCCTTTAAGTTCCCATCATTTGTGTTCTTAATTTATGCTCTTAATTTATTTATTTGGAAATGAATACAAAAGTAAACCCTCCTTAACCTTGTTCTTGGTTAAAAAAACAGTTTAGTTAGCTTGTGCTTGTAATGATTTGCTTATTTTACTGCACAGGAATCAGAAAG
This sequence comes from Triplophysa tibetana, assembly GCA_008369825.1. NCBI lineage: Eukaryota > Metazoa > Chordata > Actinopteri > Cypriniformes > Nemacheilidae > Triplophysa > Triplophysa tibetana. The sequence continues at coordinate 19,696,503 of CM017896.1, read as the reverse complement.
TTCAGATAAGATATTGCAGTCTCATCGACATCCTTCTAGCTCTTTTGTGGATTCCATTATGGTGGCCATGATGAAGACCGACGAATCTGAGACGCAGCCTCCTGTGCTTTCAGGTGTGTTTGGGTTTGAAATTTCTTTACAACAAAACATTTTATTAATTGAGTAAAGGCAAGAAAATAATAATCATAATTTGGAGTATTATATATTTTGTAATCAATTAGCAAATAAGGGTCACTATCACATAAAAAAATCCATTTTACTTGAAGTGATCGTACACCCAAAAATTAAAATGCTGTCATCATTTACTCACGCTCTTGTCATTTCAAACCTGTGTGGCATTCTTTCTTCTGCAGGACACAAAAGAAGATATAAAAAAAATGGTGTTGAATGAACAGCGTTGGCAGCCATTCACTTGCATTGGTTTTGTGTCCATTCAATGGAATGGTGGCCACCGCTGCTCGGTTATCAACATTTTTCAAAATATCTTCTATTGTGTTCTGTGGATGAAAGAAAGTCATACCAGTTCGAAATGTGAGTAAATGATGACAGAATTTTCAATTTTGGGTTAATTATACCTTTCATATTTCTTGTAATAAGGAGACATTAGGCTGTTACAGTTATTTTTTTTGTTATAACTGTTGTATAATATGATATTTTCTGTTAGCAAAAGTTAGCATTTAATGAACAAACAATGTACCTGAAGCTAGCAAAGTGATTCACAATTGGAGCTGACTGTGCATAGTTTAAAATATGTATTTTGAATATATATTTAGAGTTTTTATATTAATCAATATTTCACTATGACGGTGGACATGATAAGCTTGACAACATCCAACTACAAACACAGTGTGATGAAAATTGAGAAATATAAGTGTAGATACTTACTGTTTGGACAGCAGATGTTTTAACCTCCACTAAGGAAAGGCAAAATGGGGGACGGTATGTCAGTGAGTGCATCAGTTGATTTCTTAAAGGGGCATTCCATTTAAAATACTTCTGCAAAATGCTTAATATTATCATGAAAATAGAATAAAAATTATTAAAAAATAATCAAATAGCTTAGTCGTTAAATTTTCACTTATTTCAGTGAATCATCATTTTCGTCATTTATTCACTTATTAAAATCAATGAAGTTAGCTGAGCAGTGTGTGGGACATGCATCACATGCATTGAATCAAAGAAAATGGTATAAAATTAGTAAACAGAGTTTTTTCTTTTTTTAGTTGTATGTGTGTAAATATTTGGCCATTTTTAATTCAACCTCAAAATATCATTATTTTTCATTATGTTCATGATGGCTCGGAGTACACCAAAGCTACTTTATAGCGATATTGACCCTTAAACCAGCTGTAACTAATTTAAAGTGTCAGTTTGTATTCTAGTTAAATGACAAAGCTGAGAATAGTATTTTGAAATTTAAATAATTATTGATGTTAATAAAAGATTACAGTGAGACGGTGTAGTCATCGTGCAGACCTCTATGTTTTTCAGAGAAGCAAGAAGAACAACAAGATGGCATTGGCGGTGAAGTCAGTGCTTTTACCCGAATACCCCCAAATGCACACAAAGAAGATAAAGGTACAGTCTCTCTCTATTGACTAAAAACACAATATGTACTATGTTTTTCATTTAAAAACCCCTGTGCTTTTACTTTTTGTGCTTCATTCCTCCCAAATATTTCCAACAATGTTTAATTCCTGACAAATTCACTATTTTATCCAGTATAACTTCATGCTCAAAATTTAACCCTGGAAAACATTGAGTCTCGTGAAAAAATGCTGTAGTGGGAGTTGTGTCTAGCTATCCACTTTCTCAGAATGTGACATTTACCATCAAACTGTGCCTTTAGCATTGTTTTGAATATGCACCACTGCTAGTGAAAATGACATGTGCCTTTTATAAACACATTAAGTAACCCTTACTCGTGCATTGTACTCGTACATGCTTATAAACGTTGTGTAACTTGTGTATGTGAACATGAAATACATTTTGTTATCACCTTTCTTTTATAATTCATAATTCTGTTATTTTATCTATTTTAAAAATGTGTGGCTTATTAATGGTTGATGTTAATATACTGGTGTTGTCTCAGATGAGAGAAGAAGCTGTGTGTTGGAGCTGTTGTCAGATCTTGATGAGACCATTTCCAATCTTCACATGACCATTGACCAGCTGAAAGCCCAGAAAGACACAGAACAGCAGACTCTGCAGCAGACCATGTGAGTTACTCAAATGCTGGAGACAAGAGAGCAAGTTTATAATGATTTGGGCAGAAAATGTGTGATATATTTTTCGATTTGATTAAAGTGACCGTCCATAAGAATGGCCTCTTTGTCGCCATCTCAGTTCGTAATTGCTACTGTAAGTGATGTGCGGAGGATTTTCTCTACACGAGTTGTGATTCGGCACTTCTCAACTGCGCGGATGAGTCTAATGTATCTAGTCATATGTCACGTGTGGCCTATGACAGGTCTCCGGTGAGAATCTTCACTGTCATCAGTAGCGCATAAAAAACATAACCGATAACATGGCAGATGATACAACATGAAACGAATAAGAAAGAAAATTCTGTGTACAATGCTAACCGCAGCATCCATACGCGGGCAAGCAGCCAGATCCTCTACATTCTGTTCACAAATGTGACGAAATGACGCATAGTCGAAAGACACCAAATAAGGATTTTCAAAGAAACACTTCCTGACAAGGAAAATTACAAAATATTATTACAAGGTATCCGTGGTGAATCCAGCGAGGGAAATGACGCAGTTTTAAACGTATTTTTACTAAAATAAAAACTTACGGATTACCTCTTTACCATTTAAAACCGCACATAGCCACTGGTAATCGAACATGGACTATTCGGACACGGAATCCTGTTATTTAATTATGTCATCTGGCCATGTGTCGGAGGAAATGAGGTGCACAATTTAACATACTACACAACTGTTGGTCCAGGATGTGTATGCATCAGCATAAAGTACTGTTTGAGTGAAGCTATCGTCAAATACATATTAACTCGGGCGTCTTTCCGACAAGTCGTCAAAATAATAAAGTCCCGTTAAACTGAAGTATAGTAGTGTACTACAGGGATGCACCGATACCAGTATCGGGTATCAGCCCGATACCAAGCTCATGTAATCATACTGACACACCGATGCCAATGACCGATACCTCACGTGACATACATAGAGCCCTATGACTTGCGTGAAGCGGAAAACGCGGAGGGAATCAAGGAATCCAGGCATAAAAACAGAAGTTGCTGTACAGAACAGAATGGCATGGAATCTGGCAAATGTATTTTTTCCTAACCAGAAATTAGCGCTGAACCCCTCACAGCTAACGAAATATTCAGATACTGTTTAAGTATGTATTCTACTTGTTTTGCTTGACTATGTGTGAAAGAGTGGTGCGGTTGCGTGTACTGAACCTGAACGCATTGTGCTTGTGAAGCTTTCAGAGCCAGTGTTTCGCTGCTCAAGGACACAAATACATAAACAAACACCATTTGCGGGATCCGTCAAAAATAAAAGTCCACTTTACTTAAACAAACATTTTGAGGCGTCCCTTCAAAATTAAAGTCTGGTTGACTTGAACAAGTTATAATACACTCACATTTTACCACACCCCTTGATTTTTTTATACGACCACAGAGTAAATTGTTTACTTTAGCAAACTTAAGTAAATGTGCTAGTAAAATTGTGCTACTTATCATTATTTTTTTTATTTGATTTAAGTTGATCAAAAAATATAAGGAAAAAAATGTACCAGTAAGATACTGGTTTATTAACATAATTGTACATTATACAGGCATCAGTTATGGGTGTCGGTGTCGGCGAGTACCAGAAAAAATATCGGTACTCGGTCTTTAAAAAATGGTATCTGTGCATCCCTAGTATTTGCTATGGAAAATTGTCATGCCCTTGTAGTAAATTGATAAATTGGAGTAAGCACATAGAATACTATAGTTGAGTTCAAAAACACAATAGAATCTAGGAATTTTACCCCAGTTTACTATAGTAAATACAGTAATATACTACAGTCATCTTTCTGGACAAATATACCACTTTTGTACAGAAAAAATTGAAAAACACAGTACTTTACATTTGTCATTTACCTACCTATTCATGTCTTGATCTGCACATTTTATAATGATGACAACAGACTTTTTATACTTGTGCTACGACTAGTGTTGTAGTACTCGAGACCGGTTTCAAGAACATTTTGTGATGGCCTTGGTCTTGTCTCAGTCTCAACCGTCTTTGGTCTCGGTCTTGTGATGGTCTCTGGATTTTTTTTCTAGTCCACAACTGTGGGAATTACAATAAAATGATTGTGCATTGTCTGATTTAAGTGTTAACATTTTTAATGTGATTGGATGTAGAACTTTAATGTCCGGTTTCACACACAAGGCTTAAACTAGTCCTAGACTAAAAAAAAAGTTTGAGCTGTCTTAACTGAAAATGTGTCATTGCCATTGTTTTGTCTCAGGATGCACACCAGCAGCGTTTTAATAAAATTGACTTATATATCCTAATTTAACTAAGGCATAGTCCTGGCTTAAACTAAGCCTTGAGTGTTGTGCCTGTAAGAGAAGAATGGGGGATTGTCCTAGAAGAAATCTGTCAACAAACTAAATACAAAGGTCCACAATATCCATGATGTGATTGCAAAAATGGTACTTGAATCAGATCTTGTTTCTTTATTATAAAGTCTGACGTGATCTGAAAACGTATTTTGCTTATGAATAGTAGATAAAAATGCTTAGAACGCATGATACTGTAATTATGACTTGAGTGTTATGTTGATCTTTTAGATTAATTTTAGGAGAATTGGTCTTGACTCGATCTCTGCCTGCCTTGGTCTTGTCTTGGTGTCGGCCCCTCAACGTCTCGGTCATGACTTGGTGTCGAGACCCTCTGGTCTTGGTCTCTGTTTAGGTGGTCTCGACTACAACACTAGCTACGACTGTTTGGCCTGTGTCACATAGCACTGGTGTTACAGAGGTTTTTTAGAAGTTAACGCACAGCCCTGCCACTAATAATATTTACTGCTTGCCTCTGTTCTATAGCAATCACGGAGAGTGTTACCAACTTCAAACTCTAGGTAAAACGCTTAGAAGCAAACTTGGGCACTCAAAATCCAAAACAATTATAGTTATATATATTTTGATATGTTTGGACATTAATGTTTGTACTCGTACAAGTGAATGACAAATGTACCTGTCCGAAAGACAACCATATGACATAGCTTGATGTCAAGCCTTGAAAAACATGCACTAAAGTTATGAAGATGGTTGGTTATTTGTCAAGGTAAGTATAATGTTTGCATGGAATAAAAATTGCTTTTAAAATACGCAAACTGGCAATATGAAAGCTATTTGCATTTGTTTTCTTAGATGTGGCCTGCAGGAGGCGCTGCAGGAAGCATCTCAGAGACACACTCTGGAGATCTCGGAGTTGAGGCTGAATGTTGTTAAACTGCAAACTCGGATGGAGAAGGATGCTTCGGCCCTGGTGCAGAAAACTCAGGTAACTCATGCTGACTTTTTTCAGAAAAAAATGTTTCTTTACTGGATGTTTTGCCTTAACATTGAGGTTATACATTTGGGATTAATTTTCAAAGTTTTTTAAAGGACGAAAGAAGCCTAAGGAAACTTTGTAGTGAGCTGGAGGAAAAAATGGAAGCAGCTCACAAATACAGAGCAGAAAACAGTGTAAGTACACACTGACAGTATATTTGTGTGTGTTCACTACGCTCTGGATGGGTTAAACGCAGAGGTCACATTTCGGGTATGGGTCACCATACCTGACTAATAGGTCACTGTCACTCCACTTCGTACTTATTTTAGACGATGATGACCACACCGGTTTTATTGTGTTGTATAGTAACTTGTCTTTGCTGCTTGTGGTAAACAGGAGTTGCGTCGAGAGGTTGCTGATTTACGTCGATTGGAGCAGCAGGCACAGGTGGAGGCTCAGGTCCTGAGGGAGGAGCTTAAGCGATCCGGTTTCCGATCAGCTGCCAGTACTACAGCTTTAGATGACAGAATTAAATTGCTCCGAGAGGTTTGATAGCTTCCGGATTTTCTCAAACTAGCAATAAACATAATATAATATAATCACACTGTATTATCCCAATATACCCCAATACACCACTAACCTAATATATATATTATATATATATATATAATATTTATTTTTTGCTCACAAGCCAAATATTGTATTTTATTACATCTCAAATTTATAAAGAATGAAATCACAGTAAACCTCAATGAAATCCGCATTGTAAGGGGCCATTTTAGAAGGCTTTTCTCTCTTACGTAACGCAAACATCCTTTGTTCTTAGGTTGAGAAACTCAAGGCAAATTTAATGGAAACTGAGGAAAATCGTGCCAAGGTCCTAGAGCGAGCAAAGAGACATGTAAGTGCTTACATTTCCATCACTGAGTGACCCAGATGCGCATGTTTTATTACTCGGAACTGAAAATTTAGCTTTAGTTCAATTCTGTAATGTATATATTTTTATGATTACGTTTCTATCTGTATTTGCGACCAAAAGTATAAAGCATTCCGTTTAAACAAAATTATTTAAGTTCTAGATGAATTGTAGTAGTTATCAAATGTTTTCAGATCAAATGCACCTTTTTGATTAATAAACAGTTATACATTATACAACTTTAAGTTCTATGTGTCCATATATCAGAAATTCTGAGTTTATTTAATGTTTAAAACATTTGTAAACGTATCTTAAACCGTTTAAAAACATTCAAAAGAGGGCTTTACATCTACCCCCAGTTAAGATCACTGGACTTGATAATGTTGTTGATTGTTTTGTGTATTATGTGCTTTTCGGATGTCAATTCGGTCTTGTTTTTACTGCAGCAAAGGGTGCATGCCATGAACCAGACTAAACTGGAACGAGAACTACATCTGCTTGATGATATGATTGAGACCGTGAGGCGGGTAAGAGGCCCCTAAAAATGTACAAATCTGCCTATTTATAAAATGTATGTATTGGAAATGTTTACAAATGTCCTGATTCTCATCCACAGACATTGTCTTCTATTCCCGATCCTGTCAAGAGCTGTCCTGAACTCCAAAAGCTTATAGAATTCCTTGGATAAGTTGTTACAGATTTCAATTTCTGTAATTTTTTTAAGCATTTAACTGTTAAAAAAAGTATTCTTTTTATAATTTTCTCCTCATAGGTTCTTATTTAAACTAAACTCAAGTAATTGTTTGTGGCTGTGTATAACTTTAGTCAGCATGTTTTGGGAAATTTGTGCCAGTGAGCTCATTTTGAAACACACGGTAGACTTATCAGTCTGTTACTGAATAAAAAATTACTGAAATATTTGTTAGTATCATTAATTAAAGATCTGTACATATAATAAACTAAAATTTTGAAAAACGTCACGAAGTGTTTTCAACATATTTCATGAATTCTTGATAGCTTTTAACACTATTTACTGGCTGTGATTTAACATATAATGGCTGGTTGAAGAGCAGATGAAGTCCAGTAATTAACCAGTGATTCTGATCATGCCAGTGCTTGTGAAAACCTGATAAAAAGTGTTTTATAAATTCTCTTATTCTAGCACAATGTTCAGTCTGATGTGCTCTTCTGCTTCACTGATACTCAATACCCCTCTTTCTTCTTTACGGCTACCATTTAAAACCAACATGACTCAAGTGGAGTAACTAAAGTGCTCATTTCTTTTGACTTTTTTTCTCTTCAAGATTCATTTGATCTGTAAAGATTGTCTGAATTTGTCAATAATACGCTTGGGCTACATTAGGTTACAGTCATATCATTATTTTGAATCAGATTCCTTACTTGTAGAATTACCAGTAATGCCTTTTATATGATATTGAATGATATTTCAGTCAAATCTCATTGACTGCAGAATCACTTATTTCAAGGTTTTCAAAAAAAGATATGTCAAAAAATTATGTTTTATTTAGTTTGTTGCTTCGAGCAACTGGGGCCGGATTCACAAAACACTGCCATGTTTTGTCCTAAGTTCTAAAATAAAAAAAATGTTGGAATGTTGTGTATTCCTGAAAAAATTTCTTAAGACTGTTTTAATTTTCTTTCTCAAGATTGATCTTGAAAAAAAATTAAGAAGATTCCAAATTCTCAGAACAAACGCTGTCATAAATATCATCTTAAAATGAGGACAGCCTCACGGTTGTCTTAAATCTCAGAAGGTAAAATGTTTAAAACGTGTATTTATATTTGGGTCAATAATTGGAAAATTTATTTTGATAAAATAATGTAAAAAGCACTTTAATAATGAAAGCTAAAGTGAGCTAGACCTTATTATTATATTTCTTATATTATAAGAGCCTAAGTATATTTTTTAATGCCTGCTTACATAGGCTTTTAGCTAACATGTGATCATAAATGCCGTTTAAATATCACATACTAATATATACAGGCTGAGGCTACATAAGAAAGCGATTTGCTTGTTACACACATTATGTTTGTAACATATAAACATATACAGTTACCACACGAGCATGCGAGTTGAATCATATTATTTTATTCTTCCATGTTTGAGACTTAAACTTACGAACATTCTTACGAACTTCCTATAATTTATCTTAAGAAAATTCTCATATTTTGTCTTAAGAACATTTTTCGTGAATCCGGCCCCTGCAGACTAATTGTTACATTTTTCTCTTGGTCACATTAATGTCAGCGATTGCTTTCACCATGCTAGTACAGTTTTATGAGAGCTTGGTCTTTGGATATGGAGTACTTTGTTCACAATCATTAAAAAGCTGACAGATATGGCACTGTTTTCATTATTTTTTCATTCCTCTGGTCCTGAGCAACTATTATTTTAGCATTTTTTAATTTATAAAATATTATTAACAGCAGCAACAATGGAAACTATATTTACATTATTCCATTTATATTGTTAAGTTTTGTTTTAACATTCAATTGAAAGCTTGCAGAAAAAATGTTTAGTTTTTTTAAGCATAATATAGGCTAATATAAACTATTTGAAAATAAACATTAGCTTTGTCCTATTCGCTAGATGGACTTTAATCCGCTTTTGTCTGTTTTCTGCAAAGCTGTTTTGAATTGGATTGTGAATTGGATCATTTAGATGTGAAATTGACAGTTTTATTGTTACTCCGTATTAATGCTTTAGAATTTGTTAACAATAATCTATTGTTTGCTATGTCCTGCTTTAGAAATGGGTTCTGGTTATGTTCTGCAGTTTTATTGAAATCAATAAGTTAATGAAATAACTCTTTCTTCTGATGTTATATGATTAATAATATATGAATTCATTGTAATAATTTTTTCAACTTAAAAGATAAACATGAAATATGATTTCTCTGAAATTCTCATTAAAAATGATTTAATCTAAAAGATCCAGTCACACGCAGCTTTGTGTAGAAACATTTTTATATCAATGAATTAAGTAAATGTATCAGTAGAAACGTTTTAGACTTTTAATATCATCACAGCTGGCAGTCAATAAAAGAGCATGTATAAAACCTATGAACACATTTCACTCAAATGTAATTAAAAAAAAGCAAAGACCCCGATAAAAATAAAGTTTTGAACCTCAGCACTTTGTGTATTTTTACAATGATAAGAAGTTTCTTTATTGACGTCATTTTAAAATTCAAGACTATTTAAAAAAAACTGTTTAAATATCACATTTTCCATGTATGTTCTGTAAACATTTTCTGCTCGTTATGATTTTCTATCGGCTAAAATGTTCTTAAATAACTCCACGAATGTTCCTCGCTGCGTCATTCTGGCAGCAGTCCGTGCAATGGGAAAATCATCCTCGCCCATTACTAGGTGGCAGACACGAACCTGTCCATATTACCTGAGTAAGCTGGATGTCTAATGTAGGGTCCCGAGCTGCCTATTGGACCAGAGGTATTGTACTGAACAAATGTGCCCAGCTGTGCTGGAGACGTTCTGCCGTATGGATCACCAACAGCATCACCAGCCAGGGGAGACATACTGGAGATGGCCACCCTCCCCGTTTGCCCGTAGGTCTGGGTGCTGCCTTGTGGATATGAGACCTGAGTTTGTACATGTCCTGTGCTGGAGTAAGCAAAGGCCATGTTATTCGAGGAGCTGGAGCAGCACGACAGCATTGTCTCCCCACCGCAGGACTGATGCTGATAGCCCAGTCCTGCCAAACTGCAGGAGCCGCTCTCTGGGCTGAAACTGCGGCACGACTGCTGAGCCATCATCTCTGCGGTTTGACCCATCCTGCCTGGTGATCCGATAAGAGAATTGATTCTGAAGACCCTTGACTGGCCCGAGTCGAAACTGGGTGAGGAGGACTGGTAATAGGCAGATGGAAGCTGTTGGGCATAAGGTGGGCTCACCGCCATGTTTGAGTAGACGGTGTTTGCGTAGGCTGAGCGTGCCATCTGAACCGAGGGGAAGACGGGAGACTCGTGCATGTACGATGAATACGTAGTGAAGTCACTGCGCTTGAAGCGCTTTCGGCGGCGTAAGAAGCTGCCACTTTCGAACATGTCTTCTGCGTTGGGATCCAACGCCCAGTAATTGCCTTTTCCAGGTCTACCGGGCTCTCGTGGAATCTTAATAAAACAGTCATTGAGTGTCAAGTTATGACGTATGGAGTTCTGCCATTTCTTGGAGTTGTCTCGATAGAACGGAAACCTCTCGGTGATGAACTTGTAGATCCCTCCAAGCGTGAGCTTGTGGTCTGGCGAGTTTGCAATCGCCATGGAGATCAGAGCGATGTAGCTGTACGGCGGTTTGCCTCGCTGAAGGGGCCTCTTTCTCCGCCGGCCCTTTTGTGGTTCTGCTCTCTGACTGTCATTCACTGGAAGAGTGGTCTCAGAGGGAGAATCGCTCTCCACTTTAACCACAGGCATGACTGGTTACAATGAGTCCCAACACAGCTTCACAAATTTCAGACTCTTTCTTTTCCAAATGTAGATTCGGCAGTTTAAATGAGCCAGACCTTAGTCAAGAGCAACAAATGTTGTACTTGTTGGAGATATTGTGGTGAAAGCATACCAATCATAATGCGGCACTTAAAATCCCAAACACATGTCAGTTTCTTTCACTGAAGATAAAGCACTTCATCTCTTCAGGTGCCTCCTTATGCTGTGTTGTTCTATGATGGCTATTCGGAACGATTCTTGCAAAACCAAGTTGCAAAAAACAAGATCGAACTCACATAAGCAGTCTTGTTTGAAGGTGTAGTGTCTGTCTGGCTTCGTGAAGTTGAAAGGACAGTCAATAACTGGCTATGTTACCTGAGGAACAGTCTACCTGTAGAGTTATTAGCCACGCCCCTTCAACCATGTTCTCTATCACGTGGCTGAAAGCACATACCTCTACAGATTTCTTTAAAGCGCTCTCACATACTTAAGATTCAGTTTAAACAGTAGAGTATATTAGAAGAAAAACAATACCTTATCTGACAGTTTTTCCCGCCTATGAAGTGTATTGTATGTCTCAAACTACACATATAATTCTTTACTCCAACAGATCCATTTCGGGAACTCTTGAAAATTGACAGATTTATTGGTACTACTGCTTAAATTCATGTCAATACGTCTGACAAGCCTGTGTGTTTTGACAATTGGGGGCTCCTAGCAGTATTGTTATTCTACATGTAGCAGCTTATTTCTCTCCATGGCCATCATTTTTCAGCCGTCTTTTATTTCGGCAACTCAAGGGCGTTTATTTTTGTGGCAAACAAACATATCGGGAAACATTTAGGCTAAAGTGGGGCATCTAATAGCTCTTTTAGTGGTAACCATGGTCTTTCTTGTGTATTTTTTTCTTTTGTGTCGTGTCTGGCGGTTTCATTTGTGTGAGAAGATGTAAATATGCGAGTGTGTGCCACAGTCTGTGCCTCCCTCTGTTTTAACAGCATGCAAATCTGGGTCACATTTTGGTGTGTGGGTATGGACAGGCTGATACCTAGGTCACATATCCTATTTCCATCTTGGGAAGATGTTAAATAAAGTAAATTAAAAATCACAATTGCTACTTTATTGTAGAATTTACAAGCTCTTAATTGAACGTAGCCGCCTTTTGTTGCTTGTCCTTGAACAACCTCTCTATCCTTCCCATCTCTGATCTATACTTTGATATAGATTGATATAGATATATTCTGTGGTATGATTCATGCTGGAGGCAGTCAGAATTGAGCAAACACTGAGGCGAAACTTCGGCTTGAGAATCTGCACTTGAGACTAATTGTCGTGTCTCATGTCGGGAGTCTTTACTAAAACGCTTGAGACGCACGGCCCTGACACAGGCTGTTCATCGGACCGACGCCAACACAATGAGCTTCTCTCTAAAGGTTAAACATTGTCTGGGCTTACACGGAGATTCCTTACCTGTCGTTTGAGGGTAATCCCTTGTGTTTGGTGGATTTATAAAGGATATTTCCTAAGGGCTGCCCACCCTTGTGCACTTGGCAGAAAACGCTGTAGATATGAGTCATGTAGTTCCCTGTCACATAAAGCATAATATATTTGCCATATTCATATCTGAATAGAATTTATAAACCTATACGTCATTTTTGTAAGCAAATATTGTTAATTTGCCATATTACAAAACGTTAAATGAGGTAAAAAACTAAATTCACGCATTAAATATACATAAGATCATGCATTTGACATTAGCTGAATATGTCAAATAAATGCATGGAAATCAAATGTCTTATCTCAAAACTTGAGTCTTGTGTTATCGATATCTAAATGGTATTGTCTAATGCACAAATACATTTTCTATAATTCTGTTTCATTCACATTTAATTATGAAACTTGAGTTTACATCCACATTACATCATTTCAGATATTTTTATCAAAGATGTTTTTTGGCACATTCATGAGTATGTAAATTCAGTGTTGAACAAGTGTTCCTGCTGCTCAACTGGTAGTGCACTGTTTTAGTAGTACAAACATACATACTGATAAAAAATGTATACCTTGATTGCATTGTAAATCACTATCGATGAAAGTGTATGTCAAATAAATATAATGTAAATATAGATGATTTGTTAAAAAAACAATGCTAAAAAATGACACTTGCAGATGTCCAACCATCACAGATTTCATTTGGTGATAGTAATAACAGCAGTGAAGTATTTATTATGATTATAGTTCCATTGTACAGTTTCAGTATAATGGAATTGCACAATTCATGAATATAGTCGAAAATGAATGACGGTACACGAGTTGAAGTAGAAAGGATCTTGCATATTTATATAATATGGTTGTTGGGTGCGCCTTGTGTGGGTGTTTAGAAATCCTGACGTGCAAGGTTATTTTGAACAGCATATTCAAATAAACGCTTGGTTATTTTTTATTCAGATTCAGAATTGCATATTATCGCACAGCTTACTATACCACAATATGTTACTGCTTATCACTGATCTACAGTAGGCTATACTTGCTATATGTGTGAATTATGTAAACTTTTTGCACATTCAGATGATCTATGGGCAGCATTTAACAGATAACACTGCATAGGAGACTGACATTTGACAAAAGAATGTTTAGAGTAATCAGTCATTACAAGCTCTGTGAATTCTGGGGTTGTAATATCTACTAATTTTGTTAAGGGCCAATGTTTGTGAATAATCCTGACAGACCGAAGCACTGGGTTGAGTATTTTGTGGACTTTGTGAATGATTCTGTGTAATCCCCTGGAAATGTGCAAATGCTTCCTTGGAGGTTTGCAGGCAGAGATTCCATGCAGATCTCAGCAAGGTTTTATTTGGCATACAGACTAATCTGTAACTGTAACATGATTTTCCGATAAAAACGTAATTTCCAGTACATGCCTGCTACCTGCATTACATAACTGATAGAGCTTCACGTTGTACTAACTGATTCAAATAATCCCAGCCAAATTAACAAGGCAGAAAGAACCGTTCGAACTAACATGTGTAATAAAAAAATGCTAAATACAGATGTAAACGGGGTCCAAATTGATTTGTGATCCGATCACTCAAACACCATTTGGAGGTGGTCAGAAACGCATATGACCACATATTTTACATTTGTAGTGTAAACACTGATCCATCCACCTGATATGTCCTCCAAAAAACTGTGAACAATATGCTCATCTCAAGGTGCTATAGGTTTCAAAGTTTGGTGGTTGACTATGGTAAAGATTGTTTTTGCTAGCACTGGAAAACCCTAATTTTACAGATTTCTGATGTGAAATGTAAAAACACTGTAATTTACGGTAAAAAAAACGTAAAAAAGACAGCAAATTTACATCATGTCATTACAACTTGTAATTTTACAGGGAAAAACTCTGATTTTACGGATTGTTTTTAGAGTTGTATCTCGTGTTTAAAGACAGGTAGTTGTTATACAGCAATAATAAATATTAGTATTTGATTAATGTTTCCAGTATACAAATATAGCGTTAAATTTATGTTGATAAATTTGTCAAAGCACAGTGTCTATCCGATATTGCACTTATTGAAATGGTCAAAGAGACCACACTTTAATGAATTATGTAAATCAGTGTTTTGTCATTACAAGCCATGCAAAGGCCTCCGACACCCCCGCACTCTACTGGTAAAAAATGGTGACATGCAAAGGAAAATCAGAACATTTATTTTTAAATAGGTGTTTTATAAAAAGACACAACAGTTTTTATCTTTACATCACAAACCAAGTCATTATCTCTTTATTTGTTTTAAACTCACCATTACACCATTATGTGTTCTGTTAATTTGATTTCCTTTTTTCATTGCAGCATTATTGCTATTATTACTTTGGAATTATTCCATCTAATTTTACTTGTTATTCCAAGTGTTTGTCATTTGTACATATCTGTTGAAATTCTAAATAACCCATTAGAGCTGATGACAGTTTATTTGTCTTGGGTTGGTCTTACTTGTATTTCTGGAATAGTAAACAAGATTAACTGCGCATGCGTTCGGTGTAAAACAGTGTCTGGCTTCCATAAGTGTCCATCAGAATATGTAACTGCTATAATTGTTCAGATACTTATGTGGGGTAGTAATGATTCCAAAATGTGTCTCCAAGAAAGTTTTATTAACAAATGACAGTATTCCATTCATACGGTCTACTGGATTTTATGAATGCCATCTTATTACACGGTCGTTGGAATGCTTGATTCTGATTGGCCAGTCACAACATTTTTTCAGGTTCGTTATTCCCAGATAACAACCGCTCCAAACTTATAACACATGGTAACTCGGATGCAGCAAATCATGTATACGTATTTAAATAACATATATAACATTGTATTTACAAATGATTAAACCAAATTGCCTGTTCGTGACATTTGAAGGTCATTCCTTACGTTAAAACTTAAAGGAAAAGGCTTTCCCTGCGGAAGGTCAGCATTCGGTAAAAATGAACAAATAAAATGTTTGTAAATCACATTTCATGTCCATTTTTTCCCTCTTGTGGTTAATAGCCATGTAATAAATGGGATTAAGTACAAGCAGCCGGGTGTTATTATGAAATAAGCCACATCAGTGTGATACAAGACCCTCCGCTTAGTGTCAGGGTCCTGATCACAGTGTCTGGCCTTATCTCTGCGATAACAACCGGCTGTCTGTACATTATACCTTACTAAACAAATTAAACCTGACATATGTCGTATAATACTCATATATACAGTATATGTGTGTAAGTATTAAACAGCTTGTACTTGTTTCTCATCTTAGTGTTTCTCAGTGTGTTAACTCCTGTTATTTACTTGAGGATTTTTTAATTTGTGTATTGTGCGTTGGTGTGTTCATGGTTGCATGCGTGTTTGTTTGTGTGTATCTGGTGCATGTTTGCTTTTTGCATTGGACTCAAACTCTGTCAATGGCAATGCAAACTCCAAGTGCCGGTTGACTGGCTTGCAGGCCTGGCCAGTTTACATAACTGAAGCAGAATGCTGCCTCTGTCGGCTAACGTTCACTCTTTATGCCCCTCCACAAGGCAGCCACCTGTTTGTATTGACACAGCCAATCAGCACTGATTCAAAGTGTACATTTGTCTGAAATAGTTCTGGGCTGTGTCTTTATAACATTATAAAAATACTAATCGAACAATGTCCAATCTATTTCATATACAAGGAAGCACTTTTCTTTAGACTGGATTTATGTCACTCTTCTGCTTAGTTTAGTGGTCTATACAACTTTTCTTAGCCAACCAATCGGAAAAAAACTGCTTCCATTGTCGTTGGCAGTTCCGAGTCAGTTTACATATATCTGGGCTGAACTAATGAAGGCATAGCCTCAAAACATTATTAGCGTATCATATCTCTGTATCTGCAACGTACTTCCAAGAACAGAATGCAAAAAAATGCCCATCACTTTCTTTGCGTTGACTTGGTGTCTGAGAGCGTGCAGTGAAATATTGGCCACCAAAGTGCAACTCTCGACTTCTGTTGGCTCAAAAGATCATTCTCTTTCCCCCTGCCTGCCTCTGAATGGGTTGCTCAATCCTGTCGTATTGTGAGTGTGAAGGTTCAATGTTCTCCGTGGAATGTTTTCTCTCATTAGAGAAACTGGTTGTCTGGGACGACAGATGTGACCACACCTCATTGGGACATGATGATTTAATAAAGTTTCCCTTAGTGAGATGTATGTGGTGTGTTTTTTCTGTTGTTGTTTATTTATCTATTGCTTCTAAGGTTGTGATGAACTGTTTGAAAACGATTTGATTTGTGTATGTATTCTCTTTGATAAACAAGTTTCTAATGTCTAGTGTTTTGAACACCCAACATTCAGAAATGTCATTCAGTGTTTAATCTTTCATCTTCTGCAGATTTAGTTAAGTATTGTCAGGACTTCGGCTGTGTTACCATCTTGAAGCTTTTAATAAAACAAACATTCAAAGTCTTAATAAAACATCTCGATTTTATCAAATAATTTATTCCAAATATCAAATCTATCTATCTATCTATCTATCTATCTATCTATCTATCTATCTATCTATCTATCTATCTATCTATCTATCTATCTATCTATCTATCTATCATCTATATCATAAAGTTCTCAGAGCGAGTAAGAAAGAGAGTTAGTAGATTTTTGGCATATGGGGATGCCTAACAAAGACAAAGAGAAAAAAATTGCATGGTATGCAGTTCTTTTCCAGTGCCACCTGCATGTCTGTTACTGCAGGATTTGTATCTCTTCAATCACTGACACTACTGGATTACCTGTTCTTAAGGCAGAGAGCCAACACAAGCCACATCTTGCGCACAAGTATTCAAGTTCTCGCACACATGGTTTTCTTTACTTTGTGGAATGGATTTAGTCCATTATTACTGACAGTAGTCTGATTATAATGCCATGATGCACTAATATCGTGCTCTTGAAACACTAGTTAAACCTTCTCTCAAATGCATACAATATATTTTTACACCTTTTTGAAGACGAAACCTTGGAGCGAATCCTAAGCACTTGCAGGAACAAGCAATAAAACACATTTTTCAATGAATATGCACCAACGATTCACACCTGATTGGTGCATCGACGCTTGGTTCAAAGGGTGAAAAGGTGAGATATTGTTCTAGAGAGACAGGCTCACCCTGGACAGGGAAGCACCTTGACAATCAGACTAATCTCTATCTATAAACAACTCCCATCGCCTTGGGTTACACTATAGCAGGTGCATTCTGGGTGCATAATTTGACTCTTTTGTAACAGTCTTATATTGTAGACACCTCACTTTGACTGTTTAGATCTTTATTGTTCCAGCAAAAAAATGTAAGTGCCTTCTGTTGATTTTTGCTTTTTTAAAATCACGTTTAAATCTAAAAATCCATACCTGTAATGCAAAAGTGGTTCCAATCCATGCCGCATAATTTCCACTTAATTTTTCAAAATGTCCATCACTTACTTTTTTCACATTTTCTAACTTTACATAACATAGATATTATGCAATATGTATACATGATATATAACAACAATAAACAGAAAATATATACATAATAAAACATAGACATACTGTACATGTACTTCGGTTTGCTCAGTTTGTAAAGTAACAAATGTCATGGGTTTGTATCCAGGGAACACATATGTACATATAAAATGAATACATAATGCACTTTGGATAAAAACGTATAAAAAATGTATTAACATTGAATTATAGTTTCGTTACATCACAAGAGTTTCTGTCCAACTGTGGAAAAATACCCTAGTCTGTGTCATTTCAGTAAACACATCAATAATTGTCGCTCAATTTTTAGGGTTCGAGCCCGAAGGGCTAGAAACCTATTGTATTTGTTAAGATTTTTATTCTTCTTCTTCTTCTTCTTATTATTATTCTGCCATAAAACTCATCGTGCAGCCCAAACCGTAAGGCCGACAGAGCTGAGACCTGGTCAGATGGTAGTAGTCCTTGTCGCTACTCAGATACACGGAGCCAGCCAAATCGACCCATAGGTGGCGCTACAGCGATGACAAACGCGTTTGCGCTTGTTACTCCTGAACCGTTCGTCGCACACCCAAGTGTCTCATATCAGTGTAATCACTGGCTCAAAACTAAAAAAACGTATATCTCCGATTTCATTTCCGTCATTATAGATTTTTCGCTAATTAGCATTTTATGAAAAAAAAAAAAAATGAACTAGTCCCTGGATTTTTGCCCTATTGGAACCAAACCAACGCTGATGGATTCTGTGGAGTGTGAATGTAAATAGTTATTGAAAAAAAGTTGAATTTTCAATTCACGATTGCTAGGTGGCGCTAAAACGTCCAAACCGGAAGTGGCATATTTAGTTAAAATGGTCATAACTCGTCAACCGTTTGAGATATCTTCATGGGGTTTGGTACGTATACGTAGACGCTCAGTCCGAGGTCACATAAAAAAATAAGCGGCGATCCGCCACTAGGTGGCGCTATAATAGGAATCAACTCAAAAATGACTATAACTAGGCAACAGTTTCCCCGATTGACTTATTATTTGGTATGGTGTGTCTTTGTGTCATGTCCCATGACTATCAAAAAGGACATTGGTGTATCTCAAAAAACATGGCCGCCATCGGCCGATGAATTTTGAGCACTCATTGCACCGGGTTAACAAAGGCTGATCAAAACGACACTGACTGGGCTTATTCGTCTCATGGTCTTGAAGGTCTGTAAGAAATATGAACTTATTCGGCCACCGGGGGGCGTATTAACGCTTTTGGAGTGCAAAAACAACTGTGTATCACGTGACATTTGACATATACCCAAACTAATGAAATTATATGATAGCTCTCTTCATTTTGAGCAACTTTGCCTCTAGAACCACTTCTGGCGATCGAACGGTTCCTGAGTTATCGCTGATGAGGTAAAAAACCTACTTTCGCGAACTAGTCCTTGGTTTTTCAACCGATCGGAACCAAACCAATGCAGCTGACTTCTGTGGAGTGTAAATCTAAAAAATTATTGAAAAAAAGTTAAAATTTCATTTCACCGGCGCTTAGGGATGCCAAAACTTAAAGTGGGCAAAGCCTATCACATTTAAATGGCCTTAAATCCAGAACGGCTTAACATATCATCATGGGGCTTGGGAAATATGTGTATAACGTCACTCCGAGGTCACCCACAAAAGAACGTGGCGTTTGGACAATAGGTGGCGCTATAACAGTAAAAATGGTAAAATTGATGCGTATTTCATTGCTTAAACAATTATGTATCACGTGACATTTTTAATTTACACAAACTAATGATATCATATGATAGTTCTCCTCATTCTGAACAACTTTGCCTCTTGATCCATTGATGTCAATCAAACAGTTCGCCAGTTATTGGTGATGATGTTAAAGACGTACATTTGCATACTTATTTTAGGTCTTTCAAGCAATTTCCAAATTTCCACCACAGTACAATTCTCTGGACTCTCTAGATAAATAATTATCAAAGACATGTTGAACTTTTTCATTTGTGTGGCCATAACAGGGTCCTTTATTATATTAACCTCAAAAGTCTACCTGAGAGCTTGCTGCTCCTTGATGAATAATCCAACTGACTTGCCATTAAGTACTATTATACATATTATGACACTAAACAAGCATTCAAAATGTGAAGGTCATCAGAAGGGGCATGCCTTCATAACAGTCAAAAAGGTGAAATATCATTCATTCAAATGGATTTTTTAGAGTCAGCAGATCAGCAGACCTCCGGACAAGAACCAGCAGACTAGGAAACAGCTTTTTTCCCAGAGCTGTTTCATTATTGAACTCTGCTCCCCACTGATTCCACTAACCCTCATAACTTTAACTTTAATGCTGCTACTACATTGTTTACATTGCATAACAGGGCTGCATCCATGACTGAACTGTACACACCAGTACTTCATGTTATCTGCTCTACCGGACTGTTTACACACACATAGCATCATTTCCACTCTATACTGCTCACTTGCACACCAGGAATATTACACTGAATGCTCATTTGCACTAATAAACTACTTCCATAACTGCATTAACTCATCTACTGCACTGTAACTCATCTATTGCATTTATTGCATAACTAACTGCATCTACTCATCTATTGCACTGTAACTTCAATAACTGCGTTAACTCATCTACTGCACTGTAACCTTAATAACCGCATTAACGCATATACTGCACTGTAACTTCAATAACTGCACTAACTCATCTAATACACTGTAACTGTATTATCTGCATCTACTCATGTATTGCACTATAACTTCAACAACTGCATTAACTCATGTACTGCACTGTACCTTTAATAACCGCATTAACTCATCTACTGCACTGTAACTTTAATAGCTAATGTCTGTAACTATTGCACACTTAAGTCACTTGCACTATTGTATTGTCTATATTGTTATCTGTTCATAACCACCTGTACATTAATGTTCACAGTATATAGCCTTCTGTATATATTGTTCATAGTACATACCGACTGTCATATTTTCATACAACATTTTAATAGTATTTTCCTAATATTGTATTCTGTATTTATTCACACTGTATATCTCCACTTGCTAATTGCACTTCTGGTTAGACCTAAACTACATTTCGTTACACTGTACTTGTATATGTGTAATGACAATAAAGTTGAATCTAATCTAATCTAATCTAATCACAATGCATGTAGCTTTGAAAAAATATTTTTGCGGCTGTGTTCACTGTCCACTGTAACGCCTTGCAGTCTTGTGCACTGCAGTGTGTATTTTATGTGCATACGTTTGCATGTATTTCATATTCTGTGTTTTTTTGTTTTTGTGTGTGTGGGTGTGTGTGTGTGTGTGTGAGTGTGTATTTATGGATATTATGTCTCTGTGTATAATAAGAGTGTGCATGTACTGTATAGTTCTGTGTGTCGGGTGTGATCGAGACTGTGCATGTGTGTTGAATGAAACGTGTCTCACAGGAAGACAGTGTAAGAAATATAATGTATTACACAAGTTGCTCCATATTTACACATCTATAAATATAGCACATGTCTGGCTGCTTTTATGATGCTGTGTTGATATATATATATATATATATACAACACCCAAACATCAAAATGGGATATACTGTATTATGTGAGGTATGTGTGTACAAAATAAGCACCATTTAAATGGCACGGCACTCTAGAATATTATGAATAAGAATCAATGTATCTATATAAGATGCTCCTGGCCTTAAGCCTTAATTTTTTTATACACGTCTATCATAATGTATGGCAGGTGCCATGCCACATCCATAGCAACTAAACAGGTTAACTTAGCAACCATTAAGCTAGACCTATATCTCTGGAACAGAACATAGTAGAGACATGGGAATTGGTTCAATGCACTCGTCCCTTACGTTTTATCAGTTTACACCTGTTTTTGCACATGACTGTAAGCATGCGTGGTCTGTATTAACCGTTGCTGACCATTTCTTTCATTTTTATGGTTATGGGTAAGTGTCATCTGTTGCAAATGTCTTATGGTGCGATTCCTGACCATAGTCAGCGAATTCAGTCGACCTTAGTCCCCTTGCACTGCTCGAACCCGATGATTACTGCTTGCAGTTATATTTTTATTTGTTCTTGTCATGCTTTTTTGTGGCTGTCCCATGCCATGTCGAAAGTGTATGTGTGTGTGTGGCTTCATTTGCATATACTAGTATATTTGCACAACAAATGGTGCTCTCACTGAGCTGTTTTGCATGGTGTGTGCCTGCTTCTTTAGCTGACACTGAGGGTGAACGGCTGCTTTGTTTTTTTCTGAACCTGCACCCAAATATGTGTCCAGCTGTCAGTCATCTCCCCACAGTATTTCTGTCAATCACATGAAATGGCTCATATGTTGTGTCTGCTTTGAATGTAAACACAAGTAAAATGATTGTGGACCTTTTTTGGCTGGTTTGTATATTTACATTCCTGTCAAATGATTGAGGACCTCTTCTGGTTGGTTTGTATACTTACACTCCTGTCAAATGTTTATAATTGTTCATCTTGCATTCACATTGACTCCAAACACAACATTGAAGTTATTCCATACGATTGACGGATCAATCTCTTACTCTCAGACCAGAAATGTGTTATACACATAAATATATAATATTTAGATTTTATTTATTTCATTAGTGAAATCTATTATAACATTTGTCCACTTTTGCTGTCTTGCTATCTCGCCCCTCATCAAAATTCCTGCACAAATCCTGATTGACTGGAGACATGACCCAGGTTTGGACGTTAGATCGTAAAATAGGCTTCAGGCACACTTCGTCAGACTCAATATTCACCAAGATTTCTTCATCTTCCACACAAACACACATTCCTACTACCACTTATGACCTTTTCATTTTCTATTACACTTTGACTCCAATTTGGCATTGCTTTTGTTGTCTGTATATCTCTATAATAATTGGTTTTATTTACACACTTTAGATGATTCATTCTATATAGTATCTACATTATCATACAGTACAATTCAATTGCATGTTCTCTCTTTTTGTTAAAAAGACTTTGCACCCTACACACATATTATACAATCGGTGTTCTCTCTGCCTGTATGTCATTGATATTGTAAATATTAATTTTTAGAAGATAGTTCACAAGAGACTAACTATTGTTAGATGCGCCCTGTCTCTTGCATTCATGCATTAAGACACACTAACAGTCATGTTAGCACACCTGAGTTTGTTGCAGTCTGACCTGTCTTACCGCCTCATTTGTCATCTCCAATCACAAGCTCTTTTGAGAGGAGCTGAAAGACAAGGAATTATCAGCCTCTGCTTGGTGATGAGAGCTCAGCTTGCTGCTCAAAAGAGAAAGTATGTGAGAACACCAGCAAGTGAACATGTAAGAACATAAGCACAGACACATCCCCCAAGATTGACTTATTACATGTTGTTGTCATGTCATATTTAGGGCAACAAGTGGAGATGGGGTGCGATGACCTACATGCCTAAATGGACATGAGCGGGTGACTATAATGTAGATATGTCCATGACACCCATGAAACAGAAAACGCATAGTTATTTTTAGACAAAGACAGTATGTATTATTTACTATATGGTGTTATTAGATGCCTATGGAATTACTTATCCCTTATCCCCTTAGTGCAACCAAACTCAACCCGACTCAAAATAAATAAGGTCCTAGTTTTATTTAGGGTGAGATTGTTTATTATATTGATAATGTTATATTTGTAGTATTTATCAGTGTGCATTGGATCAATCCTGTTATGTAACCTGCAACTTAATAAAAAAAACAATATTCTTGTTTTGTAATGTAAGGATAGAGTAAAGTTTCAAGAACAAGCACTGATCAAGCTCAGTTAATCATTATTTATAAAATTATGCGGGATCATTCAAAGGAAGCTGAACAGAATGTAAATAAAGATAATTTATGTTACAGAGAATGTTACAGAGAAGCTTATACAATCCATTGTATTTCCCTACCCTGTTGGTCTTTAGTAATGTTATTACAAGAATATTTTCAGATTTTT
Organism: Triplophysa tibetana; assembly: GCA_008369825.1. NCBI lineage: Eukaryota > Metazoa > Chordata > Actinopteri > Cypriniformes > Nemacheilidae > Triplophysa > Triplophysa tibetana. Next base: position 19,672,597 of record CM017896.1, on the reverse strand, counting down.
CATTGTAAAAAGTGTGGCTTGGCACAAAAAGTACTTAAAATTTGATACATTTTGATTAGATCAACAAAACAAGCAATTATATAAATTATAAAATAATCCAGAATTTGATTTTCACAAACACAAACTTGATTTTCATGTTTAAAAGACAATGAGGGTTTATTTTGAACTAAAATATTAAGACACAATGAAGACGAAATGTGCTTGTATGTAAAAATGAAAGGCTACATATATTGATCTATTTTAATATACATATAGACACACTAGGGCTAGGGCAAGGAAAGACCAATTTAAAATGGACACAGAGTTGAAATACAAATAAGTAAATAAATATGTACTTTCCGTCACACTAAATGCAATGCACACTGTTAGGAGTGTTTGCCGACACGCAGTGGGTCTAGGGAACAGGTCTTATGTTTACACTGTGGCCATGTGAGAGCGCTTTTCTAGTTTGCTTGTGTACATGAAGCGGTGGGGTGGAGTATGCACTGGGTGGATGTGACATGCTTCACTGACTGTAAGTACAGTTGGAGTGAAGTGACACATCGCTGGCGTGCAAGTGTCTGGGTGGGCCACACTCGAGTGGAGGTGGAGAGTATCGGTGTGCAAGATGCAGCTGAAAGCTTCAGTACCCCTCCCCACCATGTTATTAAATATCAATAGCATATTGAATTATAAGTATCTATTCATATTTTCATGATTGCGAATATGTACAGTTTTAATAGTGTTAACACATAACAGAGACATGGGCCTCCATGTGTAGGTAAACTATGGATGTTTCTGCTTCCAAATCATTAAAAGGGCAGCGATTATAGAATAATAATAGAATAGAAACATAATCATATCTCAGATCACAGTTGAAATTGAAGTTTTTAAAACTACTTGTTCAACCTCCACATCATCTTGTGTAGGTCTACATCACACAAACATAGTTTATCATTCCTTTAAACATATGAATAATGCATTGGTGAATGTATGAAATTATGAGCAACTATCTGCTGTTTCTTATATTAACAACTGCTTATGTCATAATATATTAAACCGATTATTTGTTGAATAGTCTTATCCTCAAAACGTCTTGGCAGTTGTTCATTGTATTTTCTTTTCTGTATTTCAATGACATTGTAAATAAAAGACATAAACATTAATTTCTTGCAACCAATACCCCTCCTTCAATTATGTATAAATTTGAACTGTTGAACTGACCTTATGTCCAAAAGTTTTGAAAGTCTTGTCTGTGAATATTCACGGTGCATTTTCTTGACATAAACATTTATTTTTCAGAGATGAACTATGGATCCATATATCTTTGAAATCCATATATCATAACACACATATCATGGTTAAACTATTATGCTTACTGTAATAAACCAATGGTTATTTTGTGGCTACTAGGGTTTTAGTAGCCTAAAACAAAACAGGTCAGCCATGATTTACTTTCATAAAAGATGTACAAAGATTTTATCGGGTCACCATGATCCTTTCAAAGAATTAAGATATTCAGTTTCAAATATAAAGGAAATGTATTTAACATTGTTGGTTAAGTAAGTTTATGGATTTCATGTTTCGAATCACTAAAATTAAAAACAAACAAAATGAATAAAACAACAAAAAAGAAAAAAGCATGATTTTAAATGTATTCTCCCAATTAAAAATAATACAAACTAAGCAAACAGTGGGAAGCGGCATTTATGACTTTCAGCTAACATGTGAAATATTTTTAAGACATTTGATAACACTTTACTTAAAGCCTTTATGTATAATGCATTACAAAGGGTCATTTAAGGTTGTGATGCATTACAATTGTTATAACCAAATTAAAAATGCAAAGAGTAACAATGAATTGATGAGTATAATAATGTATTTACTGTAGTTACCATAGTGCATAACATATTAAAATGCATTATAAGGTGCATTTAAAGGCATAATTAATACATTAAAACTACTTGTATAATGCACATGCTTATGAAGTACATGCTTTAAGTAAAGTTTTACCAAATATTTTAGTCTAGGCAAATGTCAAAACTAGTGCTGAATTGGGATTCAATTTTAAAAACGACCTCATTTTTCATTTAGACTAAAAAATGTTGTTCAGTCTGTGTTGAAGTAGCATCACCTACTGGCTGTCAAACAAAATACACATACACTGTGTGCACCATTAATCTCTTGCATTTATTGTGGTTACATATTTTTCTTTCATCGGTACAAGCCTGTTATTCAGATGTGTCATTAAAAATTCATGCAAAAGAGAAGATATGTACTATGCCTACTATTCTCCTTCTGTAAATTATAAATATTGAGTGTCTGTTCTATTTTAAGCTTTAACACTGATCCAAATGTAACACATAGTACTACAGTTACAAGACTATACACAGTGGAAATAAATCACAAAAAAGGATGTACAGACCTCATTGAGGATAACACTGGAAAAAATAATTTCTGATATAATCCTGAGTGTCAACAAAAAAGGGTCTTACATTTAGTATTTATACCGTACTAACTAGTGTTTTAACTAAATACCTCTTTCAAAGCAGGTATACACACTTTTACTGTCAAAACTACAGGCAGAGATGAATAAAGGTGATGTGTGCAATTTTTCTATGATAAAATATATTTTTCAATTTGTTGGTTGAATTTTTCCAAAGGCTGTAAACATACAAGGCATTTTCAAATCTAGTCTGTCCCCTACCGACATGGCTCCACCAACGGTGCGAGTTGGTTAGTGAGTTTGCATCTTTCAAAAAAACTGCCGGCATTTGCAATGCGCAAAAAGTATTGGGAAAACATGTTTTTCAAGCCCTGGTCTTACAATTGTTGGTTGCCTGTGGCTCAGAAATTACACACTTCACAATAAAATAAAAATATATGAAAGAATTATGCACAGTTTCATGGATTCCAATGACAGGTGTCACAAGCAATCATAGGCATATTTATAGTCATACACATACAAACACGCATACACAAACATCAAACATGAAACTATTTGTTTCATGACACTGGCTATCTATGGAATGTGATATGTAAAGCAATAGGATCCATGGACCATAAGAGATTATTAGACGACAGAAATGTGACACAATAAGCAAGTGATTTACTTACTAAATGTTACTCTATTTGTACAGTCATTTTTTATTCAGACAGTAAACAAACTGTAGAACATATCACACTATAGTCAACCATTTGGAACAGGAAAGAGGTGAAATCAAATTTGTTCTGATTATTTGAGTCCATGCTATTTTTACAATTGGAAGGAAAACACATTTTATTTTGTTTAATACTCCTTTCAAATGGTGTTTGAATAAATCCATCACACCAACAATGTAATATTTAAAGACGTTTACTCATTGAGTGTTCGTATATTATTGCTGACATTAAATTTTTTTAAACCGGTGTAGGTTAAAAGAGCAGTTCATGGTTTGTTGTAGATATTGAAAACAGCCAAACGTAAAACCAACGACATACATGAGATGCTTAGCAGGCAATGCAGAGATCTGATCAACCATAAATATTTATCTAATAATACGAAAACAAATAAATAATACAATAAAATGGTAGCATTTCATTCCAACCAGGAATAACATCTATGGAAGGACAATTCCCAATGTCTTCATTTCTTATGCTCATAAACCACAACGGATCTTTCGGTGCTGTTTGTTTTGGTTGTTTTCTTCTCTTATAGAAGAAGCCATTTGATTGGTCAGGTAAAGATTAGGATACATGCATAGGACTTAGTGGGGTAAGGTTACCAGGACATCCACATAGTTGACGGGGAAGAAGCCAGACTGCCCGTTGACAGTCCCTTCATACCAGTTTTCATCGATCTTGTTGGTTAAAGTGATGATGTCTCCTTCTTTGAAGCCCAGCTCACCCTCATTTTCAGGGTCAAAATCATAAAGTGCCCGACAGCAAGGCTGGTCCATTGGAGCTGAAAGAGGAAAGAAACGACAATGTATCATAGCAAAGAGATACTAAAGAGATGCTTTAGTTTATAGATGTATTTATATTATTAATCTACCTGGTGACCTGGAGGGGCCACTGAGGCCAATATTGCCATTATGATTCTCACTGAAATCCACAGATGTGCGAGGTTTGGGAACATATTCTTTTCTTGGCTTGGAGGAAGTGTCTCTTATTCTGAAGTTTGATAAGAGAGAGAAGGACATTCAAAACACTCAAAGTAACTCAGTTCTTTCTTAATAGAAATCAAAACAAGACAATTCATAAAAAAATTAAGAATGAATATCTATACAAACAGTCTGATATCTCAAGAGTGAACTGACGTTTGAAAAAAATGCCCTCAAATTTGGAACCTAGAACACCAACCTGTCCTCTATCTTGCTGGATAGCTGTTGAAGGATCTCTGCGGCCTGTCTGTGGTAGTTCACCTGAGCTTGGACCAGAGCAGAAAGCTGGCTGACCTGTTCAATCTGTTGAAACACAATTGATTGTGAATACTCATAGAAGTTTAGCATATTAGCTAGCTAGTTTAATGAAGGACGAGTTTATAATGGGTTTCTTACATCACTCTCTAGAAGGTTGAACATGCTTTGTTCAGCAACTTCCTTTGACTCATCAAACTTCTCCAGTGCCTGTTTGATCTCATCTTCTGTCACTTTGCCTTGCCTTTTCTTCTTATAGTCAAAGTCCAATCGTCGTCCTTCCAGCTTCTTCAGGTGATGCTGTGAAAATCAATCAAAGTATCAATCAAATTGATGGTTCAAAGCTTTTATCCCTCACACAATAACAATTTAGCCAAAGACCACCAAGGATGTTATGAATAATTGTCATGAATTAGTTTTATAAATGATTGTTAATTATGTTGCATTACAGCAACAGCAACATAATATTCACATGCATCTTCAAATCTGACAGATTTTTTGAGAGGCTGTATATAACAAAAGGAAAAGGAAATCATTGGCATTCATTTCTAACAAAATGAAATTATCTGCACACTTTTTAAAAATAAAATCCCTAAACCTCGTTTTTGTATTAAATAATAAATAATGGAGGACAGCAGGAATTTTACCCAAATTCAATATATTCTTTCATCAAGAGTATACTCTAATGTTATGGTGTTGATTTTATGGAGTTTTAGCTTGAAATATAAATCAAAGCAAAATTAATTTGTGGCATCTTACCTGTATCTCCTTTAAGTCTTTGTCATGCATATTCTGCAAGGGATCAACAAAGTTCTGCTTAACCTCCATGTCTAGAGCATCTTTAACTTCACCTAGCTCTCGCATGGCATCTCCAACTTCGATCAGAGCCAGACCTGAAACACAAGAGTACAATACCTGCTATATCTGTTATAAAGTGCAAGACTGCTCGACAGTGAGCTCGCAATGTAGACGCCAGTGAACTGACAGGTCACATATAAATTCTAAAACATGCGAGAACCAATGAGGGATTGACGTCAAGATAGATAGGAAATGACGTGTCGCTATTATGCATGAGGTTTTCCCATATATTTGTGTACAAAGTCTAACTTCAATGGCATTACAACGCTAGAAAGGACAATGATATATACACCAATACTCCTAGGGGGCACTCTTAAAACTAGAAGGTACTTAAAAGATTCTTCTCAGCGATTGTCATAGAAGAACCAATTTTGGTTCCCCAAAGAACCGTTCAAGAACCTTTTTTCGACCACAAAGAACTTTTGTGAAACACAAAAGGTTAAAGGTTCCTTATGAAACCAAAAAGTTCTTCAATAGCATCAAAGACGTTTTGAAGGAACTTTTTTTCCAGAGTGTGTTATGACTCAACTAAGAATTAAAATTCACTTTTGGGTTAACTTTTATTTAATACTCTTTTTTTTCTAGCTTCTCCAGCACTTTTTCTAACGTTGAGAAGTATTGTTCAGAAATTTGCAAGGTAGAAAATTAGCATAGAGTATTTGCATAGAGAGAGAAAAACAAAGCAGTTGCATCTCTTTCTGTGCCATCAGAGTTGGAGCCCTGATCTTGTGGTCATCCACAAATGTGGATTGGGTCTTGGACTAGGTCACAGTCTTACACCTATTCCTCTAGATTTTGATTAAAGTTGATAAAAACTTGAAAACAAAGGTTGTTTGTCGATCATTACGGTGAGCGTTTACGCTGATGTCCTAAAGAACACAGACCAGCTTAAATTATATACAGTGTATTTCTTTTATGTTTTTTAGATGGTAAAAACAATACTATAAAAATGGACATGAAGTTTCTTCAAGCCCCTTTTAAAGAGTAAATATTACAATGTCCTTAAAATTACATTTCATGTCGTGTGTAATGTTGCTGTGTGTCAATGTAAACCGTCTGCCAGGTTGTAAAGATGAAAGTGAACAAATAAAGTTATTGGCTTGGGCAAAATGGAGTCAACTCTGAATCACTCGAATGTGGTCTGTCCTTCTAATTTTCAGAACTAGGTTGGATTTCCATCACTCTACGTTCCATTTGCAACACTGCACATGGTAGACCAATCACAGCAAACAAGACCATATAAACCAATAAGATAAGAGTATTCTTACAGAAAGGAGGGGATTAGATAGACCGATGAATCACCGAACAAATCATTTGAGAGTCAGTCAAGAAGTAAGGTAATAATAACTGCCTATTATTAGAAAATTAAAGTGTTTTCACACTGTGTATGTACATAAACGTGTTGTAAACCAAAATAGGACCTTAAAAATCCCAAAATATATACTCTTTAAACAAACCTTGTCAAACCTGATTGCACTATCCAACTTCACACAATGTAATGCAGGCTTTGAAATGTGGTCATTATAAGGCACTTGAAATATACAGCCCTCAACCTCACACCAGCATGGTTATGAAAAGTGCTGCGCTCTCATTTCACATGTAATGAGGGCATTTACATTTTAGACAAAAATGGCCTGGCTAATTCCAGAGATCAGAAAGAAGTGGAAAAATGGCCACGAAAGCGAGAATGGTTTGATGCAAATCTACAGTCCCAGCTGCATCTCAGTATGGTACAGCAATTGGTCCGCATCTGACCGCAAAGCACTCCATGGGGTGGTGAAAACTGCTCAACGGATCACCGGAACCCAGTTAAATTCCATAGAGAACATCCATCACAAGCGTTGTCTTGGTAGGGTAAGAAACATCATCAAGGATGCCTCTCACCCTAACCATGGACTTTTCACCCGCATTCCATCCGGCAGGCGTTACAGGAGCCTACGCTCTCGGACTAGCAGGCTCAGGAAGAGCTTCTTCTCTGAGGCTGTGACCCTTCTGAACGCCACACCACCAATCTAACCGATACCTGCTTTATTACTGCACTGGTCAAAGTACTTTACATACATGTATTTGCACTACTCATATTTTGCTCAGACTGCACACTGTTCTAGCTAGCGCACTGTAAACTGTCTAAGTTGTTACTGTAAAAAGCACAGTAAACTATCCTATAAAATAGTATTACACTACTGTTATTTTGCATAAAATACATTTTAACAATACCTTTGCACAGTCATCCAACTGCATTTATTACCACTGTTCTCACGTTGCTGCTGTTCATAATGTTCATTCAATCCATACATTGCATTCCTATTTATATTTTGTATATACTCTGCTCAATACTGTATATAGCAGCTCAACTGTACATTCATCTCTCTCCACTGGCTGCCCGTCGAAGCCCGCATCAGATTCAAGTCACTTATGCTTGCCTTCAGGACTATCACTGGATCTGCACCGGGTTACTTTCACACCCTCCTGCAAACCTACACCCCATCAAGATCCCTGCGTTCAGCAATCCAGCGGCGCCTTGTATTGCCTTCTCACAAGGACAGTAAATCGCTTTCCCGCTCAATCCGCTTCACAACTCCTTCCTGGTGGAACATTTTTCCTAACTCTGTCCGGTCAACCACATCTCTCACAACATTCAAAAAACTACTCAAAACCCATCTCTTCTATGAATATCTGACAGACAAATAAAAAAAAAAAGAGGTCTAGCTTTTGTTGAAACTAGTAACTTTGTATTGGCACCTAATGTATTATGGCTCCTGTATGACATATCGCTTGTTTCTCCCTAACTATGTAATTCGCTTTGGATAAAAGCGTCTGCTAAATGACTAAATGTAAATGTTCTGTAAATTATAGCTTCCCTTATTCTGCACTTTCATGTATGTAGAGCACTATATTCTTGCACTTCTGGTTAGATGCTAACTGTATTTCATTAGCTCTGTACTTGTACTCTGCATAATGACAATAAATTTGAATTAAATCAAATCAAATGTGAATACAAAATCCTAACAGAACATAGCAGTTAAAATAGTTTGTGGTTTAACATGTCTTTTCACCATAAATCTGTAGTAAGATGGCTTTTCATATCTATAGTATCACAATATTACTGTTTGAATAGAGAACATCATTTTAAAACAGATACACAATTGTCTCAATCATTATTTATTACAAATAATGAAATAAATGATTTAAGAAAATCTCTGCGGATATTGCTTTTTGAAATAGGATTTCGAAAAAATAAAATACAGTAAAATACACAAAATGTTTAAAATTTGTGAATGTGAAAAACCTTAGCCTATTGAATGGCAATACAGATGGTAATAATAGAGTGTTTTAAAATTCCCTTTAAAATGTTTTTTATATGGGAAAACAAAAGACTGGCTACATTCGAGCATAAAACCATGCGTACCCAAACTGAAACCTGACGTGTGATTTGAATGGCTCAACCTCTCACATCCTTATTGATTAATGGCAAGATTTGCATGGAAACAACCATGCACCCAGTTTTCTGACATTCATCAAATGTGGCCCACTGAGTACTCAACATGACTTTCAACTAACTTCTAAACTAAGTACCAATACTGCAATATAAAGCGAGCATTACCAAAGCTGGACTCCTCTCCAAGCTCCCGGCCAAATCTTTGCATGGACTCTCCCAGGACAACTTCAGTCTGTGTGTAACCAGGACCTTTATCACCTCCTCGGATTTTAGACATGGAGCTCATCATACTCAATTTAGCACGAGTTGCTACATAAAGACAAGAAAAAAGCAGATTATTACACCATTTCAATGACTGGTATTTTTCAAAATAGGGTCATAATAAACAATGGTTCCATTATACACATTTACCTGGATTAGGCTGCAGATACTCTGTTGTCTTAGTCATAATGTCCATTACTGTCCTTGTTGTGACATCTACTTTCTACAAAAGGTTGACAAAAAAGAATGCTTTAAGACGGGAAAGATCTGGAACAAAATGATCAATGCGAGGTTGTCCTTGACTGTAGTGCACAAACGAGTTCAACACATGCTCGGTACAAATGAGTATGTACACTCCACCAGAGGGCAGCACTGAGCTGCGTTATTCACACGCACACTTCAAATTAATGATAGAAGAAGTGTGGCTCCACCATTGCAGAAGACAAAGATAACAATTAGCCGCCATGAACATATCTTTATACTCTCTTAAGCTTGAATCATATAAATGCGGATCTTTTCGAATCTCCTCACACAAACGCTTGTCGAATTTCTTTCTCCATTGTAATGAAGCTCTGTTTTGGCCCCCCTATTTTCGACGTAGTGCTTTTTTGTCAGTCTTCTGTGACAACTCCACATCGCAAACTCTCCGTGTGTATTGCCTAGTTTGCCCTTTACATTTTCTCGGGCACGTGTTATTGTATGTATTTCATCCGCAGGGTCTTAAAATTTTGGCTGACGAACACGTAGGGTCAGACTATACCTCCGACTTAAAGCATCAAGTGTTTTTGGGAGACCTTTTATTAAGCTATTCTGGGCACCCTTGTGTGAAGTGCTCTAGCAGGAATAAAAGATCACGGCATGAAAAAATAAACCAATGTTTAAAACCTTGATGTGTGATCTGGTCTTACCATGATAACATTTACAATACTGCAAATCCCTAGAGACCATGTATTCTATAGCCTATCCATTTTTACACTGTTGGGTGATTGTATTAAGCCACAAACTGAAGAAAAATACATATTTCCACTTTTCTTGTAAATTACTTCCTTTAACATTATTCCCACATTTCAATTGACTGAATATAGAGTATACTGAGTGAATCATAACTCCGCAGGACACTCACCTTTTCCATTTGCATGAAGTCTTCATCTAATTTAGTTCCTTCTGCCCCTCCAACTTTCTCACTAACTTTCTGCAAAAAAAAGACAACACAGAGTTTTACCACAATGAGACGACAAAGCTAATAACTCATTAATTTTGTTAGGATCTTATATGTCCTGTTCCTATCGGTTATATTACAGTATAACATATTATAACATGCATATAAAAGTGCATATAGTGTCTGATGTACTTGAACTAGTGGTGTAACGGATCACAAAACTCAACAGTCGAAACAGGCGTTGTGTTACTTAGTGATGTATGTGTAGCAGAGATACGCTCAAACGCCCAACACTTCAGCCATTTTGACAGGCCACCCACTCATAATTCAGTAGCACATTTCAGAAGACCAGAGAGTCAGACACAAACTTCGTGATCGCCACCTCAAAACACCCATCACATTCATAATCGGTTTGCTCGGACTGCACTTTTATATCATAATTATCTGTTGTACACATCATTTTTTAAATAAGGCATTCAAATGACAGAAGATCAATAATAACCGTCTAGAAACGAGAGTATTGGGATATTTATGGTGCCCACAGATCCAAACCAATATTGGAGTCACTTTGTTCAGGGTCCATTTCATTTCATTTTTTCGCATCTCAAATTATTATAATTAGAAGAATCTTTTATTTGTAACGTCATAAAATATACACATTTTTATATTTTACTTGAAATAAAAGTAGTCAAAAGTGAGAGACATTATATATTGTATGTATGCTATATGCTATGTATAAATAAATATCTTATTGTGAAACAGGGTTGGTCATGTGGCCCACTTTTAATTGTATTCTACTTGACTAATAGTCAATAATCAACTATTATGTACATAATAAAGTGCGATACTCTTCCGCACGGATTGCACCAGATTCATCAGTTCTTGCTAAAAAATGTTATGTAAAGTGCCTGAATATTCCTTGCGGAATGTATCTCACATTGCAGTTTAATTGGATATTGCAGTTTGTTCTTAAAGGGATACTCCACCCAAAAATGTCAGAAAAACTCTCCCCAAGTTGTTGTAAATCTGTATAAATTTCTTTATTCTGGTGAACACAAAGAAAGATATTTGGAAAAAAATTAGCAACTGACATTACGTGCACATCATTGACCACCATTGTAGGAAACATTTTAATGTTAGTAAAAGGTGCATTAGAAATGTTTGCTTTCCTAAATTCTTCAAAATATCTAATTTAGTGTTCAACAGACCAAAAAAAGGAGACAATAATTTTTGTCTCAATTTTTGTCAATGATGTCTCAGAAATGTCATTTTTTTTTCAAAATCATCATGGTGTTCTTCAAAACAAAGAAAGTTATACAGGCTTGGAACAACTTGATGCTTAGCATGACAGAATTTTAATTTTTGGGTAGAGTATCCCTTCACCAAAATTGTGAAATCCTATATCAAGAAGCTCTAACATGGAGATTTGCTATACTTGGTCACATTAAGTTCGGCTTGGCCTTGGCATACAAAAGTTTGTGAGCGCCACAGGCTTGAGTCACACCTGCATACCACTTCACCAAACGCTCACCTTCATGACTGAGCTGTCACTATGTTAAGAAGATTTGATGTTACATCAAAAGATATAAACAAATCCCATGGGATTAAACCAAAATGACTACCAAGAATCTTGAGATACTTGAAATTAAAGTCTGAGAATGTCGCAAGAATAACTTTAACAGCCAGGTGAAAAATCAATCAAATGGTTTAATGCCTCACACAAGTACAGTATAAAATGTCTATCAGCTGAGAAAAGTTTAAGATTTCATTTGCAAAATAGATAAATCAGTTTAATAATATATTTAACTGCAGTTTAGTTGTTTGCGATAATAACTCAAAAACTTAACTAACCCAATAAAAACAAACACAAAATGCAAATTAACTCTTCATTTATTTATGGTCTAATCAGATTCGCTAGGTGTTATAATCCCACTATTTCGACACATTTGAATTCCCCAATTCATTTCCCACGCCTTATGCCTGACAATATATACTATTGGTATAGTTCTTACAAACATGTTCAGTATGCCAAGTTTTACCATATTTGAAGTTCAACATTTCTTGTTTATGAATTGTTTCTATGTTGTTATAAGACTGAACATGAGCTGTGAAAGCAGATGAGGAGGCAATGAGTAGTAAGAAGGTTAGCCTGAAGAAAAAATATATTGGATACGGCTTACATCCTTTCATTATATATCCAACAGTGTAGATTTTACCAATGGAAATACTAGTGAGGTGAGTTTATGAGAAAACACTTCTCAGTGTTTCAAATCTTGTGTGAGCACTGTTTATGTTATTTGTCACGTGTTATTTCTAGATAAGGTTCTTCCAGAAAATGTTGTTCATCTACTTCTGTCGAAGAATATGTTGGTAGCACTATATTTAACAGACATGTTCTGTTCATGTAGTGGCTACTACAGTAATGACAACAAATTGTGTGTTTGTCTTAGTTTACATATGTAGTGAATTGTAATTTTAATATTGTTTGGTGACCCTTTTTTGTTGAGCAACTAGAATTCTAAATAGTGACTGCTTGGCTTAAACAAGTACAATGTAAGTGATTGCAAATACAGCTGGAAAAGTGATTTTGAAATTGAATTAAAATAAAACATCTTCATTTTTATAGCCTAAGTAATAATACTAAAGGAGACACTACTTTTAAGCCTTAAATACGGTCTTGCGTCTTTTAACATTAGCCTTGTTACTTGGAAAGGAAGTGATGTAATACAGACTAGGTGGCTGGCAGATGAATCACATGAATCCCAATGTGACAGCAGTATAAGGACAAGAGAGTTCCACCCCCACCCTCTAGTCAGTCTTAAAATATTCCCCCGGGTCTGAGAGTCCTGGATTACCACTACCAAAGATTAACGCATTATAAATAGAGCAGATGGATGGTCAAATAAAGGATGTAAATGGAAGGAGTGTCTGCATGGCAGAGAAGGACACAGAAGCCTAGGCCTAGACAACAGTGCCAGGGATGCTGTTTCTCTTGCGTATAATTTTACAAGAATTATTAATAATTGCTTTATATAATAATAATACATATTATTAACGTTCATTATTTATTATTTGAGTGCAAGTATTATAATGGTATGTGTTCTTTTTGATTTTGTGATGGCATGTGTTGATAAAGAATCTTTATCATCTTATTTATTAAAGAGTATATAACAAAATAATAACAGCAGTAAAAATGACAGGATTCACAAAATAAGTGAATATTTTAATAAGTACTATTTATATTACAATTCTTACTATTTTTGTGTTTAAAAAGTCGTTAACAGCACTTCAGTAAAAGGCTTTTTTGAACAAGTATGAGTTTAATACATTCCAATAGTGCACATTTACACATACAGACACATTTTTAACACACAGAAAAGTTAAAGTTGTAGAACATACACACATTAAAAGTCTGCATACAATACAATGCAGACAAAAGCAGATAACAGTACAAGTATAGTGTCAGCTGAATACCAACTAGTGACAAACGTAGCACATGTGACAAAAAGTGACATTACAGCAACCCAAGAATGATGATGTATGGTTAAAGAAATAACAATCGGACTGTGTGATCACAGGAACTGACAGACAGCTCAATTTGATTTCACATCAAAAATCTTTAGATCTTTGACAAAAATTATAAATACCAAGGTTCTGTGCACATGTCATTGGTTTTCATGTCATGGGGAAATAATGTTATTTTGATGGTGATGTAATTTTTAAGCTCTTATGTAACAACGTCCTATCTCTTTCCTGGGATGCACTGACTTTACTGCAGTGGGATCATGACCTATCAACGAAATAATATAAAAGTAAGTAATAGTACAGGAAGAATAGTCATGTTATAGTCAATAGTAATGAGGCGATAAGATAGGGTAGTTAATGTGGCATTTCAGAGAACAACATTATTGTCAGAATGTAGATTTGACGTATTAAAGGGTTTGTTGTTGACAAGGACAGTTTGCGATGTCTGGATCACACGATTACATCCCAGGTAAGAAAACCAGATGTAGTAGTAATAGTAATGTTCTCAAAGTCCCAGTGTATTTACAGTAATACTTCCTGCATTAGCCCACAACTTGTAGCCTTTCTTTTCCTACCCTCATTACTTACTAGCCAAACCAGTTCGTCCAAAAGTTAGACTCAATTTAGACTTAAAGTAAAAATATCAAATATCATTACAATATTAACCATCAACATTTAATAATCCCAATAAGAATTTATGGCAACTGAAATTCCTGCTTTGCAAGTCAAACAAATTCTGTTTGCCAGAATAAACATGTTTGAGGCCCAGACATGTAATGCTTTTCATTTGTTAAGGTTGTCAAGCAAACTTAAAAGAAAAGAGTAGGGACATACTTACTACTAATAAGCAATCTTAACTAGTAATAGTTTTGTCAGAGATATTTCAATATGTTTATATCTGTTTTTATGGTCACACTTTATTTTAATGTCCAGTTCTCAGTTTTAGTAAACTATTAACTACGACTTTTGCTTAGTGAACTCTTAATTTGCAGCTTATTTAGAGTTAGTGAGGTAGTCGTTAGGTTTAGGTAATGGGTAGGATTACGGATGTAGAATATGGTCATATGGAATATGTGCTTTAAGTGCTTAGAAAGAGCCAATATGCTAATAAAAGGCATGTTAATCAGGAGAATTGGTCCTTATTCTAAAGAGTTACTGTTTTAGAGATTTGAGGTAACACACCATAGTACAACATGCTTATTGTGTGCCTGCCTAGGACACTTTTTTCTATGTTTAATAATAAGTATTGTATTGTACATGTAAAGATTGTATTTTGTTTTGTATATTTGGCTTCAAAAATTAAGTAAATCATATAACAAAACATAGTGCTGTCATGTGTATCAAAGTACATGGTATTCGAGGATGAGGACATGTTACACAGTCCTATGTGAAAGCAGACGTGGCCAGGGCAATAAACTACAATGTCCTTGCAGTTTCATTTCTGGGTGCATGAACTTAGAAAAGCATTGGTTGAAGTGGGTAATATCTCACAGCAATAACTGGCAAATCTGGTGCAGTCCATGAGGAGAGAAGCACTGCAGTATTTAACACCGGTGATAGTCATACCAGTCACCAGATGCTAACTGTTTTCATTGCCCAGGGACTCTTTTCATTTCTGTTTGTAAAACTTGTTTAGTTTATATCTAATTAAAAAATATTTTGATATTTATACAAATATTTACACTTGCCAAGTATATGTGTGAGTATTATGCATTTCATTTTCTTTCCAGAAAGAAATGGATTCCTTTTTTTCTATAGTATATAACCATGAAAGCTACCAACCTCTATGAAAGCTCACAAAATCAAGATTACCCCAAGATCTCTATTCAAACATTCAACGGGCTTTCAACTAGCATTTTTGCTAGATGGACTTATACAGTTCACTCCCCCCCACCCCATTAGACTTCTAACATGCTGTTATAAACCACCCCCTTCTGCTGGACAGGGTCTGATTATTACCAACAACCGGCACCAGACACAGTATTATTAACTTCAGACTGCATTCATCAATTCTGCCGTAGAATTATTTGTTTTTTTCCTCAAAGAGCGCCACTTTGTCTCGGTTAAAAGATAAGCTGTATGTTCAACAATCAACATACTCTCATTTTATACTGGAATATGTACAGTATATCAAATATATATTGTATATGTATGCGTGTATATATATATACATATATATATATATGTGTGTAATTTAAAAAAACTACAATTTGAGATCTTTACATATGTGGCTGCCCAATGATGTCCACCACAACAACAGGATACAAAGACACCACACTGTTTTTTACTAGAAAAGATTCAAAACAATGTTGGGCTATCATAGATCTTGTGTTCACGAGTCATTTAAACATATAACATAACATAAGATATAAAGATACAAATATACAAAGGTATTGGTCAAGATCGTTTTCAAAACACTGGCTGCAGGTATGTTGTAACTGACAAACACTTCTGAAAAGGCAAATGCACTCTGCAGTAAGCAATGTTTAGAATCTATAATGAGTCAAGCAAAATAAACAGCAGAAGCTTTTGTGCAAAAGCAGTGAAAAGAAAAAGGAGGGTAATCTATCTTCATATCTTCTGCTTCATTTCTTCTATACATATCATGAGATAAAATATACAGAGCCTGACGATTTAAAGTTCTATAGTTTAATAGTTCTATAGCATCTAAAGTTTAATTGAGCTTTATTACACAAAAATCTTTATTGTTTGTTTCATATGGCAAACTCGAAACTAATTTTCCTATTTGAATCCCTTGAAAATGTCATGTTCCAAACATAACAAGTCACATTGCATAAGGAAGGACAAGCAGCACCAAATGGAGGAGAATTTCTATGAAAACTCGCTTTTGTTGTTGTTTAACTACTTTGTATTGACATGACAAGATGAGGAAAATCTCAATTGCCTATGCATTATGTGAAATTGCAAGACCTGCTTTTTACACCGAGCTAAAATGTAAGACATGTGGAATAACAACACAATTATTTTGATTATAAATAAACATTTTACATCTCATTTTATGAGAATCGACTTCGCAGTCTAATTTCTAAGAACTAACGATGCTTGAAAAACAGGATAAACCTCCATCCATCTATCAATCATATATTCGGTCACAAATGCAAGACTGCATGAAGGTCGTGTATATAGTAGGGCCTACATAGCAAGCTGGAAGAGGAGAGCGTAGTGTGCTTGAGGAACCATCTGTTCTACCGAGTAGCTCTGAGTCATGCCACCCTCTCTACTGTGCAGCGTGCGCTGATGATGTCACAGCATGATGATTGGTCTAAAAGAGAGGGATTATGTTGTTTAACCCAGCTTCACAAACCCCAGACATTTATACTTTACAAACAGACGGCCTTCAATAAAATCAGTGATGCACAGTGCCAGATGTAATAGTTACAAAGTCAGACGGGGGAATCATGATATGTGCACATGAGCACAGTGCCTCCAATAGATGCGGTTGTATAACAAAACTAAAATGTAATTCAAGGTTACTAACAATCCGTCATCTGTAATCTTTGCTGCACATTCGGTCACAATGATGAGATACTCAATCATGTCCAAATGCAATGGGAAGCTTCAATCAAGCAAGGATACAACGGAACTGGGCTGCTTAAGTCTCTCCCAAATATGATGACACAAGGACATGTTCAAATACTGCTGGGAAGCTCTTTTAAACACAACAAAATGACATCTTAGCTCAATAAAACCAATACATTACAAGCTAACGTATGACGAATGAAATCTCACAGCTGATGTGTCCACAGCAACAACATGGCGATAAAAATATTACAGTGAATGAGATATCCGTATTAAAATTGCCAACACATAGCACTGCACCCTCCAGTCTTTCGGATGGGATCAGAACAGTATGGGTTTAAAGAGCTTGAAGACCGATTTAGAGGGCATCGAGGTCAATTTAAGGATATAAGCTATTATGCAACAGCACACAGCTACGCAGCATCTCAAATATACATGTTCACGCATTTCAGCCTCATCTGCGTTAATGACGGCGGAATGAAACCGCATTACACGAAAGATACTCTACTCCTAACATCTCAACTACATTTTTGTAGATGTGTTAGTGCAAGACTAGCGTGAATACCAATATTAGTATAACCATTAGTTTAATGGTCGTGTGTTTATGGTGTGGTCATAAAAAACAGTATTATATATTATTCATTGAAGACTCGCTTTACGATTCAGGACACACGATGCTAGCTGCCTTTTACTCTGGTCTTACGCGACGAGAAAGCACTGCAGCAAACCATTTCATAGATTTGATCGACAGCAGAGCGCCGTTTATGTCAATGCAGTGCACCTTACCTGAGTGGCTTTGTGGAATTGCTTCTTGAATCCCGCTACAGACATGATTCCGACTGGAGTGCCGCTGTTCTGTCCGAACGTCTGGATGTGATGTATTAAGATGTAAATATATTTAGAAATGTACAGCGGATGCGTTCAGAGATAAAGCCTTGCAGACTGGGAATCACCACAAGCGTAGTCTGATTATAGCAGCTGATGCTGACGCGTCAATGATGTCACGGCTCATGTACCGCCTATCAGAAGATCACGGACGTTCTCCCACGCTGAGACGTGAAATGAATACACTGTTATACTCCAGCAGCAGTCAAATTGCAGTGAAGGGTGAGCAATCGGGATTATCAGAATAATCTATTATTTACTACTGTGCCCCAGAATTTCTTTCTGATAAACACTTATGGGTGAGCATTTAGAGCGACACGAGGAACATTTTTCCTGATAGTTTCAGCATTTCAACCTAACAGGATCTTGTAGTTAAAACCTCCTTTGGTTCAAAGTTAATTCTATATTTATTTTTATTGAATGATAGTCATAATAATGACATTATATCATGATTCAGGCTTAAAATAAACTTGTCGTAAACACCTAAGACATTAATTTTTACATTTAGCATACGCTTTAGCAACTTACATTGCTTTATCCTATACATTTTACATAGGTGTTTGCCAACCCCTGAGATCGAACCCACAACCTTGGGTTGTTAACGCAATGCTCTTACCACTGAGCTACATGAAAGCTGTATGTTATCCCTTATGTAATTGAAACCTTATGCAGAACACAAAATATGATATTTTGAAGAATTTCTGTAACAACATTGGCCTTAATTGACATCGACTTTATGAAACAAAATCAGAATAAGATCTCGAAACAAAATCAAAATGAAACAGGTTTAAGGTTTTATCTCTTTAGCGACTTACAAAAGTGAAACCAACATTTCAACACTTCAAATCAACTGTCATTCTGAAACATCCACTCTTATATCTCTGTGTCTGTCATAATAACACCAGATGACAGATAAGCCATTCTAACCGTAGGTTTTGATTTTAATAAAGATAGTTAAACCTTGGTATTTGAAACTGGGGTTTCAAATCCACCAAAAAATCACTTTGCTACAGTAAAATTACTATTAATTTTCATATGGGTTGAGAAGGTTTTCCTAACCAGTTGGCGTAGATTCTTGTTCACATATTCTGCTTTAAAGCTCTGCCAGTAGGCTTGTGGAACTGGTTCCAAAAAGCAGGTTGTGCGTTTTGATCACAAATAGAAACAACTAATAACGGGATTAGACCAATTTTTATTTAGATTTTTATTCAACCAAATTGGCATGACCCGGAAGTTTATGGGTTGTACCTCCTCAGTGGTGGTCCATGCTTTACGACCCAGTGCCAGGATTGGATTTTCTTCACACCCGCCAAAAAAATCCAGACAACAGTGATTTAGCATTTTTCGCAGTAACGTTAGTCAGTTAACTTTACTATGGCTGCACTGGAGCCAGATATTAATTTAATTGAAGTCTTATTCGTAAGTGGCAGCACATGCACTCCTTGTTCTAAGGTCAAGAAGACTGAAGTGGCCATCAGGTGAAGGAAACAGAGTCATATTAATGTCTTCAGTAATGTACAGACTGGTGCCGTAGAGCTTTGTAAGATATTTTCCAAAATTTACTTAGTTGCACAAGTCACAGGTCACTCTTTTGAGCCAAACAAAATAACAGCATAGAAAATGTCTTCACCTCGTCATTCCTAGTGTCCAGTATGTTTCAAATAACTGTTAATGAAAAGTCACAAGCTAGCTAGAATGCACTACTTATTCTGTTTTTCTTTCTGATAACAGCATTTCTAACAATAAATGATGTGAGATATGCACTTAAATTGTACAGCTTTCATTGTATCAACAAATAAAGAGTAACATAATCCTTATTTCTGCCTATTTTCACTATTAATATAGGCTTATTTATTGGTGCACACTTTGTAAAGCTATTGAACTCTTGAAAACTTTAAGAGGAGACAGATGTGAGAATGTTAGTTTCTTACTAAAGAGAATAATCTGAGCACAGTGTGAGATGTTATTGAGATCTCTAATGAAACTTTAGGGGAGATAGATGTGAGAATGATAGAGTGTCCTCTAGCTAAGGAGAAAAGTCTTAGCATAGTCTGAGATGCTATGGAGATCTCTTATTAAACCTTAGAGGAGATAAATGTGAGCGTGTTTGACTCTGTAAGAAGCATGAGACTCAAGCCGGTCTCTAATTGATGTTTATGTAACCTCATTTATGTCTTGCAAAAATCTTTGATATGTTGAAGGTAGATTCTATGTCATTCATCCACACCATTTCAATCAAGCACAATACATGCACTGAAATATTTTAGAGATACTGTCATAGTTTAGTGTTGAAAGATTATACATAGACCTGTGTGTGTCTGTGTGTATGTGCGCGTGCGTGTGCACATATTTTCTAAAGATGATTCTATTCTGACTTGGGAGTACAGACTTTTTTATAGCCTTTTTAATATTATTTTTAGTATGCATTACCATTTTTTCATATATTAAGTTTGTAAGTTATATATTATATCATTCTATTTTTACATACATTTTTATGACTGTTTGTAGAGTTATCCTGGAATTTCATGCTTCAGTATCTGTTTCTCAAAAAGAGCATCAGCCAACTACATTTACATTTTACATTTAGGCGTTTAGCAGACGGTTTTATCCAAAGCGACTTACATTGCTTTATCCTATACATTTTACATAGGTATTTGCAATCCCCTGGGATCGAACCCACAACCTTGCACTGGTAATGCAATGCTCTTACCACTGAGCTACAGGAAAGCTACAGGGGGTACAGGGAACAACTCCAAATCACTTTGCAGCTTTTGTATTTGGTCATTCTTGCAGTTTGGACAGTAATTTATCAGTTTGACTTAATCAGATTGAATTCCGTGTTTGGAATATTCACTGCATATTGAATGCTGTGCTTTGAAGATACATTTAAATTAGTCAGCCATGAGATATTCAGAAATGTATAATGCTATTTAAATGATAGTTTCTATATTTACAATATAAGTAAACGTTTTAAATGTAACAGATTTCTCCTAAAATTAAATTTAAGATATATTGGGCTGGTAGCAAAAACTTAGACTAATCTTAAAGATACAGTTTGTAAAACAGCCGCTAGAGGGCGCACGATCAAAACAACAAATATGGCGTAGCTGGACAAAGTTGTGAAGGACCATGAAATGACTGGGTCTACTGTCTATAACTCGACCGCTTATAGACACCAATCAGACGGGATCGAGAAATCATGTTGGCCGATGAGGTAAAGTAATGAAGTTTTATAAATGTTGCGTATAATTGTGGTCCATAAACAAGTGACTGCTCGAAACAAGCTTAGAGGCTTGCTAGAAGCTAGACACTACTTCCGCACACTTTAAATATCTTCCATTGTAAATTGAAAAAATCATAAAATCCTTATCAAAAGTGACATTAGAACACATATTTATTTAAACGAAGTCAGTAAATATGTTAATACATTTAAACTATACTAAGTATGAGACAAATGCTTTTTAAATTAATTGTTTTTTTTACTAGGGCAATTAATACTTTTTCTTTAGTAACTTTTCAACTAATTGTATGCAGCTGGCACCGGAAGACAAAGATCAGACACGTAAGAGAATCATCTGCCCTTAGTATCCTGAACTAAAGTAAATCCCTGTCAGAAACATATCCTTGTGGGCAGCACATCAACATCAAGCAGCATATAGAAAGCATGAGTTCGAATCCCAACTAAAGATACTTTCCTTTTCCCTTCCTGTCTCTCAGCCTACGGTAATGTCCAATGAATGTGAAAAACAATATCATCATCATCATCATCATGAAAAAACACAACAATAAAATGTTCTCCAGTTTTTCTGCTTTCATGACTCTCTTGTTTCTCATTTGCGTCTACTTTTATTTATACTAAGTAGTTTTAGGAGAAACATCGGAGACACTGTTGATAAGAAAAACAATGAGCAAAAATATTTCCTCTGGGGTGGCATGCGATAGAACCACATTTATCCTGATTTGGTGCCAAATAAATAAGCTGTGTTGTTGGGCTGTTTTTATGAAGCTTAGTGTTTTTTACCAACAAAGACGACTATTTAAAAATAAATAAATTACCTATTTATTGTTAAATGAAGAGCAACACAGAGCGATGAAAATGCGACACACATTTTTACAATTATGACATAAAAGACTTAAGAACAACCATACTATGATAACTATAAGATAAAATATACCTTATATATTTTAAAAAATATTATATGTTTAGTAAATATAGAAAGCTTTTTATGCTTAAGTGCCATTTTACAGGGCATCAATTCAAATTGTAATGTTTCCATTGGGGTTTCCATGGAATTGTGCATTGAAAACCTGGATCCACAAAGATGCACATAAATTCTGTAAATGCTCATAAAAAATGTATGTGCACAACTGAGTTAGATAATAAGACAAAATAGTCACGTGACTGCCTCCGATATTATTACAATACCATCCCAGTACCTCCTGAGGATGTCTCATTTAGTCATTCACTCATGTTCTAAGGACGTCCCAGAAACGCTGTGGTCACATCCTCAAATAATGTAATAAATCCCATGGAATGTTGGGGACAGGTCTTTTGAGTCAGCCTCGTAAGGAAGAACGTGGATGGACGAGCCGCAGTGACTTCTGGGTCTTCAAGCAGATTCTGTAGGCGCTCAAGGCTGCATATGATGCATCTCTGATATCGAGAACACATTCGGGTACTTTGATGCGTTCTCTGTTCTTTAGTATTGGAAATGAACTTTGACGGTATTTATGATGTAGAGCGAGAACACTAGGACACAAGACCACTGAATAACGCATATTGAGAAACGGCCTAAGTCCCTGTGAACCGGAAGTTGTGATCGTTTTTATTTCAAGTTTCTGACGCATTCTGAGTGATATGGGGGCATTTTCCAAATGGTATTTATGCGCCCTTGTAGGGCCCTTGGCAAAGGCAGGCGTTGCATTTTGAAATGGAACTGGCAGCAGACTGAAGGTGAGAGGGGAGGAGTTAACGTCTCTCTTTTTTCCCTTTTTTTATTGATATATTTGAAGCTTACCTATGAAGCAATAAATATGGTTAAAAATGTTATGAGTCTCATTGACTAACTTAATTTTTTACAGTGTGTCTCTTCTCCTACTCATAACTTAGGCCACATGCTTTTTCTTATATTGACTCGTAGTCTCTCTCTACACTCATGTGAAGTTTTCCATGCAGGTATTTCTGATCACTGTTCTGTATTATTTGAACCTGCAGTCCCATATGTTCAGCCCATCCTCTCGCAGCCTGTATGTAGCTCTCGTGTATTTCACGCCACTACTGCACTACTGCTCCGCTGAAGCCTAGATAGCGGCAAGCTAGATCTAATCCTCATCCTTGGCTTAATGCTTCTACCCGTGCGCTCAGAAAAGAGTGCAGGAGGTGTGAACGCACGTGGAAAAAGGATGGGCTTCATGTTTCTTATCAAATTTTAAAAGATTGTCTAATCACCTATCAAAGGTCTGTCAGTAAGGCAAAATCTCAATATTATTCTAATTTGATTGCCATGAATGTAAACAGGCCAAAAGTTATTTTAAACACTATATACTCAGTTCTTAATCCAGCCACTTGCACGGCTCCTGTTGGCAATCTCGAGACCTGCACAGAATTCTTAGGTTTCTTTGTGCCCCTGATATGCTAGGATCTCTTATAGCAACTTCATTAGTTTTAAACCAATAAGATGAAATGTACATATTGCCAATCCAAATATACTGCCAGGCTGTTTGCTTAGAGAAGTGTTGGACACCATTAGCCGTGCCCCTTTAACTATTATTTACTGCTCCTTGACTAGTGCCGTTTTCCCAGAGTCTTTTAAAGGGTAGGTAGCATATGGTTTTTAAGGTCCTACTTTGGTTTATGGAGTGTCCAACAACAAGTTTATGAAAATACAATGCGTAAAAACACTCTAATCTCGTAATAATAGCCAGTTATTCGTACTTTACCTCTTGACTGACTCTCAAATGATTCGTTCCGCGATTCATCCGTCTTGACCCCGCCTACCCGATAACATTGTGTAATTTGATTGGTCAGATGGTGTAGTCTGTTGTTATTGGTCAAACGCGTTCATCATTTGTCGCAAATGGAACCCAACTATCATCATTACGGGATTACGGTTTACATGTGGTTGGATGTCATGTATATTATATGTGTAGCTAGAGATGACGGCGATTTTACCAATTTGAGCCCGAGTCTGAAAAGGAAGCATCAGAAGACGCTTATCCTCAACGAGCTAATCCACAACAAACACCACCACGACTGGAGCAGGATGTTTGTCAGTGGCAAGTGACAACACCTGTCATAAAAACTCCCAGTGTGACAACATGCATGTTGTGCTTTTGCTCATCAATGAAATAAAATATATTTTTTTCTCAAAATAATGTTAATACGTTAGCAGTACTATTATTTCGATTTCGCGGTATCACGGTACATAGAGCATTTCAGGAAGTCGACGTTATGAGAAATTATATATATGAAACCCAAATATATCTATATAGGTGCACATACGGCAAATGTGTCAAAATGCAAAGTTAATAGCAATATAAACAAACTGTAACACCCCAGAAATAACGGTACATACTAATGTTAGCGTTATATGCATTAGCTAAACACATGTAACGGGGACGACGAATGCAGTATTCTATGTATGTTACTGTACAGAGGTTAAGTTCAGCCTAGGTTCGGCTCTGGGAGGATTTAAGAGTAAAAGAGTGGGCCACATCAATTTAAAGTAATTATCAGCCGGCAATTTTATTTGCAATAATTCACATTCAATATTTATTCTCACAATTAACTCTTTGTTTGGTTTCCACTCAACACTATGAACCAACAACAAAATGATTCATATCAAACCCGAAGTTGAATGTGAATACCAAAAATGAAATAAAACGAAACAAAATGTCTCAATTTGTTCTGGATCCTTTGTAAAGTGCTCAAATGTCCATATGAATAAAACTCAAAAGTCCATGTGTTAAGCTCCAATGGTCATGTGTGGGTAAAGAGCTTCAATGTCTTAGTGTGTAAAGGCCTTTTGTGTGTTGCTACCCGGGTAGTATGTATGTGCTTAGCTCTCTTGTGTGCATCCGTGATGGACCGCGATGATTCTTTGAGTGGCAGATCAGGGTCTGGCTCGCCGTTCAAATAGGTCACTCAAATTGAATCAGCCCTCCAAAAAAAAAATCTGCATAAAACAATGCAGTCACATTAAACATTTTTTAATTATAAACAATTTTTTCACCGACATCTTTCTATTAACTGCACAAAATGTCCGTTATTACCAGTGTTAATTCAACACGTGACAATATAAGTGCAAATAAACAGCTTAAACGCATAAAAGTATTCAATATGCAATATATATCTCTCTCATTTTAATATTTCGTTAGTTGTACAACATTTCTTTTTCTCCATTGTCTGCATTTATAATACTTGTAGAAAATAAAATAATTTAACTAAACAGTTAACTAGCGTTATACACGGATAGATTTGACTCCGTATCAATTTTACCTTATAAACATACAAAAATACATTCTAAAACATAATATATATCTCTGTATATATCTCTGATTGGCTTTAGGACACATATAAAGAAAAAGGAATATCAATTTGAAAGTTAAAGTAATGCATAAGCAAAACTCACCAGAGTTCGTGCAAAAGAAAAACCAGTCACCAAAAGCATTGACCGGTTGTTTTCCTCAGCAACAGGATAGATAAACTACCTTGAACCGAAGAAAAAAATGAAAATTAGATCGTCTTTTGCAGCTACACGCTAACCTCGTGGCGTGCGTACATATCCAGCAGGCTTCTTCATCTGATTTTTAACATACGTCGACTCTCAAAATACCACGGCATTAACCACCCTCTAGAGGTTAATGATAGTAGTGCACTTAAAATACAGAACTTCCTTTTATGGTATAAAATCAACCGTAGTTACAATTAAATATGCTTTAGGACTAGGAATAAAGGAAACTATGAATGTTAAATTCGAAAGGGTTACACACAGATATAAGGTGCGAAAATATTTCTTGAAGATAAGACAAAAGTCACACTTACAGGTTGTGATTCGGTGGAGCTAACAGGTCCAAATAGAGTTGGTATTCCCCCTCTTTCAATGATAGTCGTTTCACATACCCTGCAGTGAACGCGCCAAGATTATTAAACCAATCTTCGGCGAAATGACGCGCGCACAGTAAAACCCTGGGGTTATACTCCTTTGGTATCGTTTGAAAAAGGAATTGTAACCATTTTTCCCTCAGACGTTCTTCCTTTGGTAGTTGAAAAAAGACGGATTTTGTTTCACACCCTAGAATACAAGCTCTAGACATGATACACAAGTATCACGAACGAGCGACAGTGTTTGGGGGAGGAGAAATAAGTTTTCGCATCAGTCTCAGCAAAACGTAGACGGGGACTATGCATAGTGACGTAGATATGCGTCCACGACTCGTTTGCGTGATTGAGAGTCGACTCCCATTTTTACAAGCAAATAACTTTGTTATTTATTCACTTTCGGACTTACAACTTGGCAGACAGCTTACTTTCGAACACGGCAACATAACAGACTGCATGAAACGTAATTTTCATGTTCCCTTTCTGTCGGTCTCTCGACGTTGTGTCGAGAACGACAGATGGGGTTCGCCCTTGAGAACCAATCAACTCTGACTACTATAGAAAATGGCAATGAAATTTGGCGAATGAAATTTGGCGAATGAAATTTGGCGAATGAAATTTGCATGCCGGGCTCCGCCTTCGGATATCCGGTATAAAAGGAAGCCGGCGTGCAGTATTCATTTACCTTTTGTTCTTCAGAGCCTTCGCTCATGAGTACAACTCAGGATTCAAAATCCTCTACAACTACACTGCTGGTGCTACGACGTGTTGCAGCGTATAGTCCCTACCTGCAGCGACCTTCCCCTGGGCGTCTCGGCGGTTCCGGAGGTGTTAGAGATTTTCTAAAAAGTCCTTTTCAGGACTGACTGAGCATTCTCCAGCGCGGCATGTCCCGCTGTTCTCTTGGGTGCGGCACCCTCATCGAGGAGGGGGATGGACACGATCGCTGCATTAGGTGTCTGGGCGTCCAGCACACTGAAGCAGCGTTCGTTGACACATCTGCCCGCACTGCGGTCACGGGTGGCTGTCTTCCTACGGGAACCAGCCACCATTTCGTCTGCTACCTGGGCTGTGACATCTGTGGCTACGGCCCCGATGACCACCCACGTTAGCAGCGTTAGTGATATGGGGAACTCTGCGAACGTAAACCCGCCAGCCAAGTGCTCACGGGCCGATTGCACCCCGATTCACTCTTCTAAACGTTCCCCAACCGGCGGTGGCATACTGTCCGGATCCTCAGGCACACACTCGGAAACGATGTGTGATGTAGATGAGATGTCGCTCGCAGCATCGGAGGGAGACTGGCATCCGACTCTGACGAATCCGAGCTCCACCCCCAGGGTCGAGTTCAAGAGGAAGCAGAAGTGATGTCATCCGTGCTAACCCGGGGATGCGTGGTTCCTAAGGTCGGAGCGCGGTGCAAACCGCGCCCACCCCGGGTGCCATGTTTTTCCCGGTAGTGCATGAGGAGCTGTGTAAAACTTGGAACGCTCCACGGACCGTTCCAGTGAAACCAGCTCCGGCTCCCTTACTTCCCTCGATGGTGGGGCAGCCAAGGACTACGTCGAGATCCCCCGGGTGGAACGCCCGCCCACGGTGCACCTGTGCCGCGGACGGCTACCACCTGGGGGGAATCGGCCACACCTACCGCCCAAAGTCGAGGACTGTGCTCAGGAGTTTTTGACCGTGAAGCAGACAGTGGCAATAAGCCCCATTTTTTCACGCCGCGACTCGGCCGCCTGGAGGCCATCCGAGATCCCGCGTGACGTCTGCTTCCCTTCAACCTAGGACCCCTTCGACATCGGCTCCGGTTCCTGTGCCCCCACAGGCGGCACCCCGGTAGCAGAGGTCGAGGGGGAAACCTCCACCCCGTCAGCAACCTTCTCGCGAGAAGGGACACTGACGGGAAGACCCCACGGAGGACAACATCGGGCCCGAACCTTCACAGCCACGGCTCTGATCGGTCGGTACGGGACGACTCCTGCCTCGTCACCAAAGCCGGGCCCTTGGCAGGGCCTGGCGCCCACTTACTCGCAGAGTTTTTCCGTTCTCCCCGGGTGTACTTACAGCCGATCGCACACTCCACTGGACTGTCCTCGGCGAACCGACCTCACACCCTGGCGAGGTGTGAGGTCGTACACATACGACAGCTGTCACCACTCTCAAACCGACAGTGCGTGCCATTGTCCCGCTAGGCAGGTAGAAAGGCGGAGCCAACCTCCCCTCCGGAGACCCCCCGCGACAGATGGTTAGCTCCGCCAGCCGACGAACCACCTCCTGTGGGAATGATGAAGCAGACCGTCCCCTTGGTCACCCTGTCACAGTCCCTGGGAGCTCGAGAGCTGCCCACACTGTCTCGCTGGCCTTGCGGGCTGTCCGTCTTGGTTACTCGATCCAGTTCACCAGAGACTCTCCCAAGTTTCAGGGCATCATCTCTCCCTCTGTCAGAGGCAGGGACGCCTCCGTACTTCGGGTAGAGGTCACCACCCTTCTGGCAAAACAGGCATCGAGTTGAGAGACCGACACAACGTCGAGAGACCGACAGAAAGGGAACGTCTTGGTTACGTATGTAACCTCAGTTCCCTGATGGAGGGAACGAGACGTTGTGTCCCTTATGCCACAAACACGTATCGTATTCTGCTGCAGTTGTGAGAAGCTCTCAGGCTCTTCAGAACAAGAGGTTAATGAATAATGCACGCCGGCTTCCTTTTATACCGGATATCCGGGGGCGGAGCCCGGCATGCAAATTTCATTCGCCAAATTTCATTGGCGTTTTCTATAGTAGTCAGAGTTGATTAGTTCTCAAGGGCGAACCCCATCTGTCGTTCTCGACACAACGTCTCGTTCCCTCCATCAGCGAACTGAGGTTACATACGTAACCAAGACGATCTCATGCTACGTACTCTTTAAACATGCTTCTGTACAGCCACGGTTGAAAAGATCTCATTTCGATCTATCCGTTCTTAGCAAATACCGGCCGATTTCTAGACTTCCATTATCTCTAAGGTTTTAGAGAAAGCAGTGCTTTCACAGTTTACTTCTTACCAGGATGCTTTTAACATTCTGGATAAGTTCCAATCTGGTTTTAGAGCACTACATAGTACAGAGTCGGCCTTGCTCAAAGTTACAAATGATCTATTGTTGTCCATTGATTACGGGTCATCTGGCATTCTGATACTGTTAGATTTGAGTGCAGCCTTTGACACTATTGACCATGACATCCTCTTGATGTGCTTCAAGACACGGCATTAAGGTGTTTCACCTCTTATTTAAAGGGTAGGACTTTTTCAGTTAATAGCGGGTCGTTCATCTCACCTTCTGCGTCCATCCCTTAATGGTGTTCCTCGGGGTTTCATTCTTGGCCCTTTATTGTTCTCGCTCCACACGCTTGCCCTAGGCTCCATTCTCCAAAAATATAATATTAACTATCATTGCTACGCCGATAACATGAAAATGACTCTTCTCTGTAACTTCGTGTCTCGTGTTCTGACGAAGTAAGAAGATGGATGGCTTATAATTTTTTGCAGCTAAACACTGACAAAACTGAGGTGCTTTTGCTTGGCCACGCTGCACTCTTACAAGTAGGTAAGGTTCCCTTAGTGATAACATACAACACCATGTAAAAAATCTAGTGGTCAGTGACAAGCATGTAAACAATAGGGTAGTAAAGAATAGCTTTCTCCACCTCAGATCTGTCGCGAAAGTAAAACATTTTCTTTCTCGAAAAGTTCTTGAAAGAGTTATGCATGCACTAATCTCTTCTAGGCTCGACTATTGTAACTGTAGAACTTTCCACCAGGTGTACCTGTTGTTTGTATGTACTGTATTTTATACCTCCCATTCTTAATTTTGATCTTTGCTGCTTTTTATATAACCTTTTATTGTACAGCACTTTGGATCAATGATAGTTGTGTTTAAGTTGTGCTCTATAAATTGACTTGACTTACAATATCATAATCATCATTAAACACATTAAACAAAGAGAGAAAAATTTAAAAGAAATACATTCCTCCTTCCTATATGGACAAAATCACATACACACACAAAAAAAATTAATCAAAACAAAAAAACATTAAGTATAATAATAAAATAAAACATTGTAGGTAAGAGCAGGGATATTAATTAAAAAAAAATCTCCATAAATCTGAACAGCTCGTGAGTCTTTGTTTATAAGCAAAGGAGATTTTTTAAAGTCTCCATTTCTAACAAAAACTAATTACAACTAAGCACAGAATTTTCAAACTTTTTCTATGAATATTATATTTACAATGTAAAATATAGAAGTTCACCACAAATCAAACATTTTACATTCATTAGTATATGAACACCTTTAAGACACAACATAAAAAACTATTTTTGGGGGGCATATAAAAAGGAGCTAACATCAGACAAATTTTTTGAGATACATCACATTTATAAAATAAATGATCAAGGTGTTAACCTCTGCTCTGGTCAAGCCATCTAACTGACGTTATCTGAGATAGCCACTAGAGGGCGGAAGCGCTTATTCAGATATAAAGGTGCCAAAGACATCATTGATATAATATGTTAAATTGTTCTCTGATATCTACATAGAAGGTATGTGGAGTTATTAAGAGCAAGAATGATCCAGAAACGGTTTTACATGTCCATTAACTACCCTAGGATTTGTCCAAGGTCTGTCATTACCTTATGTGGAAGGGCATGAATATTGATGTTGAGCTCTGCTCTGATTGCCCACTTCTTGCATCAGTATCAAAACGCTGAGTGAAGCCTGCTCAATTTTGTCCCAGGTTGTGCTGCGGACTGCAAATGCAATGTAAACAAATATAAACAAGGCTAAAGGGGCATATAAAGTCGCACTACACAAATCAGATGCGGCAGACTTTATAACTGTGCAGCTCTCACTGTTTAAAGAAGACGCTCAGCTTGAGTAGATCCGCCTGACTTTATAACTGTATAAAGAAGACGCCGGTCTGCACAGCTTGCGTTGTATAAAGAAGACGCGCATGAGTTTATAAATGATAAGCTCACACTGTACAGATGACACACACCAGACTTGATAACTGCACAGGTCACGCTGTTTAAAGAAGACGTGTATATGCAACATTGGGGGCGTACAACCTGACTTTAACGTCACAGTCGGTGTTTTGTTTGGATTGGCCTCTTTTTCAGTGGTCTTTTGCATGCACTAGAAGGAGAAAACAATAGTGTTTAAGGCCCACGATGTGTCATTTCAATGTCATACTGTATCTCTTATCATTCATCTATGCCTTGCTAAATACAGTTTTCATTCTATGGCACCTTTAAGATTACGCATGAATTTAAAAATAATTAGTTCATTGGGAAGTACTCATTACTTAATCGTAATCGTGGGGATGTTATCACCACGTCCCAACAATGTCCATTGTTACTTTGTCATGACGAATATGGGATAAACAAAGTTACGTTAAGGAAACGTTATTTGGTACATTGAATATGGTCTGGTCCAGATACGTTGTCACAATGTAACTGTGTTAATTGGGATGTTATATAGAGTTTTGTCCAAACAGCTGCTACAGCATTAAGCAATCCCTGATGACAACTACAATGATTAATTAATAAACTACATGGATTACTTACCCTGAAGAAGGTGACCTCTGTTTATCTTCAGAACACAAACTAAGAAAGTTTTGATGAGTTCCGGGACTCTTCTGACTCCCCCCATAGACAGAAACAAACTGACATTCAAAGCGCAGAAGTTACAATCTTTGCTTTACTAATGTAGAAATCAAATGTGTGTTTGAAAGGATGTGTCCCATCACAGACTGACATGCTGTTTGATTTCAATGTATGGAGATGGATTGATTTGCATTATCAGTAGAGCTCTAAACTACAACTCCCATCATTCCACATTCAACGCCTACGTAGTTATTCTCTCAACCTCTATAGGCGAAAATTATATATTGCACCCTTAAAGGAACAGTTAACCAAAAATGAAATTCTTCCTCGTTCCCCAAGATTTCAGTCTGGACTCAATTTCTTATGATTCTCCAAGCTCCATCACCTGTCCCATGTCTGCAATTATCCACACCTGCACGCGATCTGCCTCAACTTGCCCCCCCCCCTTTAACCTGCCTCTGTTCTACCTTTCATTGTCTGGTCTTGTCTCTTTGAATGTTTTATGTATGTGATGCTTGTTGCAAATTCAATGTCTCCATTCCAGAGGATTTTCTCACAGCCTGACAATAACGTACGTGATATGTGGGATGCAGCATGATAAAAGACAGTAGAACACATTATAATACAAAAAATGTCCATGATGGGTGCTTGTATTATAGATTTGCCACGAATCGCTCAGTCCAAACACCACGGTCGCCACCACAGTACAAAAAGATGTCGTTCTCATGTTGACGCAGGGAAGATATCATACTGGCATTAGAAAGACTGTAGAAAGAGGGATGTCTTATTTATTACATAAAATAAAAGGTCTGTGTAAAGTATAAAAGAAGGATAAAAGACAGGTAGCTGCTAGTTTTACTCTCTTACTCAATGATGAATAAACTAACATTTAATCCAGGGGTCACATGCGTTCCGAACCATAGAGTACGATCCTTACCGATCACGGATCATCCGTGTTTCACCACTGTACCGCAGGGGAGAAGGAGAGGAAATGCGTGATGTAGAGTTGTTTGTCCGTTCACTGCCGCTGTACAAAACATGGCGGCGAATTCAAGTATTCAGTAGTGCCGCTCTGTATGTAAATATAAACAGCCTATTCTAAAGTATTACAAACATAACGGTTCATTGCATAAGGTTTTTGTACATCACTTACAGAAACTTACTGTGTCACTTTTATTTTTCTATCAAATACGTTGATATTAACAGCATGGAACAATATATGTATATACACACGCACGCACACACACATATATATATATATATATTTAGTGCATGTGTGTTCGTGCGTGAGTATGGTAAAACTGAAAAATTGGTATTCAATTTCAAACTAATTTTATATAAAAAAACAAGTAAACACTGTGTTGTCAAATATGATGTTGTGACTTTATCGATGGTCAGTCACTTGAATGTGACAAATATGATAAAAACAAGCTCAAATGGAGTAATGAGGTTTTGACCAGTGAAATTTAGAGCATACCATGTACAGGCAAGCAGGTGAGCCCAAAAGACAAATGTAACAAATTTCATGTTAAAGACACAATATGTAAATTTCGCTGCTAGGGTCGTAAAGCAATAAAGGCATAGCTTGATGATGCTGTGAAGGAAAATTATTGCATTCTCCTCACTGCTGATGCAAATGAATCTGCCAGGACTCAAAAATCATATTTATGGATGACGTAATGAGTGAAAGTTATATAACCATTACTGTGTAATGTAAAGTTGCTTAATATAAAAACAATAGATTAGATGCTACATCTACTACTACCACATTTTTGCATGACACTCACTGTTTGACTGCATGTGGCGCTGCGTATATCAAACGGCATATGACATCAAAATATCACAAAAGTGACAGTAATGGTCAACACTTAACAGCTACAAAACCTGATTAACCCATCTGGAAAAGGCTAAAAAAAGCCCATGTGTCAAGTCAGACTTTGCAACTCTCTCTCCCACTCTCTCTTTTTTAAAGCAGCTGGCATTTAATGCCTGCACTGGAGCCTATTCTGCTATAGAGTGTGAAACTGAGTTTAAAGCCCTGTCTCCTTGATAAATTCCAAGAAAGCTCTGATGTTCAGTTGGTGTCAGTCGACCAGTTTATTACTGCAAATTCCTTTCCATCTTGTTCCTTTTTATTACCAGCAGTAACCAGAGAGACCAAAAAATAAATTTTGGTTACAGTACAACAGGTAAGATGTTTTTTAATAGTTTTATAATTTGATGAAATGTAGGCCAGGCTGATGTGTCCTTTGAGTAAAGTCTTTCCTCTTCAACTCTGGATTCTCCTTTCTCTCTTCTTCACCGATGCCATTCTGATAATGTGGCTCACTATCATACATTAGATTTTCCTAAAATAACCCATTTCCAGGTCTGCAGTACGCTGTCCAATTTCTTCGAACTTTTCTGGTCTCATCTGCTTGGTATCGCTGTTTGTTTTTTACTCGTAGCTGAGTAAGCAGACCTCGGTTTTCATAAAATATCTATCTTAAATTTGCATAAGTTTCATCTACTATATATATATATATATATATATATATGTATAACATACAGTTGCTAATTTCTATCTGTTGTCTACTCCATGGCTGAGTAAATTGACCTTTATCTTGGTGTTACAGTATCAGTATGCAAAAGGTGATATTGTGAGTCTATAAACCATCTAATGATAAAGTTATTATATTTTGATATCTTTCTCATACCTCATGCTGTCACAAGTGTTAGGGAATTGCGCTGTTTTGTTTAAAAGGATCCCAGTATGCTTGGACACTGGCATTTTCTATAGAACTATGAAAAAATGTCATACCTTCTATAAACCTTTAAAAACCTTTTCACCTGGGGTATGTGTAAATATTTAAGTAAAATGAATCGTCAACAGATTGGAGTTTAATATACAAACGGACAGTAGGTGGCAGTATGTGCGCATAACACCTGCCTCCCAGTACCTGAAATCATTAAACGCATTAAATGCATTAAACTAACCTCCTATCAGAATATGTTATACAAAATCAATTATTTAAAACATAGTCATCCATTACTGTCTTTTGTGACACATGAGAGCCGGTTAGGCAAGATAATTTAAGTGTATTTTATCGTGGATAAGATGCATTTCTTTATAGCTAGATGTCTTTTCTATAAATTTGTGTAGATTTTTCGCTTTTCATAATGTGTGCATGTACTGTATGTATGTACAGGTTCTGACGAAATATATCAAAATAAACCAAATCTTTATTTTTTCAACATTTATTTGCACATTGTTTTACAGCACCTAACATCTACATGGGACTAAGTAGTTCTTCAACAGAAAGAAAGCTTTTTAATAATATTTTTGTTGATTTTCATCACTAACGACAACTAAAAATCAGCAAGTCACCATTCGTCATGTTATGGAAAATAGTGACTTTTCACAAGTATGAAATTTCCACACCCCTGCATACATCCTATATTTTTCTATTATATTATTAGGTTACAGAACATCTGACCCAAATATAGATCTGGCGGATCAACTTTTATGTCAGGGGAGTCGAACATTGAGGATTATGTTGAGGACCCTGGGATAAAACCATGTTAAAGATTTGTTTTGGAATGTAATCGATGAACATCTCTTCGAACTCCTGCCATCTGAGATAACTCTGAAACCTGCATGACTGGAATAAGCATCAGGCCAAACCATAGCTAAAGTGAGCATTGGGCCAAAATGGAGCTGGGATAGGATTCAGGCTGAACCAGAGAAACATGAATACGTTAAAATCTGTGAATACTTGATTAAAGAGGTCATTCTAGACTTAAAGTGACCCAAATCTGCCACATGTAGATGATTTTATATTCTCTGAATACTTACAGTACAGACCAGAACTTGAAATAGTTAAAATACAATCGCGCAAGATAATTGAATGCTTCATAA
The DNA here is from genome assembly GCA_008369825.1 of Triplophysa tibetana. Classification (NCBI taxonomy): domain Eukaryota; kingdom Metazoa; phylum Chordata; class Actinopteri; order Cypriniformes; family Nemacheilidae; genus Triplophysa; species Triplophysa tibetana. The sequence goes on along the minus strand of CM017896.1, from coordinate 19,636,915 downwards.
GTTATTAGAAATATTTTTTATGTATACAGAACTTAAAAGGCAGCCAGTGGAGTGCTTGTAAAATTAAGTTGACATGATAATTTGTCTTTGATCGAGTACGCACTCTAGCTGTTGCATTTCAACAAACTGAAGCTTGTTCGATAGTCCTGTGGCATACCCACCCAGAAATGAATTACAGTAATCTATATGTAATGTCATAAAAAGTTTCTCTGCGTCTTAACAAAAAACATGGCTGCAATTTTGAACAATTTTAAAGATGGAGGAATGATGTGCGACACACACTATAGATATGACTGTTAAGTGAGACATTGCTATTAGACATCACACAGCAACCAAATATATTTATATTGTATATGGTAGCCTATTTCGTCAAATAATCAGTCACACTGACTTATTATAATTTACTAGAAGTCACTGGCCTTTCCTTTTTAAAATAATTTATGCAGTCTGTGTCAGGAAGTTGGAGAGAGAACCCATGCGCAGACCACATTAAAAAAAACTTTATTTAACAAAAAATCCATGATGGGGCAAAACAGGAAAATAATCACAGCAAGGGTGAACAAAAAACTCTCAAAACAAAACCCTTACCAAGAGGGGGAAAAACAAAGAAACAAAACCGAAGACAAGATAAATTCATTATTTTAGGGCAGACAAGTGTTGTTTCAGGAACAAGGCAGACTAGATGACCGGGCAGAAGAAGATTACTAATGCAGAGATGGACGGGAAAGAAGGGGGCAAGGCCAAGATGTGACAGGAGCACATAGCACAAAGCAACAACAAAGGCCACGTGCTTCCACACAAAACACAACATGCACAAAAGATTAGGTACTGTCACAACCCTGTAACAAGACCCTAATTATTTCTAAATTTACCATGTAAAGATTTGTAATTCATTATGCATTTATGTTGCTTACTTTTATTAATTAAATACAGCTCACAGAGCCGCGACTCCAGATACGCGGGCAGTATGAAATGCGTGCATCATCCACACTCGCGGCACTAGATTGTGCATCAAGCAAAGCACAAAAGGTGTACACCAATGAAAAGTGACATTTTTATCTCATATGAATAACTGTTTTAAATGTAATGCAGCGAAACAGTCAAGTGACCTCCAAATCACAGTTATGGCACTGCATGCGCGAGTCATTTTTCATGTGATCACAGACATTAGAAACACTGAAGCAGTCATGCATTAAACTGAAATGTGATTAATGATAATGGTCATGTTAAAAACTCACGCAGGGAATCATTATTTACACAGCCATGAAAAGATTCAAGTAGAATTGAAAACATACAATCGCTGAATTAAGAGAAAGAGAGATGCGCTTGCAAAACTGAACATTAATCAGGCACAATATATTTGTCTATGCATTTTCCCGTTATCCTACTTTCTGGGATTGACAGTTTGCAGGATGGTAGCTCACCAGGAACAGGGTTGGAGACCCTTGACCTATTGTATTAAAAGCTGCACTAAGGTGTTGTGAAGTTGAAAGCTTTCCTGTTGATGTTGATTGAGGCTCTATATACCGTTTTTTGGGCAAACATTTTTCAGTATGGTGGCATAGGTTTCTATAGAGTGCCGTGACTAGCATGCCCCCCGGCCAAGTCTCGGCCTTACTATGTGATTTAACATGTTTCAGGAATTCGTCTATGCTTTTCAGAGAACTGGGTTAAATACGCAACCCAGATATTTGTATTATTTCAGTTGTCCTGCGCAAAAAACAATATTCTCCAGCCCTGCCCCTGGAGAGTAAACTTCTGCATACTTTTGTTCCAATCCTATTCCAACACACCTGACTGTCATTTTCAAAAAACCCTGAACATCTTGGTTTGTTCAAGAAAGGTTTGTTTGATTGGGGTCAGAATTCAATTCTGCAGGACAATAGCTCTCCAGGAGCAGGGTTGGAGACCCCTGGCATAATATGAATCTCCAAATACAGTTTACCAAGGAAGGTAGGTGATTAATTACTATTTAGGCTAAATACATTTATTTTCACTAAATAAATAACAATTGGTAATTGATGATAATTAATTTGCAGTATTTGCCAGATTACATACAGTAAATACTGTACATCTAAAACACGTTCTAAGTGTGTTGAAATGGGTCTATGTGAACAGATAGATTCAAAGATAGATATGAATCTAATGATGAAAAAAATCTGAAAGATAGGCAGTGTTATGACATAAATTTTAAGAAAGGCAATAATTCAGCGTGAACAGTTATAAAGTTAAATGTTGTTCAAAGCGTCATAAACGGCATCTATGTTTTTCATTTCAGTGCTGAACTATTCCAAACCTGTATAGATTTCTTTGTTCTGATGAACACAGAGAAAGATATTTCAAAGAATACTTGTAACCAAACAGTTCTTGACCCCATTGACACTTTCATAGTAGGAAAAATGACAATGGTAGTCAAAAGTGCCAAAGAACTGTTTACTGTCTTACATTCTTCAAAATATTTTATTTTCCGTTCAACAGAACCCAAAAATTGTAAAGTAACTATTCCTACTATGGTAGTCCGTGGGGTCCAAGAACTGTTTGGTTATAAGCATTCTTACAAATATCTTTCTCTGTGTTTGTCAGCCTCTGATGAAAGCAATTTATACTGATTTGGAACAACTCTTGAGTTAATGATGACACAATTTCTATATTTGGGTGAACTATACCTTTATTTCGATTATTTGGGGTTGTCTTTTCACAAGGGCCATCATTTTACAGTGTGTCTCAAAAAAAGCCTTACAAAAGCCTTACTGGCATTGACTGCCAAATGACAAATTAAGTCATAAAAATCCAGTAGTAATAAATACTGTAATTCCAAAAAAATACATTTTATCAAGGAAACCAGTAAGTCTGCTGACTATTACTGACATTGCAGGATGCATTTGTGCAAATTCTTCCTCTATTCAGTGTAATTCACACTACCAACAGTAGACTGTGTTATGGTTTCAAAAATAACCACATGATGGCGTCATATACCCATTTATTAAACCTTTAAAACCAGAAAAGATCCTATTTAAGCCATTATGAATTTCACGTCGATTTGCTAAGTAACATTCATTTTGCACGAATTTACCTCTTGCCAAGAAACTCTTAAAACCACAACCGAAACGTTGCAGAAAATCCTCAATAGGCAGTTTTAGATTACTTTTTGCAACACCTGAGCCAGAACCACCACTTGGCATGATAGTCATAAAGAAGACACATTATTTCAAAATGTAATATTTATTTTATCTTGCTGAATTTTATGCAAATAGAAAGAATCTTAACAGCTTGTCTTATAAGCAAGTCAAACAGCTGTATGATAAATACTTGCAAATTTATTTAATCAGTTCATGGTACGTTGCAGGTCAAGAACAATAAATACATATTAAACGTTCAAAATTAAAGTGTCAAACAGTTTTTTTATAAAACAATAAACCTCTGAGCTTTAAGCTTTAATCGATCATACTGTTGTCTACAAACATGAAACGCCCTTGTTTCAAATTCCAATAGATTTTTTTTAATAGGCCCACATCTTTCATCTTAAGAAAATTAGAAAAGTGTTAATTACATTTTATATTGCTTTTAAAAACCAGGGACACATTTTGTCGAGGTCCAAAATCTGAACATTTATGTTCCTGTAGTATTGACTTTTTATTCATTTTAGTTGTTTGTAAACTTTTATTTACAGAGGTTGCATCCACTTGGTGTTAATGTTATACTTCCATTGTGTGAAACTAAAAGATCGTATTTATCATCATCATGTTAAATAAGAACGCGTTTATCAAGCCAGTCTACTCTTCGACAATGGCTTCCTCTAGTGTATAAATAACGGAAGTGCATTTCTAGACAACATTGTGTATTAATGATAGTTGCCACTAAATGATGAGATAACTCAAAGCATTAACTAAACCCCAGTCTGGATTTTATCTGATATAAGGACACCTCGTGAGCTGTGCATTATTTTAATTGGAGTGGGATTTATGATCTAACAGGCTGTCTAAAAACAGAATGCATTCTGTCACAACAAAACTGTTTAAAATAATTGAAGCTTTGACACTTTATCTTTTTGACCTGAAGAGCATGTTATGAAAATGTATTTACAAAGAGCAAAAGGCATTGTTATTGTCTTGTAAATAAAAATGTATGTGTGTTTATCAGAATGGTCCAGCCATGTAAGACCATAATAATCACCATAGACATTTTTGAAATTCCTAAGAGGCGGTACAGTAGATATTTTAGTAGAGAGGCTACACTATTAAGTTGGGTCGCGCTGTATTAGAGATAAGAATGCAAAACACTTTCTTTCCGGAAAAAAAGAGCATCCCAGGGGAAATCTGGAAGTGAGACAGTAGGGCTACAACCTATTGATCAGCCCGCACATGTATCCTTACAGCCTCATTTTCATTTGTGTCAATTAATTTGGTAATTGACTAAAGTCTATTAGTCGCAGTCCAACAATTGTTATAGCCATGTCAATTATCAATAGTTGTCATTCATTCATTTAACACGCAGAGGAAGGTTTTATCCTCAAGCGCTACACTGTCACACAGGAATTCCTGTATTTCGTTGTTACACCGCCAGTTTAATTCATTAGAATTTAGCTACAGAAGTGAAATTACTATCAAATACGACCAAACACGTAAGGTGACACATGGACTAATTCAACGTATTTAGAAAAAATGTAATCTACATTTGAATGACAGGTATGATCAGAACCACACACGCTTATAATGAATTATCAAATAAATAAAAACAAAGAAAGAATGAAAATAGAAGTTTCATGGCTGAGAGAAAGAGGCCCGTTCAGCGAGGCAAACCGCAGCTACATCGGGCTGCTTTTCATGGCGATTGACTCGCCTGACCGCAAACTCACGCTGTGAGGGATCTTCAAGTTCATCGCTGAGAGGTTTCCTGTCTATCGAGACAAATCCAAGAAATTGCACAGTAGCCTACCATCGACATGGACACTAACTAGACCCAAAGAAGTCTGGATAAACCCTATATGCGCACACATTGTCTTTTGTGAAATTGTGTTCTTATACACGTGCTTTTTGCTTTTTAATTTACAATGGTACACAAAATAATACATTTAAATCTTTCAGATATGATAGCGTTTACGGAGGGATGTGCATTCATTTTAGGCTACTGGAATTAATCGTACAAACAAAATAATACAAACTATATTTAATTTCACAACCTGCCCCACACACGTCACCAGCATTTGTATTTAAAATTATTTTACCGTTGTTAAAAACTCCCTGGTTGAGAGAGAAACAAAATCTGTTTGTTGATTTTGAGACAAAATGTGCTCCTTCTCGGATCTAGACAAAAAATAGAATAAATTGCGGTTTATGTCAGTTTGGATGTGTCTTGATTTAATTAAAATGTGTGATTTATTACATATATTATATATATGCTGTTTGAAGGTCTGTGAATGCAGAACTAACGATGACTCTTACATAAATTCATTTATTGTCAGGCGGGAAACTGAAGTCGCGTAAGGCTGCTTTCCAGACACCTCGGATTTAGGATATTTCCCACTTTATGCCGGAAATAATTTCTAGAACGGCGCTCTTTTAACATGTTAATAAATACTGTTAACGTTACTAAATCATAGATACATTTATGTTTTAATGTGACTTACCACTTCTAATATGCTATCACTAAATCCTGACATTCCGTGGCTGAGGTGGAAAATATCAGAAAGGTTGCCTGGAACGCAGCATAAAACACTCGCCTGAACGAGTGTATGACACAACAGTCGCTTTGGCAAAGCAACCAGTTAAACCTGACCTCTGAAATATAGAATTCAAGATCAAGTGTGCAAGTCCTGAATCACAACCAGATTATTTTTAACTGGATTTCTCGGACACTTACGGATGTCAGATGCTCGTCGGGCGCTTGAATATGATGTAATATCTCAACTGCCCGTTTACACACTTTACCAGTGACTTCTCACAAGAGAAGCACATTCTCAGCTCTTTTAGAAGAGATAGGAGTACAGATTTTAATACTTTGGCGTTAAATCCACATTCATAAATTACCTTAGAACATTTAAATAGAAACATTAGAAATAATTAAGCTAGACAACAAAAGCCATGGCAAAGGCAACGAAATGTAGTTGGCTATATCAAAATTTCTACTGTAAATCGAGCTATTGTGGGCTTTACAGACCCTTTGATTCGTTCACGCTGTTTACCAAGATGCACTGTGTCTTACATACTAATTAATGATATAAATATATTCCTTTTATCCGGTTTATTTCAAAGAGATCAACATGAACATGTTTGACACTTCAGTTGTCAAAAAATGGCCTCTCGGCCGATTCATCCAGGCACAAATTCTAGTTTGACCTGTGATGGACCCGTTCCAGTAATGCTGCAGGAGACCTCTGTGCTCTCCGTTATTGATTTTGGAAATGGGGAGGGGAGGTTCATGGGTTGAAGCTCGAGCAGCCCCTCATCATCACTCCCGACAGCCCCTGTGGCACCCAGCTACCCACAGTGGGAGGTGAACCCCCTGCTCTGAGACGAACCTGCCAAGACTATCAAAAAGAAGAGATTAAGGGTAAAAAATATTGAGCGAATGAATGTGTAAGAGAAAGATAAAATGATAAGAGGAACAAAGAGATGCAGGAAAGGTAAAATCCTAGCATTTAGAAGTCCTGATCAGTTAGTCCCCTAAGGTGCATTTCTTAATGAGACTTGCACAAAAGGCATCAGCAGAGAGACAGAGAGAGTTTGAGAGGGATAGGTTTCATTTTCCTTTCCTTCAAAATGAGATATTATATGGCACATGAGGTCGGATTCGAGACGTGGGATCGAACGTAAGCATGTTCAGTGGGTGGCTGAGGAAGGCCTTATTAATTAAACCTCGGGGAGTTGTGTGCATTTGAATGTCATAGAAATAGCGGCCACAGCAGGAAGAGAGAGTGGGTACAGAAACATGTTGAGTATGCATTAAGGCGAGAGAGATCAAGTTGAAGAAACGCTGCCTCTGCATGCTAATTTACACACGGCTATCCCCGCATGCGCATGGCAGTCCTCTTCGTAACGTTTCCTCTAAGTTTTTAATGCTTGTCATTAGCTACGTTATGCTTGAGGACAGGGACTAGAAACTAGCAAATTTACATGGGACAAATATTGACAATAGCGTGCTCTCGAGTATTCAAAGAAGAGCCAAACTACATTAACGCATGGTAATTAACCACAGGGGCCCACAGATCCAGGGTGGCAGATAAATTGGTCCCCGAGTTGCTTAGGACAGAGTCTTGAGCTAATCCTTCATTACAAAAAGATAAATGCAAACGACATCATTAGCATAAAACTGATAAGAAGTTGAATTCTTCTAGTTAATTTTTGGACGGATGGCTTTACTCGGTTTCTAATTGCAGGCAAAGGGAAAATGAGTGAAAAGGGGAAAAAACAATGGAACAGTAAAATCATATAAAAAAATGGTTTCTTACATTATTTGTACTAGGCCAGATCAGAATCATATTTCAACCAAACATTTTAAAACATATCTGTATTTATGTCAATGAAATAAAAACTTGAGTACAAAAAATCCAGCAGGGAAACACCACTGTAAAAATGTTGTTGCTTTTTGTTGGTTCAAGACATAGTTTACCCAAAAATGACATGAAAGTTTACCCATTTACCTGATGTCATTTAATACCTCTATAAATGACTTTGTTCTGATAAACACAGAGAAAGATATTTTGATAAATGTTAGCATTGCCTACCATAGTAGGAAAAATTTAATGGTAGTCAAACTGTTTGGTTTCCGAAATTCTTAAATGATGTGTTCAACAGAACAAAAAATATACAATATTGTTTTTTCTACTATGGTAGTGGATGATGTCACAGAACTGAAAATTGCTAACATTCTCCCAGATATCTTTCTTTGGTTAACTCAATGAATTTGTTGCAAACTAATATGAGGCAACCAAGTATCTTATTTTTCTGTGTTGATCCAACATTTTGTTACAGTGCAACATACATTTTGAAAAACATATCAATATTTTGAAATTACGTTTTCAAAATTTCATATGTTGAATTTATAAAACTGCAGTATTTGATGCTACTCAGTTAAGAATTGTAGACCATTTTTAATCATTACCCAGATATTTGAACATCAAGGGTGGCATGGATTTATACGGCACCTATGTTGCGCCACATCCCTGCATATGATAATATAATGATTAATAATTCTGAAAATATTTTGAAACAATATCTGTTAATTTCTGTCCTTGAAAACGTCCTTCATGAAATAGATTTTCCTTGATTACAATTAACCCGGTTGAGCCACGACAAGTTCCTAAAACATCTAAACATCTAGAAATTCTATAAAACATATGACATACTGTCTACCTCAAGTTTAAATCAGGTAATATCAAATCGTACGATAACTGATAATTCTAACAATTCTAATTGTTAAAAACAATCCTACCCCAAAGATTTATTTAAGTAACTGCAAAAGAATGAGAGAAAAAGTGTATCGACGGAATGCACATTTTTATTTTTCAGTCAGAAATACTTTTAAGGCATTTCTCTGTAGGATGAAAATAATTTTATGAAAATTATGCAATTTTAGCACCTTGATTGAGTGAACTCCTAAACTATCGTTGTTTTGTTTGTTTGGGTCCGACGTACATACGTGTCTAAAACATTGTACATTCAAATCATCAAGCTCACAATAATTTATACTTCCTTAAACACCAGCTCGATAATAATCTATTTTGCTTCTCATTAAAGTCAGTTGTGATTTCCGCAATGTGGAAATGTAAAAAAAAACAGAAAACGATGCAAGTCTTGCATCATTTTATCGGTGTGCAAACAAATGTTATTTTTTTTGGAGGCGAATCAATGCATTGAATTATTTAGCCCAAGAATAAATCTGTTTGTTCTCGGAGGCACAAGACTACAAGGATGTAGGAGCAGAGCAACGGGTGGAGTGCTGCATAGACAAGGGCCATCCACTGCCAAGCAGGGCACACACTCCATCTTACAGACTCCAGCTCCCCCCTGTCTTTTTTCCGCTGGTCAGGCGTTTTTGCTGACTGCAGCTTGCAGTGCAGCCAGTTCCTCTGTCAGCACTTTGCCTTCCTTCATCTTCACCAGCATGGCGTCCATCAGCAGGCCTGCAGAGGGGATCTGGGGAGAGAGAGGAGAGGGGAAGGAAAAGAAAAACCTGTCAAAAAGTACAGTGAGGCTTTTTTGCTTGGCGTTTTTTGACACCAGACAGTTTCTCCGGGGTGTCTTTGGCTTTGATGACGATTCTCGACTTTGGACTTCATGTGATTAATTATGACAGGGAACAAATTCAAGGAACAGGTCGCTGAGGCGCGAATATTTTCTGGAAAAACATTAAATCACATTTTCTCAAATAGTAAATGGGATTGTTTTGAGGTTTGATCTGCCAGCGTGCCACTCACAGCCTGACACCGTTCTAAGTGATGCAACGATTGAGAAAGTAATGTTAAATTGTGTGTGTGTGTTATAAACTAAAGCCAGGCGTGAAGGATGTGTTAACATAAACTATGACGTAGCTTTCTTCTTTCCCCAAATCCGTCTCAAGGACACTGTGGTAATTAGCATTGGGGGATCAAAAGGCGGCATGATCCATAAATATTGGGAAAAAAAGCTAAACTAATAGACTCACACTAAAATGTCGTTTTAATATTCCACATTGAGCGGTTGTGCACACACAAAGATTCTTTATTTGCCTCATTCTAACTGAAATGGAGATCCGGCGTGTTAACCCAAGTGCAAATGTATTTAGGTAGCTGTCCTAAAATAGACGCAGATCCGCATCCCAAATGAAGAGGAAAAAAGTCCAAAGGGAGAAAAGTGTGTCTCATTAGGGAGAGAGGGAGAGCAGTGTTTACCCCAGGGCAGGTGTAAGATTGGAGTATAACCCAGTGTCTGTGCTGACTTCATCAAAAGCGCGCTTGAGCTGCACTAAACTTCACATACACAAGAAATGGCTTCGAGGGCTCCAGCAAAGGAATGCCATATTTAATTATGCTTAAAAAGGTGTAATTTTATGGGATGGTGTAGAAGCTATCTGATGCCACGCTAGCCTGGGAGGCCCGAGTCACATCTTGGCTGTTCTCTCTCGAACAGGCCCACAGGGATGGCAAACTCAGTCATTATCATGTAACAGCTGCTTTAGCAGGTAATCTTCTCCCTTTAGACAGCCCTAGTGAGCTGTTCACTATTCAGCAAAGCTCTCTTTTGGGCTGTGTTTTCATTAACACGCCCAGGAGTTGATTCTGAATCGACTGGCCTGGCCTGGCCTGAGGAGAAGTGTGAAAAACCCCGGCAACAATATGAAGGTGTTTTATAGTCCAATTAAGTGACGCTAGTTTCATAGAGTGTGAAGATGCCTGGGGCGAAGCTACAGGCCTAGTCACAATACACTCTGAGCTTTATCTCGCTAAGACACACACTCACACCATAAGACGCTCTCTCTAAATGGATTGATCAGGCTCCTTTTGTTATCAGCATTAAGAGCGCCCTTCGTGGGGCCAATCGGAGTGCAAATCAGGATGGGATGTGTGAAAGGAAGGTTGTGACGGCACCGACGTGTGTTGGTAAATTAATAATAAAAAGTGTTTAAGTTTGGCTTCGGGGAGGAGGCAATAGAAGTGACAATAAACATCTTCGATCTTAAATACCACTTTAATGGCACGCGCTCAATACACTTCCAAGAGAAATATGTCTAACAAAAACTGATTATGAAATTTCTTTTTATTTTAAAACTCTAGTTGTTAAATAATAATAAACAGATAATATGATAAGTTTAAATCTATTTAAGGCAGATATTTTTCAGAAATTTCATGCACAAAAAACAAAACAAAAAACAAAGGTTGTGCCCATAGTAATAGCTCAGATATATCAATATGTCAATAATTTCATGGTTTAAATATCCACTTGAATTCTCTCTTCTTTTTTGCGAATTTTAAAAGCACGGAACACTTCCATAGTCAGGTGAACTGTCACATCCATAACGGTCCATATTCCTCATTAAACTATTGTTCTATAAAGAGCCATTTTGTTCTCTTCTCCATTTGGTGGGTATTATGTTTCTGGTCTGCACATTCTATTCACAAAAAAACTGCAAAGGGCGTTTTTTTTGTCACATGCATAACACATACATTTTTTCCTCTTTAAAAATAGAAAACTCGCATGTAGTCTGATTGTTTTCTGACGTTGGATTTCTGAGATTTATATTTCTAATCTATAGTTTTGTCTGAAATCGTCACATCCATAACACTGGAATTGCCCATCTGGCACACTCAAAAAATGGCAAGTATATGTGTAGTGTGTGAGTTATGAAATATTTTAAATCTCATTTTAAGCACTGTTGCTTCCTGCCAGCAGAACCTCCCAAACCGCCACTGACTATTTTTAATGCCACTTGACAAATTCTCGCCCATCTAGGCCACTGCGGAGTGCCGATGAAAAACATAGCCTTCTATGATCACAGAAGAATATAAAGCTTTCTGATCTTTGATCTTCACCCGTTTAATTTGAAATCAAAATGATTGAACGTGGGAATAACAAAAACATACACACACAACAACCAAAACACCCAAGACCTACTAAAGTCTGCATTTGATTAGAAGATAATGAATGTGTCACATGTGGGAAAACAAGAGATCAGGTAAAAAATCAAGCATAGCACCAATCTATTCTTCTGTGCCAGTAATTACCCACCCTGCACTGCCTCTCTTCTCCATTCTCCCTTTCACGCCACTGGAGACCAATATGAAAGGGAATTGGACACTTGGGGCTACAGATACTTGTAATTAAAACTCCTTTTTTAAAATGTTGTTTCTTCCATCGCCAGGTCTATACAACCTGAACCGGTACATCTGACCTAAATACACCGTAGAATAAATACGGACTCCCACTCGCAAGTCTTTGTTCCATCTCTCTCATTAGGAACTGATGGAGGGGAGGGAACAGAACGAGGATCAAACTGACGGCTGACGGTGCTGTCATGTCAAGTTCACTGGTGCTTGACATCACAGGCGCTGATAAATCTGACTGGAGTGACAGTCATTATATAGAAGGCTGGTGTTTAAGCGATGGCGGCTGGAAAATCTCTAGACGGGGAATGAAATAAGTCAAGCAACGGATCCGACGTCGACATTTTCTAGAAAGCTGAAACAAAGATAGATGTTTCTCCTACTGTAGATTGATGTCAAGCTAATGAACAAAATCGAGTGGATTACTGGTCCAACGTGAAGCCTGGGACCTTGTGTAAAATGTGTAGAATTATTTTAAATATACACGTTAGACAAAGTAAAGCGGAAAGTAAGGAACGTAATTGAGCAGTGTTTTCTTTGTTTATCGCTGCCTAAGGGAGCTTTACTGTGGGCTGCAGGCTCTGCCAACTTCAGTCACTGCATTAATTGCCACAGTAATTATAAGTTTAATTAGTGCCACTTCCCACATACATGTAGTGGGTGTATAATGTTTTGCCCCCAAATCAACATGTCGGTCCAAAAACAACAACAAATAAAAAAACACTTTAAGGGCAATCGAAACCGAAAAGCCTTAAGCGCAGCACAGAAAGAATACAGTCGGATTCTTCTGCCCCTCAATTCCAGTTCTGACGGTCACAAATTAATACATTAAGGATGTAGGGGGCCCACGACTTCTAAAATGATTATGTGCTGTCAGGCCGAGATGAATGTGCTTGATAAATGACTGGAGGCAGGGTGGCTCAGTTCATTATCTCTAACAGTCATTTCCGTCTCTTCATAAAGGCCGTGGTGTTATAATTTACCTCTAGTCAATAATTAGGAATCCACAAATAAACGCAAGCAATTAAATGTCTACTGCTACTGGGCGAAGGGGGTCCCTGGGCTGGATGAAGGTTTGCGGGTGGACACTCGTAGCTCGGAATGGGTTATTCACGGCCTGACACGTTAAGCCGTCGGGAGCACTGCACTCTAAATGCTTATAGGTTGGCAACACTATTCCAGGTTGTGACCCTCGGGTGAGGAAGCGTTGTTGTTTCATTAAGAGAGATGGGAATGGGTTTAGAGGTGCGTTGTGGCCAGAGAACGTGTGGAAATAAAAGAGAGATGCGCCATCCGAAGAGAACTAAAAGTTCGTTAATGGCATCCGAAGCCAGCAAAGCAAAAAACCCTTTGCGGCGCAGACGACGGATCATAAGCAACAGAGTGTACGCCTTCAGGTGTATTTTAGACGGGCGGATAAATGACATGGCGTCTATTCAATATTTCCCTTCCAAAACATGCAGACTGAGCCCGACATTATTCTGACATGCGTGAGCTTGTTACGCTGACATGTGGCACCGGAATGACAGCTGCACTATTGACAGGGCCACAGCGGTAATAAGACGTCGTCACAGTGGTACCTCCATTAGCGGCTGACAGTGACAGCTCGCGCCATATACAGAGCCTGACAGATGACACGTGCACACATGAGTTCGCACGCATCACTGTGCTAGACACAAAAACGGCCACCGGCCTGACATGTAATGCCCATTGAACTTCTACCAGGTGTTTATTGTAAAGGAAGGAAGAGATAATTCTGTGACCTCGTCTAAAGATAGCTTTGGTGTATCGCATGAACATCAAGCCATTTGCACGCACACACGCATCCCATAAAAACTGCCACTATTGACTGAGAGGTCCGTGTCTTCTAACCCCCTCCCCCAAAAAGAGAACATTAAAAAAGCTCACCTGCCAATAAACTCGCCTTGATCACTAGCCAGAGCAAGAGTCACCCTCCCTGCGGAGTGCGTTAAGAAAAAACAGAGGATGAGCGAGTTGAAAGAAAAGAAAAACTAATGCCCGGGTCACAGTTTTGGTGTCAGCATGATTCTCGTGGGACAAGAGCCGGTCTCAGCCTTGTCATACAGCAGGCAGTTGTGTCGGTCTAGCAGAGAACACGTCGATAGCAACTTGCCTGTGAAGAGTCTCCAGCGGGCCGCTGCTCTGTCTGTGTGTATGTGTGTATGTGTCAATAGTAGCCTGCTGGTGGAGAGTCTCTAGTGGAGCTCGGCTCAATCTCCCTGCATCGACAGACCTGCCAGATCAATACTTGGCCCACCACTAACAAGCTGCCTCGGGGTCTCACAGCCCAGCAGAGGAAGCGAGAGAGAGAGAAAGAGAGAGAGAGGGGAAAAAAGAGTAAGCTGCCTGATGGCAGTCGCCCGAGTCCTCTAAAGCGCAAGGCATTGAGAGGCGAAGACGTGCAGATGGGGTGTAAAGTGGTCACTGAGGTCAACGGTCACTGCCACTAGCGCTGTAGTGTCATGTTAGAGCGCATGGATTATACTGGATATACATTACTGGCTGACAATCAAACACACACACAAGCACACACACCGGAGTTTCTGTTAGCATACGGTTTTTCTTGCCTGACATATTAAAACATTGCTAGTCACAATGTCTGATACAAATATTGACACAATGCAGGCAAGACAAATTAGAAATCCCAGAACAGTGGAGAAAATATAATTTACTGTACTATACGTGCAAATGTTTTTAAAACTTATATTTACATCATTTGTATTAGCCTAACCAGGTTCCATTTCATTTGATTTTATTCCTCCTTTCATTTGAAAAGAAAAAAATCTGTATTATTTCTGGGACATATTTGTATGTCTGAAACGATTATGTAACATAAAATGAATCTAGCATGAAAAGCACCTTTTTAGACATCAAATGTTTTGTAGACCCCAAATAAAATGTGTATTTCATAATAATAAATAAATACAAACAAAATATTTAGCAGTGCACCGAATTCTGAATGTAAAAAATAAAACGTGGGAAAAAAACTACACTCTCTGTATGCATGGTGGGAAGAGATCATTCAATCTTATTCCCTTATTTTAATTTTTACATATTGTAATGCTGATTGCATTTATTGTGCTCATTTATTCCTGCCTTCTACCCAATTTATTGTAAGACAGAAAAGATCAAATGTCAAATAATAACAATAAATGTATCTAACACCAAATAATAATGTTCCTGGTAACATTATTGAGCATATTTGTAACACACAAGGAACAGTGCTTCTACAGAATTTAGGCATGGTTTACTTAGTTCATGTAAATTTCAACATTTACTAATACAACTTTAAAATCAGAAGCTGTTGTTAAAGCTTGATGCGAGTAAATGTTAGCAAATGTTACTGAATGGGACCTTATTGTAACGTTTATAACCAGCCAAGAGCTGGTTATAAACCAGCTCTGTGAGAAAAAAGGCAGCACTCTTATGTTTCAATGTGCAACACGTTTCCTAACTCCACGGCGCCAGAACAAATGTTAGATTGGGGGACAAAAATTGTAGGGTTGTGATGTCTTTACAAGATGGAGGACCTTTTGAATAATAATCAGCTTGTTCTAATGTTGCAGCTGATTTGCAATTGACATACAACATTTATAATACAATTTGGATCATTTAATAAGTATCGAAATAAAATATAAAGCTAGTTTTGTTTCCTCAAATATTTTCATATGACCTTTTTACAAATAAATAATAATAAGAGTGAGAGGCTCTTTTCTGGTATGTAAAAATGGAAATGTTAATAATTGCACATTAAAATGAAAACATGATTTTAATTTCTATGATTAGAAAAAATGTCAACAGTTAATTTCTCATAACTGTAAGTTTCCTCTTCTGTGACATTCCATGACATATCTTATTACTAAGCTCATTACAAAAGACTCATATTAAACAATTAATATCAATTTCGTTGACAAATTTTGCTATTTTCCAAATTTATGATATAACTTTTGAAAAATGACTTAAACTAAAAATGCAACTAACTAAGTTATGCCAAGTGCCTCTATAACACACACTCAGACACAATACACACAAACTGCTATGTCTCATTTCAAAGGCTGCATCCTCTAGATGTGGCATTTGTTGGCCGCATGTCATCGAAGCTGTTTGTTTTTCCAAAAAGCATTACATAAAAAAAAAAAATATGAAAAGAAATGACAGTTATTACACCTCACGAGGAGTAAATGTTCATTTTTTCGAATAGTTGCTTTTTTTTTTAAATCAGATTAATTGAATCATTTAGCATTATAAAATAAGTGATGTTTTATAATACTCTAACAATATTCTAAGCAATATTGTGTACATTATGTGATGATGTCACGACATCACAATACAACATCATTTAGCTACTTTCAGCAACAAATCAACCTATTTCTCCTTTATATTAGTTGGCAACAGTGCTCTCTTTGCTTAATCAGAAGAACTAGGGATCTGGCTTTTGTTTTCAGACAGCGGCAGAAAGACAACAAGCTAAAACTGTAGTGAATTTTAATCTGTATCAGAAATGTGCTTTTAATGAGAGCCAGCAGAGGCACATAGTTTAATATCAGCCCACTAAATTCGGTTGAGTGGGCTAAACGTCTGGATGGGGTTTCTGGCACCCCTGCTGTGTATTAATAAATACATCTGAACTGTTTCACCAGACTCAAGCTTTCAGTTGTCTATAATTTTAGATCTTGCTAACTTCTAGTCTGTATTGACAAGTCATTGTAGGTCATCACATTACTATGACTTGGAAAATGATAGGGTGAAATGATTATCATAAAGGCTTGAAGAACACACCACTGAGGCCTTTGCGTTAAACAGTACGTCTGGATAAATCAGACTACTTTTTTAAATTATTAAAAATGGTAAATCAGAGCAATAAAGTACCATACAATATCACAAGTCTATAAAATCAAAATGATCAGGAAATATATATTTTCTTAGATTAAGAAACAGGATATTTCGACATTTTTACAACACAGACCACAAGAGTGGCAAATAATAATTCTAGTGCAATCTTTGAATTATCCATTATGTTAAATCGTAAAATAAATCAGCTTACATTTTTTTTGTTGCAATTTTGCCAAACATGAGTTTCTGCTAAGAAATGTAATTTCACTTATATTAAAGAAACATATATAAAATATGCCAAAAAAGCATGCAATTATGAGCAACTCACGAGCTGACTTTAAAAATGAATTGACAATTTATAAAACAAGACTTTAAATGATAAAACTTGAACAAATAAAATCAGCATATTTGCACAAAATGTGTTGATAAACTGAAGTCAAACCTGCTGCTGTAGGATTTGTTGAACACGCTCAGTCCAATTTGTCTCTGCCCCACGACCTGCACACGCCTCCTCACACTGCAAATCACAAACATTTAACACAACACAGTCAGAAATGCCATTAAAAGGCATGAAGAAAACACTCCAAACTTCTTTTGTGTGGGTGGGTGTGTGTGAGTGTCATTAGATCACCCCAAAGGCTGTGCAGCTTAAAAATCATTTTATTTTTAAACATTTCCCAGCGTGTAAAACACCCCTGCACATGATTTTAGTCAGGTCCTAGAAAATCCCATTAGGCCAAAACTTATATCATTAATGCGTTTGTCTTTGATATTTGTTTTCAATCTTTAATTATCTATAGCTTCAGCAACTTTTTTTGTCCACATTGTAGTCAACACTGACCTCATCCGTTTCAAGCATGTCAACCAGGTCAGTCTCTGTCATGTTGAGTATAGATGCAGCTTTCTCTAGTGAGCATTTAGACACTCTGTTTCCTTCATTTAAACTCTTCTGTTTCCTTTTCAAACGTGCTTTAGTGTCGTCCACCTCCCGTGCCACTTCGTGAGCCAGTGCCTTTAAAAAAAAAACCAAAGGATTCAAAACAATAAACAAGAGAATTTTCTAAGTTAAAATCAAATGGTGTAATGAACTCGCTGCGATCAAAAGCCCCACATTTTGGGATGATTTTGTCGAACAGGGAACGAACTGAACGAGTAGCCCGATGCTCTTGACTTTTGATGTAAGACGCACTAAACATTGAAGGCTCTCGCGTCGATTTGAAGAGGAATTAAACATAACAGACTCCGAGCACATAGAATTTATTTTTTGTTTTTGCATGCCGCGTATTGTGAAGCTCTCAGAAGAGTGTATATAATGGGCAAGATGAGAGGCTATTAAAATGACGGTGGGGAACGTCGGGTCTTTTTCTTTGTTTGGGCCGTCGAGGGCTGAGCTAAATGGGAGTTGTTGCTAAATACTAAGAGACAATTAAATGTTAAAGCTGCCACTGTACATGAGAAAGTCAATAAAGTGAGCTCCCCTTTGTTTCATTTTCAGCTTATTGATCGTTGCAATAATCTCCTGTATCATTCCCCATAAGCCTTGTGAAAACCTGACCTTGGAATGGACAGTTTGTGTGTGCGTGATTCCTCGCACTCATGGTCCCGGTTAACCCACAGAAGTATAAGTGAGAGCAATCACATGCGGTTGATCGGAGCGTAGTTCTTTGGGGCATGCTCCATTTCCCACAGTCCCCCATCACGGTTATTTGTTTCATAAAGCCTTCATCATAAATACTTCAAATGGATCTTCATTACATTTCAGGGGATGCTGCTGGATTACATTAAGGCCGGTCCTGCGTCCTTACTCTGTACACACAAACGCTGTTGTTCTTAATGCCTCAATGCCACTAAGAACTAAAGACAAAGTAAAACTGGTCTTGAGTTTTAACGTCAATGCTCAGCGTGGACGTACTGTATGTTGCAAAAGGCTAGTCGAAACCACAAAATTTATGCAAATAGTTTGTGTTATAGGTCCACCGGGTTAGAAAATTCCAGTGCAATAAATTGGCGAACGTGAACTTTAACATCTCTTTCCCATTTGCATTTACATACACAAACATTATTAAACCTGCAACATTGGAAGTTCTCCAGAGGGATGCCCGGCTCATCAACAGCCTGTCAAAAGAGCGTATGACTTTATTTAAAGCTTAATAGATATTCGCTGTCACTAGTCAAAGGCTAGATTCAATTGACCTAAATCCAACACATGGAAAAATCCGGGAAGAGATTAAGTGAATTTATCACATGCTCTGCGCAGCTCCCTTTACCGCTTGTTGAGAGCCAGTCGAGCTGCAGAATAGCGTGATGGGGCCAAGAGGAGAAGGCCTCTTACCCACAATCACTCGAGCCACAGGGCCAATTTACCAGTTCTCTTGCAGAGGAGGAGGATTAGACAAGCGGAGGGGAAAGATTCCTCTTTAAATGACTTAGCCGCATTAAACCACACTGGATTATATTAGAAGATAAACTACTGAGGAAATTACTTAAAAAAGGAATTAGACTGTATCTTAAATCTTTGGTGACATACGTGCTATTTGGATTTATTTTAGACTCTCGATGCTATTTGAACAGTGAGGCAAGTGTTTACAAAACACAACGTGAAGGCTGGATGCAGGTTTAAAAATAAAACTATGGCTCAAAAATTTAGAATCAATCACCTATTCCTTGTTTTTTTCCACCCTCAGTATAACAGTAAACCCATAAAAACCATGGAATAACACAATTTAACTGTGGGAATTATGTTGTGACTAATTGCATCCAAAATTAACTATGTTATATTTAAGAATCTTCGAAGTAGGCACCAGGGCTGTGCGATATTGCAGAAAAATGCATTATACGATATGTTGCTAAAATATCGATCGCGATACGATAATGCTTTAAGTCTGTTATATCAATTTAATCATATCAAAATATATTTTAAAACAAAAAATTGACCAAACAACATCCAGCTACAGAAAAATTAAGAGGCCATTCCAAATTTTCATTTCTAGATGTATGTAGCATATTCTAGATGTATGAAGCCATTCTAGTCAAGTGTCAAACCTCAATAGTAACATAAAGTCATCCAAAAGCAATGTGGAAAACTGACAGAATGAAAAAAAACCACGAGAAAACTGTGATATCCATTGAGGTTATCACATACAAATAATTTTCGAACGTTTCCTAAATATAACTGTTGTATTGCTTAAAAGTAAATATGAACTTGTTTTCTTTGCAGTTTTTGAGGTCTAAAAAATTACAGAGAATATTTTCTGTTATTTTGACGCGTTTCACCCGTTCTCATTTTCTGCAAATAGAAACAAAAATTTTATTTAAAATTTATGATAAATATTGTTAGCAGTTCACAGAGTGAAAAAAAAAGATAATTTTACCTAAACACATACCTATAATTTTTTTAAATCAGAAAAAAGGTCTCTTAAATGGTCTCTTAATTTTTTCCATGGCTGTATATGTTTCACATTATTTCCTATTATTGATCATTTTCCACACATATGGCACAGTCGCTCTGCTGACTGAAACGCTGATCAAATATAACTTTTGGAATTTTACTTATTATTTAGCTATTGCAAACTATTGCTCTATGTATATTTGTGACATTTTGTTATATAGTGCAGCCCCTTTTTTATTATTATAACTATTTATTCATCATTTTGTCCAAGTAATCCATTTCAAAAATATTTTTGGTTAAAATTAAAAATGTTGTCTAATAAAAGAAGATAATAAGTTGCCACGATATTTTTGAAAACAAAAGTAATTTTAAACACTGACTGAAACACCTTCAGATTTTTTTTTTAAGATCACAAGAAATTAAGTGCTCCTCAACTTCTAACCGGTAGTGTATATTGATATAAAAATGTCTTTATGACTGGAATAGGCATTTGAATGAAAATCTGGACTAGGAAATATAATCAATTACTCGTGGCCCCACACATTTGCATAATTCAAACAAAGCTTCTCAGTGCATCCCTAAAAATGGCATTTTAATCATCTCATAAGATGCCTCTTGAACCTTCCTGACAGGATGGCATGTTCAAAGCTCATCAATCCATGACAGGGGGAATGTAGGCCAGAGAGCTGAGCTGTCTACAGGGACCATCATTAACAGGCTAGCAGGAATCAGCTACAGGTTAAATATGTTGACTATATGAAACCATGGGCTACAATACACGCTGGGTTTGACAACAGTGTGTGCTAAATATCGCTTTACATAGAATTATGTAGTTTACGTAGAATTTAACCTCAATATATGAGACAAATGCAAAACATGAATATAGGACAGTTCAGACACCTCGATGAATGTGCGGAGTTGATGCATCTGAGATTCAGCCAGCGTGAGTTTACTCTGCATTATTTCCAGAGTCTGTGTGCTCTGCTGGACCAAACCGTGCATCTGTTTAGAAGCAGCCTGCTCCAACTCAGCCATGGCCCGATCACACTCCGCCAACCGCGCTTGCAGGACGGCCAGTCTCTGCTCCTGGGGATATGCACACAAACAGAAAGACATTTTTTGGTTAGGGAACCGCCCGTAAAGCGATCGGTCACAGACAGTTATCGACATGAATGATAGTATGTGAAAAAGGGGCAAAAGGAGAAAAATAGTAAAGTCTGTTCTGTGATTATAGGAGCAGTAATGTTGGTTACCAAAAACCGTTGGTCCCCGCTGACTTCTTTTGTATGGACACAAAACAAATGCAAGTCAATGGGGACCAACGGTTTTTGGTAACCAACATTACTGCTCCTATAATCACAAAACTGACTTTACTGTCACGCACATTTTTCTAAATATCTTCATTTGTGTTCTGCAGAAGAAGGAAAGTCATGCATGTTTGAAATGACAAGAGGGCATGTATATTACCACATAATTTTCCTTGTGAATATGAACCGTCCATCTTTAAACATCAAGAATGTCTATTCCAGCTTTGTATTAGACCCAGATTTTACTTTATAAAACGTAAAATGGCAATGATAAAATGAAACCACCGATCAATAGCAGAAGAAAGGCATAGAAAAATTGGGGCAAAGTTTGGCATTGAGGCCAAACATGAAAGAACTCTGATGGTAATTATGTGAATAAAAAACCTTGCAAAGACAATAAAGGAAGAGCATCGACAGTCACTAAAATTGAGTCACAAACCATGAATGGTGCCGAAATACCTTTTTCTGTAGCTCCTCTTTGAGTTTTTGGCTGGTTGTCATATGTTGTTTCTTTTCCTCTGTGGCAACTGTCAGTCTTCTCTTCAGAGAATCAACCAGAGCTTTCCGGTTAGTCGAGTCTTCTGAGAGAGATTTTATCTAGTATATAAAAAAAATATTAACCAAAGCTGGAGTTTCCACTCCCCAACATTAAATTACCTCAATATGTTTCTATACAGTAAAATGAAGAACTTTTAAATCAGTTATGCATACAGTAGATGGAGAATAATTCATTATTCTATATGGCTGTCACTGTTGTTTAAATGTTTGAGCAGGACCTACTTTCTTCTCCAGGTCTTCAGTCACCGCTCTGTGACTCCTCTCAGAGTCCTGACAGATCTTTAGTCTGCTCCTGAGATCTTCCAAAAGCTGCCTTTTCATGGTCACATCTCTCTCCAACACGCTGACCCTGTGAACATACAGTACAAGCATTTATATAAAATATATTATTACCACAATCGTCCACAGTTTTTTTATTGTCTTTTTGTTTATGTCCCAATAGAAATGAATTAAACTGCAGTAAATAATTCCAAAAAGTTCTATCCGGAAGCCCCCTGATCAAACACTCTCGAGTGAACAGAGATGATAAAAGCGGCGGAATATGTTAACATTCGAGGCCTGTTTTACTGACCACGGCTTTGACCAAAGCTGCTGTAATGATGAGCAAAGGTCCTTTTTAAATAAATATCCACAAATTCCGGCGAGAGAGAGAGCCTGAAGCAAATGCGCTGAATAAATGTGAGAGCTTCTTATTGGAGTGACATTAAATTAAACAAGACCGGGTGGCCTGGGGACATGGAGTCAGGTTACCGAACAGAGCCATTAATGAGAAAACCCATATTGACCCCTTTGCAGTGTGGACGTAGTCGTTTCTCCTGTTGACTTACAGTGATGCTTCACTCGCCCTCCCCCACTTCACTCCATCTTTTTCAAAGCTCAAGAGAGTAAATGGCAATTAGATCTATAACATTTATTCTAGGAGAGCTCGTGCCCGACAAGAATAGCCGGATGATACTGATGGCCGGCGCGAGCAGCTTTTCTACGGGCGCCGGCTCACTAAATTGCCTGAACGTTTTCCGTTGCACTCCTTCCTTTGTCTTTTTTGCTGTCGAGGTGTTAGATTGCTAATTCGGAATGCATTACGGGTGCTAATACGGTTGTAAGTGCTTTCACGGATCATGGATGTGCAGTTTGCAGCAAAAAACAAAGGAGATGAATACATGTATGATATGGAAAGACAACAGGCGGCACATGAAAGGCAGGCCTTTATGAATAAGGCAGAGACCTCTGCGCCGGATATTGACTCAGGACATGGCAGCACGCTTTGAAATTCACTTTTTTGAAGGCAGTGCAGCAGCCCTCAGTGTTGGAGATGTATTTTTTACAGCGTCTAGACATGTATTTCATTTAAACGAGCCGCGTGGCGTAAGGCGGCTGCGGTTCACAGGGACTTCTCATCCGTGATTTCGTGTGTTGTCGCAGACCAGAGTTTTCACCTGCCTGTGGACATGGCCTGCCATTCACGCACCATAGAGTGCGCACTCTGCAAAAATCCTAAACTCGGTCATTATCTTTGTCTTGTAAAAAAGATCTAAACATCCGTGAAACAAGACCCGGGAGGCAAAAATGCTTAATCGCAAGTGCGTTTCTTTTAGCCACAAAACCTTAATACCAAAACGTGCTTTTATTTTCCAACTGCTATTTTTCCAGCAAAATGGCTTAAACAGGCGTTGAGTACAACATACTGTGAGGTAAAAGTAGGCAAGTGGGTAGAAACAATAGGCGGTCAGACTCAGAGACAGGCATCTTATGCCAATAGCGCATAACTACACAAAAAGAAAATGACAGCTCTTCTCACTGTCTTTCCGCCTCTGTCAAGTATCTGTTTTAATAGGAAGCTCTATGGTCTGCGAACGGTGTGGAAGTTTACGTAGTCGCAGAGCTGCCACACGGTGGAATCATACACTGCAAAGGTGACCCGGAGCCCAAGAGACAGAAAGAGAAGGAGTATTAACGTAGTAAAGCAGGGGGAATAGCTAAGACCGAGAAGGAAAAGAAAGCAGAAAGAGAGGGATAGAGAGCATTTACCTCTCATGCAGTTCCTTCACTGTCTGATCTCTTTCATCTAACTGTGCCCTCAGGCTCTTGTTAGCAGCACTGTGTTTGCTCATCTCACTGCTGGTGCTCTGTGGAGAGAAAGAGTCACACATTTATCCTATCATCTGATATTCCCATCATGCACGACTCCGTTATGCATACAGAGCCATCAGGGGTCTTAATGTGGATGCTGTAATGCTAACCATAATCCACTTATACAGCTGCATGTCCTTTTTTTTTGTTGTTGATATTTTATTTTTTATTGTCACACATTGTTTTTTGGTACCACTTTACAATAAGGTGCTATTTGTTAACAGTAGTCAATGCATTTGCAAACATGTTACCACATGAGTATAGAGATCAATTCTCCTTTTTAACCAGTTGCTTACTAGATGCCTATTTTTAGCATATTGTCTGTTTATTAGTACTTATAGAGCACATATTCAACATGACTATCTTCTATTTACCTAATCCTACCTAATACCTAAACCTAAAAACTGCCTTACCAGCTATTAATAAGCAACAAATTTGTAGTTCACTGAGGCAAAAGTCACAGTTAATGGTTTATTAAAACCAAGAATTGAACCACAAAATAAAGTGTGACCGCAAACACTAGCTAACAATGAACACTTTCGTTTTTCAGTGTGTATTAATCCCTATTAATGTTAGTTCTGGTCAATACAGTTATTCATGTTAATTCATGGTGCAATAACTAATGTTAACAGTGACAACCTTTGATTTTTAGGTATTAGTGAACGCTGAATTAAAAATGAACTAACATTAATAAATGCTGTTCATTGTTAGTTAATTTTAGCAATTGCATTAACTAATTTTTAACAAATAGCACTTTATTGTAAAGTGTTATCCATTTTTAAATACTTTAATAAAATATGTCCAATATTATCTAGCAGAGATATAAAATCTATATTAAATGTTGAATTTACATATGTTGAAAGACGAACAAATGTAGAAAAATGCATTTTAAAGGAAATTATTTACACACTGACTACTCAGACATGAAGATGTTACCAAGCTCTGTTTATAGGTTCTTTAAGGGACGAGTGGTAAAAATAATAAAAAGTGATCTAATTAGTGCGGCATTCATTCAACCTCTGTGAATGTGTGTCAAGGTAAGAGGTTCACACACAGTCAAAAAACTCCCGATGACAAGTCACGGTGGGAAGTGGGGGGTCATGTAGAATGATGGCTATTTATATGTATATCTTGGCTTCAGTTGAAATGAACAGAAGACTTGCATACATGTGGTACACCACCAGCATATGCCACACATACAGTCAAACCAACATTTATTCAGACACCTTAAACATTTCTCACATTATTACAGTCTTTGTTAAAGTTTAGAAAATGTTAATAAAATATGAGAAGAACTCAGAGTTTAATTTTGTCAGAACATATTCAACTTGATAATGCCAGATAACTAAGATAGAAAGATATGTAATGGATTAGGTTGAATTGCTGTCAGCAGTTAAATTTAAGTATAGAATGCAGGGCAACCAATTACCAAACAATGCTTCATTTTGTTCAGTGTGTGGTGCAAGGTCGCATCAGCAACTAAAGAAAAAACACTTAAGCAAAACATGGTCAGGTCAAAGTGTCTGAATTACTTGGTGCCAATTTTTTTATCAATTTTACTGTCAGAGTTAAAAACTGCCACTAGTAAAAAATATAAAAAATGATATCTGGTGTCTGAATACCAGATATCATTTTTGGTTTGACTTTACACACACGCCTCTCACTTGAACAATTACCACAGTCACTTAAAATCTGTGCTTGTTTTTATGATTTATCTGCTTTTAATGGTCAACTTCTATTTATTTTGTTTATTTATTTTTAGCAACGGACACAATCTTTGACAGGCAAAAACCTAAGGTGTTATTTTTTGATGCACATTTGAATATTATTAAACTTATTGTTGAAAAATTTCACAACATATCAAACCATTTAGTTTCTGAAAAAACAGCATAAGCATTCCAGACAAGAGGTTTGCTAGCTAAATGTTTTTGGACATTTTCTGCTTATAAAACATTAGTGGAACATATTCATAGTTAATGTAATGAATCACTCCTGTGGCTTGTAACTGCAAAACAGAAAAGCATAACCATGATGTGTTAGGAAAAGATATTTTGTTATCTATGCAATAAAATACTGGGAAGTATTCTGAAGCGTGATTTATAAACAGACTTTATCGACTCATTTTAATTTGCATTTTGTCGTGATTTTAAATAATACAGCATTTTAAGACAACAATGTAGGACGGGACTGAAGGCACTGAGAGATGTGTTGGAATTTGCAATAAGCAAAAGACTCTTAGAGCTCCTTGCATCAAATGGGTAGTAGAACTGTACCTATTTTCACTGCAGCAGAAACACACATTACAGCCCAGACACACAAAGACAAACAGAATCTAGTTCAAGCAGTTTACTTACTATATGTACTATTTGTACAGTAAACCCCCACCTTATCCAGGTTAGATTTCACGACTGATCATTTTTATTTTACATTTTAAGATTGACATTATCTGACAGCACCTACGTCGAGTGACATTTAAGGTAAAACAACACCTGAATAATTCTAAATGCTAAATAATTCATTGTTACATTTACTGATTGTTGTTTTGTCTCTTTTATCCCAGTATTAAGGAATCGTGGACGATGATATGATTCTACATTGAAAGATGCTTTCTAAGGCTGCTTCAGACCACATAAATCAAGAAGTATATTATTTATGCCATCTTAAGGAATCTGTTTATTGTGCAATCCTTAACATACAGTATATACACTATTAAAATGCTGTTAAAAATAAAAACTACAGATATATCAGTAATCTATCTAAGGAGTTGGTATTGAACTTAAAAGAGTTATACTGTTAAGAACAGCATTATAGAAAAAACTGAACATAAAAAATGTCTATGCTCCTGGCGGACCAATAATAAAAAGTTATGAATCTGTTGTTGTATATGTATCAACCGGCAAACCTTGAGCTGGAGTGTAAGCTGTTTGACTTGGGTCTTCAGGTGCTCGGGGTCTACAGCGGAGGGGTTGGGTGTCGTTTGGTGCCGTATTTGTCTCCACTGCTCCAGCTCCATCTGCAGAGACGCCTTCTGCTGCTCCACACCGGCCAGCTCACATGCCTGCTTCTGCTCCCCAACACACAAACATATTTCCCAGTCTCTTACAACAGCTAGTTAATGAAGAGGCAGATGAAAATCAATTAAGTGAGCAAAATGACAAGGAGGCAAAAAGTTTGATTAAACAGTTTCCGGTGAGTTTTTTGATTAAGGAGCATTTTTCAGTCTCAGGACTACGTGGCATTTTGTGATTAAAGCCTTAAATCCGATTAGAGGCGTATGATAATAAGGAGGCAGATCATTCCTCAGTGTCTTCGTCTGATTGTCAGCCTTAATAGAGCCATTGTCAGCTCGCCCCAATGCACTCTGGGAGTTTATCAGCGCTGAAAGCTGAGCACCAGGGCTAATTGCGCTCTCGCTCACTAACACGTGCAGTTACTGCATAGAACTAAGTGAATAACACAAAGCTCTGTTTGGGGAATACAACCACACACAGAGTTTATAATAACACTCGGTGGCAATACTTCACCCTCTGCCAAAACATAATGATTTCTTCAGCTACAGCACCATTCTTACGATACGGCAAATCACAGGGAAATGGACCGCACGCGCAGTGTCTCGTGGACACCATTCGTTCAGCCAAAGATATCTGGTTTCTGACCTTATAATAGAACGTTTTCTTTTCTAGGTTTGCGCTTGTGAAAGAGCGCCCGGCAGCACAGAGAGAGGCATTGATGGCGTTTCCAGGAATCGGAGGGTTTCTGAATAACCCTTCTGCAATGGAGTGTCATAAGGATCATGTGGTTTTCTGTCGACGTTCAGACACCATCCAATGGTCCAAGCAGTCTTTTAAACCGGTAGTTCTCAATTCTTGGGGACCCACAGCATTGCACATTTTGGATGCGCTCCTGACACTATTAAAGGTCTCCAGGATCAGAATTGAAAACCATGGCTTAAACCGCAGGATGTTTACTGTGACCTACACAAAAATCTCCTTTTTTGTCCATTAGCTAGTCCAACAGGCTTTTTAACGACATGTGCGTCACTAAAATACGTCCCATTTTTTATTATTTTATAAATGATTTTAAGCAAGTTATGCATTTCAAATCATACATTTATGAATTGATTCTCATAAAATTACACATTAATACTAGGATGCTTCATAGTTTATCTCATAATGTTCTTCACGAAATCCTAGAATTGTTTCTATTTTAACAAGGCACTAAAACGCGGCAGTTCCACGCACCATTTATTTCCGCTATTAAAAAGTTTAAAGGCTGCAAAAAAAGGAGTCAAGAGTTGAAGGGTGAATTTGGTTGAGCAGACTTCTAATGTCTATAGATCACTGATTTACGAATCGCTGTGACCAGTCAGTCACTTGGAGCTGTAAATTAAACTGTCAAGCTTGTTAGAATCGAGTCACACTTGTCTATCTCGCAGAACTCGGAGGAGATGTGGGGAGGTTAGTTTGGCTTAGTGCTAACAGGCCCTGAAAGCCTCCCTGTCAGACGAGACTGCTGCAGGAGTCTAATCCTGAAGTAATCCCGACCCTTCCTAAAAGAAGAACACGGAGAACACCTGCAAATTACGCAGATTACAGGCCCAGGCTGTCAAACACGCTGTCAAGCCCCTCCGCCGCGGCGACGGGAGAGCTTCTGCCACTCTTTCCTAATAATCCCGGCGCAGTGATTAATCTGAACGGCTCAAAGGTGTGACAGCTATCTTCACAGGGAGGCTGAGCAGGTAAGTATCCCACCTGTCAAAGCACAGTTACTCTTTCATGTCTAAGTGAGATCATACAGGGGACGAATGGAGTACGTACGTCACCTGCAATCATTTTGCATCACGACACTACCCTTGGCACTTGTTGAATTGAAGAAAAACGCAGCGATCATTTCTTTAAGATCGAGCGAGAACAGCTGGGTGCTCCGCGGGGATGTGTGCCGTGATTGACTGATGAAAGTGTCACTTCGCTGCTGAGCATGTGTTCCACTTAGAGAGAACAAGGAACGCGGACACACACCGACGCCAGCAGATGCATTATCTCATGTGCTGCTAAAACACCCATCAATCGCAGTTCTAACACATGCAGGAAGAGAGAAACCCATGCAACTCATCTAATATACATCACAGACTCTGAACAAGAGATCCATTCCCTACCGATACCGCGTATGACATCCGTTTAATCGCTACGGCAGCTCTGCGACACTTCTGCCGCTGTGCTACAGCCCGACTTCGCTGCTGCTTTGTTTAATTGAACTTGGCCGTTTATCACAGGAGCCTTGTCTTTTTCTGCCTAGGCAATGAAATGAGAGTGAGAGAGAGAGAGACTTATTAAGATGAGCAAGACAAAGGATCGATACTGGACCACAAAGGGCACGGGGATCAATGTGAGCTGAGTGTAGTGTGACACCTGACACGAACGCTAATATAGAAGAAACAGAAACTACCAGACACTCGCTCACTTTCATTCGCACAGAAAAAGCACCGGATCTTGTAAACGAATTAAAGCAATGCGATTATTCTGTGCGTGGAACTCGGTCGGTAAGGAAAGGTTGTCTTATGATACCGGCGTCCACCCTGGTGCAATGCTCTTCTCTAAATACTCATGTGATTTATAATAGCAAGTAAAGAGCTTCATGCAATAAAGACACTCTTTCCATTTCCTGATCCTTGAAAAAAAGAGTACAGATTTAAAAGCTCGTATTTACTGTAAGAAGTGTCTGATAGTGCTGAGGAGGGGGGGTGAGACAAAGTGAGTAGTGTTTAGCTGGTTATTTGATCTCAATATGGTAGCACAATGATCACCCGAGTCTTGATGTCAAATGAAGGTACTCTTCCTTTCTTTAGGTGCAAAGAAATGACAGAATTAGTGAATTAGTCTATTCATTTATTCTGCCACCTCCGTCTCCTTCCATCACAGGACTTCTGGAACATCTGCTGGTACAGACACTGAATGTACATTAATTTGTGTATATGCATGAGTTCACCTAGCCCTGCGCTGAGCTTTTGTTTTAGATTCAATCGCTAGTATCGTGTTATTCCTCAGCACCGGGGGGGTGCTGAGGAATAACACGATACTAGCGATTGAATCTAAAACAAAAGCTCAGCGCAGGGCTAGGTGAACTCATGCATATACACAAATTAATTTACATTCAAAGGTGCACAGCTGGATTGGATACGGGTGACAAAGGGCGCAAAACCCCCACTGCCCTCCGGTTATTTGATGGTGTGAATGTTTTCTTCAACCCTGGCTGCCATAGTTAACATCGATGGAGTCTCATATAGGTGACAAGCCTTACTGCTTAATACAAAGATCAGTGTTTATTTATCCATTTCTCCACACTGATTTTTATTTAGACCTTAAGACAATCACCCAACAAACATGATTGCCCACTACCACAGCTATTATTATTATAATTGTTCATTATAATACATTGTTATTACTGTGAACATACAACATGTTCAGAGTAAGTTAAAGGTTGGGGTGTCAACAGTAGGGATGTACATTTTCAGGTATATCACTAATAGATTTTCATTCAAATTACAGATCAATGAATTAATAACTCAATACCATAAACCCCGTGTGGACAATCAATTGCGCAAATCAACTCCACATAACAGCAACCGTTGCATCACATAAAATACTATAATGTCTGCTCAAAGTTTAGCGTCACTTTAAGGACCCTAAACATCAAGTAATCCTACATTCCTTTTGCTCAGACGGTGTGTTTGAATTTGTATATCTAGTAATTGTATAGTTTTGATACGTTAACTATTATTGTAAAATATGGAAAAAATATATAATGAAGAATGAATAAGTGACACTACGTGAAGTAACAAATGGTGGTGTATACTAAACTAATCAGATACAGGGGCTTTCAGTACACATAATGACACAAGTGAGAATATATTTAGCCAAGTGTAGTGTCAGATGATAACCGATTAAATTGTTAAAACTTGATTTATAGTCACCAACTGATCCATTGTTAAAGGGATAGTTCACCAATGTAGGTTTTTTTTAGCTGATTTTCTCAGACGTCAATGGGTAGCGATGTTGTTTGGTTACCAACATTTTTAGAAATGTCTTCTTTTGTGTTTATACAGGTTTGACAAGAGGGCGAGTCGATGATGACAGAATTTAGATTTTTGAGTGACCTATCCCTTTAACATCTCTAGACAAGAGTAAAGTTACAAAACAATGTAAATGTGAGGAGGATTAAACAATTATTACATTGCTATCTTTCTAAAACTAGCATTAAAGTGAAGAAGCCAAAAACTTTCAAAAGCACATACACAATACACACACTTATCTTCCACACGTTGCTCTTATTGTCATCACCTAATCAGTCGAGAGGATCAAATCTGGACACACCAGCACTAGCCAATTAAAGAGCGTGATCACACCACAGGGCAGCAGGGGGCAGTGTGCGGGGGCACTAGACCTGCTGCCCTTTCACCACTTCATGAATACTGCAAGACTCCGAGTCAAACAAATAAACAAACATGTGCGCGCATGTGGAAACACACACATATACACAGTGTCACTGCAGCAGGGTTTGGAGATGGTGGAAAAAGAAAGGGAGGGAGAGAAAGGGAGATCTGGTCACTAGGGCGTTCATTTTGACTCTTA
This sequence comes from Triplophysa tibetana, assembly GCA_008369825.1. NCBI lineage: Eukaryota > Metazoa > Chordata > Actinopteri > Cypriniformes > Nemacheilidae > Triplophysa > Triplophysa tibetana. Next base: position 19,605,253 of record CM017896.1, on the reverse strand, counting down.
ATCAAGTCTCAGGCGGTCTCTGTATTTCCAACCGTGCAGCGGCACACCCTACAGGGGCCGACACGCAGCTCTGTGTGTGCGCATGTGGAAAAAAAATGACACATATGGGTCTCACGGGTCTACACATGTATGACAAGTGATGACAGGCTATTTATCGAAATCCAGAACTGAACGAGGTGTTAGTAAAGTCACGAGACAGTACAACGTTGTGATGACCTTGCAGTACCTTTGAGAGCTGCTTGCATGCGTTGAGTTGCTTGAGAAGTGAGTCCAGTTGCACTTGTGCTTGAGCGTGTCTGAGGTTCTGCTCTGTGGCGAGCTGCTGCGCAGCTCTTTTGTCGGCCTGAAGCGCAGTAACCTGCTGCTGGAGGGACAGAAGCCGCTGTGGTAAAACACAAGAGGTCTGTTTTCTTCTCCTTCTCGACATTTGCCGGGAGGCACCTGAGGGGAGAGAAGAGTACACACACTTAAAACTACAGTCCGTGTCTGTAAAGATGGCAGTGGTTACATGAGAATTAAGCCGTAAACTGACAATTAAAACTTCAAAAGAGTGCTTGCTCCAAAAGATTTAAGCAGATAGTTAGCCAAAAATGAAAGTTCTGTCATCATTTATTCACCTTCACGCAATTCCTAACCTGCATAAATTGGGTTGTTCCTCTGAACACACAAAGATATTTGGAGAAATGTTTGCAACCAAACAGTTCTGGAGCACTATTGAAAAAAACTGTAAGAAAATAAAACAGAATTGTTTGGTTTCCACATTTCTCAAAATCTCTTTTGTGTTCAACATAACAAAGAAATGTTTAAAGGAACAGCTTGCAGGTGATTAAATTATGACAGAACTTTAAATCATTTTATTTGCAAATGTAAAAATATAAGGTTTTATATTTGGTGACTTCATGCTTTTTTAGGATAAGGTTCTAGTCTAACCAATGGCTTGAGTTTGGGGCGAGGCATTATATTTGTCCAATAATGGACAGAAATTAGGGATGCACCGAAATGAAAAATCTTGGTTTTCGGATTACTCTTTGATGAATTTATTTACTGCTTTTTTTCCACTCTATTCAAGTTTTTGCTGTATTTTACTTAATTTTAGTAGCACATTTACTACGATCTTTAAAAATAATAATATGGTATATTACAGGTTTTTTTCATGTGACTATGTCATAGTTTAAGTTAACTAGACTTTTATTTTGACGGGTTGTCACAAGGACTTGTTTAGTGCGTGTTTTGACAGTGGCTTTTCTCAGATGAAACGTGGCCGGGATGCAAAGAGCACACCTTGACAGGTTTCAGGGAACTGGCTTGGGAACTGTGTGAATGCCACCACTGTGTGATGTCGAAGTATGTCGGGAGCTGCGAGGCTTTTGTCAGACCGCCAGCTTCCTTCTAAAGTACACTTTACCGACCGTTACCATCTTTGGTTTTGATATTTACTTTGCTCCATTCTTAAAGCGCGATCAACTTGATTGCATCTTTTAGATGATTGTTTGGTAAAAATTCACTTTTTGCTATTAATTATAAATAGTTTTGATCACCGAACATTCAGTGCATCACTAATAGAAAGGTAGTGAAAGTAGCGTTTGAGAAAAAAAAGCTTTGAGATTTTTGCAGAATTGGTGTGTACGATTTTTTGGGTAAAGAATGTTTTCAATAATGATTTCCTGGACATTCAAGAGTCAACAGTTAGTTCAAAAACATGCTGGTCTTCATCTTTATTGTATCAAGTAGGTTACCTTGGAATTGAATGTTTCCGTTGTGAGACCGGGCCAAACGTAAATCATCCTCAGGCCTGTCTATTGGGCAAATCAGCATGTACCTGGAGCCCTGCCGACAGGGGATATGTGGAAAGACAACACATGACAAAATAAGCTGAGGCAACAGTTTAACCTAACGGAACGTGGCGGAAGAGTGACAGAGAAAGCGTTTGTAGTCACTTCAAAGGAGCTGCGGCTTTTCCCCTCGTTTGTATCGAACACTATTTAAAAAGGTTTTGATCAGTCTCTCTCTCCTTCCCTTGCCACGGGTTTGATCACGGATTTATCTAGAAGCTCTTAACTGTGACACGGGCGGCGCAGTACTCTGCTCCACTGTCACGCCGATGTGAGCCAGCGCGGATGACGAGTACACAGAGGCATTCAGGCAGGATCTGAGAGAAGGCTGACAGCTGTGGAGCTGAGAGGAAGAGAAAAGAGAAGATATGAAGCTTCCCCGTTCTCCGAGGGGATGGGGGAGAGCCAACAGATCCCTGAGAGACTGTCGAGAAGAGATCGCACTTCATAGGAACAGACACCACTGATACTCATCTCACAGTCAACGCAACTGTTTACAGAACTGTTTACAGTCAAGAGGAAAATATTTTTACTTTTCACTAAATGAGACAGGCAATTTCAAGGTAAAATGTGTAATTTTCTTTAACGTTCAAAAACTTTCTCTGATCCCAGTTTGCTGTAATTGCAGAAGCAACTACAAGTCATTAATTCAGAGATGCATTCCCCAGAAATGTGGAATAACTGTGGCTTTTTCAAAATCACTTTGTTTGTCTCAGAATCCTTCCCAGCCTGAAAGAACAACAATGGCTCAGTTTGACTATCTGTTCATCCGATGAAGGAAGAGAGTTAAGGAAAGTTTTTGTTGTTGTTAATATGCTATTCTGCTTGATGATGCCCACGCACAAAAATAAACATTTAAAATGTTTTAGATGAAATATCAAACTAATTCGGTGTCTGCTCTCAAAGACCTACAGTAAGTATTATGGTATTTAAAGGTTCAATCTGTATGTTTTTACAATTGCACATAGGCAATTCCAGCATTATGCATGTGACATTTTTAGTAGAAACTTGAAATACAGATTCTTAGAGAATGTTCCGAATATACTGAATAATCTTCTTATATTTGACTAAACTCCTGATGATAAATGTATCAGTCAATGTACAAGTTTTTTTCATCTTAAAAAAGGAGGAAATAAATGTGTTATGGATGTGACAATCCAGGTTGCTTTGCGTTTTTTTGTAAATCTAATGGAAGTTAAGAGAAACAATTTTGAAATATGACAGTATTAAAAATTCAAATATTGTTGATTGACAAACCTTAGTTCCCCGAGGTGCTTTACTGGTCGGAGCGAAGTATCGACTTTCTAGACTGTCAGAGAACTCTTCATTTTCACTGTGGACATAAAGTGACAACTTTGTGAGATGCCATAGCATCTATTCGAAAAACAGCCGATTAGCAGAAGAGCAAACAACTGTAAAATATAATGCAAACCTCAAAATTTCATCTAAAATACTTTCATCAGGTGCAATGGGTGTGCATGTGGTGTGTATATGTGAGTGCCAACTGCCAAACTGCCAAGACACACAGTATTCCTGCAATTCTAAACACTGCACTGTGTCACTGAATAGCCTCTAAGAGACAGCCTTGGAAAGGTTCCAGCATGCTCTTCTGTTGAAGCAGCGGTGCATTTGGGTGAAATAAATCTGAGAACTGGTATCATTGAAAATCATCATGCCATCCATCATGCCACAAACCCCAACGCAGTAGCCCGCATAAAACTTTCATGAAATAATTACTGAAGATGCTGCTTGTTTTGGGGAATGTTTAACAGCTTGTAGACATCTGGTGGAGAGCAGAACAGAGTCGTTCAAAATTGATCCCGTTAAATTACATCGAGGAAGAGGAGGAGAGAAAAGAGACACTGGGATCGGGGTGAAATACGAGTGTCACAGCATAACGGAATTGATTGGCCCACGTTTGCCTGGAAAGACTCCTCTGTCAGGAATGAATATGCAAAGGAAGCACAAATTAAATTAACCTGCCAAACTGTCAATTTTAGGCCTCGTGACGGTGGGAAAATGGCATTGGGCAGAAAGTGAGGGGCTGTGGGTGGGTTCAGGTGCATCCTGGCACCGCTCCAACTCCGCCGTTCAGAGGTGGCTAATTCTAAATGCAAATTTCAGTCAATAAGCTTCTAGGCAAGACATCCCAGGGTAATTCAAAGGATTTGACATTTTTTCTCTCTTTTCTGCCCCCCTTCCGCTTTTTTCTCCTCTGAATACCAACGAGACAGGAGCTGAGATTCAATCACCCGATTGCTTGTGTTTTTGCATATGCGTGCTGTCCCTACCGTCAGAAAAATAATGAGAGCATGAGAGAAGGAGAGCGAAAAGGAGACAAGGATGCTGAAATGTGGGGGAAGTACCTGTCTGCACTCATGTCCTCCCAGTCGTCCTTGGAGGGACTGTCCATCCTGTTCTGTTTGGAATGCGCGCCTGTACAACTGGAGGCCTTTCTGGACCTGAACCTGTTGTTAGACAGCGCGAAAGCTTTCGCTTTGCTCAGAGCCGAAGACCGATGAAAATCTCGCTCCGCTCGAAGCACTCCCAGTTCCTGTCGGAGCTTCAGTAGCCTTCTTCTGGCCTGGTTTGCCACTTTGATGGCACTCTCCGCCTCTCTCTTGAAGTTCTGAAGCTGTGTGAGCAATCTATTCCGTTCGGCTCTAGCTTGAGAGTCCTCTGCCGCCCGAACGACAGCGCGATTCTGGAGTAGCTGAATTTCGGCCTGCATATTACCCCGCTGTCCAGCCAGCCCGCTGTTCATTTCCCGTAGCATTTGATTGTCATCTCGCAGCCGCACAATCTCACTCTCCAGAGAAACCATTTGAGTCTGTAGCTGTTCTATCTGTTGGTGTAAGCAGACGCACAGACGCATCAAATTATCACATTATCTTTTTTGAGCAGAGCTCTTCTTTGGGCTTTAACCCTCACTGGCCTCTACGGAGAGGGTCCGTTTTGAGGCAGGCGAGCAAGCAGTCTACCATTCGCCCAAATTTGTTACCCATGGCTAAACATAAAAGAGGGCCATTTAGGCAGCTTGTCAAATCCTGGTGCAGGGTGTGAAACAGAGGAGGGGATGCCTGCTGGGTGTATACCCCCAGGCAAATCGCTGCCTTTTATTTAGCACTCTCTCTGCCGTACTGCCATGGCACGGCACCTTTCAAACAACATTAGGCCCCTTTACGGGTGGCTGACAACGACTCACCCTCCCATCCCCCCCTCCCGGCACTCCATCAAAAATTATTTCATTTATAATGCGTTTGCAAGAGCACATAAACAGCGGTCTGCCCCTGTGGGTTATTAAGTTTAACATGGTGCTTGTCATTCGGTAATAAAGGCGATGACAGCCCCCATTACATGACCATATGGCAGCTGCTGGCACAGCTTACAATGCCATCATCTGCTCCGAATTATTCTACAAACCATTTCATTCCTCCGCTCACAACGTTTCTCTCACTTCTTCGCCAGCCCCTTCAGCAAACGGCATCCTAAATGTTGCTTCGGGGGAAGTGAAGTGCTTCGGAATATACTGTGGGAACGATCTGCTCGGGCTAAATACTAATGACAAATGATTTACTGGTGTTAAATGGCTAAAGGATTGAGCCATTTAGCATGTGTCAAATACTGGAACTGTCAGCAAACGCAAAAAAAGCGGTTTAGTCGTTTCAAAGGTGTCTTAAAGATTCTGCCGTTCTTTTTATAGTCCTTGTGGTAATGGGTTTGAACCAAGAGACCACGCTAAAGGAAGACAGGTGGTTTTTACTCTATAAACTGTGACAGTAGGTCATTTTGGAAAAGCCACAAGCGCACAATTACTGAGCTTAAGAGAGTGCATGACACCAGCTCTAGGTCACTACCAGTTTGCATTACATAATATTTTAATCTATAATCGAGTTACTTCATTGACATCTCAATGCATTTTTATAGCTCTACATGAACTATAAAGAGCATTTCTGGGGCCAATAGCTTATTGCTATTGCTAAAACATTATATAGTTGGTACCTTTTTGAAAGTCTGTTCCACTCTTCGGGCAGTCTTAATGGGGGTGCTGCTCCTCCTGACCTCCTCCTTCGGCACCTCCTCAAACAGGAGCTCTGCTAAAGAAACAAAAGCTATAATGTCACCTGACAGCCACTTTCTCTACAAAAATCAATTATCATTAATGGCACATAATTTCTTTCCAACTCTCTATTCATCTGCTTGAGCTCCTAAAGTGGCATTTAATGGATGGAATTAAAAAAGGAGATTCACAAGCATGAATCAAAGCCTTTTTGACCTGAAGCAATCTTGCTGGTTATTGAAAAGCAATAGAAATGAATTGTGAGCGTCATTTTCAAAGTATGATGGAGTTTGTTGTTATGACTTCATGGCAGGAACTTTGTTGCTATGCTTGTTTAAAGAAGGGGAAATAAACACATTTGGAGGGCAGAACTTCCTGTAGTCTCGGGTTGATAAAAGTTTCATGGTGAATGTGGATGCTCATTTGTCGAATGAAAATGTTGTGAAATATTTAGAATCTGCTTTTTTCCGGGCTGACCTTTGGACAGACACGCAGAGTTGAAATTCTTGTGAGTCACTGCACTGTCTCTCTTGGCGCACACACACGTTTATGTGCCTGAACACACATTTGTCTCACACTGAAACCCTCAACAATCCACTCTCACCTCAAAATCATATAGGTGAATGCACATATGCACACATAAAACATGCTCGTCTCTGTGACAGCTGAGAAGTTTGTTTCTTAAATTACCCATCACTGTTGTCTCTTGAAAATGTCAACTCGCATCAGATGATTTCTGGCCTTCTCTCACTGGGTCCCCTGATTGACTAATGTGACAATCATAGCCTTTGGTTTTTTCGTGGCCTCACTGCCAGTCATATAGCACTGCTTTTATAAACCTTGCAAAACTAATGTTTGTGTATAAAAAAAGAAAACATTCAAAGAAGGGTGCAATGTTAAAAAGAACAGCACTGCTTGGGAGGGTATTTTATTGACAGTGTTGTCTTGATTAGGTCACACGGTCGATATTCATCTCCAGTATCAGAATGTCTGTAGTTCAGGCGCTTTTAATTACTTTCATCTCATTTATGACAATGCTAGCACACTAAAACACAAGAATATGTCCTTTTTATCCTTACAGATGGACGAATGTGAATATTGTATTTTACATTGTATATTGTATGAAGGTAAAACTGTTGTTCTATTTTTTTTCTGCTTACAGTAGGTATGAATTGTGACTGAATGTTCTTAAGCTTCACAAAACAACTCGTGCAGCATGTTCCAAGTGTTCTAAAGGCATACACAAATGGGTTTGCAAAGAATAAAGTAAAAACCTAACCTATTAGTATTAAAATAATGTTGCAACAACCAGAACATATCAGTGATATCCACAATAGAAGAGTATTATGCCCAGTACAGGAGTGAATTTGGCTGTTTGTGCACACTCCCACAGCAAAAGAGGCACATCAAATTAATTTGATAAAACGGTCAATTCTGGTCCTTGATTCTGCTTGTTCTTAATGGGTTTGTCGCGTCCCGCCGCATCCAGTGTGGACAAAATTATAATGACTTCTAATGCGTATTAATGTCTTTTGTCTTGTCGCGTGCAGTGTAGACACGGTGTAAGTATTACTTATTTGCTGTGCTTTATTTTAGAAAACCTTGCCACGTATATGAAATAACCGTTTTATAAAAGCAATATGCCCCGCGAAGCAGGGGGCTTATTGCGTGGGGCTTATTGCTTTATTATTTAATTACTACTTAAATACTTACTATACTACACGTTTTTTTCACCAAAACCATTCTATACCCTCAAAACACGTGGGACAGACAACAAGAGTCACTTGGAGTTCCTTAATGAAGCTTTTTTGTTTATCTGTGAACTAACCTTGTTTAAGCAACCAATAAAACTCATCTTAACCCAAATGACCATATTTACTCAGGACATGACTCAAAAATAATAAACCAATTTATCAACGTTGACATTAGATGGGCTAGAAAGGATCAGCTATATCCCCCCAGGGGGAATCCTTCAGTGTTTTAATATCTTGACATTAATAGAATGAAGACATCATCTAAACACAAATCAATTACCTTTATTCTATTTCGTTCCACAGAGTATAAGTGTAACTGCATTGATGCCTGTGATATATGTATAGGAAAGAGCAGTGACAGATGTGTGTAATACCTTGTTTATCCCCGTGTAGGTTCTGCTCTGTAACCCTGTCCAGGACTGCCTGCACATGTAGAATGTTCAGTAGTTCTTCCAGTTTAAGTCTAATTTAGGAAGAAAACCAAGAGAAATAACAATTAACATGTTAAAATATTCTTTTAGCTGTATCGAGTTAGTGTTTTGGACAACAGCATTGCCCACGGACTACTGACTGGATGCAGAAGTGTCTAGAAGCATGTACATTCATGGTAGAACGTCTACTTTGTTGAGGTATAGATTTTTAGGGGCACCCCACCCCTCAATATCAGATTCGGAATAACCTGGCTAGTTCATCAATAACCTGGCTAGTTCTTATAAACTCTTTATTTTTATATTAGCAAAATGACAAAGAAGATCTATTCTACAATTTCACAAATCACAAGTATGTATTGGCTTCATTGAAAATGCTATTTTACACATGGCCTACTTACAAACAATAAAACCAGAGTATATGTTACCAGACTGCGACTGTAGTTTGTGTGAATGTGTTTAGTCATTCTATTCATTTCTATTCCAGGCTGTGAATGCTCTAAGTTTCTGTCAAAGTGTTAAGCCACTGCTTTAGAAACTTCCCTTTTTACCTTTAAACCGCTTCAACTCTGACACCATCCAAATCTCTCCCCCATTGAGATGGAGATATAAAAAGAAACCCTGCTAATTAAATAGCTCTTAATTCGCCACGAAATCAAAGTGCTAAGTGACAAGCAACATAAAACCCTGGGCTGGGGTGTGAGGATTTCTTTCCACCTAGACAGAAAAGGGATTGGGGTGGGATGCGGGGGGATCTAAACAGACAAGTACAGAATCTAAACCCAATTAAGAACCACCAATTAGCTGTATTCATTCTAGAGACTAATTAAAAGGGGCAAAAAGAGGCACTTTCAAGTTATTATTAGGACCCAAAAGAAGTCTGCCGAGGATGGGGGTAGGCCCCAGCGAGACATCTTGCACCTGAAACACATACCTAGTTCCCCTCCCATTTGTTCAAGCGCGGCAGAAGAACTTCAAACTCTCGTCTGAATCGCAGTGGCTTAGTTCATCAGACTCACTGCTCCTCGGTATAAGTACAAGCAAGAACTCTCCAGCTGTAGCACAACAAGGGAACCAGTTATAGCTCTTTTTTCCCATTAAACAACACCAAATTAAAAATCATCTCACTTTTCTAATCGCCTTCCACTTTTCACATGGACTCTCAAAATAAACTTTCTGTTGTACCACCGTGCTAGGGTGCAGAACATATAAGCAGCACAAGGTGGTTTATTAGCATTCCAGCTGTAGAGATCAGCTGTGGGTCTCTTATGACTCTGCCAGCCACTCTATCAAAACACAGTTACTACAGCTCCTCCTTTCATGTCAACAGCATAGATTTGTTTTTTTCCGAGGTGGTGTGAACCTCTGCTCCATCAATCCCCTCTGCTTTTCAGTCCCAGCGTGTTTGCGCGAGTACATCATTTGAATAACAGATGTTTATTAATACAGGACGGTTAACAGGCCCCTCTCTAGAGCTTCCATGCTGTTTGGATATATTTCGGTGTAAATAAAGATCCGAACCAGGGTATGAAGCCAAGGAGATGGAAGGAAAAGAATAAGTAGCGAACCGAAACCGCTGTGACTAGATGTTCTTTGAACACAGCACAAGTAGGTCAAGGACACATGATGCGTGCTCCTGAAGGTTTATCACGAGCAAAGATGTACAGAAAATAGACAATCACACACATAAAAATCGATAGACAGAGGGCTATTAACAAACATCAAACATATCTTTAAAAGACATCGTGACCTGACTTCAGCGCAGGGGGTAAATGCTTGGAAACATGTTAAATGAACACAATCTCACAATACAATATTACAATAAGGGGCGAGAGTAGCGAAGGAGCAAAACTAAACTAATTGCATGTTAAATATAGTCTCAGGGCAGAGCGCTTATGACCCAATGACAGTCGTAATCCATCTCTCCCCATCATGTGATCTTCCAAGTAAAACAGTCACCGGCCTCAGAGCAGTACCTTGCAACCCCAGTCTAGCACTGAGATTTTAAATTCTCATTGGCTTTGCTTCAAGAACAGGGAACTCTTAATCAGGGATAGCAGAAAACTAAAAACCGTATAGCAGAAGAAAAAAGTAAAATCATGAACGCCATGAACACACATTAGACTAAATTAAATCTTCAATATGGCACTGATAAAAAAAACACATTTGTTCTGATCACCACTATTGCATAACTATGGGTTTATGTCTTGACTTATATTTAAAATATGATTGTTAGACTATATAAATAAATGGCATTATAAAGAATAAATTAAGGGACCATTCCAATCTTGAACCTCAGGAGTGACGTATACTCATCAAATAGCAATGTGAAAGACTGACTACATGATAAGACAAATGAAAACTGTGATTAAAATTAAGACGTTGAACTTTTCCATGTACAAATATTACTGTTGTATTGCTTAATAGTGAATATGAACTTGTTCTCTTTGCAGTATTTGAGGTCTGAAAAAATAAAGAGCATCCTTTTTTCATTTTCTGCAAATAAATGAAAATATAAATAATATTTTCACTTGAAATTTGGGAGACTTATTGTTAGTTCAGTCACAGAATAAAACAAAATTATAATTTTACCTAAACAAAAATGAAAATGTTCTTTGAAATGGTGTCTTTATTTTTTCCGCGTCTGTATATTCCAAATAAAGTATATACTGAACTCAGCCTTAAAGTGGTAGTCATAACTCAACTCAAAAATGTAGTCATTATTCACTCACCATTGTGTTATTCAAAACCCCTAATGGCTCTGTTTAAACTGTGATTTAACAAAGAAAGTCATTGTGAATTACACGACTCAAGGGTTAACAAATAAGGACAATTTTCTTTTTTGGGCAATCAAACATTTTAACATCATGCAGACTCACATTATTCAAGCGTGTATACAGACGTGCTCAAATTTGTTGGTACACTTACAGCTTCATTGAAATAATGCTTCATTCCTCCTGTAGAGTGATGAAATTAAAAGCTATTGTATCATGTGTACTTGCATGCCTTTGGTATGTCATAGAATAAAGCAAAGAAGCTGTGGAAAGAGATAAATGATTGCTAATTCTACAAAGATCTTCTAAAATACCCTGGAAACATTTGATGGTACCCCTTATAAAAGATAATACATCATTATTATAGTGATATTTCAAACTCATTAGTTTCTTTAATAAGTACCACACATGAATCCAATCTTGTAATCAGTCATTCAGCCAATTTAAGAAAAGTAGTCACTGTGCTGTTTGGTATCATTGTGCACCACACTGAACATGGACCAGAGAAAGCAAAGGATAGAGTTGTCTGAGGAGCTCAGGAAGAAAATAATAGATAAGCATGGTAAAGGTAAAGGCTACAAGAACATCTCCAAGCAGCTTGATGTTCCTGTGACAGTAGGTGCAAATATTCTTTAAGAAGTTTAGGTCCATGGAATTTTAGCCAACCTCCCCAGGCGCGGCTGCAAGAGGAAAATCGACCCCAGATTGAACAGAAGGATAGTGCGAATGGTAGAAAAAAGAAAACTGCCAAAGACAACATTTTGAAAGAAAAAAAGAAAAAACAAGATTGGTATTTGCTGTCCTTCTGGGAGAATGTCCTTTGCATAGATGAGTCAAAACTGGAGCTTTGTGGCAAGTCACATCAGTTCTATGTTATCAGACGAAAAAATCAAGCTTTCAAAGACGTGAACACCATACCTACAGTGAAACATGGAGGAGGCTCGGTTATGTTTTGGGGCTGCTTTGGTGCATCTGGCACAGGGGGCCTTGAATCTGTGCAGGACACAGTGAAATCTCAAGACTATCAAAGCATTCTGGAGCGAAACGTACTGCCCAGTGTTCGAAAGCTCTGTCTCAGTCGCAGGTCATGGGTCCTCCAACAGGATAATGACCCAAAACACACAGCTAAAATCACCAAAGAATGGATAAGAACAAAATATTGGACTATTCTGAAGTGGCCGTCTATGAGTCCTGATCTGAATCCTATGGAACATCTGTAGAAAGAGCTGAAACTTGCAGTCTGGAGAAGGACCCATCAAACCTCAGACAGCTGGAGCATTTTGCTCAGAAAGAGTGGGCCAAACTACCTGTTAACAGGTGCAGAAGTCTTTTTGAGAGCTACAGAAAACGTTTGCTTGCAGTGATTGCGTCTAAAGGTTGTGCAACAAAATATTAGATTAAGGGTCCCATCATTTTTGTCCATGACATTTTAATTAGTTTTACTATTTACAATATTATGTGGAATAACAAATAAAAAGCAAAGTCTGATTTTTATTAAATATGGAAAAAACAATGGTGGATGCCGATGACTTTTGTCAGTTTCAAGTCATTTCATAGAAAATTGTGCATTCTTCCTTTTTTTGAGGGGTACCAACAAATTTGCTCACGTCTGTATGTAAAAATATAGTAGCATAGTATTGCTGAAAAGTACATGTATTGTTTATTCTTGTTTTTTTAAACACAGTTTGTCCAGTTTTCACTTAATAAAATAAAAAACTTTGGGAAAAATGTTGTCTGTAGTTCAGAGAATTAAACAACAGGTTTAACACCTTAAAATAAAAATAGTAAATTTACAAACTAAAAATAGTAAGTTCAGAAAGACTGAAAATTAAGATTTTTTTCCAAGAGCTGTTCATCCTCAATAGAGATATAAATAACAGCCAAGTTCAATCAGTAAAACAGCAGTTTTGCGCAAATATAACCCGCTTGACAATACAGACAAGTTAACTGTCGGAGCTCTTTTTGATCTTACACATGAAAACGCATGTTGAAACTAAAATGACGGTAACTCATGAATTCTTTGGAATACAGACTTGCGGTTGGTCTCGTTTGAAAAAAGAAAAGTGGATGATTATTGTTTAAAAAATATCACGCACACACACACACACACTCTCTTTTCAAAAAAGAATCAATTTCTCTCCCTACATAAATTATTTGAAAAAAACACCAAAGAAATCTGTATTCTAGAGTCTTAGACCTTTCCAATGATATATAATTTATCATGATTTGATTAGAAATCACATGCACAATATTGATAAAAACTTAGATGTCCCGTATACGGAACGGGTGACCGTTAATAGGCTATGCTTTGACATTAAAGTAAAAAAAAAGACCAAGACCAAATGGTGTCCAAGCTGGTACTTGTAAAGGTATACCTTAAAAAAGAAGCACTTAATAACAAAATGATGTTGCTAAAAATAAAACAAATGTGGCCAGTAGATAAAGTTGGCAGAGCGAGTACAAATCAAAATTACTGAAATGACCGGGAAGCAGGACAAAACATTGTTGAGCCCCAGAGATCCTAAAATTTGCATTCCAAAAATGATCAAACTTTTATATTTAAATATACCACGTTTAAATTTGCTTAATCTAGCTAAAATGCACTCAGAAAGACATTACATTTTCATATTCTAAACGATTGAGCTAAATGGCGCAGCAAAACATTTGAGCATTGAATAGTGAGCTGCATATTTTAGGGCATCATTAATCAAACAAATAATTAATGGAGGGGGCAAAAGTTGTGCTAGTCTTCAAAACAGACATCAAGCATTCTGACTTTAAACGTTCTTCCATTTCTGTCTCTCTGTCTGGGACCCAGGGCAAAAAGACACTCATTACTCCTAATACCTTATAGCAATCAAGATGAAAAGCAAAAAACAGCAGCACGAGCACGGTAAACTTTATTAAACTTCATTAAAGTCAAAGTCGGGGATCATGCCTGTAATGGTCACTCTCAGTGGAGGGCGAGCAGCGTAAATCATCTCAAAGGCTTTTTTCCAGTTTAATGGCTGGGTAATTTATACTTTGATGTCGTTTGAGTGTAGCTATCACTGTCTAAGGGCTGTTTATTCTGTTTATGAGGCCTAAATAATTCCTGGCTCTTTTTACCCACAGACCCTAAGCAACAATTAACAAGTGCGGACATCTCCAGCACAGACAGATGCATAATGAGGAAGAAAGAGCAAGTGGAAAAAAAAGCACCGGAGGCGGGGGTAGATTACAAATGGGGGGATGTTCACAGTGCAAATGATACCACAGTAAATGCGCTCTTGCATCGCTACAAAACAAGATATTTTAATCTCAATGCAGCCGGCACTCAGCTTTATTTGCCACAGCAATGGACTGAATTGCTCAATTGAAATTGAAATTTCTCTCCGGAGTGCAATCCGGACCTGTTCTTGACCATGGGTGCGGGTGGGCTCGCTGTTATTAAACACGGGCATTCATGGGTGCCTTCATGCTGGTTTTAATTTGCTATTAACAGTCTGCACATATGTCCCCGGGGCGAGGAAAAAGATCTGTGCCGAAATGTGCACACTAATACAGTCAGACGGTAATGATCACGGTTTGTGTGCTTTCATGCTAAGCGACATTGTGGAGTGCTCTCTGCACAAACACCATTTGGTCCATTTGGACTCCTTGTCCCCTTGAACAGGCAGAATGTGAAGGAGAGCTTCTGACTGTGAGAAGCACTTGAAAATCCGAGTGCGGCCCACCGCTGCTCCGTAGCAGCCGCCGACGGTAATTAAGAAGGCCGAAAACTACAGGCCGCAATAAAGTAATTAACCATTAGCAGATCATTGCAACACTTACGAGCGCAACCTTCACAAGCACAATCATCCTAATATGGTCAGTAAAATGGCAGCTTGCCATTTTCTTCCAGCGCGTACACGTTGCCGCGGCCCATCCTTAATTGTAGGCCATCAACAGTTATTTAGCTTGCCGCCCCGCATAACAGCTTGATAAAGAAGCCAAGCTTAATTACAGCTCGAGCTTTCTGACCCGCTCTTCTTGCTGCAAACAATAAATAAAGCAAGGTTAAGTGCAAACGAAGTCGGAAAAAGGAAGAAACAAGGAGAGCGCGCACAGGGCCCGTGCTTCCGCAATCACACAGACAGTCGGTAATGTTCGTCTCGGGCAAGTGGAGATCAAAGACACCCCCCAACCCGACATCGTAGGGCTCTTTTCCCCTTCCTTTTTCCCTCCTGAAAGCATGAGTTTGGCCGGCCCAAGTTTACTCAGTGCTCGCTGCAATGAGCATGACAGGGATCATGGCTAACCCCGAAGGACAGTTGCTGCGTGGCTGGAAAGAGAGCAGCTCCCTCGTGCTCCTTGCAGGTCACTTCCAAGCAGTACGTTAGCGCGAGTGCCGCAGCAGAAGGCCCTTAACAGGGAGTGTTGGCTGCTAGCCTGTAATTAGCTTGGACAGCTCAGGCTCAGAGAGAGGGAGCGAGGCAGCCAGGCTACATCATAATGAGCTCAGCTGGGATTAGGAGGACAGGCAATGGGCTAGGTGGGGGCAAGAAAAGAGTGAGCCCTCCTGTACGAGCGAGCCGGGGGTAGAGATCAAGCAGGGGAGGGCCAGGCCGCGCTGGCTGCCAGGGTTAGACCCCTCAGCAAAGGATGGGCCAAATGAGGCCTGGCAAGGAGTGGGCCAAGGCGGCCTAATGAAGCGCGACAACTCCAGCAGACGAGATCAGCAGTAATTAACACACACACGCACATGGACTGTCATTGAATGTACCCCCTGAAAATCTCAAGGGAGCAAACTTCAAGTCAGGAATGTCAGTGTATTTAGCTGCTATAAATATCTGTAGCTGCACCGAGCGTCTGCATGCGAGTCTTATTTTCATTAGGTGGCTTAAAAAAAAAATACTTTATGAAAATTCATTTTGTAGTAACATTTCACATTCAGAGGACAGATTTAATTTCTTTGACAATGGGTTCAATATACTTCAACACAGTTGCAGTCATGCAAGTTCAGCCATTCCTATTACCTGCAAAAAACATGTGCAACAAACACACACAAAAATTACACATACACGGCAGTGTCTTTGTGATGTTATTTTGAAATGTGAATTCACAGTCGAAGGACAGCTAATGATCTTGTGTGGAGTCCTGCCGGGTGCTTAAAATGACTAGATAAAAAGGACACTGTGATGCACTGGCTGACAGCTCAACAGGACCTGACAAAACGACACACACTTACTTGTCAGCGAGAAGCTTCTTGTTTTCTTCCTTACAGAGCACCAGCTCGTTCCACAGTTCATCGCTGTCCTGCTGTAGTTGTGTCTTGCCTCTTAGCCTACACAAGTTTAACACAACACAAATAGACATATTTAAACTATTTACCTCATTAGAAAGTGGTTATTAAGTGATTATCGTTAATTTTTTCCGTGGCTGTATATTTGATCATATATTTGATTTATTTTTATGTCTTAGCCATTTCATTGATCACTGTAATGGTAAGAAAATTGACCCATCAGTGTTCGTTTAGCCTAGTTTGTTTAAATATTGATTAATTCACAAAAAAGAAAGATTATGTGAAATGAGATTCTAAAAAGTGACTTTGTTTGTGTTGTTTAATAGTGTTTTTGCTAGCTCTATGCTTTTACAGTACAATAAAAACCAAACAGGTCTCTTAGTTTAAACAGTCCCTTCCGCACCCTACACAACTGCACAAGTAGCACATCTCAACAACACAAATACTATTTAAACCCTCAGATCCTTTCCCCTAATAACGTCCTTGAACTTATGGTACAACACAGTGCTGTGGGAGCAGCCCTACATCATGTGAAAACATTCCCCCTCAGAAGCCACATCTCACCTAACAGCTTAACAAGCAGCAGCCCTGAGATCTTCTGTCTTAATCCGTTGTGAAATTCAGTGTTTAGGCTGTGAATGGTCTCCTGAAGGACATAATCGCAAACTAGAGCTCAGAGAAAAGGCATCTCCATTCCCCTCAAGCCCGCTTCACCTTCTCTGCACATCTCGCTTCATTACACGGCCGAGAAGTAAACTGCAAGAACTTTTCGGAAAGGCAGTGGCTAATTGCTTTCATTCGGCGAATCTGTTTATGAGTGCAACTTTGATCAGCGTGGCGATGTTTTAATACGTTTTAATTTTATTTACTCATCCCAGTGCTCCCAGTCTGATTTAGAAATAGGAAAATTACCTTCTGGAGGAAAAGAGTGTATGTTTTTTCGCTTTCCTAATGGTGCTAAAGAAAATCATGAGTGACGTGGCGAGTTACACAGGGCTGCGGCATTCTAATGAGATGTTAGTTTGCAGCGGAGAGCAGAAACTCCTGCTGGAGTCCATTTTCGCTCCTGCTAATATATACATAATAATGCTAACTGCTCCAGTATATCTAGACCGGACCATCAGTAAAAGTTCTGCAGCCTGAAGATGGTGGCTAGCTAACAGATTTTCAGACATCAGCCTTATTTGCATAATTGTTAGAAAAACTAGCGCAAACAGTGGGTAAACGAAATAGCCACGCTTATTTGGCACTGGCAAATTCGAATAGTTTGGAATTTTACGGTGACCTGCTATAAACTTTTTGATAGGCGCATATTTGCACAAGGACACAAATCGTTGTCTATGTTGATACGTTCAAACTGTGCTATTGTTCTTATGCAGGCAGGCTTCACGTTGATTGGCTGTCATAATGATGCATTGCAATACATGACAGGGAATCGGTGAGAAAGGTCAGAGGAACTTGTTTAACCGATCACCCCTCTTCCGCATCCAAGCAGTGAGTGAGAGGTGGCAAAATTTCAGCATCAACAGTCGATAGTTGTGACATCCCCTATCATTATCTATGTGTTTTGGGTTACTAAGTAGGCAGCTGGCCTTAGCAATGGGTGTGTAAATATCAAGCTCTGTATGGAATATAAATGTCCCAATAACAACAGACTGGAGAGCTTAATAAAACAAGAGCTCTTCAGGATCGTAAGTGTTATTTTTCTCTTATCAAAACTAAGAGAGAGGAGATTATCAGAGACTCTTTCTCTTACAATCGAACACACACACACGGCAGAGGTGGGTAAATTCACACTCCTTTCACACGGGATCACATTGCACTGCTGTTTTCTTTAATTAACCCAAAGAGAGCAAAGCTGACAAGGTCAACACTTGCATCCCATGTGGATACTCAACATACGCTTCCATTAGATACGTTTAAAAGGCTCGCAAAAAGAAAGGGGAAAATGTTAAGGGGGTTGGGGAAATTGTTATGACATTTTGCCGCTTCTAGGGGTTTAGGTTAAAACCAAAGACTCGGAGGAGGAAATCAAAACCTTTTCTTTCAATCTTTTTCACAGATTTTCCCCTTTTTGCTATTCCGCTGATATACACAGTAACCTTGGCCTTTTCAGGATGAAGCAAGTTTCTCTTAAGAGGCAATGCCTGTGCCGCGTTCCATAGAGATGAAAGGAAAAACGACAAGAGAAAACATACTGTAAAAACTCATTTTTTTAACCTGACCATATCCTGTAGTCATACCATGAAAAACACACTTAATGACAACATTTATAGTGTTTAATCTGCAAATGTGACTTTTTAAACAGTAAACGCTTACAAGTCGTGCGTTTCTTCAGCTTCCTTCAGCTGCTTCGTCACTGTCCTGTAGTTGGTCTGAATGACACGTAAACGGTCGTGATGTTTGGCGTGGGCTCTTCGCAGATCCTCGTTCTCTTTAATCTGCAGGGGATAAAAACAGGTTTACATACGAGCAATAACGAATCTACAGACGCTTTATTGTAAACAAACATACATCTAATAAGAGTGTTAATATTAAAATAGCTGTTAAAATATGGTTGACCTTCGCTAATTCTACCAGAACGCCCATCTTTCTTGCGATTTATTGTGTCAAAACATTGTAGCGGACAGCAGGCAGATGGCATCCCAGGCCGCCCACTTCACAGCAGTGTCCCTTTCAACTGCTGGAGTGCAAAGTGTTGTGAAGGTTACATTGGACTCTTACTTCCTCCTCTGTGTATTAGCACAAAAGAAGTACTTTTGGCATCAGATAAGACATGTCTTACAGAACATGATCATTGATGTGGAAGAAATAAGCTCAATACAACACAAAACACCAGAGGTCTGCAGTATTGGGGTACGGTATATTTTCAGTTTTTGTCCCAACTGTCAGTTAACTCAACATGCATAGAGTGTACATGCAAATGGGCAGTTCATTAATAAATTAGTCCTATGGTGTTTAGAAAAAAACTAACAATAAAGATCAATCTCGTTTAAGATATTTTATATACAAAGCTGATTGAGAAGAAAATAACATATAGGCATAAAAAAGATATTGTTCTAATGGTGTACTACTGCATGTAAAAGAGTGTAACCCCTATGTAGAAAAGCCACCTTGCAATATCTTCATAAGGAGTGGATAATAATGTCTTTACAGAACCACTTTGTTCTGAACCTCCAGCTAGCGAGGTAGGAGACACAAACACATTAGGGATCACATTAGGGATGCAGTGATGTTTTGTGCTCATAATAAAATCAATAAATACCTACACAAATTGATGAACTCTAAAAAAAGAATGTAGGATGCTTCTTGAAAGCATTAAGCAGATGTTGCTTGCCGAGAACAGTGGCTGATGTTTTTATGTGAAGATAGTAAAGCTTCTTTCCGGAAGCATTTGTTGTGTCTGCTCGTTCAGTTTGTTAGGGGACTGTCACAACTCGGTGCACTTTTTTAAGTGATAGTTCAACCACATATGAAAATTCTGTTACCATTAACTCACCCTCTTGACATTACAAACCTGTGTGGCTTTCTTTTTTCTACAGAATACAACAGAAGATATTTTGAAGAGAGTTGTTTGACGAACAGTGATGTCACCAATTCACCTCTGTTGGTTTTGTGTCCATACAATAGAAGTGAATGGGTGCCGCCACTGTAAGGTTACCAACATTCTTCAAAATATCTTCTGTTGTGATCTGCGAAAGTCACACCGGTTTGAAATGACATTGAGGCTGAAAAAATGATGACAGAATTTTCATTTTTGGGTGAACTATTACTGTAACTTTGTTAGTAAAACCGTTCCTTTGTTCAGTAGTCAGGCATTTTCGTTCCTTAAAAATTCCGACAATGCAATGTAAAAACCAGAGAGCATTGATGCTTGTTATGTTCTCTAACCGAAAACCACATGACGTTTTTTAATAAAGCCAACTAACTGAAAGTGCATGACCCAACTCAATAAACATCATAAAACGCAACAGAACTTTAGAAAAGACAAGGTTTATGATATTTTATTTATAAACACACATCGCTAGCCAGGGTCCTTCCCAGTGCCCGAATCCATGTACACACTATACTGTTTCACAACCTAGGGAGCTAGAATCTGATTGAGGTACACCCAACAACATCCTGGTTCTAGATTTACAGCCATGAGAAGACGCAAGTAAAAACCCCCACAACAATCATCAGCTCCCATGAGCAAACCTTCCCATTAAGGTACCCTCAGTGGCATGTTCCAGATTGTTAAGGACCTTCTGCACTGGGCCTGACTCTGATGAATCCTCAGGGCTCTAGATTTTCATGCCAATGAAACGAAATTTCGTTAGAAGTCGCACCGGTGCGACTGCGAAATTGCCCACTCTTTTTGATTATGTGCTACCATTTTCTATTGCATATGGGAAACACCAAAAGCCAAACGCTGAAAGTGGGACAAAAAAGCAGTAGCTGATTAAACGGCACTGCAAAAGTGAATTATCTGCACAACCAAATGGACAACGCAATGTGCCCGCCTAGACAGTGCAGACGGAGTGTACTTGCGGACCGTACTCATCTGGGCAATGCAGACCAATTAGAAAGGCGTTGTGTAAACCAGTAAGGAAGCGTGGTGCAGCTCATTTGAATTAGACACAGAATATTCCTTTACAAACCTCTGTGGGAATCCCACATACGGAGTCATGTGGGCTTCCCATAGAGGTTCAGAGAATAAGCTAGCTCAAATCATATAAACATCCCGACATTCTAAACAGCAATGAAGACAAAAAAGGAGAAAATATTTTTCCACAAACATAAATTAGAAGTCTTTTCAATGCACCTTACAATACTGTTGTGACTACAGTGTGTTTTAAAATAAACATTCTATTTTTAAACCATATGCTATTCATAGGCCTTTCGGAAGTAAAGTTTAATGCTGTTATTTATATTTTATTTTACAACGGTTTCATTCTATTACAGTACTTACTGTATAATTCTGATGTATGATTTCAGAATGAATAAACATTCATACCAATACATTTCTATAACTGTTTCATTTTTCCTTCTTTCATTTTAAAACCGCTCGCATTTAAAAAAGCAATTAAGTTCCAACGGCTTATCCATTGTTCTATCTGCAGAACACAGAAAGTCGGAGTTCAACTGCGCACTTGAAAAGCACATAATACACGTCCCGGGTCTTTTCAAGCCATGCATCATACATTATCCAAGAAACGGTTTCATCTTTTTATGTTATTATGTCTTTCTTGCGTTGATTATACTTACGAATCATTTTAAATATTCCTAAAAAGTTGAAAAAGTAAAATTTACATGTTTTGTTGAACAACCCTCTGGAACTCTTCACATACTTTAAGAGCTGTTTCGTCATTGCGTTTTCTGGGAAAAAGGCACTAATAAGCATTTCTATGCCAACCTGGCACCTGTAGCATTACTGTGGCCTGACATTTCGCCCCTTCAGCCAATAGGAAAGGTCGGCTTCTCTAACCACTTAAACCACACAGCAGGAGAAACGCCTCAGTGAGCTGGGTCGTTCCCCAAATGTCCGTAAATATTGGTCTCTGCCTCATAGCTATTTGAAGAAAAAAAATGGGGGGGGGTGGCGGGGGTCTACCAAAGATTACATGGGACTTTTCAGGGGTGAACATATAGATTTTCCTGACAAGACGGCCCTCTATTATTCTGACCTTAGCCAAGGCAAACCCTGCCAGAGACAGCAAGCGCACCTTTCAGCTTGAGTGACCAGGGCCAGGAGACTTGACGAAAGGCTTTCTGAAAGGGAGGAAAGCTTGTTTACCGCTGCTATGACACGGCAGCCCTGCTGGGCGGGAAATGCAGGGCCCTGAACCCTGTTATTATTAACAAGGACAAAGAGAACAAGCCAGCCCCAGTCTGCCTGCCAATGTGACAAGTATGGATTTACTGCTCAGAAATTCACAAGAGGACATTCAGCCTTCAAACCCAAACTGAAAGAGAAAGACACCGAATATGAGACAGCAAAGCAAAACAAAGCAGAGAGCTAATGAAGGGCTGCTTAGATTGAGTGCTCGACGTTTCACGTCTGAGTGACACCGTGGAATACGGGGGCTGTTTATAGCGCCCGCACACACATTCACCTGGGCATCAAAATCGATATGAGCCAGCACAACCTCCTTCCGTGTGCAGAGGGTGAGGACTTTCGCAAAGCTAGAACCACCGACTGCCACTGAGCGTTACAAACTTACAAAGTTTTGACAGACAAAAGGATAGACTAGATAAGTTTACCTGAGACTTAAGGAAAAAGGAGGGAGAGAACATCCATGAGCAGAAGAGAAAGAAAGAGGCATGAAAAGTCAAAAGAGAGACATGGATGATTGGTTAGCGAAGAGCGCAGGTTCTTCAGCAGTCTCCCCTCCCGCTGCCTCATTGCCTCTGCAGACACTGGATGTGTGTGCGTGCGCTGATGATGAAGTACTGAGGTCAGGTAGAGGGCAGTGGTCAGAGGACAACAGCAGTCTCCACCTGGCATGAGCTTCTTCATGTCTAAACTTTGCCAGGCTACAGCTGAGACACACACCCGTACACACACGTATGCAAATACACACACTATCATTCACCCATGAGCTGAAAGGCTGCCAGTGTTTGAGACCCCGTGTGCACTGTTTCTACAGGACATTAACTCAGCTCTGCCGTAATTGTGTTTGGTAATAATAGAGCCATCAGGCACAAGGGTGGAAAGACCTCTCTCTCAGGGGGGAGGCGAGGAATGTCGCTAAAATGTTCACGCAAGGACATCAATCTGCTAAGAGGTCTTCAAAGAGAATTGCAAAGGCAGAAAAAAGGCAGCGTTTAGTCTTCACCTTAAGCGCGAGCAAATCCTGCAGTCGTTGAACCTTTTGCTCTTGTCTGGCTGTTCCATCTGCGCTGCTCCTGCCACTTTGAGACGAAGATGTGGATCCCTGATAAACACAGAAGGAAATCGAGATAATCATCAGAAATGAACTGGCATCTTTTAAACAATATTACAGGCAATTTAGCAATTCTTAAAAAGGGAGTGAGCGACAGGCCCACACACATACCCGCGAACCGCAGCATGCACGCACACTCTCCGAAACTTAAATGGGGCCACGGGCTGAATCGCGAGGAAGAGTGCTCACGGCATGCAGCTGAAAGGGTTCTCTGTGCAGGGACCTAATGAGCATGTTCATTTCCATTTCCATTGTTTCTTTGACAATAATGATGTCCCATTAGGGGAGACTAAAGGGTTATAGAGTGAGAAACGCGCCAGGCCTCATTACCAAAGGTGGGGAGGGAGGCGCCTTTAATTGCTCTATCAGGGCCCGGAGTTACACTTGATAGGACAACAGAAGCAGACTTTGGGGAGAAAGAAAAGAGAGAGTAGGAAGAAAGAGATAGAAAGAAGTGGGCTCTTTCTGAAGTACCTAAACCAGAAAATCTCAGTCTGCTCGGGAAGAAAGGCCATATGGTGGATCAACTGTGAAAGAGTAAAACTACGAAATGGCAGAAGAACCATTTCAGTTGAGGAATCAAGATCTTCGGGAAGGGGGGTTAAAAACTCTTAATCTTGAGCAGAAAAATCATTCTTTAGAGACTCAAAAAGATCCTTTAAAAGCTGATTAGCTTTTCACGAGGCTGCTGACGTATATAACTAATTTTAGTCACTTGTCTTGGAGATCTTAGTCCAGATGGATCAGCCTATTGAAGTGTTCAATCATGTCATTACCGACATACTGTAGCTGAACCTTCCTCCGACACATGTCCCGAAACCAGTCTTAACATTCACAGCATTCACAGGAACAACAGTGTCCTACATATCAAAGACCTCAAGTCAGCAAGGATTAGCAAAAGAGTGAAATGGAAGCTTACAAAGGAAAATAAATCAATAATGGCTGAATATGGAGAACAAAGAAACGGCCCAATAGTCAGGAAACTAGTGGCATAGCCTTAGTCTCCTCGTACTGCATAGACTCACATGAGTGACATGGTTAAGTGCTTTTCCAGATTACAGGCCCTGTCATGACTGTGAGTGTGTTAAAGGGAGAGTAAACTATCAGCATTAATGTGATGTTTGATACGAGGAGGCCAAGTATGTCAGTTTGAGAAAAGAGCTTTTTTATTACGTAGGTCACTGTCAGCTAGACATGACCAAACTTATTTAATAAAACAATCTCTGCCGCCAGCTAAAATATGTCTGTACACGTAGGCTTGAGTTTATGTCCTCACAAGTAATACATTACACCACTTGATCTTCTAAAAAGATTCTATGGGGTGTATTAAAAAAATGTATAAAAAAACATTAGGATCGGGCTGATGGGAAATTTTTGTAGGTCTAGGTTTTAGTCAAGCATGAATCCTGTAGTGAGGGCTTTGGAGGTCAAATGATATTATCTTTAAAGAAAAAGTTGTATGGGAGGACTACTTAATATGCTCACACTTTGACTGAAGAGGGTGTGGAGCCTGCCAAAATGTAACAGGTAACAACATTAGCATCTTTTAAATATAAAATTGAAACCTTGTTTACTTAAAGGAGTACTCCATCCAAAAATGAAAATTCTGTCATCATTTACTTACCCTCAAGTCTTCTAAACCTGTATATGTCTTTGTTCTGATGAACACAAAAAAAGATATTTGGGAAAATATTAGCAACTGACATTTCTGGGGCATCATTTACTATGAATATCAATGATGTCCCAGAAATGTAAGTTAATAACATGTTTCCAAATATCTTTCTCTGAGTTCATCAGAACAAACTGGAGGGTGACAGGTCTCCCTTTAATAAGTGGGCACGCAGGTCAAAGGTATTACAAAATGCACTGCAACGAGGTCAGTTAAGATGTTTATACAAAGAAAAACATATTGTCGCAGTCCGTCAAAAACCTTGGATGTCCAAACACATGTATTTAAATGTGTTAAAAAGTTTGAAAAACTTTTTTTTATTAAAACAAACATAAAGAGCTTAATAATAATGATTTGTGGCAAAAATTGAAATCCAAAAATCTGGAGATATAAGGTTTCAGAAGAACAGCAGCCATATTTAACATTGTATATTTTAGCAACAGCTGTAGTTTTGATCACCTTTATTGAATTTTTTGACATTTTCAGTTTATAGTGGTATTGACCAATTACCAATTGTGGCCAATTCTTCGTCTTAACAATCATCTTTTGTAGAAAATAAATTTTAAAGAGTATGAAGTCTCTCATTTACAATATAAGCGTGAAACTGTATTTTTGGATGTACCTGCTGTGTCTTTAGGTCTTTGGTGGTTCTAGTGTCCACCGACAGCTGCTCTTCGAGTGCATGCAATTGGGGTGAAGATGGATTACCCTCCTTGTGGCCAGCTTCCTGAAAACACATTTCAAATTTAGGAGACAAGGGAGAGCTCCTCAACATCCAATGAGAAGACATTGTGCTAATTAAAGACATTTAATATAGAAGTCTTCACCTAGATATGTTTCTGAATAATCAATGCTCAAATAAATGTCTGACTATATGTTCATTTGCAGGTGAATGAATCCGCAGTGCAGCTGGAACGCTGAATGTCATGTCACATCCACGTTGCAAGTGCGCACACTTGGCTTGCTGGTAAAAATGAAGAAGGACCAGGATAATCAGTGGAGGAATGGATTTCTGAAGTACATGACAACAGTTCATCTGACTGTCTCCATGTATCACTGGAACCGACAATCACCGCAAGTCTTAACGTGACCAGGAGAGCAGTGTGTTATGGACATATTCAAATTTTGTAATCTCCAAAATATTATTTAGAAATAATTTCCAGATAAAAAATTCAACATATTGTTTTTAGGATTTTTTACAGTAATGAATTAACCCTTATAACAACCCCAGACAGTATATTGTTTATGTGCTGTTTTACTCTGGGGGCATAAAAACAAATTATTTATCATAAAATGCTCAGATATTGACAAGTAGTAATTAATATCCTGTTTATTACAGGGCTACTTGCCTAAGTAAATAATTGGACACATAATCATTTGAAATATTTAAGTAGCTCATTTGTAACAACTTCAAACCTGGCATGAGAAGAGAGACATTGGAGTAGTACACTAAAGCTGGAATATTTTTCTTTAAAAAACTAAAATCTAATCTCATTTGTTTTTCGACACATGCAAAGAAAAATACATAAAGAAACTGCAATTTTAAGCTTCAAACAGAGATGGCAACAGAGAGGCAAAATGTACAGATTGCAACTTTAAATATAGGTGTGTTGCGACCCAGTTCGTATACTATGCATCCTTAATAGTATTCTAAAATAGAAAAATCATATTATGCTGAAATGAGTTTTCTCAAAATACCCGGATGGTCTACTGTTTCTGGTGAAAATTCGAAGTGCGAATTTAAGTAGTTTGACAACTTGTTACATACCGGAAATAATTTTTTAATAAACTCTTAATTGAAAATTGCACTTAACATCAAAAGACATTAAGCAAATTACAATTTGTAATGGTTTGGAGAAATGTACTGAGGGATAGGCTACACTACCCTTTTTAAGAGCGGAAAATAGTATTTTTTTAATTAATTTTGATACTTTATTTATTTATTTTGAATACCAATGGAAGTACAATTTATAAAAATGATATGTGTTATGAGTGAGAAATATTTTTATTTATAAAACTATAAAAAAGGGCTGTCAAACGATTAAATTTTTTAATCTAATTAATCACAAGGTTTCTTGAATTAATTTCGATTAATCACAATACTAAATATGATAGAAAAATTCACGTTTTCTGTGTAGTCTACTGTTCTCAGAACAGAAAGATAAATGACAAGAAGCGGATATTACATTCGCCTCTTCTTTTTAATTATTGACAAATCCAAATAACTATTTTAATTCTAAACAATTTTGGCAATTTAGCCATTGCTCTTAGCAAATAAGTGAATGGAACGTTTTTCTTTTCGAGAAATCTATTTTTTTCTTAAATTTTCCACTTGTGTGCCACGATTTGAAACTGTTGAGCACATACCTTTACAACGTGACGCTCTTCTGTTTTCATTAAGGTTCAAGCAAACGACATTACTTTCCAGGTTTTAGTGATGTGATGCGCCGTCACACCAGATAATTGTTGTTACTAACGGAGCTCCAGTGGTCTTCTGTCAAAGCAACATATCCGCTCTAGCCAAATCCTCTTCCTTCGTTTTCTTTTCTGCGTCAGTTGATTTTATTCATCACTGTGCTTCTCGACTGTAGCTTGTAGAATGCGTCTAAAGTTGCCGCTTTCAAAACTTCTGCGAGGGCCGTGTCCTCGACAATATTAATCAGTTTACAGTTCTTGTCCATCAAGAGGGACAACGGGTTCTTCCGACACCGCCTCCAGCTCGCTCGTGTCACCCATGCTATTTACGCGATGAGGAATGAACGCGGCGAGGGTTGAATTGGGGGTAAAACATGGCGGGAATGAGTTAATGCGTTAATAAAATTATCGCCGTTAATTCCAGATATTAATCATCTCGCGTTAACGCGTTAATTTTGACAGCCCTAATATATATATATATACATTTATAAATAAAAAATATTTCTCACTCATGACACGTATCATTTTTCTATATTGTATTTTCATCGGTATTAAAAAATAAAAAAGCAACAATATTAATTAAAAAAAGACTATTTTCCGCTCTTAAAAGGGTAGCTTATCCCTCGTTCAGTACATTTATCCAAACCATTACAAATTGTAATTTGTTTAATGTCTTGTGATGTTGAGTGCAATTTTCAATAAAGAGTCAAGTAAAAAAATATTTCCGGTATGGAACGAGTTGCTTTTTTATGTTGTGTTCAGACCAAACGCGAATTGCGCGTCAAGCGCGAGTGATTTACATGTTAAGTCAATGCAAAGACGCGATAGGCCTACTTGCGGCGCGAATCGTGCGAATGAGGCGGCGCGAATGGCGCGAATGACGCGAATTGAGCGTTCGCGTGATTCGCGCGAGTGGAAAAATCTGAACTTTGGCGAAAATTCGCGCCGCGTTAACCAATCAGGAGCTTGCTCTGGCAGTCAGGTGATTATGATGTTGCGAGGGGAGGCAGAAATCCCAAATAACAATGGAGGACAAAATCACCGTTGCTGTATGTGGATACCAGGAGCTGTACGATACATCTTACTTTTATCGAAACAGAAATAAAAAGGATCTTGCTTTGAAGAAAGTGAGTGAGGAGGTCTGACAATCTGGCAAGTTTTCAAAAACGATCTTTACACAATTTAAGCAATATATAAATACGGGACTGCAGCCGCCTGTCAGAAGCCCCTCCCATGACGCGAATCCGCGTCTGCAAAGAAGTGAATGTGACGCGCGAATGAAGCGAATTTGACGCGCGAATGAAGCTAATTTGACGCGCGAATGAAGCGAATTTGACGCGCGAATGAAGCGAGTAAACTCAAATGTTCAAGCGTCTAACTAGGCGCGAATAGCGCGATTCATTCGCGTTTGGTGTGAACACAACATTAGAACTGCCGTAAATTGTTTCGGCCGGAAGTAGACGCACTTTCGCGCATGCGCGGAACAAATCGTGTTTCCGGGACGGATCGGATACGGGGTCCGTGGTGGAACTGCAAGGGGTCCGCAAACTACTGTTCACTCACAGCCAACTTTTTGTTAAAAATGTAAAGCATTGCTACAGGAATATTCCAACCAATGTTCTCTTTAAGCTGCGCATTTGTGCGGCCGCGCTTACTCATTGAAGCTCCCGCGCATTACAATTTTAACCTGCATGCGGGGAAAAACATCCATTCAGGCAGGGGAAGCAAGGAATGAAAGAAACGTTACATCTGCATCATAAAAACCGGATGGGTTTGAAAAAGTGCAATCTCTGTCTCCCTTAAAAGTACGCATGAAATGAGTTGCGTGCAAATAAAGTGCATTCTCATGTTTTTGAACTTCTGTTTACATTTGTTAAAGCTGTTAAAGCGCTTTGTTTAAGCGCTAATTAACAAAAAAATGACAGCCAAATGACACCACATCCGTGTTAAAAATCAATGAAACGCGTACCGTGTACTGATGGTGACCCACTGCTTCTTATTAACACAGAGATATCACCGAAATAATCAGCTATGTTCTTGCAATGATCTGAATGGAGTGCACCTGTCTGGTGAGCTGTTTCACATGTTATAAAACATTCCTACAAAATAGACTGTTTCATCGGAGGCACGCTCCAGGGGCCCGTTCTACGTACATCGCTTATTACATCCGAGATCAAATGACACATCCAAGATGATATCATCGTGCTAATCATGATCCGGCTAATTGGGTTCTTCGAACATTTAACGTGTGGCTCCAACAAGTTGATAATGTAGATACACCCTCCCGAGAAAAACGAGATCTCTCAATCAGTAGATTATCGCGTTGCGCTAAAGGATCCTGTCGATCTCGCAAAACGCGATTAATTCGAAAAGCTCTTCGAATTATTCTGGAACCTTCAGCAACTGATTCCTGACGTAAAAACGGACAAGACATGGCTGCGAAAGACTTCCCATATCACCTCCGCTTATAAAGACGCAATCTAATCCTGTTTACATGAAGTAAGCCTGCTCGCGAGCAGGTTCAAGCTTACGGACCTGTTGCTATGACAGCAAGTCCCGGATGAGCGTCCAAGAACCAAACAATCCAAGATTATGCCAAATCATCAACAATCAAATCCAGCTAACCGAGTTAGCGACGTACGAAGAACGGGCACCTGGCCCGAAGTTACCTTCCGGACTGTTTGTTGATCGGTCTGACAAGTGGCTTATAATATAACACCGGTAAAATTAATTTATATTAACATTAGTTTATATAAATATTTGATTGTATAACAATTATATTAAATAAACAATTTCTTGAATTTGATGGTTGAATTTGTAAATTTAGCCAAGTAATGCTTCTTCTAATGGTAACCATAATAACTTATCTAGCTATCTAATTAAGTTTGTTGGTTATTTCTTTTGCTTGTTATCAGAAATAATCAGCAGGGACTCTTTTATTTGCAGAATCTAAAAGCCTAGGACAAGATGAACGGATGTCCTAGGCTTGTCAAACGACGAGTGTGGGTACATTTTGGAAGAATATTCAGTCCCCCTTTTAGTTGGGACTACAAAAGCGTCAATTAACAGTAAGGGTCCTTACACAAAAAAAAAAAAAAAACACCAATAAGACAAACAGTTCTGACAGAGTAAGTTGCATAAGATCTTGAAAATTACATTTCATGTAGTGTGTTATGTTGCCGTGTTTGAAAGTAAGCAGTCTGCCAAGTTGTAAGTCCTGAGGTGACTAAATAACAAAGTTATTGGAAAAAATGGAGTCGACTCTTAATCACGCAATCAAGACCTGTCTCTAACCGCCACGTATCTACGTCACTAGACATAGTCCCCTTCTACGTTTTACTGGGAATGCCGTGAAAACTTCACTCTCTCCTACCCCAAAACACTGTCGCTCGTTGGTGATGCCTGTGCCGCCTGAAACCTGTGTTCTACATTGTGAAACTAAGTGCGTCTTATTTAAACTACCAAATGATGAACTTCAGAGGAAACGGTGGTTACAATTAATTTTGAAATGACACCAAAGGAGTATAACCCCAGGGTTTAACTTTGCGCGCGTCATTTCACCGAGGATTGCTTCAATAATCTTGGCACGTTCACTGCAGGATATGTTAAAAGACTATAATTGATAGGGGGAAGTACCAACCGTATTTGGATCTGTTAGCTCCAACGAATCACAACCTGTAAGTGTTACGATTTATTTTTGTCTGAACTTCAAGAAATATTTGTGTACCTTATGTCTGTGTTTAGCTAATGCATTTACGCTAACGTTAACGTGTACCGTTATTTCTGGGGTATTACAGTTTGTTTATACATCTATGAACCTGGCTAATTTAAGTGTTCAATCTATTATCGTCTATCTATTATCTACTATTGTCTTCGGATGTTTCTTCGTCAGACTCGGGCTCAAGAGTCAAGAAGTGAGGTAAGAATAATTACCAATTATTATGACATAATAGTGTTTTTACATCTTTTATGTACATAAACTTGTTGTTGGACAATCCATAAACCAAAGTAGGACCTTAAAAATCATGTGCTACTTACTCTTTAAGAAAACACCAATCAGAAGGAATCAGAAAAACATGGACTGGCCTCCAAGATGGGATGTCAAGTACAGTATGGAAGATTAAGTTCCCCAGATAACAGACCATTAATTTGATTTAAATAGAAAAATATCAAGAAAAAAACATAACAGGAACACCAGATGATAAGAAAACCTCGGGCACCAATGGCAATGAGCTTCAGTATATGTCAGGCAAACCTAACATCACATTACACAACACGGAGAACAAAATTTCTAAAGGGAATAGGAGTGCTGACAATATTAGGCTTTGGGGATGCTGTTCTGTAGCAAGGACAGTAAATATATATTTAAAAAAATAGACAGAGCTAACTGCAGAAAAAATCAGGAGTTAATTAAGCTGCAATCTCCAGGAGCGCTGGGACAATTAATCTTCCATCAAGGCAAAGACCCAAAACATACTGCAAAAGCCCATGGGCACCTTAATGCATAGGCTTACATGGGCTGTAGCACAGGAGTCCGCAGAATTTAGGGGGGGCATGGGGTGTACTGGAGGGGAGTTTGATTTTTGAGAGGAGTGGGTTAAATTTTTTTTTATGTATTTATGACAAAGATATGCAATTTGTCTCCATTCTGATAACATACCAATATAATACGCCTCTACTTAACATTTGCAATTCCCAAAAGGAATAGGCTAAATGCATTAAAAATTAACTACCCGTTGGAAAATGTGACATTACTGCACAATGTAATCATTAAATAAAACAATTAGTTTTTGCATTTGCGAACATTAAAATGGTCTCCACTAATTCCTCCAGATCCTGCCTGTAACAAATCCGAGTGATGACAGCGAGTGGTCATTTGTAGCTGTCAGTGGTAATAAAACAGATCTGCTGAGAGATAATAAAATAAAGAGATCTGTAATGGGCCAGGAGCTGACACGCTTCCTGTACTTCCTGTACTGGATTTCTCTGGGGATGGCTTTGTCTGCGTGCTCAGAGGTTTTAGGCATTGCTGATAACACTACATTTTGTCATACACCTATTCCAGACACTCTCTAAAAGTTATGATCATGTTTCTCATGCTCTAGTTTTATTTAATCAGTTGATATCAATCTTAAGATGTCTAGTGAATGAGGTGTCAGTGATCGTTCCTTTAGCGATGCGTATCACTATGCCACATGTAACATGCAGTAAAAAAAACATATGTTCACTAACTTATTCTTAAATAGACAGACAGACTCTGACTTGACAGAAGTTATTTCTGCATCAAGAAAGGCTGGGGCAATTCCAGTGTTATGGATGTGACATTCATTTTCAGTCAAAACTTAAAATAGAAATTTTCAGAGAATATATTTATTACCAATATATGGAATCATCCCTTGATGATAGAGTCCAGACTTCAAAAACGTCAGTATGCACAAGTTTTCTATTTCAAAAGAGGGATAAATTCATGCTTTATGGATTGGATAAAAAAGGTTGCACTTTTTTGAGAGACAACATACAACAGGATTTCTGTAAATTAGAATGTGTAAACCAGAAGCAATGACACACAACCAATGGAGAAGGGATGGCTCTTTATAGAACAGTATAGTAGTGAAATAAATAATTCATATCATGTTACCATTTATGAGGTATATTGACTGTTTTGGATGTGACGATTCATTTACCTGACTATGCAAAACTACACTTTAAAAAAAGAGGTCCTCCAAACTGAGCAGGAGTCAATTATCAGTTTAATAAATTGTTTATTATTTTTATTTATAACATAAAATAGCAACTGCGCTTTATCTTAGTGTTTTTTTTCACACCATAGGACGCAATAAGGGCCAGATTTACTGACAGCTAGCTGCAGCGCAAATGCCTTTTTTGGCATAAAAAACTAATGTCGGTTTTTACTTTTTTTTTTACATTGGAAATTAGTGCTGAAAAGGCGTACACACGGATGTTTTGGCGACTTACCTTATTGCATATGCCTAGTAGGAGTTTCCTCCTTACACGCAAACTTTATGGGAAGAGAGTATTTAAATAAATCACACAAGGCGATTTACTATAAGGTTTGCGTTTGTCATACTGGTATTTGAGACATTATTTAACTCCCAAAAAGCACGTCCTAAACCCTGTGCTAGTGATGCGCGGGTGAGCTCTAACGTCACCCGAATCCGCTTTTAAAAAGAAATCACCCATCTCGCCATCTTAGCTGCTCAGATGGACGGACGGGGATCTGCGTCGTGCCTTTGCATTCCTTTATCAGTAGATTGTTGAGGAAAACCTTTCCTTCCTTTGCGAATAGAAGACTTGATCTGAACACGTTCATCCATGTTTCTCACATGTTCGCAACAATAAGTTCAAGCCTGTGACAACGGGTAATTACTGCCAACAGACAAGTAGGTCTTGGCACCTGTGTTCGTCTCTAAAAGCTAGATAATGAAAAAACAACAGCTCTGTCATCACCTTTGGGTTCCTGATTGCATTATCAAAACTACAGCCGGGTTTGGCATCTGGGCGTGACCTTGTTAACTGCCAGGGTAATTAAGTTTAACCAATTGGGAGAGGGGATGATAAATTATTAGCAGGTAGATTTTGTTCACATTTTATTAAATTGGTCTGCCAAAAGGGTCGGCCAAATTATCTGGGGGCTCATTTGTTGGAGGCCGGCCACATTGGCGCATCTGTTACAATTATTTATAATTTCAAACAGTTGAAAACCAACACAGTTCGGCATCAGCCGCATAAAGCAATTTACAAATGATCTGATGAGGGAGTGTTTGAGCCTTTCCCCCCTCATTTCCAGCCAGCAGGGAAAATGAAGGGGGAAGGAGAAAAAGGGTGAGAGAAATAGAGAGCGGGAAAGAGATGGAGAGAGAGAGATAGAGAACAGCGTGCTGTAATTACAGAACACGATTAGGTTCTTCTGGGAGGTTTGCTGGCACTGGTGGTCCCAGTGTAGAAGCAGAGGGAACATATGGAGGGGCTCTCCCCGAGGCCCATGACCCGTCTGCTGGCAGAGCTACGTGCTGCATCTGAATTAGACTGCTCTACACATGTACTATTTCGGCCACAACAACAAATCCGATCACTGTTAATTATGAAGCGGCTATAATCAGGCCCTCAACCGTATGAAGCCCGTAGATGAGAGCCATTGTGAGTTGCCAGTAAAAGCGTTCCCAGCACGCTTCTCCCCTGAAACACCTCGACCTGGTTGCGTGCCGGAGCGCAGACGCGAGCGGTGATGCGGGTCAGGGTCGTATCCGAGCAGGACTGCACTTCTTACTGCTGATCAGAGCCCCCCGCAGATGGACAGGGACTTCACGGGAGTGAATAAGTGACTGGTTGGGCCTTTAACACATGGCTGGGGTTTATTAATGAGTCTCAGTACACACGCTGCTGATCTAATGAAAGCACTTGAGTACAAGAGTTCATATCATTACAGTCGAAAACATTCAAAACATCATCCGACAAAGTGTTTTATGACAACCAGAAGCATCATTGCCTTTTGAAAGCATGCAGCGTCTTGATCAAGCTAATCTCAAATGTCTAAACATGACAAGATTTCATAAACCTTTGGATGAATTACAACACTAATCATTTCTCTTCATCATACGGTTTAAAAGCACAGCGAAGTCACAGCGTATGTATTAAAAAGAGAAAAAAATCAACATCTTAAAATCTCCGGATAGTTTTAACTGCGAAGAAAAATATGGTCTTAATAAAGGTAGAAACTATGGAAAAACTCCACAAAGCTACGTTCCCAACAACAACGAATAGTTCTAATAGTGGAAAAAGGGTGGATCTTGTGACCAGTTGGTATTTTGTTATGAATGCTTCCTTATGTCACGTGCCATTTATTAAGAGGTTTTATTAACAAACAAAAAAAATGATTACATAAGCATTACTTATATTATCCATTCAGACAATTAATAGTTGATTTTATTCCACCATTAAGGACCCCTCTGACGTCAAACAACTCACCCTTAATTTTATAACTGGCATGAACCTGCAAAAATTTGCCTACAGTTGCCAGTACTCACAACAGTCATTTGGTTAAAGATGATTTAAGATTGAAATTGTACAACATTAAACCCAGTTTTGATTCTTTGTTTAAACGTGCAGGCTCATCCATCACCAGGGCTCAACAATAAAGACGTTTTTTTTCTGCTGGCCCATTTGGGCCATTAGCTCGAAATTTTACTTGCCCTGCCAACAATTCTTGCCAGTTTATTTTTTCTTTTCTGGGTTTGCTTCAGTTAATGTTTTGTCTTTCATTCCTAGGCTTCTATATACCTAAATTTACTAGTTTTTTTATTTGCTAAAATTAAAACATAAAAAGAAATCTCCCTGACAGACGTAAATGCAAAGTTTTAATAAATAAACATAAATAAATTGGTTAAAAAATTATATCAAATATGGAAAGTTGCACATCCTTGTTTTCCTTCTGAAACCTGATATCTCCATATTTCGTCATTTAGATTTTTTTGCCATAAATCATACTCCCTCTTTGTGTTTTTCACTGGGTTTAGAAAATATCTAAACGAATATTAATAATTGGAGGTCAACTTTGACAAAACAGCATTTATTCATTTAAAAAGTACAGTGGTAGCAGAGATATGTATGAGTTTGGGCACTATAACATGCAAACCATCACTATCATCTTCTCTTAGAAGACAGTAATACAGCGAATAAAAAATCATAAACAATAAAAATAGTCCAATTTAATGTTCGGTATGAGTACAATCCAATATAATATTAACAAAAACATCAACTAGAACTAATAGTATAGCCTAAAAGCTGGCACTTCACATATTTTTGTCTATTTCCAAAAAAAGATAACTCGTTTTTTTAATAAAAAACACGTTTTTAATTATGTTATCATGTTTGTATTGTGTTTTATTAGGTCTGCTAAGTGTATTTATTGAGTTATTTTAACTAAGTCAACAAAACATTTTTTGATTGATATTACTTGGAATGTACAGTAAAAACACGGCTGTCAATCGATTAATCAAGATTAATCGTATCCAGAATAAAAGTTTGTGTTTACATTAGATATGTCTGTGTTCAGTGCATATTCAGTTTTTCTTTATTAACAAACACAAAAAAGTATATATATTTAGGCAATATTTAAATGTATTTATTTATATTATTTACCAATAATTTAAATGAAATCTAAACGTTAAATTTCATTGTATGTGTATGCGTTTTCAAAATACAAAATACTATGCACAGTGCACAGACATAAACACAAACTTTCATTCTGGATGCAATTAATTGTTTGACAGCACTAAATAAAAAAAACATGAGTTTTGCAAATTAACTCTTTATTTTTAGTAAGAAAATATGATGCAGTGTACACTACATGTATGGTAATAGCAAAAACATTCTGCCAATTATTAACAAAAAATATGTTATTGTTTCATGTTATCATGTTACTGTGTGACATGCCAGTAAGGTAAAATTTTTAAGAATTAGGATTACCTTTAGAGCCCTGCTAGTAAGTATAAATAAAGCGTGTCATCATGATTTTGCCCTTAGGTTGGATGGTGGTTCTGGACAAAAGATGGTATGTTTGAAAAATGTAGAAACACAGTTGTAGAACAATAGGTCTGATGAGACATCATCCCGCTAATGTTCTATAAACAATTTGAGTGAAACAAACTGAAGAAGCAGCCCACAGTGTTGGAAGCACTGCCTTCTAAAGATTTAAAGCCTAACACATCGGCAGCTTCTCAGTATGCTGGAAGCTCAGGGTTTGAGCGTCAGATAGTGATCAAAAGAAACACATCTACTCATCTAAACATGACCCCACATAACAAGCCGTGTGTGCAGGGAGTGGACACTTCAATTATACATCTGAAAGCTCAGCTTTCACTAACACTAATAACACGCAGAGGCAGATGTTGAGAGGAGCGTCTGGGCTCTCGAATAGGGAGAAATGGGGAGACGCACATTGAAATTTCATTACCTGGGAGGTTTCTCGCAATCTCAAAGTTTCATTAAATTCATAAAATTCTTCTTTTAAATAAATACTTCTATAGATGATAAACCTGGTTAAGTGACTGCAAAATGTCTTTAGCGCTCTTGAAAGAATATTCACCTTTGGACTTTTATTAATTCTGGGATTAATGACTCAGAATAAAAACAAATCTACACACAAAGATTATGGATACGATTCGACAGATACAATTCAATTAGGCCAAAGTGAATTTTGAAGGGTAGCAACCATTGAACAGAGAGTTGAGAAGCCGTGCAGATGTATGGTTCTTATGCCACATCACTGCAAAGTTAAGCATGTAAAGGAATAGTTCACCTTCAAAATGAAAATAATTTACTATCCCTGTTGTCATTTTAACCTGTGTGATTTTCTTTCTTCTGCAAAACACAAAAGAAGATATTCAAAAAAATGTGGGTAACCAAAAACCTTCCCCACTGACTTGTATTGTATGGACACAAAACCAATGCAAGTCAATGAGGACAAATAGTTTTCCGTTACCAACATTTTTCAAAATATCTTGTTTTGTGTACGCTGGTATGTGGCATAGAATTTAGCAAAATATTTTTACCAAAGTTGTGCATTAATTGCAGTCTGCAAGACTGCAAGCCAAAACCACTTCAGTATAATCCTCAAGAGGAAAATTTTTGATTTGGTTTTCTATGCATATCAACAAGAATTGGGGAAAGCCCAAAAGGCCTGGGTCTACAGTTTGCGATAATTGTGATTCAGACTAGAACATGACACAGATGGCACTTGGACAACTTTGATCACAAAACAGCTAGACTGCAACAGGAACTGGAAAAATAAATCAAGATACAGCAAAGCACTTAAAATATTTCTTCCTAACAAATGAGGAGTAAACCTGTGACTTATAATCAAAAACAGCTATGACTGATTTTGTATTAATTCTGGAGAGGGTAAGTACTTACAGTGTTGTGCAATGTAGGGTTATCTGAATGCATCGTTTCATTACAGTACAATTATTACATAGCTCCCTGGAATACTTTATTTTTAACATGTATAATTGACTAATTTTCTAGATCGCTGTGCTAGTATTATCTCGTATCACTATTGTGTAGCATAATTCTTCTCACATGATAGGAGAATTTCAAACAAATATATTATTTATTTTAAAATGAACACTCAACATTATACCTTATTATTTTATATTATACTAATAGTGGTAATAATAAAAATGGGCCTTATTTGTTATGTCTTTAAAGCTGCAAACATTTGTCTCTCTAAAACTAATTTTCGTTTTTTATGCATGTTTTCTTAAGCCAAAAAGCCGAAAGCTCAAATTGTATGTTACCCTGTCTGTGAAGACCAAGCTTAAGTCTCTTAATCTAATTATGAGGCAACAAGCATCTAAGTTTGACTTCAATCATTAATTTCACAATGATTGCAATCTTTGGCATGGTCATAGTCAATTTTAAAGTTGTCATATGACACCGCTAAAATTACTATTATTGTTTTTATTTCGATGTATTGCAATGTGTATACATGATTTATGGTATAAATGTGCGGTCTTAGACAAATCATACCACAAAACTAACGTAGATTTGTGGGGTTTTGGTTACATGGGGCGTTTCAGGCAGGTCTGGGTGAGCATTTGCTTTTAGATAGAATGCACCTTTTGTTCCAACACTTTAATTATTGCAATTTTACATGTCTAACACAATCATGGGAAACTTATAGCACACCAAAGACACAGAAAACCCGTATTTGCGCCATATGACCCCTTTAAAGATATCAAGTTTATATTTTTTACTGGAAGTTTTTTTAAAAATGTATGTAGAGTAAACAACAAAAATTACTTTGGCAAGTTTTGTATGGGTGTGGTCACAAAATTGTTGTTTTATGCTTACCGTTGCGGAAAAAGTAATTTTTAAAAAATATGTACTGACTACAATCACTAATTCAAAAGTTTAGGGACAGAGTATAATGTTACTACATTAGATAAAAGAAACCCCACATTTTGAATGTTCTAAAATTAATAGAAATAATTTTATTAACAAAAATATGATTGTTGAAAATTTTAACATAACAGTGTCTTTCATCACAAAACTACAGATTTTTGAGACTGTGAAACGTAAAAACGATGATATACAGCAAATTTTTATAATTATTTTAATTTGTCAACACAAAATATTTCCCATGGTTCCATTTAAGTTATTTAATAATTTGGATAAGATTACTATCACTCTAATTTGTTGAAAATATGATTAAATCTAAGTGAGTAAGTTGCCCTAAACTTTGAAGGGTAGTGTACATGATTTATATTTTACTTCTAAGAAAAATGCATGCAAATTCAAATGTAATAACACTCAGATCCTAGCACCTTTGCCTAACCTCCGAAAAATAATAATATTACTGAATCTTTCTACATTATTTACATGGGACGGGTCACATTTCCCTCTTTAACCACAGCACAGACAGTAAATCCTGCATGTGGTGGTGTTTGAGCAGTTATTTACACAGACTATCCACACAATCGGATTTATTTTTGCATCCTGCTGGACTTTTCCATTCCTCCCTTATTCAAATGAGAGTCTGGTCGTGCTCAGCTCTCCTTGCTGATCAGCACTTTGATCATTCCCAACATTTAAAATTAAAATAAAGCTCTAACAACCTGTGCATTAGAATTTAACAGGTGTTCAGGAAGAAGTTGATAAAGAATTTCAGATTACGCTAGAATACACATCCCAGTCAGTGCAATTATAGCTGGCAACAGAAAGCCCTCTTGACTGTGTTACACCTTGGGATAACTGATCAGTTCACTTTGATGTCTGTAGGTGAAACAGTTAAGAAACAAAACAGCGAAGCAGACGCTACATGTGTTCGGTAAACAGAATTTCATATTCTAAGCAATAGATTGGATGTCTGCATAAAATACGCTTGGATTATCGCATCTGCTCAAAAGATGTGATGTGCCTCCTTATAGCGTTACATGGATGCACTTGGAAACAGACACGAGGTATGAGTACAGC
The DNA here is from genome assembly GCA_008369825.1 of Triplophysa tibetana. Lineage (NCBI taxonomy): Eukaryota > Metazoa > Chordata > Actinopteri > Cypriniformes > Nemacheilidae > Triplophysa > Triplophysa tibetana. The sequence continues at coordinate 19,565,139 of CM017896.1, read as the reverse complement.
TACAACACCATGGACATCAGGGAAAGTGTAGAAGTACTTAGTAACTGACCCATTTAATGCCCCTCAGCCAACCCTTCCAGCAATGACCCAAAGAAAACCACAAACAAACTAATAATCACTGACTGATAGTGCTGTTCATCATATTTTGAAATATTCCATTGCCTAGTAATGTGTGGATTGAAAAATGCAACAATCTCAGAATCGTTTGAACATAAATTATATATTATTCTATTTTGAAATCTACATTATTCAAAATTTTAGTAACATTTAGTAACATAGACATTTTATTATTTATTCTTAAAAATGTATATATTATAACTGCAAATATCTTATATTAACATGTTTATAAAGCAATTATTAAGCAAATTCGTAAATGAAGTACAGTCATTAATTCTAAAGGTAAACAAAGATAATATGCTTTTTACAACTAACGAAAGAAGTATGTGTGCAATACATCATCAGAGAAGAAAAAAAATTTGTTGGAAGTTATGTCAATTTTAAAGAACATAAAACTGATTGTGCATTGTTTTTCACATTAATTATTTATATTAAAACCTGATACATACATTAGACTCATCTTGAATGGATTTCAAATTGACCTAAATACAATAATATTTAGTATAAACACACAACATTTCTGCCAGTAGTTAATGTTTCTAAAGTAAATACAATTTAATAGTTTGTAAGAGTTGTGGTGTGTGGACTGCAAAACCTCCTAAAATTAGCATGCCACACTGTCTTCTGTTTTCCCTCAATGACGTTTAGAATGGTGGGGCTGTTTAATATGATTACAGGGTAGCACTGTGTCGTCCCAATTTGAGTATTTAGCTTTTGGTGTTTCTCATTTAAAACTGAAAACAGCAGCGCATAATCAAATTTTGGGCCAATTTGGTAGTCGCACCAGTGCAACCTCTAACAAAATTTAGTCGCGCAGGCAAGAAAAATGGTCGTAAAATGCGACCAGTTAGCTGCCATCTGGAGCCCTGTCTGGGGTGTCTTGGGCTTCGCTGCTTGTATCCAAGGATAATGTACTTAGACACGACACCAGGAGTGTAAAACCTGGCGCTCGGCAATGGAAACAATGATATCCTGCATCTGTATGGGTGTATGTCTAGAGAATGGCTTCGGCACACTTCAACAGTCATTCAGTGAGGAGACAGACTATTTTTGAAGGGAAGCTATTTTTGGTGAAAGTGGGAGATCTATGGAGAAGAGCAGGAAATGTATAGAGATTGCATTCTGAGGGAATCTCTGGCAAGGTTAATGTCAAATGTTTTGGAGCTGTCAGACAGCATGAACCATCCAAAAAGGAAGAAAACTCCTGACCATATCTACTCATTCAAGTCCTACATTTACTGTGGATGTGGTTTGAGGGGAAAAAGGGAAGGAGTGAAAAGAACGGTGTGTGGTTTTGCCTCAGTCCTCATTCGGCTCGCTTTGCATACAAAGGGCACTGAGCGTGATGTAAATCTGTTATGGTGCTCCCCGCATGAACTCACCTCACGGTGCCCTACAGCCGCTGTGAAACTCTGCAGCTGTGCCTGGAGTTCTTGGACATGCTGATCTCTTTGGCTGAGCTGCGTGCAGAGGGCTGCTTCCCGCTGGCAGAGCTGCTCTTTGCTGTGCCGGAGGGCCTGATATGACATGCTCAGCTCGCTGTAGAGCTGTCACAGCAGAGAAAGACAGAGAAGGACAAGCTCAACTAATGTAGTTAAGTCCTTGCTAGAACACAGGTTCACGCCTCCTGGGGTTCCACCGTGACTTGTGAGGACATACGCCAAGATCATCTGGAAAAGTGACCTGTACCTTCTGGTACGAGACGGCATCTGCCGCGTGGGCCTCTTCTTGGCTGCGCAGAACTCTTTGCGTGTCCAGGTTAAGCCCCTCCAGCTGCTGAATAAGTTGTGCCTGTTCCCCTGCATGTTCGACGCTCTGCTTGTACAAACACTGCAGATCCTGCAGCTCCTGCCTGGACACATACATTACAATCAACTCATACGATCGGGGCTTATGTTCAAAGCTCGGTCAGACCCGCGAAGCTTACTTCAGTTTACAGAGCTGTTGTTCTTTGTCGGTGACTTTCTGTTCTACAGAGGAAAGCTGTAGGGACAATGCAGCCGAGCGACTCTGGGCCTCCAGCACTTCCTGTCTGCACTTGAACACTTCCTCTTCCAATTTCTGAAAGAGACAAAGAAAAATATAGCATCTCAAAGAAAGCGGAGCCATGACCTAATAAGAAACAAAAGAAAGACAACAGAGGGGGAGACGAGGAACTAAAGGACAAAGAGTGAGCCCCGACAGGAATGCTATCAGCAGCATATCACAGGAGCTGATGGAGATAATGAGAAGCAAACAGATGCCGAGCATCAAACGCTCAGGCCAGGGAGAGCATGGGGCAGCCCTCATTAAAAACTAGCCGGCACAGACAGGGGCGCAGAGAGAGAGAGAGAAAACACAGGAGGAAAGGGGACACAGTCTGAGCACCACTACAGTCCAATTTAATTAAACTAGATAAGAGTTTAAGGTGCACGCAGGTCTGTCTCTGCCCTTCCGCATAGAGAGTGTCGAACACAAATTTGTATGTACAGGAAGAGGTGGCTTATCACACAGGTGCTTCAGTGTCACTCAACCCGCGAGGCCCATTAAACATATGCGAACGAGACCCTACGGAACACAATAACAACGGATTCAGCTCCTACCGTAGTGGTTCATTATAACCGGAGTCGCTAAGCACCAGGACACCTGGGAGGACTGACTCAGAGCCACACGCACATGTAAAACAGCTCTGGCGTGGGTTGCTCGGGGAACCCACCGTGTTAAAGTCATTATTTCGCCCCCCCTAACACTTCCATCAATATTTAACATGTGTGCATTGTGAGACAAGTTCATTTACATGCATCCTCTTAGAAGGGAAAAAATGCAGTGAGAAGGACCTTGACTCTAGCACAGCTGACGGCCTCTTGGTCCCGCAACCTCTCAAGCTCTGCCTGAGAGGCAGAGCGCTGTGCGTCTAATTGGTGCCTTGCTTCCTGTAGGGCACGCCTGTCCTCCTTCTCGCTCTCCTCAGCCTGCTTCCTCGCTTCCTGTCGGGGAAAAGAAAGATGGTCACAGTATCGAGATGAAAGAATGGCAGGTCAGGCAGGATCGCAGAGAGGCGGCTGGAGGTTCGGCGCTCACCTGTGCTGCCAGGGCAAGCCCAAACCCACGCAGGTAGCCCAGCGCAGGAGGCTTCTTCAGCTCTAATGACAGCTCTAATGAGAACAGCTACGCTATTAGACCTGCCCGCCTGCCTTTGATGCCGATCTCTCGCTCCTTTTTTTCCCCTTGCTATCCTTCCCTCCCTTTACTAGGAGAGACCCTGCGAAGACACTTCCTCCCCAGATCTTCACTTTATCAATTAATCATGCCAGTCCCATCAGAAGGTAATTAAGGAGAAGCCACATCACATACACACACTTTCCTCTGCTCGGACATCATTAAGTATTTATCGAGAAAGTTAGCTGCTTTTCCGAACAGCTTCTCGTGCCGTTGCCGATGCCATTCCGCAACCCCCGCCCGACCCGGGATTTTGAGGCCTAAGGCTATTGCCTCCAGGGGGTTGTCAGTTTTTTCCCCTTTCCCTCTTTCCGGTGTCACAGGCACACAGGCAGATCTTTAAAAGCGGTGCCAGTGGAAATTTGTCCAAACCTTAAGTTGTCGACTCTTATTCCCCAGTCTGTGCTGCAGAGCTGCCAGCTCCTTCTTCATTAGACCACACTCCTCCTCGCTGCCACGCAACCGCTGGAGTTGGTTGTTTATCTCCTGCTCTTCTGCCGTCACTTTCTGTTTAAAGAGCCACATGAGCGTTTAAGCGAGACAGCCGTTAGTCACAAGCAATCTGGGTGTAAGTGTGTTTACTGGCCTAGGCGTGATGTTACACTTTAAACTTTCATTATTGGGTTAGCTATGATGCAGTCACGGGAACGTATGTCATGAATGTAGTGGTTGTAGTTAGCGGAGTAGTTCAGTCTGGTCTTATTGCTTAATGCAAATAGCTTAACACGTCCAATGAATTAGCTGTAGTTTGAAATCAAAACACGATAAGATACAATAAAACATACAGTCCATGATGGCTCAGTATTACAATGGCTCTCTTGATTTTGCTAAGTGGTTGACATCCGTAGGACAACATCAAGTTGACCCTGGGACAACATTTAAATCAACCAATCAGATTTCAGAAATTTTTAAGTTTAATCTTCCAACCAGGATTAGGTGCTTCTAGACCATTCTTTTTCACTTATCATTTCTCTCTGATTTTAGGTGTAAGTTATGGTTAGTGTTGGGGTTTATTTATAAAAATGTTGTCCTTAGTTCAACAAAATATGTTGTCCTGAGGACATCAACCACTTGACAAAATCAGGTCGAGTTGATTACTATATGTTCAGTGCAACACTGATCAGACTTAAATGTTTTGGATAGTTCGACAAAAAAATGAAGATTCTGTCATCATTTACTCACCCTGATCTTATTTCAATTAGATATTATTATTTTTCATATTATTGTGACTTTCTTTTCTTCTAGAGAACACATAAGAAGATATTTTAAAGGATGCAGATAATAGAACTAGAGTGGTTCTCCATTGACTTCTATTGTATGGACACAAAACCAATTTCCACCGTTCCACCGTGGTTCTTCAAAATATCTTCTTTTGTATTCTGCAGAACACAAAAGGGTGACAAGAGGGTGAGTAAACAAACCCCAAAAAATCAATTTCGGGTGAACTATCCCTTTAAATTAAAATAACTGAATTTTGATTATTATTTTAACAAATATATGTCTTTCTAGTTATGCCAAGATCTGGAATATTTTGTGAGTGGGAGGCTTTCAATATTCCTGTGGCCCCTTAGTCCAAAAAAGTCTAGATTTGATGTTCTGCAGCAAAGTTATCTCACTTACATCTTTCAAAAGGTGCTCCTGTCACTACACACTTCAGCCAGCTGGGTCAAGCAAACTCAACGCTGGCTACAGATATCTCTCAAAATAATACTGAGCTGTGGGAGGCAATTAATTGCCATGTTGGAGGAAATCACTTGAATCTTTGCAGATAGAGGACTTACGTTCAGTCTGTGCACCATGCAAATGCAGGTTTTAATAGAGATTTATAACACAAGCGTAGCTCAAGTCAAAATGCTGATAATGAGGTAGGCAAGGACTGTTTTAACCCCAGTAGTTCTCAATTGGTAGGAAAAAAGGTTTGAAAAAAGTTAAGAGGTCTAGGACAGAGAGATTAGCATTAGAAATCCCCAGTGCAGTTCAAATATGAAAGCTAATTATGTTACAAAAATGGAAGAAGAGGGGTAATGGGGGAGAAGCCGGTTAAAGTTGGTGTGGAAACGTGGAGATGAGACGAGGATTCAACAGACCATCACACGGCCAAGGAAGAAAAAGCAATTAATCACCATTTGGGTTCGTTTGGCGCAAAATTTGGATAAGGCGAATGCCAGTGGTCTTGAGTGGTACCAAGAATCCTGACTATCAATGAGATTCGAAAACACAATGGTCCACTACAAGGACACTAAAACTTACATTTAAACTTTAAAGCTATACATTTTCAAGTTCTATGAACGTTGTCTTGAACCTCAAACAATTACAAAAATCAATCAATAAAATCAACTTTATTGAATGAATTTACTCGCCCTCATGCTGTTACAAACCCATACGCCTTTCTTTGTTATGCGATAAGTTTTACAATAAAAGTCTATTGTATGGAAAAAGGCATTCTTCCAAATATCATCTTTTGCGCTCTCAACAAGCCATGCATGAGCATTAGTAAACTAATGTTAGTGTGATGCTGCCTGACACCATTCCTCCTCTTTCCATGTCCTCTCTACATATCCAATAAAGCGACAAAAATAACATAGTTACATCTGTAGATTGGGTAAAAGGATGGGTCTTTGAGTCCTGGCTAATCTTATTTACACAAATGAGGAGAACATGTGGACATGTTTGACGGACTCTCTGCTGGTGAAGAGACAGCGCAGCTAATGAAGCCAACGGACAGATGTTTCATTAAGGGGCATGATTAAAGGTGAATTAACAACACGGCTTCATCATTAGCTGTCATCCAAGTAGATCTATCAAGCAGTCAGAGATGCTCATTAAAAAAGGAGAAACGGCGGTTTAGCAGACCACATGCATCTCTACACGCCTGCTAGGCTCTAGTTTCCGGAGCCGTGTAAAGCTCGCCGGGTACCTGCTCCAGCTCTTGGATTCTGTAGTCTTTTGCTTGAAGAATCTCCAGAACTTTCCTGTCCTTGTTCTCAGCTTTCTGCTTCTCTCTAGTACAACACAGATTCAAGGAAAGAACAACGTTAGCGGCAATACAGAAGAGGGCAAAGCAATCCACTGGCCTCGGTTAACCATTTACATTTCAAATATAAAATCTATTTGGTATGATGCAACTGCAGTACTCTGTTATGAGATAAAACAGACTAGAAGCTCTGGGAGAAGAAACGGGCGAAATTGCCTTTCAACCACTAAGCGCGTTCCCTCGGCTTATACCACGAAGGTCAACAGGGAATGATGGGATATAACTCCAGTCTCCAGGTATCAGTAATTATCGGGATATCAAAACAGAAACAGAATCACAGGGGAACGCAAACACTCCTTCCCTTTCAGCATCTAGCCTTCTTTAGTGGGTGTTTGGGGGGGAAAAGACAAAAGAATCACAATTGGGGCAAGTTTGTTTGAACAGCCGCCACTCACCTGGGATCTTTCTTTCCCTGGTTCACTTTTTCAATCTCTTCCACCCTCTCTCATTCCATCTCTCCCTGAGGACATCTGACATGATACGGGGTCTCCTCAGAGTACACCACTGCCTTGAAGCTTGGCGATGTTAACCATATCCCAAGCCAAGCGTTCACTCGCTACCAGACCAGAATTCCCATAAGCCTGTGTGCTTCACAGAGTCAGCACAATTATCATGTCAATCTCCCGTGTGGCACTATACATATGCACATGCCCTCAGGTGCATGTTCCCAGTTCTTTGAGGAGAAGCACGTTTTGTTGGCAGTGCCTGAGGAGTGAGCTCGTGAGGGATACAGGAGTACGCAGCCTGGCTTTTTATTTTCCGCCTGTTCTGGAGTCAGGGAAGACATTTTCTAAGCTTGCGGCTTTTGGTCACGAAAAAAGATAAAGATATACATGGGCTTCTGGTAAGCTCTCCATATCTTTGACCTTTTATATGGGTGAAAATACTAATTTCAGGCCAATTAAGTCCTTTAACATACACCCAATTTAGTATATTACCGTTACTAAACCTTTTCAGTCATTTCTTCCCATTAAAAAAACATTATTTTTCATCATCTTGTCATCTTAGTTTTAACTTTTAAAAGTAGATATGAGTCTATGGCAACCATTCAGCACGTTGAATTTGACCTCTTTTTTTCCAACAGGTTCCCATGCCACTTTTGTAGCTCCCCAGAAGCTCTTTGAGGGTCATAAGTCATCTTAAATCTAGCGTTTATCCCTCAAAGAAGAGATTTTTTTGTCAGTCTTTAGATGGGAATGGAGGTAGGGAGTATGTGCGGAGGATAAGAGGGTTTAGATCATCATCTGTGCCCAGTTCTCTCATAACAGTGTTCAAGGGCGCAGTCACCAAACACACATCCCTGCAGAACCGCTGTGATGCGTGCTCGCAAATTAGGGATTTCACGCAGCAGAAACAGTATTTATTTCAAGCCCGAGACTCAGACTAAAAGCGTAACGACTTTACAGAAAATAAAACAATAGAACAGAAGATTTGCTGTAATGGTGTTCACTTTGGTTTGTCATTTTAAACTGAGTGATGTTACATAGTGACCCACCTTTCCACTACAAGACTCACTGCTTGAGTGAGGTCTGGATTAGCCACTTGAAGCCGCTTCCAAAGTGACCACACAAACTCCTTGTCTGCCTGTTAGAAACAAATGCAAAAAAATTAAATAATTGTTGCTTCAGAATGAGTTGCTGAAATTTTGTGCTTATTTCTGTCCCATTTATTTAAATAGGATTTTTATGAGTTTCCTACACATGAGGAGCAGATACGCTGCAGTGATTCTTTTTGAAATTATGATTATTAATGCTTCAAATAGTTAAAGTTTTTTGGTGTTTTCACAGCAAAAGCGAATTGAAATAGTTGTGCAAGCAAATTACATACAAATTAACGCAGAGACGCAAATTCGGACTGGGCGACACAAATGACGTCAAGCCGCGATTGCTGTGAATGTGTGATATTCGCTATGTGTGTCCAGATTCGATTTATATCAAAAAATGATCCTATCAACATTAGTTCATGTAAATGAATGTGAACTAAAATAAACAATTGTATTGACATTAACTAACATTAACAAAGATTAAGAAATGTTGAGAACTATATTCCTCATTGATAGCTGATGTTAGCTAATGCATTTACCAATGTTAACAAATAAAGCCTTATTGTAAAGTGTTAGGGATTCATGTTATGCCTAACAACACCCTTCAGCTAAGTGTTAAATATATTCATAATATGGCACAGCCTTGAGCGCCTTTTTGCTTTTATAAAAGGGTTATCACATAATGAATATATTACGAAATGCCTATTAACATTTTTGTAGGTAAAGTCATTAAATTTCATCCTGCCTTCAAAAGATATAGTTCATGACACATAACCAACAAGAGTTGCTAAGCCACACAAACAAAGATCAGCTGTATGAGTTATATTCAGTGATAGTAGCTAGAAAATTAAACTAGCTTTGAATTTAACATTTATTAAAATGATCAGAAATCAAATTATAAAGTAATTTTAGAGGTAAAACTAGCTTAAAATAGTATCTGTGTCATATAAATCCCATATTTTTTCTCACACTTATTTGTCACTTCATAAGAGGGTTATCACATTAATTAGTTCATTTCTAATTGTATATTTGGTACCTTTCAGAATTACTATTGGAAGTGGGAACCAAAACAAAAACCCAAACAGAAGTTAGAATTTCTCTATCGGTATGCATAAACCATTTCTTCTAACAAATGAAAACGAAAAATAATTGAATTATATACATTGAGTTTAAAGAAAAAACAATAAAGAACGATAGTGTATATGTGCTTGGTAGCCAAAATTATGTTTTGGGAGGAGCACAAGCAGATAACTAACCTGGCTGGCTTGCTATGACCAATCTCACCAATCAGAAAACTAACTCGGCTGGTTTACTGTAATCAATCTCATCCTCCAACCCCAACAAATAGACAAGACACCTTAACCTCATTCTCTCTACATTTTGCCAGCATCCACCCAAACTCCTTACGATTTACCACAGTAATACGGGGGAACGACCAGAGTCCGGGCACATATCGGGCCCTCTCCCCGGACAAGGGGCGGGTGCTCTGAGTTCGGAGAAGCTACAAAACTCGGAGATCTTTCCCTGCGACTGCATGCCAAATACTCATACTATCAGTCCCTTATTATCCGTATTTATTATCTGCGAGGCAAATTAATGAAATTTACGGCGTAAATGTGATAGCAGTGAGGCATGCCTGACACGCTTATAATTTCATGTGTCTTTTAAAATGGCTTTCAAAGATTTTTAGACTACATTACATTTAATGAAAAACATCTAAAAACTACATTTTCTGACATAAAAAAACAGAATTATAACAGATCAACTTAATATAAAATTATCTGTTAAATTATGTCCACATCATTATAAGATTAAAGTCATAAATCCCTGCAGAATCTGCTGGTGTCCAATTAGTACATGCATTTTAAACCCTATTCAAAAGTGTCTAATTAATTATTTACTAAATGGCGCAGGCAGACCTTGAAAGACCATAGGCTAAACATACAAAGTAGCAAGAACGAGAGAGTTTGTGTGCAAACGAACAGAAATAGAGTTCTCACTATACTTAGACTTCATTGTATTTAATGACAAATTAAGAAGAGTCACCCATCAAATAGGTGGTCTCCTCGCTAGTGCTTAAACTCATTGCATAAAAAGATTGAGCAACTCACGTAAATTACATGGATTATCTCATTGAAAGACAAGTATTTGATATGTCTAATTGGGCAGTCTTATTGATGAATTATTTATCTTATACAGTACACCATGAATGCAAACTGGATGAGTGTGTGAATTGAATGTTGCTATTTATACAAATATTAATAAACGGACTCCCTGGTAATTCTCAAGTCCACTAGACAAATTTTGTAGATAATAGTTGCCGATGGATGAGTGCGATATACATTTAACATAAATTCTATGTGATTCTTATACATACGTTTTCCTCATTAAAGGTAAAATGGGTTAAAGAAAATCCATAGGGATCTGCAGGCAAGTAAAAACCTTACCATAAACACAAATGCTAGACAGGCTTACATTATCCATGGATGGTAGACATTTGTTGATGAGAGCAAATGTGTACTTATCTTGTAAGATGAAAATTGTCATTTATGGCTCTTCTCCATGCTGTTGCCAAAATCAATGCTGAGAATGTCACTTGTATGATACTGATTATATGTTGTAGACACTACTGAAAATGCAGGCATTTGTTGTAAGGCACCACCTGGTGGGGTTTTAACAATATGCATGATGCCTAAGTGTTATAGGAGTTAGTATTTGCAATGTAAGCACATATCAGATGGCAGTAGGATTGTCATTAAATGCAGATAGGAAATTATTCGGGCTTCTGATATGCTAACATAAAAGAAAAAAAAGGTTGTACTGTTTGTGGAAAAACAAAAGTTTAGAACGGCTACTAAGGTATGACAGTTATAAGCCTAGTGTCCCAAAGACCCCAAAATAGTCTAAAGACACAGTACCCTAAAGAATATACCTGGCATTGAGCAAGCTCCTCAGATAAACTCTTCACCTCTTCTTCAAGGAATAGAACACGTTCATTGTCCTTCGAGTCCATTAGACTACTGATTGAAACATAATACAGACATATTAAACACTGAGATAAATAGTTCTCGGTCAATTATATTCTTATTGTGTTAGCAGACAAAAAATTACGTTAAGAAGTTAAAAACAAAGCTAAAACACACAAACAAACCGGCGCGCATGTGTTGTTTACGTGGAAACTCCAGAAACGTAATGACTTTTGTACTGTACATGCTGTACATTCTATCCCCTTCCCCTAACCCCACCGCTAAACCCAACAATCAGAGAAAACGTTTGGCATTTGGTATGCTTTATGCGATTTTGTTTATGAGGACACAGGAAGTGTGGTGTATGAAGATACGTGTTTACGTTGTTATACACATGTCATTATGCACATTTAAGTCCTCTTAAACCATATTTACAAGTGCAACCCGATAAACCCGCCACACATAACTTGCCTGTTAAACTTTTAATAACAAAAATAGGAGAATAATGCAGCTGTTTGATGATAAAGTGATTATCAATGACACAAAAACTACTTACTCAAATGTGTTGTCTCACCTGCTGCGCGTCCTTAGATACCACTCAGTTTAAAGATGCTATGATGATCTGCGATCTCTTTAAAAACTAGCCCGACATCTATCAGTATGCATTTATCATAGAAAAGCAATAAAGGTAAAGGCATACAAACAGAGCTCATTAAAGTAAAAGGACAACACTTCAGCCCATGAACTCTTTCAAATGATCGCGCCAGTTCCGCGTTTGACACACAGCTGTTTGCAGCACTTCACGACAGCACGAACCACTTTACGACTTGTGTGTCTCTATAGACTTTCCATTCTTTACAGTTTGTTGAAAATGTACATATAACAATGTTGCTAATTTCTTTATGTCTTTGATATAATGCATATAAAAGTATTGGAATTTTCTGACGCGTTCATAAAAAAATACTTATTATTAACCATCGCTTTTGCATATCATATTTAATTTATGCAGGTTATCATTTTATTTCATTCTATTGGTAATTCAATACAGCATTGATATGATGTGGCTGAATAACATGTGTTCAAATGTGTACAAATCACATTTGTTTATATATTTGCATTTATGTATTTTAATAAATATGTATGTCAGCCCGAGGAGGGCATTCCTAGCCCCCTTTTAGTGGCTCCAAAGGTTTCTCCCTCATCTATACTCTAAGGAGTTTGGTTACTGTCGCCTTTGGCGTGCTTACTGGCGATTCGAAGACCATTATTTTTTATAAAACAGCATTATGGAAAATTTATTTTGAAAGGTGCTATACAAATATATCCAGTTGATTTACTATAATGTTACCATGGTAATTATAGTTTTTAACACCATTATTACTACAAATCAGTTAATTAAGTGATTTTATAAAAAATTATCATACAGTAGCTGTGTTAATTTAGCAAAGAAACCTTTTTTGACAATGACAGTGTTGGTTACTCCATACATGTAATAGCAAAACACTGGTGGCATTGATTAATTCACACATATTTGTACAACCCTTGTAGTGTATTTTGTGTTTTTAAATCAAATTTAATTTAATATCATATGTTTTCCGTATGGATGGTCATTCTTTAAAGCCATTAAGGGTGAAATGGTTGCATAATGGTATATAAACAAGTGTGCCTGTCCTGGTTTCCTAAATTCATATCATATTCAAAAGGGTAGGTGATTAAAACCACAGTAACAAGATTAGACAGATATAAAGGAGGTTTCAGGGGTGCAACAGACAGCAGGTCATCTGCTTTAGAGCTTGTATGCTCTCTTGCTCCAGAAGAAGTCAATTGACTTAGCGTGATTAGGCTGTTCTTTGACCCGCAAGCAGTGCCTCTCATTAGGATGCTCATTTGAGCTGCGATTTCAGAGGCAGTAGACTGGCTGGTAATTTGCAACATCTGCCCCTTTTAGGAGCGCAGACACATGGCATTTTTGCATCAACTTTTTCTTCTGTCTTGCTCAACAAAGCTCTTTGTTTACTGCTGATAGTTACCAGTCATCCATTCCGAAAGTGATTTTACATGCGCTCTCTGGCACTGATATCAGTTTCCGTTTAACAGCGGCCAAACGTCACAAATGTAACACGCTCCATTTACAACCCCTAAGGCCTGTTAAAAGTTCAAATCAACAGACAACCAAGCAGAGGTTGTTAAATTATGAAATAAATGCAGTTTTCCCCCTGGTTATCTATTTAATTTAATTCTGGACATAACCTTAAAAACCAGGAATAAGAAATAACAGAAACAGATTTTTTTGACAATTTACAACTTATTTACACATGTTAGCCTACGTTTCATTTTTTACTTTTTCAGACAATTCATTTTGCTTAGAGCATAATCCACTTTTATTCACAGTGCACAATTTATTGTCATACGTGTACATGTATCTTTTATTTAATAACTTCATTCATCAAAAACATAAAATCATACTGCGGAAACAGACAAGTACTCCTGCCTTTCCAGTTCTATTTTGTCAGCATTACAGTAACATTTTTTTTTTACTGGCAATTCTTTGGTTTGGTCTATAACAATTTTACTGTAAGTTCCAAAGTTATACATTTCAAACTGGGCACAATTATTACATAATCTAATCTAATCTATCTAATAATGTCACAAAAGCATTTACTTATTAATTGTATTTGAAAATCATAAATAGGGATCTATGCCTTAAATGTGCCATTAATTGTTGGAAGGACCTTTGAATGCTATGATTTACATATATGAGATCTTTGTGTAGAATATTTTATCTAAAGAGATTCCATTCAACCTAATTGTTAATCCCTGTTCGGTGCCCCCAAAAACAGAGATGTATTCAAAGCAATTCACAGTAGCATACCGTGCTAAAAAATCAGGAATAACTTGGTTGACTGAGTAGGCAGAGCATGGAAAGTATCTCACCACAGAGGATTGGGAAAGCACCGGTTCTCCGCCTGCAATCTGAGGTAGGAGGACTGTCATCTGGTGAGTGTTTAGAGATTCCTTTGATAAAGAGGGGGGGAAAAAACTGTCATGCTTTATAATATACAAAAATATGTACATGACACCCGCTTTGTAGACATGCTACGACGGAGAACTAGGTGTTGTCACTTTGGAATGGAAATGAGAGTCATTTTAAAGAGGAGTACAACATGTAAATCCCTGGAGATGTTTCTAAAATGTATGTCTCTCGGGAGAATAACATTAAAACAAAAAGGAGCTTCTTAAAATGAATACCATCCACCTTATTTAAATATACAGTATACACCTTTTTTAGAATTATAAGTAATTCCTTGTATATAAATCACCTGTATGAGGCAAGTTGCAAAATTCTTGCCCATACATTCTCTTCCATGACTTTCAACCTACAAATTTGCATCCATGTCAGAGCAAGTGTCTCAAGACTTTCCCATCGGCAAACATATCATCACGCGCCCATCCGTTTGCGTGCAATACACCCGGAGCTCCCACAGAATCCTCCACATCCCGGGACAGGCTGGACTGTTCAGCATTTGTCCCCCGTGCCCGAGTCTCTAGCTCCATCTGATGACCTTCTAACTGTCCTTAGCAGGCAGTGGGTTTGGATAATGAGGGGATTGATAAGAGGGCCCTCTTCCTGTAGGCGATGTGGGGAAAGGGGGAGCCAGCGGGGTGGAGGGAGCGATGCTTACCCCATAGGTCTGTGTTGAACTGTGGGAAAGAGGAGTGAAGTGATTCCCCAACAGGCTGTATCAGATTTCCCCTGAGAGGATCCTACTGCTCAAATAAAGTAAGCCCCTGGCAAACACGAAGAATCGTTTCACTCCTTTGTTGTTGTTGATGCTTCAAAACGGCTGAGCACGAGGTGACGTTAGCTTTTTCCATTTGAAAGTATGACATCAAGGCCAGCTAATAAATACATATTACATTCTACTTAACCGTGAATCAATATTCCTTGCGTAAATATATATCAATATAAGATGCGTAAAGTTTACACAAGAGAAGAGCTCTTCTGTATTTCTGAATGGAATGGTGGGTGGTGGCGATAGAGCAAAGCCGGTGTAATCCCCTCCCTCAAGTCAGCAAACATCATCAGCTTGACATTTTCCTCGATGCCCGCAAATAGGAAATACGTGTGACATTTATTGAACAGACACACAGTCTATGACAGCTTATGGCTATCCCGAAGGACCTCGACCTGTAGAAGGTTCAATAGCTCATCATCAACTGCCCTTTGAGTAATTAGACAATTGTAAGGGGCCCTTTCACTATCTGACATAAACCAATACTTATACTCAGCTACCACAGGTGGCTTTGCAGTTGAATTCGGGAGCTCTCAAAGAGGAAGCTGCTTTAATGTCATGTTTTTCTCAAGCAAATAAAGGAGCCAAACTATACTGAATTCATGACTCTTGGAAGTCAACTCTGAGTGCACCTCATGCCACTTGATGAAGTTTAATTGACTAAATTATTCTCATTTCATGCTCTCTAATCAAAAGATTAGCATCACAAGAGCATTATAATATGATTTAAAAAGATCAATTGAAAAACTATTTAACGCAGAGAGCAGAGGCACATCTAAAACCTAGAAGCTGACATCTAACACAGAATTACTCGTTTTTTCTCACCTCATGTTGAGGAACTGAACCACGTGACTATTACGTATCCTTATCTTCAAAACGCTTAAAATTTATTTTTTCTGTTCTGTTGCTTAATTTCAGGAAGAAATGTACAGTAATATCTCATTTAATTAGTGATTTAAGCTCTCTAACTACCGGGCATATGGTATTTACTCTGCCATGGCCTTGCACATTAGATGAATATGCATATCCGGGGAGTGTGTAGCTTGTTACCCCAGAACGAATTCTACACAAGTTTAATCCCTGATCTATTATTTACCTCTTGACCAAACATGTGAGTGGGGCTTGTAGGCACTCAGCTTGATCAAAATGACTGCCTTGGGATTTAGGGGCTTCTCTTGGTCCAAAGGAGAAGCCTGTCATTTGCTTTCTCCCAGTCTTCACTCTTGAGAATCAAGTGCTGCGTGTACTGTAGAGGGGGAAAAACAACTCCATAATTAATTTATGATGGCTCTGTTCAGACAGTCTAGGGACACGAGTTTCGGAAGTAAAAAAAATAAGCGTTCTCAAACTAATTCACAGAAACTTGAAGCAGATTTGTATGTGTGCGCCAGTAAGGGGAAACAGGCTTGGTAAAAAATTAGGCACATTTTTAAGATGATAATGGATATCATGAACAACCTATAGAAACATACTTACTGATTTAGTTACACAACATTAAACAATTATGATCTGACCATTGACAATTAAGTAGCCTAGCCTAAATGTAGCATAAGTCAGTTCAGTTACTTAAATTGACATTACAACTGCTGAATTGGTGAGGCAAAACTGTGAATTACACTCTAGTTGCCAGTTTTTCTGTTTTAAAGCCTATAATTATTTTCCTTTATCCCATTTAAAACTGTAGTTTTGAACTGTTTAGTTTTAGGTTTTCATACACATTAAAGCTACACTCAAGTGCACCAAGTAAGAGAGTAGCATATATACCATCTATAAAAGCATATACTTGAGGAAAAGAGTAAGACACTAGCAAATATATTAAAAGACAATATATTAACAGCTATATTAGAAGATTCACAAGACGATAATATGCTTTCAACTAAAGAACCACTACACTAAACTATAATATATTAGCCTGCCAGCTTCTTTTCTATGTAATGCAGCAGTCAGGGAGAGCTGACTATGCAGAAGAAATACCCGGGATTGAGTAAGACAGTGAGTTTTCTCTTCCCGGACAGGCAGAGATTTACCCCGGTGCTTCAAACTACCCACCCACTTCAGCCCGTTTCAGTCCCGCTGGAGTAGCTTAAACGAGCGGATCTGAAGCCGCAGAACCAGCGCTTGGCTTCTGGATCCACCGAAACTGCTTATATTTCAGGACAACGGGCTTCTTTCGCCTACAGAGCCTTGGTACAGGCGAGTGACGAGAGCGTAGAACTGACTCCGGTTTTATCACCGTTTCTTTATCGTCTTAACGATAACGGACTGTTATCATTATCGATTACCATCTGAGAAGGCAAAAGTTTTGAGTGAGTTAAGAGAGATTTGCGTAAAGAAGAAGAGAGAAAAGAGGAGAGAGTCCCCCCACATGAGGGCGAAATCTGACTGAACTTCTTTCAGCCATTCACACAATATGAAGAAATGGTGAGTATATAACCGATCAACACATCAACACTTTACGATAACATTTAAAAATAACATTAGCAATCATTAGTGCATTGGATAACGCTGACCTTATCATTAAATCACTTAAATTGAATTCGCCAAACATGTCATGAAACTTTGACAGAGTTGAGATGTATGTGCATTTCCCTAAACTAACTTACTTGTATGTTAAGCGTTATACTACTGTTTGTTGATGATTTATGAAAGGTATTCGAATGCGTGAGGATTAGAAAAATCCTGAAATCCTGAGCATGTTGGCAAACTTACGTTTAAGATATCGCTTTACCTGAGGATTGCTATCATCTGAGCCAAGTACAGTACCCCCTTAATGTGTGCACTAAGTAATTTTAGCCAAAAGGTAATCATATATAGACACTGAAATAAAGCACACCTAAGCATACTCTATATTAATAATGCTGTTGTAAAAACGGATAACTCACTCAAGATTCTCTATATTATTTCCAGTTTATCTTCTTTTTATATAAATATGTATTTGTCAAATGTGTCAAATTTTTCGAGGGAAAAAAATTACTTACAAACCCGTAAAACCCTCTAAGGTTAGAATATTTTTATGACTTCTATCCTCCCAGCAGAAATTCTATTATCATTATGTTTTTGCCGTTTCATTGCAAACACAATTAAACCACACTGATTTGCATCAGGTTAGTGTCAGCTGGTTAATATAAGTATTTAACCAAAAAAGTTGGTTGTTTTCAGAGGATGGATGTTTCTTTAATAAATTTCAGCTTTGGAAAGGTTTTCAGATTTTACTGGGCAATGAATACAATTTTATAAATGTAAACAATGTGTTTTATTTGGCCCCAAACAAAAGCTTTAGATATTTAGGGAATTCAGATATTTTGTATATTTCATTTTGTATATATTTTCTTATTTTGTATACTGTTTCATGAATTGTTCTGTGATTCATTGTGTTTTCTTAGTTTTGCGAAACTGTTTAATGCCATGTTCCTTTGTGACAACTTACCCCATCCAGTGTTACAACATGTTTTTTTTCATGAAAAAATATTTCCTTTGACAAAGGACACTTTAAGGTGCCTATAAAGAAAAGAAGAAATATGAAGAAAATATAGAAGTGTAGAAATTTCTATAAATATATAAATCGGAGACATGAGGATATATGCAGTAATTAGGGTCCATAATGGTCAAAGTATAACCATGTTATTTAAAAATAGCATTACAGTTTTTTCAATAAACATAACTGTTACCTGTTAGATAAAATAATTTCACCCACGTGTCATAAGTTTGAATTCTTGATTATTGAATGAGTCCTCAACATTTCTTTTACAAAAAACGTTTTTTGTAGCTGTCTGGTTCTAAATTTAAAGTGAATTTTTAAATGTATATTTTACGACACTTTATAGTACTGAATAATTAAGACATTTTCTATTATACTTCTCTTCCTCTTAATGTGCATTTAACTCTGCAGCAAACAGAAAAAGAGATTTACAAGGGCAGGTGAACTTTAAGGATTTTTATTTGCAGAGAATGCTGAGACAATGTGGAGATATCACTGAATGTACAGTACCGTTTTACAGTTGAAAAAAGTCTTCCTTTGCTTCTCTGCTCAAGCTTTTGTAAGATTTGGTGCTTTACATCACATTTTGTCCTAATCTCAACCGCTGTCTATGATGGGGCACAGTTGTTCATGTGTTGCAGTCAAAACTGCCAATTTGCATTCCAAGGGTGTCATTTGATGACTTTTATCTGCACGGTTCCCTGGACTTGTCTGGACACTTAACATTTCATCTGCTCCATGTCAAGAGTCAAACGCAGTTATGTCCTCCTTCTCTATCTCTTTCTTTTTCTCTCTCTCCGTCTTTCTCTTTGTCTTTCACACTCTCATCTTCTTGCTGCTTAGAAAAAAAGACCAGAGGTTCAGTCAGGGGAAAGTGAGAGGGCAGGAGTGTTAGAGAAATGAGAGGGTGTGTGTGTGTAAGAGAGAGGGAGGTAAAATGAAGAGGTGCTTTCATGTTGCAGACGCAGTCTAAGGCTGTACTTGTCAGCGGTGCTGGTGTGTTTCTCCAGGGGCCCTGGCAGAGTAAGAGGGTGGATGATGGTTAGACGGTTCAATAAGCGCACGGACAGGTAGACCTAGTGACATCCCCTGGAGACATTGTCTTAATGAAGAGCAGGTCCACTTAGCCCTGTGTTCTCTGACCCTCTGCCTCCCCTACACACACACACACACACACACACGCACACTGCTCATTTGATCTCACAGCTTTCCTGATTCCTCTCCTGAGTGAGTTGGTGGCAGTAGTAAAACTGTCAGAACTTTTGATTAGAATTGTAAGAGTGATTATAAAAAGTGCTTGCAATTATTATTTTGTATTATTATTATTAGTCATCATCAGTAAATATAAAGGCTGGTGTAATCTATAAAAAAGAAACATATCCACATAGGTAGCCATCATCAGGGGCTGGGAATGGCTGGGGTGGGTTGTTACAACAGGTAGGTCATAACACCTGCAAAACGGAGAGCACAGCACAAAACAGTCTTCGTACTTTACTGGAGAGACAGTTTGTTAAGTGCATTTGTACTGTTGGAGAAATTCTCGTCTCCACTGTCAAGATGTCGATTATGTGAGGAAAATTGTGACACTGATACTTTTCTTCAAGCAAATCAGAATCATTTTGAAAACAATATACTTTCGGAAGATGTTAATCACGTTTCCCAAGAATTTAATAGACAAATTGAAAACACACACACACACACATACATATAGGGATTATGGCAGTTAGGGCATTGAAATATTTAGACCTTGCATCTTATTTCTTATCCATGTCTCAAAATAAGATCCCGTTCATTCAACATTTTTTCAGATAGGTGGTTTTGTGGTGGTTTGTTACAGAACAGTGCAGTGCGTACCATGATTGTCCGACTTTTTAAAATTAAAATTGTGAACATTTCTACAATAAAACTACATTTACTGCATAAGTAATTTTCTAACGCCATGTCAGACTTTCTTGTGTAGCTGTTTTATTTTTATTATTTTGTTGCTGGATAGCAGTATATAATGCTGTTAAACAGAAATGCTTAAGTATGTCAGCTGCTGCGACTAGATTGATGACTTAAGGAAATGATAGTTTTAGGGTAACCTCTTCTCCTCTAAAGAACTAAGACAATAATTCACTTTATTTGGTAGAGTGAACTGAGTCGGGCTGGGGATGTTGTGGATTTGCAGTCAGGCTCAAAACAGAAGCTTTGCAGTAACTAAAGTACCCAGTGGGGAGGTGTACGGTGATTGTGTGTGATTTATATTTTATAGTTTATATGGAGGTAGTATATAGAAAGCTGTTACACCATATTTTGCCATATAGAGTGTGCTGGATACAGATATTACAATGGGATTTTCAGCAATGCATTTGTTTCTCACAGGGATAGACCTGCTTATGGACTATTTGATTGTGAATAGAGAACGCATTGTCTTTTGTCCACTGCTAAGATCTCTGAAAAGGTTTAATTCAATGTGTGACTCCTGATTCAGGGTTTGAAATGATAGAAGAATTGAGTATGATTTTATGAGTTTATTTCTGGATTAGGATTTAGATTTCTTAATTAATGTTCTGGTGGCCTTTTCGTTCCCTTTTGCTGGGTCTCCAATTATTGATCTTTACATGTGCTTACTAAGGTGTCATACAAAGAAAAGAAGAAAAAAGAGCAAAGAATACAAATAAATTCAGACCAAAAAATATTAGACGTCTGACATATAAAAATCTGATTTTGTTTTATTCACCTTGTGACATGTACATTTCCTAAATTCTGGGGTTATATCCCATTCGATTGTTACTATTAGTTTGCTGCCTTGATGATATAAGCCATTTTAAACAGAGTAAAGAAAAGATTTCGTAACATGCTGTATGTTTGTGAAAATGCTTTATTATTTCTTCTTGCTTTGAGCTAATATATCTTGAATAGATTTCATGTAACTAAATAATGTATTCTAGGAATTCTGTTTCAGTGTGCGTGGCTTTAGGCATGTTTATGTCTACATGTGTGCCTTTAGGTGTGTGTGCAGAGAGGAGGACAGTGTGGCTTTTGAGCAGACAGAAATGCTGCTTCTCTGAGAGCTCTTTCATGTGACTGTAGCATTCCACTAATGCAGTCACAGCAGCATGCACAAGACGAGACATGCGTCCCATCCACCCTCTGCCGTCACTTTTCTGGCTCTCTTTCCCTTACCGTGACCTTAACATTTATCAAAGAACCCTGTGCAAAACTCCTCTCAGCATCTGTGAACTGGACAGAGCCAGACAACATGCTCAAAGTCTCTCACACAAACCTAGGTTTGTTTGACTATATTTTTGAGGACATTTCATTGCAGTCTGGCGAATATTTAATCCTACCAATGTATTTAACTCTTAACCCTTATATAATAGTATTGACATTATTAGATTCACAGTTAAAGATGATTAGGCTTATTTAAACTTTTTTAAGAATGAAGTTTAACATGTTTACATTTTGTTTTCAAACATAGGCAAAGCTTCACACATACACGCACAGACTTTTGTGGAATAAATGGCAAAGTGCATGAGCAAGCAAACGTCCCACCAATTAAACGCTTGTTTCAGCTCATCATGTCCTTTGTATCATTTGTAAACGTAGGTTTTTTGTACTTTAATATGATTATATTTCATGATTTCTAGCTAATGTCACCTTGATTCATTTCATTAATTTCCGTGCAGCACCTCTTTCCAAGATTGAGGGAACAGTAACAAAACAGCCCCACTGTCACCATTATTAGATTCCTGTTTCTTTACCCAGCAACCTCATATTAAAAGAGAGGGAGAGGTGAGGGGAATGAGGCGTGATTGAGTTTGCTGAGTGTGTCAAGGACATGCGCCACATGTTGATAGCGCCCAAGACTCAGTGTGAGAGCGACACAGGGAGGGAGAAGAGTTGTCTGGCCAGATGACAAGTCCACTGGAGAAGTTTACTGCTAACACAAACAGTTAGTGTAGGAATTCTGTGTTAAATAGGTGCCTAAAGAGCTACATCTTAGTTTCACTGGAAGGGCCTTGTTTTATATGGTCAAAAATGCTAAAACCAGTGCTTACTGAAATTAGGACATTATCATATTATTTAGCATTTATTGTATAAATATTTTATTATAAAATTGAACTATGTCAATCTACTTTGTACCTTATAATTTACAATTAACACCACTTAACAGGTGGGTAAGTCCCTTAAAATGCCTTTCTTTTAACAGTTGAGAATAGTCTTAAAGGGATAGAGTACACACAAACACCCTAGTATGACGCTAAAACAATAATGATATTAAATGTGGCACAAACACTGTAATGTACATAATCGGTAAAACAACTAATATTTAAATTCAATATCATGAAACATGAAGAATTATGAGAATTGTTTACTGTAATAGCTTAACCTTTGTAATACCATTTTACTGTTAAAACCTTTTACTTTCAAAAACCAATGACTTGACATTATTTTAAATTCAATATACATTTAATGCCTTGTTTAGTCTATAATTTCTTTTAAGGTTCTTCGTGAAGGTTATTTATAGTTTACCTTCTGTCTAAAAATTACAACAATAATACAAGCGTATTTGCTCTATTTTTTGGAATATTCTACTACTAAAAGTCTACAAAGTCATATTCAGATAATTGTAACATCAGGTTCCAAAGCAATTGTACTGACAGGTACGCCCATGCACCTTACTTGCGTATACATTTGGACGATCATACCACAAACTGACGTAGATTTGTGGGGGTTTGGTTACACAAGGCATTTCAGGCAGGACGGGATAAGCCTTTGCTTTTAGATAGAATGCATCTTTTGCTCCAATACTTTAATTATTTACACTTTAAAACACGTATTCACGCCACACAACCCAATCTCATTCTGCTTTAATTCATTCATCCAAACCGTTAAGCCCATAAAAATACCCTTAAATTAAAAAAATGGGAACATGAGATTCAGGCCCTGTTCTATACCCTGTTCATAAAATGTAGCAATTGTCTTCTAACCTCAACCGTTAAATAAAAGTAGATTTCAAGCTTTAAAGTGTACTGTAAATATATGTTTTTAGAAAAATGTGCCTTGGATCTGAGTTTCTATTTCTTATATTTCTTACTAGCAAAATTGTTGAAACGACAATTTTTTTATGAGGGTCTGTTCTCATTTACATCAGCTTTATAGCCTTTATACTAGGGCAGAGTCACAGCAGACATCAGTAACTGATGATATAACCCTCTAACAGCTCATTACAGCAGTCGTAATTACATTCCTTTCTTAAGGAATATGAGGAGAACAATTCTGGATCTTTCAACAGGACACTGTAAAGCTTGTGGTTGCAGATATGAAGATCTGAAAAAAGACTAAGATTTAGGGGAAATATGTTTGTTTATGTTCCTACACAGAGATCCCAATCTGTTCGAAGGGATAGTTCACCCAAAAATAAAACATTCTGTGATGAATTACTCTAGTTGTTTCAAACTTGTGTACATTTATTTGTTAAGTTGAAAGCAAAGAAAGATATTTGGAAGAATGTTAGCGACTGACTTTTTTGGGGCATCATTGACTACCATAGAAGAAAACATTAAAATGGTGGTCAACGGTGCCCCAGAATATTTGCTTTCTATATACAAACAATTATTTTTTCTTCTATGGTAGACGACGACATATTTCTTTGTGTTCAATAGAACAAAGACATTTATACAGGTTAGGACCTCAACTTGAGGGTGAGTAAATCATGACAGAATTTTCGTTTTTCTAAAGTCATCTCTTTTCCTTCAGTTTTATGCCAAAATGATAAGTCGTACAACCTAATGTCTAAAAAAGTGTATTAACGTGCAGAAGGAAAGCAGGGTAATATACAGAATTTGAAATGTAACGTGTTAACATGATCTTAAATATCATTGTGTTACTGCATTAAACAGCTAGCTTAAGATTTAAGAGTGCATGCAAACATTTTTAATATTTCATTAAGGAGGTCTTGGTTTCAAAAGAATTTCTTGCATTTCAAACTACAGTCAAATCTACTGTCTTACCGAAAAAGCCTCTGGGATAAATGCAATAAAGAGGAATTCCTTTATTAGGTCTTTTCTCTCGACTCTCTCTTTCTCCAGCCTCTCAACATCACCAGAAACAAACACACTGCTCTGGCACTAGTGAAGACACTCAAAATGTTTCTCGGTATGAAGCATTTTTTTAGTTTCTTCATAGATATATAACTTTGTGCTATAGTGAAGTGTTGGCTGCTAATCGATAGTCTGTTATTGGGTTTGTGGTTTTGGTCAAATATCTCTCTTGGTTGTGCCTCAGGTGAGGGGCAGCAGACTAATAAAGCATGTTGTGTCTCAGGGGCAGAAGCAGGGATGAGTATGGATTAGTCAGTGTACCCTTCCTGTGAACATACAGTACAGCTCAAATCTGAAGCGTTCTCTCTATCTCTGTATGGAAGGCTTTATTCAAGTCCTAATGGAGCAAAGAGTCAGCACATGTCAAATAGAGATGAAGGAGGCCTGCAGAAATGCTCTCCTGCCTGTGTGTTTGTCCTTGGTTTAGTTAGATTGCCTGTGGCCGATTCTGTGTGGTTGATGTCTGGGGACGGTTATGAAAGGAGCCATTCTATTTGGTATCTTGGAGCTTAAAGATTAGGACACTCAACTACGCTTTGGTAACATTTATAGAGTATTTAAAGATCACCTATTGTAAAGACCTAACAATAGATATGTATTTATAAATGTTTACGCCTTAAACATATTTGACTATTTGCATTGTTTCATGTTATTTTATCTGTATTCTTCTTTTAAATGGATACGTAAATATGCTCAAAATCCCTCCTATAACAGCTTGGTGAGATAAATGGAAGGGAAAGTGAGACAGAAAGAGTGCCACTTGTAAACCAAGCTGTTATTACAGACTATTGCACCCTCTCATAAATACTCATAATTAGATGCTTCCAGAGACCTAATCATTTTACCATGTAACACAAAGTAACTTGAGGGGCAGAGTCACTTTCCTCAGCCTAAGTATGAGCTTTATTTACTGCCGACGTGAGCCAGCAGTCTCTTTTTCTATAACCCTCTAATGGAAGGGTTGGTTAGTACAGTAGCTCCACCGGTGACACCCTTTTATGATTTCCCTTTTCGGTGGTGTCGTCTGAGCAAGTCCCGTGATCATGTTTTCACGTGTAAATGCCACTGTCTACCACTCTAGCGCTTTTGGTCTTTTTTATGAGCCCATGAAATTTTTTACTGCTTTTCTTAACACAAAGAAAACCAAGGAAGCACGACAGAATTCCTTATTTTTTTGGTTTCAAATAGCATTTAGCCTTACACAGTGTCCTTTTAACCAACATATAGGCTTAATTTGTAGACAGTTCACCCAAAAATGTAAATTCTGTCATCATTTACTCACCCTCTTGTCATTTCTGTAGATAGTCATGACTATCTTTCACAAAAGAAGATATTTTGAAGAAAGTTGGAACCAGAGCAGCACCTGCATCCGTTTACTTTCAATGGACCTTGAACACAAAACCAATATAAGTGAATGGGTGACAGTTAAAAACCTTCTTCAAAATATATTCTTTAGAACATTTTTGAAATTACAAAATGGTGAGTAAATGTTGACAGAATTTTTTCATATTGGGGTAAACTATCACTTTAGATCAACCTCACAGAACAATAACCACGGTTACATTACATGCAAAAGGGATAGTTCACCCAAAAGCGACAATAGAAGATATTTCAAAGAACAACATTGACATCCATATGGATACAAAATCACTTTTACTTTACAATCACTTTACAAAACATTTATTTTGCGTTCCACAGAAGAGAGTAAGTCATACAGGATTTGAGCGATTTGCGTGACAGAAATGTTATTTTTCGTTGAATTGTTTATTTAAGAACATATTGGTATGTCAATGTTGTTCCTTCCATGCGCAACGTTTTTCTGAGGTTTTAGCTGAAATAGTTCAGGCGTTCCCCCATATCTATCATCAAAGCTTCCCTTACCTTCCTTCCACCCATAGTCGAGGTAGCCTATAAGGACATTTTTAAAGTCACCCATTAACACTATAGCAGTTGGTCCAAGCACTGTAGTAC
The DNA here is from genome assembly GCA_008369825.1 of Triplophysa tibetana. NCBI lineage: Eukaryota > Metazoa > Chordata > Actinopteri > Cypriniformes > Nemacheilidae > Triplophysa > Triplophysa tibetana. The sequence continues at coordinate 19,538,949 of CM017896.1, read as the reverse complement.
CAACTATAGGAAGACAACATTAGGCTTTGGCTAAAAGTCAATGGACTACAAACTGCACAGTGTGAGAAGGAAATCTTTGTGTATCGTAGAATATCTAAATTCATGACAGGTGCTGCAGCTTGGCTTTTGAATTGTTTTGCTGGTCTAGTCTGTTCTCCCAGAGGAAGCTTGACTAGGCCAGAGTTCTTCACTAGGCACTAAGACTTTCCATGTTCTCTTTCATGTCGCTATAGATGCAACTTTGTAGCTCAGGGGCCATCAGCTCTGGAGAGAACATTAAATCAGTGCTGGTCGTCCTGCTCCTTTGCACACAGGTCATTGTGCCCTCAAGCAGTGATGCAACCGGGCACACAGTATAAAAAAACAAATTCCACAGCACACAAAATGGGATGCCACAAATGAATAGTATTCCCTACATGAAGCCTCAGAAACAAAAATGTCACAATAATCTAATATTCACAGAGGTACAGAACATGGTTAGATTTTTTCGGGCAGGGCTTGGAGACTTCATTCGGGTGGCAAAACACAAGCTATTAGTTGTAATTACATAATATCACGTAGATGTCCGGTACACCCGAAACAGGCTGACAATTTTATAAAGCTTATTGAGGCAAAGGTAATTGTCTGTTAAAAGCAACAATTCACATTTAGTGCTTGACAGAATTCAAGCCAATATTTGTCTTTGTGTCCCAGCTAATGACCTCCTTTGTGAATGCATACACGACAAGAGAAGTGCAGCCCAGCCTATAAAACTTGATACAGTACACAGCTTTCTTGCAGTCCAGGGAGAGGTAATTTCAAACTAAGTGGACACCTGAGAGATGACATTTCATGTGAAACATGCAGTATCCATCAATATACGATGGTTTCACAAATGCACCAGGCTAAAATGAGCGTATGACCGTTGTCTGTGATTTGGCACCACAAAGGCTGCTATGTAAATGTGTTTATGATTCCCTGGGGCAGAGCTGACTCAGTTTGACTCTGTGAATAGGTTGCATAGGATGAGTCTATTTAATTTCCCCGTCACCTCCAGATTTCCTTTCCAGCCTCTAACAGCTTTGTAGTCATGTGACTTAGTGTGCACTCTGTCTCATGGGCAAGCCAGGGAATTGTACAGTTATGATTTCTGAACACACTCACATTATAATCAGCGTAAGGCTTACTTTAGCGCCTAATCCTTAAGTGAATAAGCTAAGCTTTAATTAGGCTAATCATTGGTATAATTAGCTCCAATTACATTTTATTGGCCAGATAACGACACATCTTTAAGTGGGCTAAAACAGCATGGCAAAATGTGTGTTACATGATAATGCAGTGGCATCTTCACAATATTGCGAACATTGCTCTCGCTCGCTCTCTTAAAGTCGGAATTGCTAGTATGATTTGAGCATATTTACAATATACACTTTAAAATCAAATGCTCAAAATAATCAAACAGATTAAGTTATGTAAACTTCTTAAAAAAAGTTATATTCCTGAAACCCAATTTTACTTTTAGGTGAAGTACAATTATTATTTTTGATTACTTTGAAAAACTCAAAAAATATGATTTGCTCCTTGTTCTATTTACTTAATTTAAACATGTTAATTTAACACAATTGGTCGAGAAGGATTTTCAATTCCCAGCATTCTTTGCATCAAATTGCATTTGGAGAGTACATTTGAAAGAATATGAATATTTGATGTTTTCAGTAAAGTTAAAGACTTGTTAGTGTTTAATGTTCAATTATCTTAGATATTTAGAAGAATTAGACATATTTTGCAGTTTTGTGGTTACCATTGTACAGAAGAGTGAGAGTGGTGCATGTGCTTAGGCTCTGTGAGGTTTGATGTAACCTGTAACATGTGTTATGTCACTAGTGACTGTAACATGTGCTAATGCCAGTTATGAGATCAGTCTCTTCTTGTTCATTATGGGTTGCATAAGTTTGATTTATACATATCTAGACTATGAATTGTGTAAAATAAAGAAGCAGAATGAATTGAGTTTAGTTAACATAAAATTACAGGCAAACTTTTGTTAATTCAACTTTATTCATTTAAATAATATTTTACATATTTAAGTAAGTTAAATGTATTTTTTTAATACAGTTTAGTTAAGCTTACTTAATTAAATCAAGGCAACTAATTTGCACATTTGCATTAAGTAAAGTGCACAAATTAGTTTTTACAGGGTAGAGTGCTGCAGGGATGATGTATTTTTGCAGACCAACCCAGAAGTTTCAACCCAGAGAACTGCAAAAAACATTTTTACACTTAACATATTGTCTATTTTCACAAATGAACACAACATTTGTTATTTTTAAGCTTTAATCAAATCGCCAGTGGTAAAAGCTGACATGATGTTATAAACAGACAACACCACTGTTGCTTGATATCAACGTCACCACCACCCAGCATCCCACAAGTCTTTCAAAAAATCTGTTACCTGGTGAGTTATTACTTGAAAGAAGAAATTAACCCTTATCCCCGTTTTTAGAGGTTTGTGCACATGTTGCATTATTTGTAAAATGTATGTTTGTGATGACATCTAATGTCCACGAAAATGTAGCTTTTAACAACTTGTTAGCAAACGCCAATTTCAAGAGATGAAAAGGCTTAAAAAACGAGAGGCTGGTTTTGCCATACATTAAAAGAAGAAAATATTTTGAGGTTTTGTTAGGCATTTAATCAAAAACCCATTTAACCCATCCATTCATTTTGGGGTGATGGAACCGGAAGTGCTAAATTGCTGACAAACCAAAAATGCTAACAAAAAAAATTATACAAAAATACGCAATCCCTGCAGTTCTCTATTAACAGAGCAATTATCAAAGAATATACAGTGAGGAAAATAAGTATTTGAACACCCTGCTATTTTGCATGTTCTCCCACTTAGAAATCATGGAGGGGTCTGAAATTGTCATCGTAGGTGCATGTCCACTGTGAGAGACATAATCTAAAAATAAAATCCAGAAATCACAATGTATGATTTTTTTACTATTTATTTGTATGATACAGCTGCAAATATATATATTAGAGTCCAAAAAAAGAGTTTAAGTTCACATTGGAATATAAATGCTTAATGCTTTTTGCTTTGTTATAAAATGCCATTTAACAAAGTGTACATATGCTGTTTCGGTTTCTGTCTCTCTCTCATGCTCGCGCTCTCTCTCTCTCTCTGTATATGCTCAAAACCTGCAACAGTTCAAAGTGCTTTTTTTGTCTAAAAACCATACCTTTTTGTCAGTTTGCAGCGATGCTGTCAAGCTTGTGGACCAGGTTTGTGCTTGAGTTTACCCTGAATCACCTTGACAATCAGAAGGTTCACTCATGTGCCATGGCTTGACAGCGTGTCAGCAGTTTGGTCACTTAGTTCATTAAACCTTGCGGGATGTGCACTGGTGCATTGAGGGTGAACCCAATCCCGGTCTTGACAGCAAGATAGTGGGCCTCCAACTTCTGAGTGTTTCTGGAGGATTCGGGAAGTACAAACTGATTTTGCCTTTGCTCACTGCTTATAGACACCAGTTAAAATGGAGCCCTTATAAGTGATTGATTGAAACACTCCTAATAGACAGAAACTTTGTTAACAGTCACTGCACGTCTCACTAGTGGTGTACTGGTGACTGTTGGGATGTGCTTACTGTGAAATCCCACCCACCCATATAAACATATATGTGACAAGAAATCTAATATGTTAAACATTCATGTGAGTTTTGCATACTGTATAAAAGCCTTAGCTGGCCTGGAGAAATCAGAGAAACAGATCATAGAGAAATCACAATTCCTTGCTGGCATTGTCTAGTCCTACTAGACTAAAATGGAACATAGGAACAAATTAAAACAATAACAATGATTAATTGCTCTATTTTTTTCTATTACTAATAATTACTAGAAATAATAATAATAAATAATAAAGCAATACAAAAACTAATTTACTAACAAATTAAATGTTATCAACCAACCAGATTACATGAAAATATAATTTATTTAAAAAGGTTACTTTAAACAGGAATAATAAACAACATATTTGGAATATAAATATACAGCAGCAGCATCTCTTAAACTTGCAGTCTTTTTACTTATAAGTGCCTCCATCTCAGACAGGAAATAGGATTGTTTGGGAAATATTAAAAAAATTTGAACTTTGATGAGTTAAAATTAGAATCATCCTGTGGCATACTGCCACTATTTAATCCACATTCAGTATATTAATCTCAGATGGATAATATAAAACTGGAAACATTAAGTGTCGATGCATTTGAATAAATCTGAAATTCAGCCATTTACAAGAAGATATTTGAAAGACCGTTGGTAACCACACACACCATTGACCCATATTTAGGCTATTTTACAAGACAATAACGATCCAATAACTTAAAATAACATTTCTCAAAATCTCTTCTTTAGTCTTGCGCAGAAGTCATTCAGGTTTTGCATTTTTATTGTCTGGTAGCAAAAAACAACAGTGGTTGGTTATGATGCATTTACAATGCTTTGTACAGACCCAATGTTTAGACAAAAATATTTTTGTTATATAAACCAATACACTTTACATTAATATCTTGCCAAGGAAGACATTTTGACTGGACTGTTCAGGCAAGCATCTGGTACTGCGGCAAGTTGTGGGAGAGCTCTTTAAAGTGAACATGAGCTTGCACATAGAAAAATCCCCCTGGTAGGATGACGAAATGATCAATTGCAGCACTTTTAAAAAGTGTTGGGTTAAATGCCAACTCACCCACATTGTTTCGGAAGCCTTGGTTTCATACCCTTACTTATTTTTAGGCGGCCATATATAAAATCCTTAGAATAATAAGGAAGAATGTGGCATATTGGTATGCCTTATTAACACAGGACACACAATGCATTGCAAAGACTTCACTGAAAACTTTTCGTTTAGTTTGTTGGACAGAGACCAATTTTTTTTAGGCCAAGTGTTTTGTTTAGAAATTTTATTTAACATGTTTATCATTGTGTGCTTTTGGCCCTGGGTGCACTGTAAAAAAAACCTGTAAAAACAGTAATAATCCGGCAAGTGGGAATCATGGATCCATGTTATTTTACATCTAAATTTTATTTCTGTAATTTAATATTTTTTAATCGCATTTCAAGAATAATGTACGAATATTTTGCTGCATGAAGTGTAAACCCTTTGTTTTCAAGTGCTGTAAATTTACCACGTATTTGCTATATGTTTGTACTGACAGATACTTTTAATGATCTCATTAGTTGAATATTACAATAATAGGGCTGTCCCATTCATTTACTATGATTATTATACTAAATATAGAGCGTGATCATTTTTGTATTAAAACAAATTACTTCAAGGCTCCTGTTCAAACAACAAACGCAGCCAGCACCAACGCAAACAGGATGGAATAGAATGCAAGGGTCTTAAGATGTGATGCAAAGGCCACATCAGTGTACACATATACAAAAAACAAGGTAGGCCTAAATTAACCTTGTCCAGATTAAATTAAATGTTGCATCTTTTAAATTATTCCATGAACACGTGATTCCTGTTACACATAGTAGCTGGCATATGCACATCTTTTATAATGCCAGAGGCGACGTTAAACTTCCCCCAGCTGTAGGCTTTAAGACATTAAAACATTATGTTTTGTAATACTGCTTTGAAACATAACAGTCAGTAAGAGCCCAGGTTAAATGGGTACTCATTCAATACTGTTCATTCAATTCAAAGCACCTTATGGGGAGACTTTAAGAAGATGCTGGATGTTGCTAAAAGTACATTTTAACAAACCCGGTAGGTGACCACTTTGAAGATGCTAAAATTGAATAAGGTTGATTGCACAACATAGAGTCATTCAGCATTTATTCTGATGCTTTTTCAGCCACAGAAAAAATTAAGAGACCATTTCAAAATTATTTTCAAGTGTATAAATTTACTATGTTTAAGTATGTGTTAAGGTAAAATTATCATTTTTATTTTATTCTGTGAACTCCAAATTTTTTGCAGAAATAAGAAGAAGCAGGTCAAAACAATAAAAAGGAAGCAATATGTTAATATTCAAATTTCAGAAATACAACATTAATATTTGTTTTTTGTATTTAGGAAAAGTAAAAAAACGTGCTCACATGTGTCACAATACATCTAGAAATGCTGATTAAATGAAAATTTGGAATTATGTTTTATTTTTTGTAATTTCTGTGTATAGCCTTAAATTATGCACCTTACCTTTACAACCCTATATCATAAATGCCTTGCACAATCATTTTTTTAACTCTTGTCATTAAGCAATAATGGACCAAGTGATAGCACCAGTGCTCAGACCTTTAACCGCTCCACTCTCTAGGCAATATCATATAATTACACCTCCCGCTAGCCTTAGTGTGGAAGCAGAGTTTTATAAAACAAAAGAAGTGTCTGCTTACAAATGTATTTTACATTTAGTCTTATTTGAAAAAGTTAAATAAACCATGTCAAAAAATGTATTGAAAAAACACGCCTTAGTACAGCGTAGGAAATGGTGGGTACAGTGGTAACATCTGGAATCTATAATTATGTCCCCTCCACCTTTTTTCAAGCTCCCTCACATTAACACTGAATAACACCTACGTGGATCAGAGTTCTAAAACCGCCCATTTAACCCCATATTTTCACATTGTACAGGGATTAAGTTGTTCATGTCTTAAGTAGCTGTCGTTTGCTTTAACATAAGGCAGATCTACCGCAGCGCTAGAGCTGAACCAGTCTGCTTGAGTAGCCCCCCTTCTCCCTTTTTCTGTGTGTGTGGTTCTTTTATCCTCTGTACACTTACAACACTGTCCTATAAGGTTACGAGGAAGTATCACATAGCAAGTATATAGACCAATCATCTGCCATAGACATTAGCAGAAGTTCCAACACTTCTGCTACTAAACCAACAGACAGAGAGTTAAAGCACATACCCAGGGTCCAAGTAGCAGCGTTCCTGGCTCAGAATGTGCTGTAGAAAAGATCAGACATGAGGCACCCCTTTAAATATAAAAAATATTAACTTCAAGCTATACGATTGTCAAAGAGATCATACACTATGTGGTATATTAGAATGACAGTAATCAGCAATAAAGTTCTCAACTAAAATTGACTGTTTTATGGTATTGACCTGGAAGTCAAAATTCATGTTCAGAAAGGTACCCAGCGAGATTATACACAAGAAGGGAAAATGCTCCAGTTGAGTGAGAGGAGTTGAAGTGGACATCCCAATGTATAGAGAGTCGGATTAACGTAACCTACTGTATATTAATGCCTATGTCGCCTATGCCAGGATTGACCACCAAGTCCAAGTCATGAATGAATTAAACTGATGTTTTCTTAAAATTATGAATTTGGATGCAGCAATATGCTTTTATACTTTTGTAGCGGCCACACTTAAAATCAGTGTTTTCGCTAGTTAATGGCTGTGTTATAAAAGTATGTTTGAGGTTGCCACCACCATCTGGACGCCCCTGAACACATCCCAGACCCCTCTTCTCTCTTTTCACTCTTTCCTTCCTGCAGTTCATATTTCAGTTTGCTCCCAGGAGCTCGCAGGTCTGTGCCAGACGGAAATTCGCTGAGGCTGCAGGAGCCCCTCGGAGGCCACACAGAGGAGGGACAGGCCGGGAACAATCAAGCCCAGTGCTCCTGGCTCTCCTGCAGCCTGTAAGGCTGCTCGGGTCCTCAGGGTGCCCAGTGCCTTTTTTCCGCCTTCAACCCTATGTAATGCCCCATCTCATGTTCTCTTTCTTCTTCACGCTCGCAGTATTTCTCCTTCATAACAGCCCTCCTGTGTCTAATCCCCAGGGTGGACCGAGAGGCCATCCAGTCATTCGTTGTCCATCAGATGTGTTTACTTTTGCCGTGACAGCCAACACATCTGGAGCGCATATTCAGGTTATTCCAGTGCCACTAGACACATTCCATGAGATCATTTCATAGGTTGTTATGGCGATCTTCTCCCACCAGTTGTGTGACAGAAATTGCTTCAATAGGGTTCGCGGATCAGGCTACAACGTAAATCACTGTATGTCCTGTCCCTTTCCCTGAGCCATAACGAAGTGCGGCAGTGACATTTTCGCCTTTATTTCTCGTTCTCCTTATCGCTTTCTTCCTCTTTTTCTCTTTGTTGTCTCTTTTTTCTTATCCATCTGCACATTTCAGTTCCCGGCCTCTCCCCCTGAACATTCCTGTGCCTGTGTGTGTGACTGTGATGGCTGTCATCAGGCAGGAATGTCCAGCTCTCCCACCTCGTCCACCGTGCTCTTGGATGAAACCCCCCTCCCAACCCTCCTCCCCCGAAACGCTCGCCTTCACAAAATGTGTTCCTGCAGATGTTGTCCATTCAGTGCATACCTTTGATTGGCTGGAGTCCACAACAAGCAGAGTAATTTGCAGATATTCAGTGGCTTGTTTTTGAGCTCGAGAGTGCGCAAGCTATTTTATCTTGGATTGCTCTTACCAGTGCAAGGGAACATTTACTTTGCCATTTACAGGACACATTACTCCACGCAAATGTGTCGAAGAAAATGTTTTCCTCTGCTGCTCTGTAAAAAACCTTTTTCTTCCTTTTAACGTATTGTACCTTACAATAACGTTTTTTTCTGCTCGGATAGAAATGGTATGTGCGCTATATAAAATCTAAAAATTTACATTACATTTAGAGCAAAGTGTGCTTTTCATGCTTCTGTGTTGTCCACATTTATGGTTGTGGATCATGGCTAAAGTATATTTCTAACTTAAATTTCTAATAATGGATCTTAAACGGGATAATTTAGGGTATATAAGGGATAACAGCAATTACATTATAGCTCCACGTAATGTTGATGTATGCATTAATATCAGAAAGGAGAAGATTTTTTCCATGATCTGGGGAATTCCTAACTGGCTACATGCAACCATGACCATGAATCAAGATTTTCTGCTCTTGGATGAGAGGGCAACAGCATCCACCCACTTTTCTCCAGCTGCCTTGGTTTCCGGAAGTATTTTCCGCATTCATTTACTCCATAGGCATTCAAAAACATCAATCAATAAAGAATTTTAAACTCCGAATTAAAGAAACTATGCAAGTCCTAGATGATTCACAGCATTTGGACTGAGTCAGGATAGTATTTGAAAATTAGAAACAGTTAAATGCGATCTTGTCCTTACAACTGATGGAACTACTAATGCAGTGATGAAGCATTGGGAGTGATGTGTCTCCACAGTGACAATGTGGTGAATCTCAGTTTAGGAATACAGGAAATGTTCACGGGAAATTCAACACACAGTTGCTTGTGTTATGGTTTCTACACAAGCAACCGCACAGCTCATCATCTGTCTTGAATTATACATTCAGAATGTTAAAATAAAACCTTTTATTGAGATTTTTTACTTAGAGATCCTTATTGTTCATAAACATGTATGTTATTACTGTTAAAAAAATATTGATACCTACGTTATTTAGCGGAAATTATTGTTTTTGTAACATGAAGTAGCATGGCTTTAAAGTCTTTGGTGAAGTCCACTCTATGTGGTCATGGCCAGGTGTAGTTTGCTAAGGCCCTGTTCACAGTTATACGTTTTAGTTTAAAAACACATCTGTTTTGGCCTTCCGTCCACACAGGGACAGTGTTCTTTTTACACTGAGACAGTGTTTCTTAAAACGGGATGAAACTTGCTGTTAACTGTACTTGCATTTTTTGTTCTGTTACGTAACAACTTATTCCCTGTCTATACCAGGCACGATACAAGACAAATGCCTTGTTCTTGCTGTGTTGGATTGTCGTGTCACGTCGCACTGCATCCAGTGAGGAAAAATAATAAATTAAAAAGGTTTCTAATTGTTTCTATTCTTTTTTGCTGTATCACGTCACATCGCGTCCGGTGAAGATAGGTTGTTAGTTTTGTGTTTGGTGCAGCAACAACTCCATCTAATTTTGTCTCAAATAATCTGGAGCCTTTCCTTTACATTGCTATGACTTTTCAAAGAGTCAGAAAGTAAATAAATGTCTGACAGAAATGACGGATGTTTAAGCGTCTTATTTTATATTAATAAACAGTAGAGGAGTGTATGGATTTTCAGATGTTTTAGTGTGGAAGTGCAACTTTTAAAAAATTTTTAAATAAAAGAAGTCAATTTGAAATGTAACAGGATTAGTGTATGTCTAAAGTCTTAAACTTTTTTTTAAACCCTTTGTCGTCGTATATATGTGTTTAGAGTTTGTTTTATGTAAATAAAGGTTAATATGTAGCACAGTACAAGCACATGGTACTGGTGGCTGCCATCGTATTGACAATACTTGTGTATGCCTGCAGACTGAAAACGTTACATGAATGACAGCAAGACATTTTTTTCAGAGTTTACACAGAGATCACAACAGTGTCGTTTTCAAAAACTTGCACACTGAAACCGTTTTCAAATGTTTGCATTTTCAGTCCCCCAAAACGCAGTTTCTATGTAAACGAACAGCCAAAACACATAAAAAGTTAACAACCCCAAAATCAACTGCTATGTGTTATGTGGTGCTTTTGTTGTTGGCTGTGTAGGCCTAATGAGGTCTATACCTGGAGAAAGCAATACATTAGCATTCCATTTCATCTTAATGGCCTCCTGCTCCGCTGCCAGGGATGTCCAAGCCAGGTTGTTTTTAACCAATCACCTGAGGTATAAATGGCATGTGACTAATTACTCTGGCCAACAGTGAAAGGCTGATGGCACCAGAAGCATGCACACTGTCCCAAGCCTTTACTAGCATCTGTGAAAGGAAGGAAAAATATATATGTTTGTGTCATGCCTTTAAGGGCCCTTTGAAAGCAACTATGTAGAAGTAGCATTTATGTCTTCATCCTCAGTAAAATGTACAGCTCTGCTGCTTCCTCTGAATTCTTTAAGTATGCAGACACTGATGGAACAAACTGATGAACAGCTAAACAAACTGATTTAATAGCCAACTTTAAGAAGTAGGTTAGGCACTAAGTACAAGTTTACTTTTTTCAACCCCATAATGCTCAATCCACATTCGACTAAATGTGCTGCACTCTATATTTTTAGATTTTAAAAAGTATCCATATTAATTCACTTTGACCTGTTCTTTCCCTTTTTACTTCCTCCTTCTAAGTTGAACTCCTTCCAGGTCTCGTCTTTTTTAATACCCCGGTGCTGGTGTATGTGAATATAGAATTTAGAATGTAAATCACATGTCTCTGCTGGTTGTAGTGGTGCAGTAAATCCACACGTTTCTGGAGAAATGAAATTTGAGCAGAACAAACAATCCTGTATTAGACCATTTATGGTTTGCATGTACTTGTGCATGTCGATAGAATGAACGTCCAGACATGAGCATGCGCATTGCACATCTGTTTTCCCAGATATGCTTTTTTGTTGTTTACACAAAAATGATAACGTTATTATTTTCAAAAGTTAGCATTTCAGTTGCAGCCAAAAAAAAACATTAAAGTTTTCCTTTTTTTTTCAATAACATTGTTAATAACAATAACATATGTGCGGTTCCACTGTCCCATAGTGCACTTCTGCAGTCAGGCTAAAAAGCTACTAACACAGAGTCTGTGAGCCATCCCCTCCCTCCCCCCACTCCCCACCTCTGTGCCTTTCCACCAATCCATCACTCCCCCCTGTTTTCCTTCTGTACCACTGTACAGTTTCGTGGTCGGGGAGAGCTGCGTGTGATATGTTCGGGGCAATGGTGTTCATTTCAACAACACTCATAAAGCCAAGACATAATATTGTACATGGCTTTGTTCCCCAGTCTTTCTTTTTGACCTTAATAAATTATGTAGATTAGAAAAGTAGAAACACATTGCGCTGATAAGAGGCCTGCGTAGCTCTGATACATCTGGACGTGGGGAGTGGTGGTAGTGCTAGCCTAGGTGGTGTGGGGGTCGGAGTGAGACATGAGCCTGTTTAGTCACACTTTTTCTTCTGTCCTGGCCCCATATGTTAAGAAGTGAGGAATAACAGTGGTGTCCCAGTTGGAAGAAGCTTTGTAGGCCACTGCCAAAGGAAAGATGATTGTATGTGGTGGGAGAATGCAACAGGGGCCTCAAATGGTAAGGAAAAGCCAAAAAAGTGTTACGCTGTGAACCCTTAGTGCGGGTGTGCTAAGCTATTAGGAGGCGAAAAGCCGTTGAGTATAGAAGCTGTTGTGTTGCAACACATATGAAAGACTGTACTGGAATGTGTGTGTTGGAGCGGGTGTGCATGTGATATTTATCTAAGAGGGACTCTTGTAGATTCAGATGTTGGACAAGACACAAGATAACGTTCCCTCTCACGATAATCATTGTTTCTTTCGTTGGAAGCGACTTCAGGAGCGAATAGAACATGAATGTACTCACAAAGGGGCCAAGCGTTGATACCATAGTGGCCCTTGCCCTCTCTTTTTTGTCTCAAAACAAATAACATCAAAACCCCTTAGAATTTTCCTTCTGCCTTGTCAGTGCTGACTGTGAGAGCTTGTCTCACAGTCCTGATCTGCTGACATTGGAGGAAAATCCACGGGGCTCTCACAATCAGGGTGTGACAAAGGTTTAGCTCAGAGCTAGACTGGCCAACCTTATATGCGCCGTTCTCCATCCTAGCCTCCTCTGAGACGCTCGGCAGGACGATGGGATAGATCTTAGATTTTAATGGCCGCCGGTGAGAGGCTATGTGAGGAAAACATTGGAAGATAAAAGAAAGCATTTTTCCCCACTACTCAATTCTGGTAGGAGCTTGTGTGATCAAAGAGATGTCCCCATGAAATCTGTGAAACCCCTGCAGTAAAACTCAACGTACTGTCAATTAAAAGACGCTAATGGTACAGTATCATTCCCAGCAGTTCCGGCACTGAGAGCTCTTTAGTTCCTCTGGGGAATTAGTTAGGTGACAGAAGTGCAAGGAACTGCATGTTTACCAATCAGCAGTAGAGCTCAGCGGTTCTTAAGGAGAGAGAGAGAGACTGGAAGACAAAGAGAGAGCAAGTCACTGTGAGTCATCTTAGTCCTGCACCATCTGATCCACATGTGTGTGGGGGCGACATACCTGTCCACACAGATGGATATCTCTGACTCGCTTTAGATGCGCGACTTTGGAAACTCTTGGCAGGTCTAGTAGGGGAAGTCCCCTGAATTGACTATGAGGCAGCGTCTTTGGGTCCTTTTCAAAGGCCACAGTCTGGAAAGGGAGAGGACATGATGAAGAGATCAGGAAATGCTCCATTTGCATTCCTCAGAACCCCAGTGTGATTTCTTGTGTGGAAGTTTAACAAATTAACAGAGAGAAAGAAAGATAGGTCTGCTAAGGGAGATTTATATTTCGTTCTTTAAAACGGGTGTTAGTCAGTAGGCTTTTAAATACTTTTTTACTGCTGGAAAACGCGATTTGCTCAGAGCCAGAGTGGTAATATACTTCAGCCAAAACTAAGAGAATTTCTTTGCACCGAATACACTATTCTTTGGAGAGAAAATTTGCCAAAGACAAAAGGTTGTGGAGCTTTCCTGTAGCTCAGTGGTAAGAGCATTGCGTTAACAACGCAAGGTTGTGGGTTCGATCCCAGGGGATTGCAAATATCTATGTAAAATGTATAGGATAAAGCAATGTAAGTCGCTTTGGATAAAAGCGTCTGCCAAATGCCTAAATGTAAATGTAATGTATTTTGGGGATCTTGTAGTGCTCCCTCAGTGGAAAGGCTGCCTGTGTGGGGTATGTTTTGGTTAGTGTTCTCACCGCCCTTCCACATTCCAGCTGCTGCGATACAGCTCTGAGCCCGTGCGCAGGGAAAAAGAGGGCTCCTGCCGCGGGTCACTTTATTAATGTGAATTGTGCTCTCCCTCTAGTCTGCCATTATTAACCACATCATGTCTTTACAGACTTCTGTGAGAAACCCCCACTAACCTGCTGTTCTTACAAGTTAAAATATTGCCCCTTTCCCAGTCTCATACCTTGAGTAAGAATGTTGAGTGGTGTTGGTGGCGCTGCTGGGCTGGAGGAGCTTCACATACAGTGTTTTTTATGCAATTGATTTCATTTGTAATTTGGAAAAACGATCAATGATTTTTTCTTCTCCGTGCTCATAGGTAATACTAAAGAAATGTAATCATTTATAAAGTCACTGTGTTTGAAGGCTCAGGGGGGTAAAGAGATGACGAGAAAGTTTTACAGCTTGCAGAATCTAGTGGAAGAGAAATCCGGGACTGGTTTACATGTGTCACTAGTGTGTAGGCAGTGCGAAATCTATTCCACAGGGCTGTGCTGCTCATAGACACACAGCTGCAGGGGATTAGTGACCCTGAGCGGGTCCAGGAACCAGGAATGCACCAGCCCCCTCCTAAAGACACCACTGGAGGGAGAGGTTCATACTCACTGTAGCATTCAAAAACAGATAGGACATCATCACTGTCAGATTGTTTTTCGGTTCGGCATTATAGGGAAAGTACCCTACAACCTGAGGGGAACATAGTATAGGCTACTCTCCCTTTGTCACATAAAATACTTTGTACATTTGAAAATGATCAAAATCTACAATAAGCTGTTGTAAAGCAAGACTTTGGTCTCTTGGACCAGATTGAGTTTTCTTGTTTGTACAATCTTTTTTTCATAAATTGTTTTTCAGACAACTAAAATGTCTGTGGAAACAGCTCAGTTTGAGCATTACTGTTATTCTAAATCTATATCTGTCTTTTGTATCGTGCTTTGGCTATTGAAGACATTTTTTGTTACATTTAAGGTGACAAAAGTGTCACAAATCGGCCCTTATCCATATCTTCAAATCATACAACGCCCACAACGCCCTCTTGTGTTGTATGCGTAGTGCTCATTTTCTCCTATCGTGTTCATCGGGGCCCATTGATGCTCTGAAAGGCCAGAGCTTGGCGTCACCGTAGCGTTAGCATGGCACTACCCGTCACTCAAACGCATATGTCAGGTTTACAACTCAATTACACATCTGCTCCTGCTCTTATCTCACTTCCACCCACTTGAGTCGCAATGCGCTAAAAGGATGCGTTAACCATGCAAGCCCGTTATTAGAGCCTCATATGCCCACAGCCCAGAGAGAGAGACGGTTACCTTCACTAGCGGCACCGGACAGCTTTGATGCCCATCATCTGAAAGCATTGAATGTCAGAGTAAAATATGCATAATTTGCAAACGTTTTTCCGCATGGCATTTTGCTCACTTTTTTTTACACGTTTGAGTAACACCTCCCGTCTTTCTGTCTCGAGTGCTCTTTAATGCCATTTGCTTGGAAGGACATGATGTCTTTGATTGAATTGGCTCATCCTGCACTCAGCCACGTTTAAAGGTGTGTGTCTGTTCCTGTAGTTCCCTCCTAGCTTTAGTCACACCATCTTACAAGCTCAGACATCTTGTGATAGGCGGAGGCCCAAGAAGGAGCATCTTTCCAAAGTTGCAGGTTTTGACATAGCCTTCGTGTTTCGTAATCTGTCTTTCATGTCTTTTCTGTCCTGTTCTCTGGGCCCCATATGCCCTCCCAGATTCTTCTGTCATTCGTTCCAGCACAGGTGATATCAAAGGCCTGTTTGGCACCAAACTGATTGGCTGTCTCTGCAGATTTTATGAATAAAGCTGTAATTGCAGACAGACATGTGTTTTTAATCAGTCAGCTTTATTGGATGGAGTCACATATACTCCACTGCCAGAACTTTGTTGCACATTAAAAAAGCAAAATTAAACAAGCCCTCGAACAAACCATACACGGGTAAATAAATACGAGGGCTGTAACCATGCATTCACAAGCACTTACACCATAAGATATTTCAAAAGTCCTGAACAATGAATAACACCGATGATAACAAGAGCCATAAAAGTGTGCAGTGATATTTATAGCAGTAATACCAATGGAGAAATGTAATTTGAGGGTCAGTGGGGGCTCCATTTGACTGTGGACAGGGTCTTCTTGGCCTCCTCTGCAGGGGCACACCATAAGCATTTTGTTCCAAGCGCACATCTGCATTGTTTAATTCAGCTTTCGAGCGCCAAATGATTTGGTGCGAAAACCAAGAGAGTTGCGGACGCATTACACACCGCTGAACGTAGTTCTACAGGAGATAGCCATGATTAAATGTTGCAAATCATTTTTGGAGAGTGTTATTGAGGCACTAGTTTTAAAATCCTGCGAGTTCACAGAGTGTTTTTGAAAAGACACTATATTATCCCACAGTGTGGCTTTACAAAAGTTCATATGTTTAAACGAAGGGCAAGAAAACCCAAGTGGAAGACTCATCTTACATTGTCTGGCAGTGTATTGAATATTATCTCGTTACATAATATAAGACAATGTAAATGTTTTAAGGATTAATTTATAATCTTCAATGCAAGTTAAATGTCCCTTGCTGTTTGGCAGGAATAGGCTGTATTTGACTGTGGGCATTGCATTGTTCATAAAAGAACTGGCACAGAGTATTGGGAAGAATTAAATGTGCTCTATCACGGCTGTACGTTAACTTTTTTGCACATAGCATCGGTGCTATAGAGTTGTAAAGTTTTGTAGCATAGGCCAAACGGTTTTGCACATGTATCATTTAAGTTGTCGTCTTTAAAAAACACTAGTGCAGGTCATCACATAAATAGACAGGTAACTGAAAAGGACATTCACGTCCTTATTATATCGCTTATTGCTCTCTGAACTCTCTGTAAGTCGCTTTGGATAAGAGTGTCTGCTAAATGATTAAATGTAAATGTAACGTTTTACAAATGGATAAATTAGGGCCATATCATTTTTACCAAATTCGTTGTTCTTCTACACACTAGTAAATACATTTGTCCATAAAAATAATTTATACTAGAGTATTTACTACAGTACACTGCAGTTAAATTCTCTTGTACCATAGTATATTTGAATCTTGCTATAGTAAATATTAAAGTATACCTTAGTATAGTGTTTACTACAGTTTACAAATTTACAACAAGTTAATTATTTGATCATTTGGTTCAAATTAAGCAGACTTTTATTTTGGCGGGTTGTCGTGAAGACGTTTAAGCTTCAGTTGCTGTTTCTGTAACCACTCCCTCGTTCACTCGCTCACTATTCCATTTGAGTCCACTATATGGGGAAGAAGTGAATGAAAATGACTGAGTGAATTCTAACACTGACATATATAGCCTCTTCTGACAGTACTGTCGCAGAGGTTCGGCATAGACGTTTATCTTATATTACACCTGTGTGGCTTTGTGGATTGTTTTACAAAATACTCAACTGATTTTTTGTCACGTTTATTGTAATATTTTAAAAATTAAGAGAACAAAAGAACCGTTACATTTAGTTGCAGGCATTCTTATTTATGAAGTTTAATAAAATGATTTTATATATTTAAAACGAAACACCATTGTTTATCTCATTCATTTAATCTGCATATTCTTTAAAAATAGAAAATAACTGTCAACAAGAACAAACATACGGTATGTGTGTATAATCCTACATTTGTGGCATTAACGGGCCTCCAGCTGATTCTCATCAAGCCATCATCTCATGTTGTATCATGGGAAAGGTGAATGCGCGAGTGTACATCGGTTGTATACTCAAAATTAGAGTGCATTGTGGGTAAAAAGAGTGAAAGAATGTACGGAATGAAGTAGCTAGTGTGTTTAAGAGTAGCTTCACTCAAACAGTGAAATGCTCGTAAAGTAAACTTAGAACAACTCTGTGGATGAAGTTCCTGTGTTCATGTCCTTGTATAGTAAGAAACAGACAAATCCAAGAGTGTCACGCATGTAACATGTAAAAGTGTGCAATTTATTCACTCATAGACATGCAGAACAAGTAGAGTAGAATTCCGCTTTCGTTAATCCTTCCATGTTTTCCCACATCGCGCAGATTGTAGGGCTCTAGATCAATGGACTTGATACAGCCGGAAAACAAGTTTCAATTGCAAAAACGAAATAAAAATAGTGGTGTGCCATTACTCGAGTTAACCTCACATACAACCGCATTGCACGTGTGCAACACTATATTTATTCATAGCACAGACCGAATTTTTCGTAGCATGTTGCACCGTACAGCGCTGTTTATATTGGGATCCCTGTCAATTGGTGAACACTGAGAATCTGAGTTCAGTGTCCAAGGAAGTCACATACAATATATATATGCAATACACACTTTAAGTCTCTGGATAAAAGCATTAGCCAAATGCATGAATGCAAATGTAAATGATTCCGGCAGTCCTGACTAATGCAGCATAACTACAGTCTGGTCTTCTCAATTAAATGTATGCTTGGCTAAAGAGATCCTAGGTGTAAGAGAAGAGAAAATGTCAAACATTGCCAATAGGGAATTTGTCCTTTGGTGGATTAAAAAATTCCCAGTATTATCACCATCATTATGTGAGCCTTATGAGTCTGAAAGACTGTATTGTAATAGAAGATTGCGGTGTCCAAGAAGTGAATGTCAAGTGGGGACGGAGATACATAAAAAAATGTAGAGGATTCTAATCTTTTATTCATAAAAGTCTCAAAATGTTATGGAAATTTCATACATAAATATAGTGGCTTTTTTGCATCAATGATTTTAAAATGTCCCTAATTAGGGACCTCAGAGAATCCCAGGCATTTTGACCACTAAAACAATAAAAAACATGATTGATTTTTTTATAAATCTCTTAATTACATTGCAGTTGTTGTTTTAAAGTTTTGTTCGAAATATTGTTACACTTTCGTATTGTGAATCCAGTACTGTGCCTTGTGTTGAATACCAGAGGTTACAATGTAATATTTCCTGGTAGATATATTATCAACATAGCAAACAGAGTGAATTATTTCATGTTTCCTGATAACAACACTGGACTATATGAAGCTGGACAACATTCTTAAAAAAAAGGTTGTTTACAGTGAAGCGATAGGAGAACCATTTTTGCTTCCACAAAGAACCATTAAGTCAAAGGTTCTTTAAAGAACCATCTCTTTCTTACATTTTTATCTTCTAACCGTTTTCGCCACAAAGAACCTTTTGTGAAACAAAAGTTCTTTATGGAACCATTTTGACGAAACAGGTTATTCTATAGCATCCTGAAGGACCTTTTATGAGTGAAGAGGAAAAACAGAGTACCTAAGAAAGAGTCTAGTGGTTCTCTTCACTTCTTCATTTACGCAAATAAAGGGTGGGTGACCCACTCACAAAACATAAATGGGACATTTTGAATAGATCTTTCCTGTGACTCAGTGGTAAGAGCATGGCACTAGCAATGCCAAGGTCATGGGTTCGAGCCCAGGAGATTGCACCTAGTCAGAGACCAAAAGGAGCGTCTGCCAAATGAAAATGTAAATCTATACTTTTGATGCTCTAATAAGCTTTTGAATTTAAATATTATATTAAACTGTCTTAAAAATGTAACTGCATTTCGTATGACAAAAATCAAGTTGAAATTGGTAAAATTATTTTCAAACATGGGTTAACATGACTTACTGAGCACATCACTTTTACAGTGACGGGAATTTATTGCAAACAAACTCTAGATGTAGTGCTGTATCAGGGCAGTATTTGGGAATTCAGGGAAATTTCAGATTGATTGTTCTGTTACTGTTTCTGACCCAGAATGATATGATACAAAATGATAACAAAAAGAATCAACAACAATAATTGAAAGGAAGATAGATGAACAATACATTGAGAAGGGTACAGAGAGTTGAAAAAAGTGAAAGACAAACTAGAAAAAAAACACAGAGAAATTTTAATGGTTTGGGCGGCACCCCTGGCGTGCACAGTACTGGTGTTTCTGCCTGACACCTCCACACGTCTGATCCAGCATTCCAACCTCCCAGCACACAGCAGCACAGCCACTCCTGCAAACCACGGGAAATCTGCCGGAGAAAGAGACATCTGGCAGGAGTAACTGTGTTTGTGTGTGTGTGCTTTTGTGAGTTTAAGGCCATGTTTACTTGCCTCTCCCAGACAACTTGGGGCAAGAAGAAGGGGAGGGCATAGGAGCAAAACCTGCTTCTCTCTGTCTCTTTTACTCACTCTCTCTTTAACCGATTGTCACCAGGAGTACAGAAAACATTCTCAGGGATTTCCTGCCATTCAAAACAAAAAGTCCCCCCTGCCCCTCCCACGGCATGTTAAAGTCGGAAAAGAGCAACGGCGGAGTACGGGTGCTGATGTGCACTTTCCAGGTCATGGGCGGAAAAAGGCTCATGAACCCTCCTGATTGCTTGGGCTGCTGTGTTGTTCCATAGCACGCCAGTCGCACACAGAGAAACAAAAATGAATAACAAAACACCCTGATAACCTGTCTGAGGCTTCAAAGGGTCACACTTCCCCTTGTGCTCAGTGACAAGGCTTGTGTCAAAAACTCCATAAGACAGTACATTCCATAAGTCTTTGTTTTAAAAGTTTTAGAAAGCGAAACTCACGTTCTGGGAAATTGTGTGTGTGTGATTTAGCCCCTTATGTAAGGAGTGTGCTGGTGCTAATTCGATACATGCCTCTATAACGTGAGCTTGATACTGGGAGATTATTTAATTAAATGCTAAAAGCTTGCTAGAGTTTCACATTTGTCAAATCATCGTCGGTCAGTCCAAGAAGGCAAAAAACTTTAACTGGGCAAATACTTAAGGTAAAAAAAAGTTTTTATGACACCACATGGCAAATAAGGTCCAGTCATTCCTGGTCTTATGACAGGAGACACAGATTGCGTCGCTGAACGATAACTTCAAGTGAAGGCTCAATTATCCCCAATCAGACTCCTTACTGCTCCGGTCTGGGGGTGGGGTACAAAGCTCCCTGAAGGGCTTAACCTTCATTACAGATCGGCACATCCTGACATTAACTTTCTATCCCCCCTCCTACTGCCTACTCGCCTCTGTTTCTACTTACATCCCCCTTGACTTCCTTGTGTGGTGAGCAGTCGTTCGACAAACAATCAAGCCAGCAAACGAACAAACACACCTAACACACAATTACATGTCTTCCAATAATAAATATGCAAAAATTGTCCAAAATGTTTGACTGCAG
The DNA here is from genome assembly GCA_008369825.1 of Triplophysa tibetana. Lineage (NCBI taxonomy): Eukaryota > Metazoa > Chordata > Actinopteri > Cypriniformes > Nemacheilidae > Triplophysa > Triplophysa tibetana. The sequence continues at coordinate 19,518,030 of CM017896.1, read as the reverse complement.
TCACTTGGACCAAATGTAGGAGGACAGAAAGCCTTTATGTACAGATGATGGGATGTGTCCCCCTGCCTCCCCTCTCGAGAGACGGGAGAGAGAGATTGAGGCAGAAATCAGCCCAGGTAATTTTCCAGTAGAGAGACAGTGATTACTGCGTGCCTCTCCTGCGGCCCACAGGAAGTTTCCTCTTCGCTGGCTTAGCGTATATGTGTGTGTGTGTTTAGAGGAGGGCATCAAACATTTGCCGCTGTCTTCAGTCACCAACTGATTGGTTGTGGGCCTCTGTGGAGCAGTAGCAGATCTGAGCGGAAACCGTCTCCGCACCCAATGCACAAAACACACTCAGCCACTTATCAGCACTGGCGTGGAGAACAGTTAGAGCCTGGTATGTTTAAGGTTAGATTAAAAGAGTTTGTCGTGTCTCTGGAGTGGGGGAAGATGGGAAGGTGTGGTGCCTGTAGGTGTGCTTGTGTTGATTCTTGTCAGGACAGGAACGGCATTAGGGGCCTGTGCGGTGGCAAAGCCCTCAGTGTCAGCGCTGTGACAGGTTGCGCCTAATCTGCCTGGAGAACATTCTGTCAGAGAGAGAGAGGGAGAGAGGGAGAGAGGGAGAGAGAGAGAGAGAGAGAGAGAGAGAGAAAGGGAGTGAGGGAGAGAGAGGACAGTAGCTCTGCTTCACTTTGTATTACAACTAAAGCACAGGCTATATATCTGTAATGAATAGTGATTTTGCGTATGAAACACACATGAACATGAGAAAGAGTCCAGTTAAAGGGAGCTTTTTTAAGCAGTGTATTTGAAACAGCTAATACAAACGAGCAAATGTTTAAGTCTAAAGGTGGACGTTTTGAAAACTGCCTTTCCTCCATTCATTCCAATTATGGGGGTCTATAAAAGGGAGATTTATGCTGTTAGTTGAATATCAGCAGAATTTAATGTTGAAAGGCAGTTCTCAGCTGATCTTCCCTCTTCTCAACTCGCTGCTGAAGGCACCAAAATGTCTCTACACGTTGGAAATTCAATCAAACCACATCAATCAGGGCACTCATTCCTACTCCACCTCTTTTTCTTACATCTTGTCTGCTCCTTTCGTCTTTATGCATGTCTTTTTTCCTCTCACAACAACTCCACAAAAAATATGTATGGATTAATGTTCATTTGAGTCACATCCTTGTATCAAAAGGGCATATCCCTAAAAATGTTTTGGTATCTCATATGTGGGTTGTTGACAAATAAACTGAATGTGATCCTATGGTGTGACAGAAAAAAGATTAGTAATAATAATAATAATTTAATTATCATTTATATTTTTAGAATTTATATTTATATTATAAAATAGCATAAATAGTTTTATCACAAATTGTAATATGTCGCACCATAGGTCACATGTACGGTTTATTTGTCAGCCACCCATATACAACTGCTCTGGATTGAGAAAGTCTCTCTCATTAGCTACAAACCCCTGCATTCAATCTCAGGTGCTTATCAGTGCCATATAGATCACAGAAGGACCTCTCTCACACACACACACACACACACACGCCATCTTTTCGTAATGCATTATTATTATTATCTGCTGAGTCTTGGCTCTGCAAAATGAGTTTTCCTGAACTCCATTAAAAGCAGTGCTTGTCATTCCCCCGGGTCAGATTTGCATGCGCTGCTGCAATGCTTCACAAATGGAAGATGTCCTTCCTCTGCTCTCCTCCCCCAGCCTCATCTGGGACAATCAGTGGACATATGACATTTTACAGAGACCCTCGTCTTCTCTGCTCCACTGCTGTCCCACCTCTCTCCTGTTCCGCCTCCCCAGCCACTCCTGGCCCAATCATCAGAGAAGGGAAAGAATATTGCGAATGACACCGCCAAATCAGCTGTAAATAGTGGGTAATTTGATTGACATCTGGAAGGCTGTCACGGGCCCGAGTAGACTGGCAAGCAGTTAGTTGAGTACAGAAAAAGGCGGCTTTCCAAGTAAATCACTTTTTGTCCACTGGGGCCTCTAGAAAATTATAATTACTTGTCATTTCCCTCAGTACAATTTCCCCATTACTGCAGGCAGCAGCATCTCATTTAAAGCGAGGTTGTCCCTTAAACATTCTCGTGCCATCACAGGTCAAATGAAAAATGCCTAACATGTGACTCATATCGGAATTCATCATACACTGTGTTCTCTCATTCAAATCCTTGTAAATTTTAAATTAAAGTGGTAAATCCTCAGATTAAATAGTGAGTGGAGATTTTGGTGAAAAAAAAAAAATATGAAAATATGCTAGAAACCAAGTTTAAAGGTCCACTGTGTTATTTTTTGGAGGATCTAGTGACATAAATGCAATATAATATACAGAAGTATGTCTTGAGAGGTGCATAAAGAGCTTACACAATGAAGCGTTATGATTTTATTACCTTAGAATGAGCTATTTCTATCTACATACAACGCGGGTCCCCTTGCATAAAATTCGCCATGTTCTGTCACCCGTCGTAATGTTTCAAATGGAAGGGGGTGGTGTGGAGTGAGCGGTTGGTTGCAATTAGCAACCTTTGCCGCTGAGTTTCACTGACTGGAACGTTTAGATTCAAAAGATCATATTTGATCACACAATGATAAAAACATAGTAAAAGCAGTCATAATTCTATTTACTTTTAAATGTAAAATCTTTAAACATAAAACATTATGCCAACATGTGACTGTGCTTATTACAAATATTTTATTTCATGTAAAATTCCAGTTTAAAATGCAGACATAACTCATTACAGACATAAGTCACTAGAGGGTTGATTAGACATGTGTATCTGTAGCATACATACATGTAAGCATTCCAGCCATCATAATACCATTATTTTTGCAATTAAGTGACACACTGAATTTAGCTTTAAACATCTTATGCAAGGTTCAGTGTAATGTAATGTGATTTCGTTTTTGCATGACGTAATCTGTAAACTACCACACATATTGACGCTCTGTGAGCACCCCTTGACGTCACCTTTGAATGCGCAGGATACCACCTTTGTCGTAGTTTTTCAACGAGCTAGAAACTGCGTTGCTAAAGCCGAGTTGACACCACGAGACTGTGAGACTACTTGAATTGTTATGGCGCTTACACTACACTACAAGGTTTTCTGTCATTCTTCCGCTTCTTGTTGTGGCAGCAGGCACACTACTTAACACAAACGCTGACAAAGTGCGCTAACAACACTTTGACTTTGGTCAAGGACCAACACAGACATTGAACACACTATTTATACTCTATATGCACTGTATGTATATGAGAATGTTAAGCCAATTTACACATTGTATGTGAACATGTCATCTTTGTATCTCTACAAAAAAGGACCAACATCAAAAGTACCTCCCACATCGTGAACACTTCTAGTGGATGGCAAATGAGTTGTTGGTGCGTTTACGCCATCCACTGGAATGGAGCGTGAAACATTGAAGTGTTTTAAAGTGTTTTCTACATTCCATTATACAGAGTTGTTGCTTTAGGATAGTTTACAAGCTTATACAAGCCATTTAACACGCTCTGTAATGTTATTGAACACATGCAAGCAGTTTTAATTCCTCCACCAAAAACTTCTGTGCTGTGATTGGCTGGATTAGTTCCCCAGTGTCACACACAACAAGATCAGTTGGTGATCGAACAGGTTTGAAGATATTGTAGCGTCTGGGATAGATTGAGACATGTCCAGATCAAGTTGCACACCTTGGTCATTCTTAATGAGCTTCGGCCGACCGAAATGAGCACCGATTTGGTCGCGATCCGGAGGTTTTGTTACAGACCTTAGAAATCTGTCGACGACAGCAAAATCCAGGCAAAAACCATGTAGTTTGAGCTTGCCTTAAATACTCCAGACCAAGATGCGTGCAATTATTAAAGAGTACCTAGCATATGTTTTTTTAGGCCCTCCTTTGGTTTACGGAGTGTCCAACAACAAGTTTATGTACATACAATGTGTTTAAACACTATAGTGTCGTAATAATAGACAGTTATTTTTTAATAGCAGTTATTCGTACCTTACTCTTGAGTGACTCTCAAATGATTCGTTCCGCGATTCATCCGTCTAGGCCCCGCCTACCCGCTAACCTTGTCATGTGATTGGTCAGATGGTGTATTCTGTTGTTATTGGTCAAACGTGATCATCATTTGTCGCAAATGGAACCCCACTAGCATCATTACAGGATTACGGTTTACATGTGGTTGGATGTCATGTATATTATATGTGTAGCTAGAGATGGCGGCGATTTTACTGTACCAATTTGAGCCCGAGTCTGACGAGGAAGCATCAGAAGACGCTCATCCACAACAAACTCCACCACGACTGGAGCAGGATGTTTGTCAGTGGCAGGTGACAACTCTTGTCATAAAAACACCCAGTGTGACAACATGCATGTTGTGCTTTTGCTCATCAATGAATTAAAATATAATTTTTCTAATATACGTTAGTAATACTGTTATTTCATCTTAACTGTGCGTTTTCATGGTACATAGAGCATTTCAGAAAGTCGACAGTTATGAAAAATGATTGTAGTATCACCCAAATATGTCTATATAGGTGCACGTGCAGCAAATGTGTCAAAATGCAAAGTTAATAGCCAGATAAACGAACTGTAACACCCCAGAAATAACGGTACATGCTAATGTTAGCGTTATATGCATTAGCTAAACAAAGACATAAGGTTCAAAAATATTTCTTGAAGTGAAGACAAAAATGAATAGTCACACTTGCAGGTTGTGATTCGGTGGAGCTAACAGGTCCAAATAGAGTTGGTATTGCCCCCTCTTTCAAGGATAGTAATTTCACATACCCTGCAGGGAACGCGCCAAGATTATTAAACCAATCTTCGGTGAAATGACGCACGCACAGTTAAACCCTGGGGTTATACTCCTTTGGTATAGTTTGAAAAATGAATTGTAACCATTTTTCCCTCAGACGTTCTTCCTTTGGTAGTTGAAATAAGACGGACTTAGTTTCACACCGTAGAACACAGACTCTAGACATGATACACACGCATCACGAACGAGCGACAGTGTTTGGGGGAGGAGAAATATGTTTTCGCGTCAGTCTCAGCAAAACGTAGGCGGGGACTATGTATAGTGACGTAGATACGCGGGTGTACTAGTCCACGTCTCGTTTGTGTGATTCAGAGTCGACTCCCATTTTTACAAGCAAACAACTTTGTTATTTATTCACCTTCAGACTTATAACTTTGCAGACAGCTTACTTTCAAACACAGCAACATAACAGACTGGATGAAATGTCATTTTCATGATCTCATGCTACCTACTCTTTAAAAATTGTATTTGTATTGTATAATTATTTGTGGTTTCAATATTTTGGAGCACCTAAGCCCACCCTTAACCTAACCATTTTTACATATTTTAGCACAAACTGACCAAAAGCAGTGTAAAATATTTAAAAAAACTTGTGTCGCAGACCTTTTCGCACTGAAGCTGTTCTGAGATTTTGTAATAAAAAATACCAGACCATTCGCTAGATGCAGTCGATCGCGGGAGCCAATACCGTTTCACTTTCAAAGCCAACGAAATGGCACGATCGGTCGCGAGACACGGGAGAGCCAATGGCATCGAAGCTGACATAAATCTTCAACTAGCGGCATTTTTGAACGCCTGTTGTTCTTCACCGGATCTGAGCATTCAAATCAATCATTTCGCATTGGTACCCTACAACCATTTGTTTTTTTGAACACCTTTGTGACTGCTTGTATCTTGTGTTTTATTTTACGAAACTTTAACATTACTTGCTCAAACTGCGTAAAGGCAATTATCCTAACCGTTAAACTTAAATCAAACCGCGAAACATCATCATTGCAAAGTATATCCAATATATATTTCAATCATTAAAGTAATTCAATACGACAGTAAAATTTAGGTGCCCTGCACGTCGAAAAATTATACCAAAGGAGTATATAGGCCTACGCGTTAAAAAGTGATGCAGAGGGGCGCTGACCGAGCTAGAATATGTGACGAATCAGGAGTGAAAATGTGTTGATTTTAGAGAAGTAATTTGCGATGTGATTTTTTTATGTCACCAACACTGCTCTGCAGTCTTAGCTGTGATTGACATTATGCATTTGATTATTTAAATATTAACGATTTTATTTAATGATATTGTAAATTATATTGTATCAAAGACAAAAGTTGTTTCTTTTTTAATGTGCCCTTTAACTATTTTATTTGTTTTTGGAAATGTTGAGGGTTTTTTTGTACTCTTTACAAAGTTGGAACAAATGTTTGTGGTTGTAAATTTTTTGCATTTTATCCTTTGAAAGGGAGGGGTTGACGATATAAGGTCTCATCTAAGGTGCCACATCTGGCATAACTGGCACTATTTCCATCGTTAAAGTAATGAGGTTCAGATTCATGGCTTGTATTCGTTCTCCGCAGATCAACATCTGTCATGTAGTTTAAATGATGTGAAAGTCAAAAAAGTCCTTTGTCTATAATATTCACACTGTTGTTTCTTCTCTTCTCTCATGGCACGTGTTCCCCATTCCCTGATTCGCTTCACTTCTGCTGTCACACTCTTTAAGGTAAGTGTCTTCACTTTCTCCCTACAGGCAGGTAAGTGACAGAATCTTACAGTGCAGGTTAACACTGAAGTTCATTTGTGTGATGTGGGATTGTGCCAGCAGCAGTGCCCTAGGCGAGCAGGTGCAACACTCCTGGGCAATTAAACGCTTGTGTAACAGAAGTCAATTCCGCTGCACATGTGAGTGTCAAGTCAAAGCTGTGTATGTGCTGTGTGTGTGTGTGTCTATGTTCATAAGATAAAACTATATGAGCATGACTGTGTGTGGAGGAATATGATCATTGTTTGTTGTAATTGACAGTAACTGAGCAGAGTAATAGGGGTCAAGTGTGAATGGCCTGCTAGTTTTCTGCTAGTTTCTAGTAATGTTTAAATGACTCCCAGAGGAGAACTATGTACTCTTGTCTCCCTCTTCCTGCACACACTGTTTCTGTGCTCCAGCATTGCAGCATTTCATTGACACGAATTAAGGTACATTATATTTTTTGTCATAAAATTACTGACCTGAGAATTCCTCTCTAAACAAGCAGCCTTGCAAAATAAGTTACAAATATACTTATATATATAATAGTCTCAACTATCTACAGGTAACAGCTATGTTATTTTACACCATTAACTGTCAAGTGACAATATTATGCTTTTGGTTCAGCTGAAATAGTAAATACTGTGTACAGTTATTAGAAAAAAAAGACTTGCCATCTATTATGCTGCATATAAGTAATTTTGACTTAATCAGCTCATTATTTGTCAATTCATTCTTTAATAGCTTGAAGAATTGAATATCTATATCATTCAGAAGTATCTTCATCTAGGTGTGCAGAAACTAATAATTGTGATGGTATTCATTTACGATAAATTATTTACATGCCCCAAAATTCCGATTAGTACCACCAGTTTGCCAGCTGCCTGTTTTCTAGGAAACAGCATAGTGACTTGAATTAAAATGTGAGAATCAAACTGCATGAGAAAGTCTTTTTTTATCAGAATATTCCTATATGTATATCTAAATTTGTGTTGTGGTGGCAGAAAAGTACGTAATGTTCTGCAAGTACTGGCATTTCTTGTGTTGCCCATAGAGGAGGCTTGTCTGGAATGCTTTTTATAGGCTATTTGAGAGTGATGTATTTATTCATTCAGAAAAAAAAATTCTGCCTTTATTTGGTAATGTTTTGTATTACAGATTAACATTTTGTCTAGTGGCTGGCTTGTTTTTTCGTGCTCATTCATATATATTTTTTCACTTCCATTTTGTCCATAGCAAACAGTCGTGAACTTGGTCATAGTATCACAATAGTGTTCCGTCTTTGTAGGGCCAGAAAGGATTTCATTTTACTTTCTGATTTTGTTTCTAGTCATTTTCTGTATCTTGTATCTCATGTGTGACATTATCCCTCACACCTGGAGAATGTGGGTTTGAGTGTTCCCAGATGCAGAACATTTCAGTCTCCATAAACAACAAACACTACAGACATACATCCAAAAAAATAGAGGTAACATGTAAAACGGATTGAGTAAAAATAAAAACTTGGAAGATTTCAGAATGAAGAATAAGAAAAGCAAGAAAAGATGGTAAGGCATAGATAGTATTTTACCTCCAAACCACCCCGCACACAAAAACTAATTACAGGAAGAACTATTATTCATTGTAGTCCAACAAATCATCCACTACTGAGATTTTTTCAACAGCGTTGAAAGGCTAGACACAGCTAAACATATATATACACACACACACACTCCACAGACTGAGTGGGAAAGCATGAGATGGCACAGCAGTGGCTGCTCTTGTTATTCCATTAGTTAGCTATGGCAGCAGAGTCGGCTAAAGAAGTGGCCCTAATGGCTCCTCGGCAATAATTACTATCTTTTTGTGCTCGTTTTATTCACAGGGAACATATATTTGCACTCCAACTACCTATAAACACCAGGCATGCTGGTCTTTATTTATCTCTTTCACTTTTTTCAACTTCTCTTTCTCTGTGTCGGTTCCTCTCTTTCTGTCTTTCTTTCAGTCTTTTGCTCTTCTTACATTTACGCTGATCCATCTCCCTCATGAAAAAAGAAAACTGAAACGAAAGGTACACATTTGTGGCTTAGGTCCATTCGCCCTGTAAATGTGACAGTTTTAAAGGTGCGTGCATCTGTGTGTGCCTTCATCAGGGCCATTGAAGCAGATGGAAACATCAGACATCATTGTATTTAGGGTGTACTTATACTGTATCTCCCCTGGTCTTTAGCAGTGTGTGAGTGTCTAGGATATTCTCCAGCATCTTTAAAGAAACAGCAACATAAACAAAAACAAACATACAGCAGAAGATGTAGAATGAAAACAAATTGCATGTAGCAAGCCACATTTACTAACCCATGTGCAGTCCAAATCCTGTATCACGTGGGTGTGTATGGTGCTAAATGTGTGACACCAAGAAACCCTAACGATAAATATAAATCTCTATTATGATATTTTATATTGAACATTAATAATATAAAGCACTATATTATTATTTTGTTTTCTAATTTTTTTCCATAGGACACATGTATGGTATATGGCTAATTACGCGTACATCTTTTATGTAACTACTTTATAATAAAACACTCACATATCTATATTTAAAGTAAAACATTAAAATACTTAAAGTGATACTTCACCCAAAAATGAAAATGATGTAATCATTTACTCACCTTCAAGTTGTTCCTGTATAAATGTCTTTGTTCTGATGAACATAGAGAAAGATATTTGGAATAATGCTTATACATTTAAATTAACATTTATGCATTTGACATACGCTTTTTTCCATATCTGACTATGTGCAATCCCCTGGGATCCAACCCATGACCTTGGCATTGCTTGTGCCATGCTCTAACCACTGAGCCATAAAAGCAAAAACAAAATTGTTGCTTAAAGCAAACCCAAATCTCAACAATCATCGACAATTACTTTATCAGCATTATTCCAAATATCTTTCTCCGTGTTCATAAGAACAAATAGATTTTTACACATTTGGAATAACTCGAAGGTGAATAAATGATGACAGAATTTAAATTTTTGGGTGAAGTATCCCATGAATATAAAAAATCTTTGAATTTAAAGACCGAAACCTTTGGAACTCCAGCGGTATAGTTAAGGTATAGACTGAATACATAGATGAATAAGTTGTAATATTTTAATTAATAAACAAGTTTTGTGTTTAATGCAATATTTGGTGCTTTGGGTGTTTATAAGATTGTACCACAATTTGTGTAGAACGTACCCTTGCTTTTTTACCATGGTGTAGACTTTCCATTTACCTCTTTTGTTTTCATATTGAGTTAATGATATTTTCTATCTATTGTCTAATCCTTGTAAGAAAACATTTTTGATTTTCAATAAGGCACTATTTAGTATTTTTCTTAAGCTTTTTTCCTTGTGGGGACCGCGCACACACACACACACACACACAATTCCCTGTGACTAAGACTCACCCCGTGGCACCCCACTCACAGGGACAGTAACGTCTCCAGGCGGCTCTGTGAGTGCTCTGCTCAGGTAATTGTTTTAGTGGAGCTGTCAGGCTAATTTAGCAGTATTATAGAGCACAAAGGGTCATTTCTGAACCATGAATCATTAGAGCTAGCCTGGCTCCGTCCTTTACCAATGCTATTACATCTACTTCTTGGAAGACTGGCTTAACAAAGTCAGATAAAGTGCCTCCGTGGAGGAGCTCTAGTAGTTAACTACAGCTGCAGCTTTTTTAATGGCAGTTTGCAACATCAAACATTTATAAAACATAGGTTCAGTTTAATGCTTTGTTCCAGATGTTTGCACAAAAGCGGTTGTTTCAGTATTTTCAGTTGTTTGTTGGTAACCTGGTTTTGAGGTGTGTGCATCTTTACGCATTCACATAAAGATGAACCAACATTAGTAGGCTAGGCACTGAAATGAACATTCATTTTGGAAATATTTTCTTCTGATTTTGCTACCTTTATCTCCTTGTGCAATTATAAAAGGCATTGCCACCCGTACCATACCTCTGTTGGCACAGCAAGTAAAATATTTGCGAGAATGAATGTCGAAGAAGCAGAAAGTATATTGCAGTAGTGTTTAGATACAGCTTGCTGTTAGGTGTCTCCTGTGCTCAGTGGGATTATATTGACTTATTTGTGTACAGTATGTGTGTATGGGTGTGTGTTTATATGTGTACTGTAGCCTCCCTCATACTCTCACACAGGCCAAAGACAGACCTCTGGAAATCTAAAACTCCCATCTCTCCAAACCGCAGTTTGTTTGGTTTAGTCATCTCATCTCCTCTCTCTCACTCTCTCTCTTTCTCTGATTGGTTTATACACACACAGCCCTTCTCCTTAAATTTGATCACAGCATAGCAGTTCTGCACAAGACCTTTTCCTCAACCTTGTTTACCACTGCACACCCATTGGTGTTTACGTATTTTCACAAAAAAACATGCAAAGTGAAAACGAGCGTTATGAATAGAAAGTCATCTTTAATGGCTTTCTCATGTCCTATATCTTTTTTTCCGCTCTGTTCTCTCTTTTCCCATATCGAGAGTCAAATCAAATTGCACTCTGAAATAAACTTTTAATAACTGTATCCAGTGTGAGATTTTAACACTTTAAAATGCTGTTAGAAGTGTGACTTTGTCTCAGGCCTCTAGCCAAACTGAATAATTAGTCAGATTCCTCTCTGATTTCAGCATTTGATGAAGAACATATTTTAAGGGATTCATTTAGGAAGCACGGCTTGACAGAATGAGACATGCTTAATTACATTGCTTTGATTTCTAGTTAGGAAAACACATAAAGTGCTTTCTGCATATATTTATCCCCAAGAGATCTCTGTAACTATTGTGTCCTTGATGAACACATGTAACTCAAGCTCTCAGTAGGGAGACTACAGTTGGTGGACTGTCGATTACTTTAGATGTATTAAATACACTGGCACTCATTTACCTTTTCAGTGCGTGCCAAATCAAATACTTAAGAAATAGCCAAAACTGGCCATTTTCTAAGCACATCAAAGGCAAGCTATTGTTCATAAAATGTGTGTGGTCTTTATGTTTCATCACAGTCAGGGGTTTTTACCAGCTTCTATTTTTCCATTATTAAAGATGTAACAACGGTTAGAAAGCAAAAAGAAAAAAATCCTTTGTTAGAGTTCTACGGGAGAAAGATGAATCTAATTAACTTCTTTAAAACAATACTGGACTAAATGGTAGAGTATCAACAGTATGCTGCATATATACATAATCTCTTTTGTAAACTATTAAATGTGCTTTTAAAATATTATATATATTTTGCAACGGTAAAAAAATAATTACTCTGAATCGCTCATCAAAGAATACGACTTTGTTGATTAGTCCCTCCTGATGTATCTTAACAGACTAAATGATAAAGAGAATTAAAAAAATTTGTCAGGAGGGTGTACCTGGTCAGCTCACACTATTTGTCCCCCTGGTGGACACATTAGACAGGTAGTAAAACCAGATATGGTTAAATAACAAACGCATGACATAGCCTGGTTGGAACACATATGACATTTGTGACTTTAACACATGACTTGTGTAACTTAACACATTTGTGTAATCTGGCCAAAGATGACTTTTCATGTGACGAACATCGATATTTCAAACATTTCCAAAGCTAGTACCACGGATCAAGTTTAAGGATTAAAAACTATAACATCATATGGATATTCATGGATAAACAGAGTTAATTTATAACTGCTTTGCTTAAACTTTAGATGCAATTTTACTGTAAGACAAAAAATATATATTCTGTATTCCAACAGTGATGGTGTAAAAAAGACAAAATCATGGATAGGAACGGGGACACCAAATCAGAAGTGCACAGCTCAGTTTATCCGGAGCTCATGTGGCTAGTTGCTAGACCACAGCTCTTACTGTATATGCTTTGCCATTTTTATCTAAATTATTTAGTAAAGGTGTGATGTGATGGTGGCTTAGCCTCTTCTCAAAGCACTATGCCCTAGTCCTGTCACTGTCCCAAAGCCAGACTGACAACGGCAGTGGTGGAGAAGAGGAGGGGTGCGTTTGCTGAGTACTGTTGACAGTGTGTAATGAAGTGCACATGAAGGTAATAGCACCTTGTCACCTCTGCCATAAAAGTAGCAGCATGCCTGTCGTCTAAACAGAGACCGATGCGCACGGTGTCCTCATGTTCCCCAACACCTACAGGCCTAACCCCCTGCATGACCTGACCTGCACGTCTCCCATCATGGAAAGGGCACATTTAAGCCCCTTTCGAATTAAATAATTTCTGACGCATCTCCGTGATCCTCCCTCTTCAAAAGCAAAAAAAGGCGGCACAAAGAGTGTTTTACCAATGACATTGATGAGCTGCTGACATCTTGTGCAATGAATGGATCATTGCACATATAAGATGCATGTCAAGAAAAACGATTAATCCTGAAAATCATGTTGAATACAATGTTCTCCCTAACAATGGACTGTGGGGTGTTTTCCACCATTTTCCCATGCTCTGTTTGGGCCCTACTATAGAAAAACTACATTCTGCTTACATTGAAAGTAAAGAGCATGTATATTTTAGACACGCAAATACATTTACATAAACTCTGCCATTCAGTCTCTGTCCTGTGATCTGGCCAGGCCCACAGTGTCTTCACTTGAGAGACTGCATGCTGTCCCAACATCTGCTGTTCCCATTCATACTCAAGGATTGCTGTTATAATGAGAGCAGACAATGGTAGAGTGTCCTCACTCGCTTTCGCTCACTCTCTTCCTCTAATCTGCTTAGCATCCCACTATTGTTTTAGCAATGGTAGCCCACACCCCCGCCACAAACACGCGCACACACACCAGCGTCTCCCTTTATGTGTAAACCGACGGCACGTGTGATATACAGGTCTTTGTGCTTGTGGTTTGTCATGACATGCCGTGTATGTCAATCAGGCTAAGGGCTGAGAAACATAAGCATGCCAAAGCGCTGCAATAATTCTCCTGAAGTTTCTCAAAGCTTCATATTCTTACATCAGCCCCACTGAGCCGTGCTGATTTAACACACTTCACAAGATGCGTTTTACTACAACCGAGGCTCATAAAAAGTCATATTGTAAACATCATTTTAATAAACACTACCTTTGAGGTAACAGTTAGCTCTGACATTACAGCCCAGACAAGCGTCCGATCGTTTTAGCAGCACATTTTCAGAGCTCTGGGCTTTGTGTTTTGCAATATGTCAAATCGAGAAGAACTTCCTGCTTATATGACTTCAGGGCAAGTCGAATAGTGTCTAGTGTCTTGTGGAGAGTGCCGATTGGGAAGCCTGCGCTAGAAGGATCAAAAGGGGTGTAAGTGTAGTGAAATTGAGTTGGAGAGCCAGAGTGGAGGTGGACTAGCGCTGTGTATGTGTGTGTATGTATTGGAGGGAGTTCGAGTGGGGATGTGATGAAAGCATCCCACGTGTTGGAGCACAGGGTAGGGCCACAGCACACAGTTCTCTCCGGAGGTATGGAAGCAATTACTGGCACTGAGGGCCCACAGACACCCACTGAGAGAACCAGTCCCTGAAAAGAATGCACACAGTTCTCTGGAAAGCTAAATTACTTTCGTATGAGCGCTAAGAGTATAAGGTTAGTGTTTCTGCTCCTCGGCGTGTTTCTGCTTTTTTCTTTTTTATTAGGAACAAATACTGAGGCATATTTAATTCAGATCACACATTTCGAATTTAAGAAAACAAGCCACAAAAATACCACTGCTAATTAGACTAATGCTACTCCCCATGTGCGTGCTGAGCGGGCCAGGGAGAGAGCAATGGCCAGCCACCCTCCAGGCAAAGCAGATTCTGAACTCTCCTCGCATGAGAAGCGAGGCAATTAAAATACTGATGCCTCCATGCCAAACCCCACACTGCCGAGCGAAAGTGTGCAAGCGTGAGAGCGGGAGGGAAGCAGGCCGATTCAGGATTCCCCACGCTCCCCCAGTGAAGCCCTGCACACTGACACACATGTGATTGCTGCTTTGTTTATTAAAGAGAGAAAAAGTAATGCGCGACCAACCGATTTATTGGAGAAAATCATGCCCTGATTAGCATTTTTGCCTCAAACAAAACTTAAATATGACACTAGCTACAGTACGCCACTTAGCCCAAACTGGCTATGTGTAGCGCGATCAGGCATCGCAGATGCGCTCTCAATGCGAAGAAAATTTCAAACTATAGGAAGTGCACTATGCCTCCAACCAATGTCTGTGGCAAACAAGATTAATACAAACAAAAAAATGATTTGATAAAGAAGGCCAAGAAGAGGTGTGTATTATATTATTTCATTAGCCTATCTAGCTATATGCTAGTGTCAGAATTAGCTGTGTAGCCTAAAGTATATAAATGATTTGTAAGATGCAAGATGCAATCAGCTTGTGTTATGTCCGTGTTGACTGTAAGTAAAATGTTTGGATAAAAGCCCCTGCTAAATGAATGCTGTTTGCGTAATGGCGATGGAGATATCTTGAAAACAAGAAAAACAATGACACCAGCATCAACAGCTAAAATAATTTTAACAACTTTAGTCTGTTTATGTATTTCTTCAAATTACTCTTAAGTACATTAATTCAGCAGAAAAACCCATGTTTATTGTTGTACTTTGTGAAGGAAAAATATAATGCGAACCTCCATCATTTTATTCATATCTTATTCTCGGTTTAGTAGGTGGTAGACAATAGCACTATATTTTTGTACAACAAAGGCTGGAAGACTTCTGAATCTAGGCAGGTAATGCTGTTGATCATTGCTATCTGGAATGGAATGTTCTCACAGTGACACTTGGCCTAGATGGTCTTAGTCTTCACTGACTTTTGGCCCAGAGTTCCTATACCTACACACTTTTTTCACCATTGTCATATTTTTCTAATTACATATACTGTAAACATGCAAAATATCTTACAATGACAGGCATTAGGTCCAAGATTTTTGATTTCCTTTAGTTATCTTCTCAATATTGTGTCTTCCTCACACTTTGTAGGTGTGGGAGTGTAAGAATACCTCATACAAAAGTACACATGTACTTGAATGCTTCATTTACACTACCTTTTACATCTTTGGATCCCTGTTTCTATTTAAAAACCGCTATAAAAACATATTTATTATACAAAATGTATTTCATTAATGACACTTTTTCAGCTTGTTAACCAAAAATGCATTCAGTGCAATACTTACCCCAGCTTGCCACTTGGCATAAAACTGTTATAAAAATTATTACACTGGGGTAGCTACCCCACGCAATCGCCACATCCTTTTCTTCGCTGTTCCTTTATGCAAACAGGCACGACATTCTTTTTTTGGGTAGTGGTACGTTCCTGTCTGTCATAGATGTCCAGATTCTGCACACTTACGCTTTATTTTATATTGCATGATGACTCACGAGTCTAGCATTTTGCTCTAAATCTGCTCAGGTTTGGCTTTAACAAACTTCTCCAGCGAAATGTGTGAACATAATTTTTGAAACATAACCAGCCAGAT
This sequence comes from Triplophysa tibetana, assembly GCA_008369825.1. Lineage (NCBI taxonomy): Eukaryota > Metazoa > Chordata > Actinopteri > Cypriniformes > Nemacheilidae > Triplophysa > Triplophysa tibetana. Next base: position 19,502,001 of record CM017896.1, on the reverse strand, counting down.
CTGCTAGTGATATGACAGCAATACCTGCCATGGCTGATTTTTACACCTATTTTGCGGGTTGAAGGTGTTAATTTCATATATGTTAATAATACAGTTACAGTATATACACACACAGGTTTCTTACCATCTGAAGTGCCTATCTTTAGTAGAATACTGAGTCTGTCTGCTCCCACTGCTCTCACTTTAGGTCCTCATCACTCAACAGACAACAGATAAGACACCCATCCGCTCTGAAACCTCCTACTGGAGCTGCCTCATTTCCAAAGCAACCCACTCCGATGTGCTTGTTCACCTGAAGACTTCTCTGTCTAATTCTTTTTTACCTGTACATGAGTCTCTTCTTCCCTCCATAACCGTCTCTTTTACCGTGCTATCCAAACACGATGTTGCACACTTCCCTTGGAGTGTTTGACAGTGCAGTCTGGAGGCAAAAAGGTTTTGGCTGCGTAGCCACACATTCTGGTAGGCAGAAAATGTGTTGGCTGGAGTACAAATAACAGCACTTGGGGTTAATGATGACCTGTGCAGTCTTCCTGTCCGAATGAGGCGGAAACCTGCAGAGCGAGAAGTTAATAGCTGGAAGAAGGCATCTCTTCTCCTCCGTTAAATGTCTGAAAGAGAGAGAGAGAGAGAGAGAGAGAGAGAGAGAGAGGGAGGCTGAGAAAAAACACAGGTAAGATGGGGAAAGTGAGTAAAAAGCATTTTAAAACTCTTTTTAAAAAATACATTTTAATTCTATCGTTAAAGTTTATGGCAAGCTGGACCAAAAACAGTGGTGGCAACATTTTGGCTCTGGTAAAGCAGAACAGTAATTATTCATAGTGAGAGTGAAGCTTTCCAGGGGTTGAAGATTGATTATGTTTGATATGCTACTTTGTATTTTGTGTAATCTGTCTCTGGCTGGGACCTATCCAATTTGGCCAGAGATAGAACAAGGAGAAGCATCCTCCTAAGGAGAGCGAGGGAGAAAATGAGAGTGGAAGTGTTGCCAGTATTCCTGCAGCCTGTATCTTTAATCACTAAGAAGCAATGAGTTTTACACCATAACCTTCTGATGACCATACTTATGACAATACACTCATACAATAAAACAGGCATGAAAATACATTTATTAACGGACATTCAAGTCATGTATTTACAAGACAATTAAGATACGTGGATGAGGTTTAAAGTATAACATTAGTCTTGAACTTCATCTTCCACACAAGAGATGGTGTGGATTATTTCATTCTGTCTACTTTGCTTGTACGCTGTGATTTGTTATCTAGTTCACCCAAAAAGGAAAATGTTCACCCTCAAGTTGTTCTAAATCTGTATACATTTTTTTGTTCTGATGAACACAAAGAAAGTTCTGTCATGACAACTCTCGGAGGGTTTGGCATGGTAGTGTACATGACATATAAATGTATTTGGTCTTGGCGGAATAGATATTCTATTGTATGCTGCTGCAGCGGAGCAGGTACTGAGACTTGCTACTGCCAATACATTTACAGCATGCTGCTGTGTGCATATAAGGAATGCTGCTGCTGCACATACAACAAATGAATTAACCCCCATAGCTTACGTCATCACCTTGAAGCAGATCTATACAGGTGGAGCTGGGGAAGGAGGAGTGTTGCTGAAATGAGCGCGGTGCTTCAACAAACACTAGTCAATATTTCAATGTAGAACTGCGAGCTCATTGGCTGCTGATATGGAGGGAACCAATCAGCTTCAACTTGTGCAATTATTATGTCAGATTGCTTTAAACTTTGGGACTGGGCCAACTAGAGCTTCATGCCAGAACGTACTCTGTGATACATTTGAAAGAATGCTTGTAACCAAACAGTTCTCGGCCAATATTGACTTTCATAGTAGGACAATTTCTTTGTTCTACTGAACTCAAAAGAAGATAATTAGAAGAATATAGGAAAGCAAACCGTTCTGGAGCACTTTTGACTCCATTGTCATTTTTCTTACTATGCTAGTCCGTGGTTGCCAAGAACTGTTTAAATGAAAAGCGTTCATCAGAACAAAGAAATTTATGCCGATTCGGAACAAATTGAGGGTGAGTAAATGATCACATAATTTTTATTTTTGTGTGACAGTCCCTTTCAGTTCAGTAGTTCAATTTAATGAGAATGAGGATGCAAACTCATATATGTACACACAACAGAAATACACATGTAAACATACCTGCAAAGACACAGAGATGTTTTTAGGTTCATTGTAAAAAATACATTAAAAAAGTTTAGGTTTTTCTTTGATTAAAAAATACATTTAAAAAAATAGGGGTCGCAAAAGGATAACAAAAAATCTAAGCACACTCTTTATAAAAAAGAATCAATTACTCTCTACATAAATTATTGTCATGATTCGATTAGAATTTACATGCACAATATTGACGCAAACTTAGGTGTTCCGTATACGGAACGGGTGACAGTTAACAGGCTACAGGGATCTGTAAAGAAAGATCACCTCGATCAATGGGGTAAAAAGAGAAACTAGGAAAATAAAGAGAAAGAGTGCAAAGTGTTTTCTCAGGAGGCAGAGGCCCAGTCAGAAAGTGGTGGTAAAATAGCTCATCACCCTTTCTGTGCTGCCCTCTAAATTAACAGCACAAAGCATCTGTGTGACCGGCCCTGTACTGGGGCTAATCAAAATCTTGGGGTTCTGTAAGTGAGAGCGAGTCTGGTCACGACACGCCTGAGAAAGAGAGCGAAAAAGAGACGAGTGAAAGACATGGAGTGGACAGTACCCTAGAGATACACTTTTCTCTCGTCTTGTCATGATGCTGCATGGTGGCTCTCTCTTCGATGTCAGCTCTGTGGCCAGTCCTATTTACACATTTATACACACCTGCTTATTTATTTATTTACTGCCATGACAGAGAGCCACTCAAGCGACTGCTGTCCGCACATGCACACCCATCGCAGCATTTTAAAATGCTGTAGCAAAGTGAGATGGCCTGACGCCGCTGCGGGATGAAGAAGCAGGGTGGCGGGTGCATTCAAGAGGCTAACAGTTTTAATGGGTGAAGACATTCTCCATTTTTGCTAGCACGAGGAGAGCAAGAGTGATTGAATAATTTAGTCATGTCTCTGGGTGAAAGGACTGAAAGCTGTAGCCTAGACTGTGTCCTGTCTCCAGAATAGGAGGGAATTAGAAAGAGGGCTGGAGAGAGAGAGGGTAAAACTTGGAGTCTTTGTGATGCATTGTAAGAGCACATACTTATTATATGTTGTGGTTGTAACATTTAAGAGTATGATGATTTATAACACATAATGAACTTTTCATAGTTCCCATAGTTATAACATATTATAAATGTTATATCTGTTGAGATATGTGGTAAGTGGGATTTTATTGCTATAAGTAACAAATCCAAAGCCTTTGTAGGGTCCCTTTTGAAAGTGTCATAATTTATAATGCAGTTGTTTTTTTTAGGTAAAATGAAAGTTGACATTCAGATCCGATCCACAAGCCTCTCATTTGAGCATGTTTTGTAAATGTCTCAAATTTCCGCACACTTACTATCTGATGAGTTGTATCAGGAATTTTAAATTGGGAGATATTTCAACCACCTGCAAGGGTCACGAGACACGCCAGAACCAATGGCCGATCTCCTACTCCTATGAATCCTCTCTCCTGGTTCTATTCATCTTCTGTGTTGACTTCAATGTAGAGGTCTGCACGGGACTGTTTTTCCTGTCCCATTCCTCCCCAATCCTGCTAGGTCCTTTACTGCACCCACCCACTCCCACTTAAGATTCACTCTGTGTATACCTGCTATCTGGTTGAAACGAATCGACGGATCCTGCTAAATTTAAATCACTTTTCCAGATCTCCCATTTAAAGGTACAGTGTATAAAATGTAGTGGCATCTAATGGTGGGGTTGTGAATTGCAATCAGCGGCTTACTCCACCCTTCCATTTCGAAGCACTAGGAAGCACCATGCAGCACATGCAAAATACAGTCCTCAGATCAGGCTGTACAGGTGGTCTGTTAGAATGAATATAGATACGCTGTTGTTAAAGGATGTCGGGAGTGGACTCCCATCCAAAGACTCGCTCCCATCCAAAGCACACCAGAGAAACCAACCGATACCGTCCTTTATTCAGAAATGTAATCCTGCACTGCAAGGATCTCCTGCAGGAGAGCCTCGGGAATGTAGACCTCTACTTCAACGACCTGTAATATAAAGACTGATTTACCATCCATTGAGACTCAAATCAAAAGTTGTGTTTGGTGCTATTTTCCAGTAGATCTGTTTCTCTCGATTGCTCTGGTTGTTGTTATTTACAAGTATCATCCACGTAATCCAATCAAATTCCCTTCTATTTGTAATAATAAACTATTGAACTCCATCTACTTACCCTCTCCAGACCCACAAAAGCATATATCAACATCCATGAGTTCCCCCACTTGACTTTCTAATTACTGGTGCACAAAACATCGTCCCACCAAGGATTATAGGGAGGAGTTCCTCGAGCTCAGCCATCTGGTACCCTGGAATGATGCCACTCTGGAGACCATCTTTTGGAATGGACTGGATGACAACCAGCAGGTTGTGCTCCCTAGCCTATTACATCACTTATGCATGGTTCTTCTTTTTCTGTGGCCGAGGCTATGGACGATAAAAACATCACTCCTTCACAAGAACCCTAGTCAACTCCAGTCCTCCGAGGACCAGCGATCATCCTCACAGATTATATTCCTGCCTCAGAACTCCGCCCAGATACATATACACTCCTTTGGAGGGTCTCAGATTCCCTTTCTGCCCATGGATTTACCCCAGTTCCTAAATCCGGTGCAGTTCAAGCTAAATCTGAGTCTACTACAGAGATCAGTCAGCAGTCTGCTCCAGGCTTACGTCAAGAGTCCGCTCCAGAGTTCAATAAAGAGTCCACTCCAAAGTTGAGCCAAGATTCTGCTGCAGAAAACCACTCCTCAACCTGAGTACAACCAGGAGCCCACTCAGAAAGTAGTACACTCGTTTCCCTGAACTCGGTAAGGAGCCCACTCATTTCCCCAAACTCGAACAGGAACCTAGTGCCCATTCTCGTCTCAGAGCTCGGTCCAGTACCCACTCTTGTCCTAGAGCCCAGCCCAGAACCTGTTTTCACTCCAGAGTTGACAACACGGTCATGATGAGGTCACAATTCTGTCGATAACAGCCCTATCTAATGGGTAGCTAGAACTTCCCTGATCTTTTTCAGAAATATTTTTGAGGAAGGTCTATACCGTCATGGCTGAAGAGGCCCTGCTTGACGGGTCCCTCGTCTCTGCCACAGAGGCCAACCTAGTCTCCTGTTCTTCCTGCTCCTACAGGCAGTCGTCAGTAACTCATGTGCCCCTGTGTCCTGTGCCACGCAGGCCGTTAGTAACTCTTTTTTTCCTGTCTCTTATGTCTCAGTAGCTTCTATGCCCCTGTCTCCTGTGTGACGCTATTGAAGCTGTATGTTCACTGACAAATATGTGTTTAGGTTTGTTTTGGTTGAGCCTGTCCTACAAAAAAACTGCCCAGTAGATTTTTTTTCCAGGATTATATGACGGGTTGCATAGCTGTGATAAAAACATTTCAGTCGTGTGTTGCATACGACCGATTTAAATGACGTTTGACTGTTGCGGCCAGTCAAAATGCTTGTTCGTTGATATTTATGTAAACTTTATACATAGTTCCTTACCCACTGGATTTACAATATAAAAAGAGCTTAATCTGCTTTTTCATATATTTGATAGACCCTTTAGAAAATTTATGTACAGTACTCAACTCAACTCAACTCAACTTTATTTATATAGCGCTTTTTACAATTTTCATTGTTACAAAGCAGCTGTACATGAGACACATTGAATACAAGTAAAAAAACTAAAGGCATATACCTGTAAAAACAAGACAAAGGTGAAAACAACAAAGACAGACATACAAATGCTCCACACATACAATATGCAAACATACATACACACACACACATTGACATAGACGCACACACACACAGTGAAAGCACACATTGGTGATAAAGGAGAAAGAACCACAGGTCAAATATTAAACGGACTATAAATTCTTATATGCAATATTTATTATGTCTAATTTCTAAATTAGAAATTCTGAATTCTAAAGCAGCCCCCCCGGCCAGGCAGATAGTGCAAAACAATATGCAAACGGTGGTGAGGAACCCAAAACTCCCATCGAGAAAAAAACCCTCAGGAGAACCCAGGCCCAACCAGGGGATTCCAGTTCCCCTCTGGCAAAAGCTGCTGCCTCTGCACAAGCTCAACAGTGCTTGCACAACAAGGCTAAATAAAAATAAAAAATAAACTTAATAAGGTAAATGATAGATTTAAGATTATCATTCACAATCTAATAACATTTGAAATGTTGTAGGAAAATCAAAGTTGTGGCGTCCTTTATCCAGCTCTATCCTCTTAGCTCTTGTCAGGTCACCGCTTCCCATTCTCAGCTCTGCCATCGGGTCTGGGCATGAACTGCATCCTGCGGTAACCTTGGAACAAAGAGACAAGACTGGCTGAGAGTAGAGTACTGTTCTGCACTCTTTGATGCAACAAGTACATCATTTGTTGTTGGATGTGTTTCTGGTTCCGGTTGATCTAAATAATGCAGCCTAAATCCTCTGAGGATTAATATTATGGAGGAGTATTGTATGCAAGATTAAAAAGATGAGTCGTTAGTCTAGATTTAAACTGACAGAGTGTGTCTGCCTCCCGGACCGTGCAGGGAAGAATATTCCAAAGTTTAGGCGCTAGATACGAAAAGGATCTACCACCCGCACTTGATTTTGAAATTCTAGGTATTACCAACTGACAGGACGCCTGAGAGCGTAATGTACGTTGAGGTCTGTAATACAATAGAAGTTCATTCAAATACTGCGGCGCTAGACCATGTAGGGCTTTATAGGTAATAAGCAAGATCTTAAAGTTAATGCGATGCTTTATAGGTAACCAGTGCAAGGTTGACAGAACCGGGGTTATATGCTCATACTTTTTTGTACGTGTAAGAACTCGAGCTGCCGCGTTTTGAACAAGTTGCAGTTTTTGTAATAGGCCTGCAGGGCATCCACCTAGAAGTGCATTACAATAATCTAGTCTTGATGTCATGAATTGAAAACGGTCAGATAAATAAGACTTAATCCATTTGAATGCTATTCCGTTAATGCCGACGTAATTTTCGAGTCTATGTAGAAGTATGCTGTGGTCAATGGTGTCAAATGCAGCACTGAGGTCTAGCAGCACCAATAACGAAATACAGCCACGGTCAGACGCTAAAAGCAGATCATTTGTAACTCTGATCAAAGCAGTCTCTGTACTGTGACATGCTCGAAATCCAGACTGGAATTCATCATTAATGTCATTCCTTTGGAGGAAGGAGCATAATTGAGTTGAAACTACTTTTTCCAGAACTTTAGATATAAATGGTAAATTCGATATAGGCCTGTAATTCCCTAGTTCGTTAGGGTCGAGTTTTTTTTTTTTTAAAAGAGGCCTTATAACAGCCACCTTAAATGCTTTAGGCACATGTCCTAATGTCAGAGATGAGTTAATAATACTAAGAAGAGGATCTATAATTTCTGGGAGCATTTCTTTCAGTAGTTTTGTAGGTATAGGGTCTAGCATGCATGTTGTTGATTTAGATGATCTAATGATTTTAGACAGTTCATCGTGATCTACTGTAGAAAATAATTGCAATTTCTCCTTAGGGGTGCTTGTAGTTAGTTTGTTCAGCGGGTTTCACTACAGGTTGCATTGTTATAATTTTTTCTCTTATATCTTGGATTTTACTAGTGAAGTAGTTCATAAATTCATCACTGTTATGCTGATAATCAGAATCTGACGTCGCTGACGACTTATCTTTTGTTAATTTAGCCACGGTGTTAAATAAAAACCTAGGGTTGTGATGGTTTTCCTCTATTAGTGATGAAAAGTAGGCGGATCTAGACGTTTTTATTGCATTCCTGTATTTTCGAGTACTATCCTTACATGCTATACGAAATACCTCTAAATTAGTTTTCTTAAAGTTGCGCTCCATTTTCCGGGACGCTTTCTTTAGAGTCTGAGTGTGTTCATTATACCACGGTGTTGGGCTGCTATTTTTAATTTTCTTTAAACGCAGAGGAGCAACTATGTCTAATATTTCCGAGAAGGTAGAGTTAAAATTTTCAATAGAAGTGTCAAAATCGTCAACATTTTTACACATGCTAGAGTACATTCAAGTATACATTTTTTCAATATTTTTGTTTCCGGAGATATTCCACTGCTTGTAACATGAGACTCCACCAACCAAGCTACTGGTACTTCAGATCAATGTACCAGTACCATACCGTGCACCCCACATCTATCAGAAATAATCTAAAGGGATTCTATGCAGATGTGTAAATTCAAAAAAGGTGGTATATAGCACTAAAAGTTGTTCTGCCTGAAATCATAGTTGCACCACTTTTAGTGCTCTATAGTCCCCCATTTCAAGTCTGACGTTGAGATCTCTGACAACATTTTTATATAAAATTAAAGTAAAACGTTGCAGATATACCAATCAAGGATCAATTGCCTTCTGAATAATTTCGGACTTCTGACTACATTTAAGAATTTGACAGGAAAATGATTTTAGATAGAATGTAATTAAAATATTTATGACAGAGGGGTAACCTATTTTCCCTACACAACCCGACCACAACACTAAACACCAACCCCTCTGATCGCTTGTTTCCCGGATTTCAGTACCCAAATGTTGACAGGTATCTATATAGCACCATATGTCGGTGCTTCAGTGGTTCTTCAGAGGTTCTTTGGGTTGACCGAAGTGCTATATTGCACCGTTTCCATATAAACAACCAGTTAGTCCCTGCTTGGTTCCTCAGAGGTTCTATATAGCACCTCAGTCATCCCAAAGAACTGCGAAGAACAAAAATATGGTTCTATATATCACTAAAAGTGGATCCCCAGAGATTACGAGCCAAGAACCACTTTTTGTGCTGTATAGCACTTTTATTTTTTTGAGTGTAAGTTAAGCTTGGGCCTCAAAAGCTTGCAAGTGATGTAATGTTATTTTGTGTTGTTGCTTTGAAACCATCTTTAGATTGTATTTTAAGAATGACTAAAATAGACCCATTGATCAGGGTTAGGGTTGGAGACTAGATTGGTTTGATTTCAACCATTTGACATATTTACAGTTATGGAAATAAGATACAAATGGGAAAAAAGTGTGTGTTCAGTAATCTAATAGTTATGCGATCATTTGACAAACAAAGCCATAAAATTGGCTTTTTGAAAGAATGTATTGGTAAGAGTTTTCAAAAGAGCTAATTTGCCACATGGTGTCAGCTACCATGCATAACCCAGCATACAGGTATACAGTAGGTTGTAAAAATAAGCTAAATTTAGTTTTTCTTCATGTCCTAAGCTTGTAATTTGCATCTGTCAATCCAGTGGTCATATGAATAAATTCGATACAATTAAAAACGTGAAGTTTGAAAAAAGCTGAACAATTTGTGCAAAAAGTATGGCGTGCAAGCCGATGTCAAACTGTTTGGTCTTTCAACTATTTGTCTGTGAGGGTCATACCATTTAGAGACCATTTTGTAACCCCCTTTGCGCATCGTAAAGTAGACTAGTCCATGTGTCAAAGAGGAGAAATTGATGACAGGCGTGTGAGTGAGTAAACCTAATCAGGAGCTCCAGGGACATGCACCAGTGCTCCTCATATGCAGAATAGGAAAGCCTCTTTTTGTGACTACATCCCTCTCTGTCTCAGGTTGCATTATTTCCAACTTTAGGTTTATCCAATTTCTCTCGCTTATCTTTGTTGTTTTCATTGAAGAGGCAGAATATTGTGAAAAAATCCAAAAAACTGTCATATTTGATATGTTAACTAATCAATAAAATGCTCAAATAAAAAAGCATACATATCAAATATAAAACTAATAACAATAATAATAAAACATTTTAATTAATTTTTTCCTAAAAAACGTCAGAGAAAGGCACATATACAATTTAAACTTCTCGGTTCTGGTCATGGTCCTAATACTTGTAGAAATATTTGCAATTAGGGTGAGCACAGCGAAAGTGGGACAAATATGATCTTATGATCAAGTGCCCTTTTGACATTAAGAGGCAACCAAATGTATTTGCCGCAAAGGTTGTAGCTATAATCCTAAAAATGTTTTACTCGGCTGACATAATCATATGTGATTAAGCCTGTAACTCCTCTCAACAAAAGTGTTACTCGGCTGACATCAATAAAGAACACATGTGGCAGAAAAATACAAGTCACCATTTTTTATGAAGGTGAAACACTTTCGGATGGTTTCACAGACATGGGTTAAATTAATTCATGAGTAGGTGTTAGTTAAGGACATTTATGCAGCTTTTATAAATGTGCCTTAAAAACATTACTCGTTTGCATTTTAGTCTGGGAGTAGGTTTCAGCCTTGTCTGTGATACTGATCCTTTATGTATGTTTTTAACATACTTTTATGAGCTAACATTGAATAACGGCAGCTGTACAACATCACAAACATGATTGTTTCATATTACTGTACATACTATACATACCATATGTGACCATATGTACTTTAAACTCATGTTTGTGCTGTTAACCTGGACGGCAGTTGTTTTTACATGTTAAGATGCATGATTATCATTTATATCATTGGTTTATCTAAATTAATTTAGATTATAGCTCAGCTACCAGCTGGTGGCACTAAAATCGACCTATTGGACCTTAATTACATGGCTAAAGCTTGAAGACCTCATTGAACTAACAAACCTTCTATGTTCTAAGAACCAGCTTTACAATAACTTTACAAACATTACTTATATTACCACATAGTAAACCTAATTTGTTAAATCTGATCAATACAAAATTATATGTGATTCTGACTTTTTGTATTTCCCGTAGAACAAACTGCTGTAAATAATTTTCTTTGAAGTGAATATTTATGCTTTGAACTTAAAGCCACATTCGTTTCTGCTATTGGTCTGTGCGATGGCAATGCTTGTTTGCTATATTTTTAGCCTCTTAAAAATGGTTTAGGTACAATCATGTTCCTTACCATGTTTAAAAGTTTTTCTTGACCTATTCTTGTTTTGAAATAATTACAAAATGATTTTTACAAACCTGCCAAAACTTTCCCACTTTTGCAAACTTCACCCTAGTAGAAAGGCAATAAAGAGTGGTTTTCAAAACTCAAATTAATGCTTCTTCACTCCACCATCCTCCAGCCTGTGACTTGGAAAGTAACACTTAAGAGGGGACAAGGAATGAGGGGTAAGGAAGCCCACTGAGAAGTTGTGAGTGAGGATAGACAAGCGTCATAAGTGTTTTATCAACTAAATTGGCACAAATAAATCCTCCCAATCATTAATATGGTCACATTCAAATTATTTTCAATCACGCAATAAATCTCAGCATTCATAATTTTATGATTTTATATTTTTGGAAAACCTAAATAATATGCAAAATGGAATGATACTAAAACAAAACCTTGACTGATACCATCAAATCACATTCATGGTTTTTGTTTTTTGGTGGTGCCAAATGTTGATCACAGACCATTTTTTTAAATTCTTTAAAAGGTGAATGCTGTCCTGATAGCATTCTTTTATTTTCTTACAAATATTATAATAACCAAGATCTCTTTGTTATCATATGAACTGAGCAGGAAATGGCATTTGATTCAGGAGACATTGTGAGGTTAAAATTAAATATTGTCTGCCTATTTCTATTCATTTTTTTCCTTTTTAAAGTGGCTTTTGGGACTGATATGTCACTGTGTGCACAATTTAATGCTTTTGCATTCAAATGCCTCATTATTTGTATTTATTTGGATGATTTGTTAAAGAAAACTTACAAGCTGAATGCCTTTTTTTGTGCAAAATAAAAATGACATGCAATTGTTAACCTGTTACGTTTGTAAATTATGAATGCTTTACTATTCATTACAATTTAAGGTGTAATCCAGATTGTCTGCTTTTTACCTAGAGACCTAGAGTTGCTAAATTCTTCTTCAGTTTGTTTTTGATTGCTGTTATAGGTCTGAAATGATCTAAGCTGGAGCACTGGATGTAAGCACCTTTTTTAGAAAAACAATGTAGATTATGGCTGGGCTGGCTGTGAAGCAAAGCAACAGTGACAGTAAGAGACTGGACAGATATAATCACAACAATAGTGAAGTTCAACTGTTTTTCTTCACCTCAGTTAGCAGCGGTGAGGTGAGACAACAAGGTCCACTCTAATCCTATTATTTTTGGGCAGGGTAGGAGTGGGGTTATGGCAGTGAATGAATGATAATTAAGTCACTGGAGCACTCCTTATTTCGAATGTGTGCAAAGCTACAGAAGCAATAGAACCATGCGGGACAAGGTTGACCATAATCAAAATTATTTTTTATTTATGTTTAGCGGTGGATGGCATGATCAAAAATATTTTCACAGAATTAACATTTTTTTTCACTGTTCTTCTCAATGGGATTCGTTTCTGGACCCTCGTGATTTGTGTTTATATTCTTATAAGTCTCACATTCAACATCTCAATTTCAGTCTAAAGTGCTACACATGAGTATACCCACAACCAATTATTTACACACAGTGGAATGTATATCCAAAAAAAAATGCATTTATATCGCAATGCCATGAACCGTCATACAGCTCAGACTTCGGGGTGTAAAAAGAAGCGTACTTATCTGCTACTTATCAAGTCATTCAGAAGATAAAGTCTGTCCTTGTTCACCTCTTTTTCATCCTCTTTCTATGTTTTGTTTTCTCCTTTTTTGTCTGGTTTCCTTTCTTTAAGTTCTCGTTTCGATTACACTATTTTATTGTTTGTTGTGAAACTGACTGTGTCAGACAAAGTATGCGTCTCCGAAAGTATGCGTTTCAAATGCGTCAGAAAGTTATGAACGGCCCAAAGCAGTCGTTCATACCGGTAATCCTTATTGTTCGTTCACACATCGAATGCATGCACAGTAACGTTTGTTTATGTTGTCACTTTGAAACTGCTAGAGGCCCAAAAAAATCTCCTCCATTCCACAAAGCAGCACACATAGTTTTCCCATGTTTTAAATTTGTTTATGGGAGAGCATCTCTGCTCCCATTGGTTAACATCAGAGATGTGACGGAACCCTAGACTGTATAAAACATGGTCGTAGTGTCTATGACGTCACCCGTAGGTTTATGAGGAGCTGTTTTGAAGCTTAAAGTTAGCGGAGCCAGCTGACGCCATCTTAGCAGTGCTTCACTCCTGGATATTCGGAAATGAGCAAGTAGGCGGGACGTGTTTGGAGCTGAGGTGCCTGGTTGCTGAAACAACCGTTCACTCAAGTGACCATGCCCCTAATTTGCAGAATTGTGATGATTTATATAAGTTAAACGAGTGAGTTATAGAATAATTCACCCTCCTCATGTTTGTCATGAAGGGTAAAATGAGCTTTATAGACCAAAATCATTTTTTGTACCAGGCAAAGTAAACATGTTTTTACTGCTGTAAAGCTGCCCATTTTGACATGGAGCTCAATGAGATTCTGCTCTCTTTTGGAGCCAATCTCTAGCGCCCAGTCAATGAATGTCAGTTTAAGTCACTTCCATGTTGGCTGCACGAGAGAGATCGGAAGGTTGCCGCTTGGACGGGACGCTGGGACGCTTGGGGGGGGTGAAAAAATGAAATATGCTAGTCTTTCTATTAGGATGGCTTGAAGCATCGCAGCTGCTGTGTTTAGTTGTTGTATTCTATGGCAAACTGCTCCCATGATTCCCTGCGTTGATTGCATATCCACACAACAACCATGTAATACTACATTTGGCCTGAATTTGTCTGAACCAGGCATTAGCCTTTTGCTTTTACTGGTCACAGTGATAAATGGAAAATTGTATGAGTACAGTGGCTTTGAGATCATGTGTGGTTCCTAAGTTCAGAGAACCTTTGCTTTCTCTCTCTCTCTCTCTCTTCTTTGTCTACTACACACAAGTGGAAGGTTGTTTAAACATGGTGTCATATGATATCTTGTGGCCCTTTGTGTCTTGGAGCAAAACAGAACAGTGACAGTTCTATCCTGCTGCCATCTGATCGACACACTGTCTTCAAGTCACATGAAGAGCACACTAATATTCCGTCCGCTTAATCACTTGTGTGTGTGTTTGAAAGACAGGAGGTCTGCTCTCGGCATCATGCCTTCACCCATTGTCTTCCCTCTGCTTTCCTCTCTCTAAGGTACTGTTTATTTAACAGGTTTACCTCTCCATCTTACAGTAAATGAGTTGGACACATTGGATTAAAAGATGAGAAAAATTCCACTGTGACAATTGATTTAGTGAAAGGGATTCAGGGAAGTGAGGGCTCACCCTGTTTCCATTGCATACTCTAAATAACTGAACTTAGCCTACCCACATCATTAGGTGGGCATCGATGTGTAGAGGAGAGATTAGAATCACAACCCACTCGCAAGAAACACACTTATTTCTTGTGGACAGATTACTCCCATCCACATTCTGCAGAACCCAGGTTTCATTTACCTCCTTTATTGTGTATACCTCCTCTCTGTGTTTAATTCATCTCTTTGGACCTTCCTTGTTTTATAAAAATATTTTTCAAGAAAATATTTAAGACATTTATTTTGGAAAATATAACGTTAATCGCAGTACACGTTGTTTTTTATTTTTAATATACTACTTTACCTTATTTGTTTTCCCCGAGTTAAATCCAAGTGACACATTTAGGAGTACAATCAACAAAATATTTTCTAAATGACCCAAAACTAAAAAAACATGAAGAAGTTATAATGTACATTGTTCTAAATATTATTTTTAAATCATTACAAATTAAAAAAAATATACAATTAATTAAATTAAATTTGACATTTTTCTGATGTTTATACTATAAAATAATAAATATACATTTAAATAGAAAATGTGTTGAACACACCTATAAACAAAAATAAGAAAGCCATATAAGAGATCAAATCACACTATTTAAAAAGTAAAGCTATCATTTATAATGTAAAATGCAAGGTGGAGTAATCTTCCAAGTGCCAAGGTCCTGCAGTAAAATAAACATCATCATGTCTTCTCATGAATAATTAAGGCTTGTGTCACATTCTCTTGCTAGGCAAGGAGAGACTTTTTGTTGCTTACCACTGTATTCTAAGGTACATCCACTCTTTATTTTAGTAATGGAGACACCTGGGGACATGTGAGGCATAGAGGCAAAAATTACATACCCCCACACTAACTCTCATAAACACTCGCTGACATGGGTCACTATGAAAAAGTCAATGCCCTCTGTGCTGCCGCAGTGCCACAGCCCCAGGACTCCCAGCATGCTCTCCTCTCCTTTACTCTAATGAGTTGCAACACAGATAATGTGGCTGATGATCTTTCATTGATTTGGCTATCACTTGCTTGTCTGGTAATTGATCCGTAGCTGAGCCTCTAGTTAATTATATCAGCTTCGACATGGCCCTTGTCTGGGGGGAATTTGAAGGCTTGCAGAATAATAGTTTTAATAAAGGAGTCCATTACTGTGGCTCTCTGCTTTTTTTGACTGCTGCTGGTGCCACCAACAGCAGTAACGGAGCTCAACCGCGGATAAATAAAAAGAAGAATTGACAAACTGAGGAAAAAGGCAGGGAGAAGTACAGAGCTATTCGGGGAAAAAGGAGAAGGGATATTGGCAGAGTTCTCTAAGCCTCTCACAAATAACAACTATTAATGGGGAGGTCAGAAGCTGAGCTGCCAGCTTGACACTCAGCGGCACTTGAAAAATCAAGAGACCAGCACATTTCAGACAGGGAGGGAGAAACAGAAATGGAGAAGGGATGAAATTGATAAATTGAGACATATATGTGACTGTAAGATGTGATCATCAAAGCTTAATGAAGAAACAATAGACTTAGCATGGAGAGCTTCTCACGTACTTACTGTTTTAATAAATGATGTAATGAGTATTTTGGTGTCTACCACACTACTACTGAATGTTTGAATGGCAATGTTGTTTTCTTTGGTGAGAGATGAAATGGAGGGGACAAATGTGTGACAGTGGGCTTTGAGCATCTCTCCCATTAGTGTCCATTTGCCTGTAATGGTGTGTGGTCTTTGCTAGCTTTGGTTACTGCTGAAGGCACTAAGAGAGAGAGAGAGAGGGAGAGATGAAGAGAGATGGGGAAGAAACAAAACAAAACGGCATATTAAGTTCTCATTGTGTCGGCCACCACTCCTCTTTCCTTTTTCATTCAATAAAAAAAACGAAGAAAAAAATGAAACACTAGATTTGATCAGACAAAATGCTGTGCATATTACTCAGGTAAAGGTTAGCCAGAGCTGTCATTAGTTCTGTACAGAGGCTTTTAAAAGACAGTAACAGCTGTCTCCTTCAAATTGCCACAAAATTTCAAGTGGCTTTCTACATAGAAGCCATTTAATGTAGCGAAGGGAAGAAAAGTTAATTCCCTTTCTTCATGTTTCATAGAAGGGAGATCACAGTGACATCTCACTCAGACATACTCGCAGTGTCAAGAACTATAATTTTAACAGCTGATGTGAGGAAGAGTGGTGTAGAAAAAAGGTAAAGATGCAATAATAAAATATATAGAACAATAACTTTATTAGACAATTTATCTCTCATGTAAAATGTTTTGGCTGTACAGTGAGGGAGAGATGCGGCCACTTATTGTAAGTGCATATGTTAGGGGTTTCTTTCTTTTCCCCACCTTTGTGAGACTGTCTGCTGCAGGGACCAATTTGGCAAAAATGGAGCCTCTTTCTCATTTTTTTCTTAATTAAAATCTGAAAGCATCCACTCGAGGTTTCCATGTGTGTGTGTGTGTGTTTGTGAGTGGGAGAGAGTATGTATGATTATGTGCTCTGCCGCACTTCTCCAAAAGACGGTGTGTGTGTGTGAGGTGGGGGGTGGAATGATTACGTAGAACTATTAGCTAGAGCTGTTTAATACACGGGAAGAAAAACAGACAAAGGAATTAGACTTTGTAATAAAATCAAATGGTTGTGTGCTCACTTTAAAATACCTGGCTTCAGTGTTGTTTTGAAACACATTCTGGATTCAATCCGACTGTTGTGAATGTATTCAGTTAGACGTGATGCATAAATATGATGCATTTCTCTCTTTTTTTTTTTTTAATTAGCGTTAAATTAGATATAAAAGATATATTTTTTAACTTTGCACAATTGCTAGGCTTTGAGTTGTCTTTTTGTTTACTGTCGATGTTATTATAGAAGTTGGAACTTGTCCATGGTATTGACAAATACATTATTTGCTTGAAATAGTTGTGTGGAGAGAGCAGTTTTGTGTGCGTGTGCGCATCTACGTATTAGAGAGTGGCTCAATCCCACTGAGGTCTGGAGTGGAGAAGCATCAGGCATGGAGAGCTGGTAATAAGACAGGGACAACCCAGCTTTCTCCTCCTGCTCTCTCTCTCTCTTGCTCACCCTCTCTCTCTCAGTGGGAAAGCAGATCAGTGGAGGAGAGAGAGAGAGAGCCGTGTCATTGAGTGCCAGCAAGAAGAGAGGAGCAGTTAACTCAGACGTGCTGCGGCCCGACACACATGCTCTACCTCACACCACACATATGCACTCATGGCTGCCTGCACATGCACACACTGACACACAGTGCTATCTGAGCAGAGAGTAGTTAGTGTGGAGTGAGAGGACAGGCAGCTCTTAGGGAGAAAAGGGGCCCGAAGAAAAGAGTAGTACAGAGAAAGAGAGGAAAGGAGAAAGAGAGAGACAGAGAGAGGAGGGGCTGCTCTGGAACTGACACACTCCAACACCTGATCTCCACACAGCTGGGAGGAAAACCACGCTGGACACTACTGGTGAGAGAGATGGGAGATGGGAGGGATGATTTTTCTTTTCTTATTTTTGTTAAATTTTGCAGTTTTCTTACCAATTAAAGTAAACTTTACTGAAATGATAGTCATGCTTTTGTTTTCCACGGAGTGTAGATTTCTATGAGTAAAGCTTAAATGCAAGAAGTAAAGTTTTTTTATCTTCATTTGGTGTTTTGCGTGTGTGCGCGTGTGTTTGTATCTGTGTGCGGGTTGTTGAGGTGTGTAAGAGGTTGAAAGGCCAGGCTATGGTCGAGTGAGTTTGTTTGATGATTGATTTATGCTTGGAATGTATGTATGTGTGTGTATATGTCCTTGTATGTTTGGAGGACAGCCCATACACAGCCTGACTGACATTTAGAAAAAGTGGGGGTGCTGCCAAAAAAAAGATACTTCCCTCCTTCCCCATCTCCTCCTCCACTCCTCTGCCATCCCCCTTTTTTCTCACTCTCCTTCACCTCGCACCCCCATCGTTCTCTTCCTCCCTCCTTACCTCCGACGCTACGCTCATCCTGCCCTCTACCACCACATGCCCCAGAGGAAATATGCATTGTGCAGCCCTGCTCCTGAATTAACTCAACACACTCCTCCTGCTACCGGCAGGCAAGACCCTCCACTCTCTTCCCCCTCTCTCAAGAGAAGATCGCAAAGAGAGAGTGAGAGAAAGAAAGAAAGAAAGAAAGAGAGAGAGTGAGAGAGAGAGAGAGAGAGAAAGAGAGAGAGAAAGAGATCAGGACAGAAGGCAAGAACATTCACCCTTTGCCTATTTGAACCTCCACCTTCACATACTTTCTTCCCCATCTACCCCCCTTCCCCTTCTTCTCCACCGGCAGTCTGAGGAGACAGAGTTGGATGTGAGAGGCAGTGTGGTGTGGAGAGAGCAAGATCGAGAGAGGGCACGCGAGTCCATAGCCCGAGCCAGCGGCAGCAGCAGTGGTGCAGGGGGAGGAGGAGGAGGAGAGAGCTCCATGCAGTTCAGCACCAGACCGGCCAGCGCCGAGCCGGGCTTCATGGGGACATGGACACAGCAGAGCACTGACAGCAACCTCGTCTTCAGAATGTCCCAGCAGGTCAGTGGGACGCTGTCCCTTTCGCTGTCACGCTCTTTCTTTCTGTGTGTTCTCATGTCTGTCCTATTCGCTGTATGTTCTGCTGTGTGTCTGCTGTAATGTGCAGCTGTTATTGGTGTTTAAGTGCATGTTTGTGTGTGCGTTTGCAAAAATGTCTGAGTAATTGTGCATGGTTTGTGTGTTTGGCTGTTTACAAAGTATTTTGATTAGTGTGTTTACAAAGTATTGTGGAATATTGATGTGTTGTAGATGATGTATCAATGATTTGAATGTTTGCTTTGTGTAAACTGTTTTAAGTTCTCTGACTGGTAGAGGTTTAGTGGTTAATAGCCATGGATTTTTTTTTTTGAGTGGGAGTGTTTGAGTTCAAGCACGTTAATTGACACCAACTGTCAAGTATGCTATCCTATGTAACAAACGACAGCCTTCCATGTAAAGTTTTAGAGTGTGATAGAAAAATTTGATAAGACATATTATCTTGCATTAACGAATAAGTGTAGCTGTGTAAACAACATTTGTTAGATTTTGTTGACCCTTTGGAAGATGAAGCTGTGGTATGCCCAAATGTTTAATCTAAACGAGTTCGTCTGTTTGTCGCTGGAATCCTTTACATTACCAACTACTTAAAAAAGTACCGCTGAAACTGTAACTGACAGTATCTAAAATCTATATTTCTAAAACATAATGTATACTTATTCGAAAGTTGATGTGGCGCATGTTTGTATCTGAAGGGAAGGTTTAAAGGGGGAGGAATGGGGGTTTGCGAAAGGAGGGATGGTGAGGAGAACATTAATCATCTGGGCTGGTTTCTCTGTGCCATGCTCAAACTGTTACGAGCGCAGGCCCCTGGACTCCCTTTGACGGTCCGCATATCTGTCCAAATTCCTCACGAACTTTTTTTGTGTTATCTCTGTTTATTAGCAGCACTGAGATGCGTCTCGATTTAAGTGTAGACGGACAAAACTGAAAAAACCGGTATGTTTTGGGCATTATATTGAAGGGAGTTTTTAGTAGTTTTACTTGTTTTGTCTATAGTACATATTTCACTAAATAATTGAGGGTCGCTCATTTATAATTGAACATTTGGACTCTGTGGGTTTTCTTGAATTGCGTATTCTCCGTGAGAGCAAAGATGAAAGGTATTGATAACGGGATCACTGCGCTGTTCGGCGCATCGGCGCAGGTGGATTCTATCCTGCGTTTCTTCTTAAAAAAAAAAAAATGTTCAGCCTGAGACACACATACACTGCGAGTTTACGGACACAATGAAATCATTATTTGCTCTTCTTAACTGTGTCACGTTATGTATGAAACTAGCCTTTTGGCATTGTTTTAATATTACAAATCTTTATAAAAATCTTTAAAAAATATGTGTGTCCAGCGCTTATCCCGTTTATCCGTGACATTAGTCACATAAAATGCTGAATGCAGTTTATTTGAGGCTGACTTTAAATATATAAAAAATCTGAAAATGGAATGATTAAGAGAACTTGGCACGTAATTGCGCACTGATAATAATGTCTGCCTGTTACCAATTATTTTTTGAAAACAAAATCTGATATGCTTCTCGAACAAAGACAAACAAAAAACCTTAATGGAAATTATTTTGATTATACATATTTTGCGAGGAGTTTTATAAATATTTAAAGGTTTGAGCCGCCATATAGAGAAGCCATATACATAATATTAATTTCGTTAAATATGTGTGTATGTATTTAATAATATGATGATGATGCAAATAGAGTAACATGCAGAACAAGTAATAAAACAGTATCAATTCTATCCTTGGTTTTAGTGTTTTTCCTATTAATAAAGCAATTATTGAAATAAGTGTTTTCAATATTTTTTTGAAATAAAAAAGCGTGCCAGTAATGCGTCCTAAAGTCATTTGAACTTAAAATGTTGAAATGTAACATCATCTGAACGTTTACTGTTAACAAGAAGATCCCGACACCATCATCACAAAGTTTATCAACCAGGCATATTTTACAGGTATCATCTCGACAATGTTGAATTTGCAATGATCGAAATAAATATTAATTTGCACTTCATAACCAATAATATGTCCTAATTGCTCTGTCTTGACCCGCCGGTTGCCGTATAAACGAGCTTTAAAGGTTCTTCATTTAATGTGATGTCGCGGTGCTGAAACAGGGCATTGATTAGTTTGGATCGGTAACATTTTCCCGGCTGCTGAATCGAAGCAAATCTCCGGTGAAACCTTTGAGATGCTGGTGCAGTCAAGCTCTGTCACAGACGCTCTCAGCATTCTTTCGTCTTATTTCTAAAAATAGACAAATATATGGCGATTTTTTATAAACAAAGCTGCATTATACAAATAGCTTTTTATTACGAATGATTAGTTCAAAAATATCTTTTAACTATTTAGAAAGATGTAAATTATTGCAAAGGTAAATCTTTTATTTGTATAATAATAATAACAATAATACAGGCATGTAAAAAAACAAATGCATTACCTGCTTTAATGTTTTGCTGAGACCGCAAATGTTATTTAGATTCGAAGCTAAATAAGGTTTCTATTTAGGTTTCTAATTTAGTGGCGATGTCAAAATATTTTGTTGGTTTCAAATCTTGTAATTCTATCGATTTGTTTGCCCTTAAGTTATGTATTGAGTGCCAGTTATATAAAACCTCATCTCAAACGAAAGATATAAGAAATCTTCGGGTTGCAGGCGCGACACTTTATCAGGCAACATTTATAATAAAACGCCTAAGAATGAACATAAATAAGACATTTTAATAAAGCTGAATGTTCGTATTTTATTTGCTTTATACAGACTGGTTAAACACCTGCCTTACTTCTCATATTTATTATTGATGGGTTATTGTGTACCGAAAAATGATCAAAACGTACATTTCTGTAATTCAATTTCTTCATTTTGGGATCTACCGAACACGGTTATAAAAAACATTTTAACAGCTATAGGAATAATTTGTTAAATGCGGTTCATCGAGGCTCTTTTTTTCCTTTTAAAATCTTCTCTCAATTTGTCCTACAAATAAAAAACAGACTTCTCTTCAGACTTTGGCAACGGAACAGAATTTATTTCTAGCTCACTAGAAATTGGTTTGCAGATCATGTATGTGGTGTAGTGGTGGTCTTTCTTTCTTTCTTTCTCTCTCTCTCTCTCTCTCTCTCTCTCTCTCTCTCTCTCTCTCTCTCTCTCTCTCTCTCTCTCTCTCTCTCTCTCTCTCTCTCTCTCTCTCTCTCTCTCTCTCTCTCTCTCTCTCTCTCTCTCTCTCTCTCTCTCTCTCTCTCTCTCTTTCTCTCTCTCTATCTCTCTCACACACACATTTCTTTTTACAATTCGATATAGGTGTGTGTGTGTGTTTGAGAATCAAAATGTACAGGAGTGATTGTGGTGAAGTGTGTTTTCTTTTCCCTGTCTGTTCTGCATGCCTGTGTGGGTGCGAGATGAAACGACTCTTGCCTATCCTTGGTTGTGCGGGAGAAGGGTGGAGTGGAGGAGAGTAGAGTGAAAGGGGATATGTGGTAAAGGAGACACCCACAACTTCTTTTTCGGCAGATAGAGCCTAGGACAGGGTCAACACCATCCTTGAAGTGCTGTCTAAGTTGGGGTATTCACTGGAAGCATGACTGTACCAACACCCAAACTTTGGTGACAGGACGATGTCCAGCGTCTTTTTTGTCAATAACTGAGGCAAGATGTCAGACTTGATTTACCAGTTAAAGCTAATTGTATGGTGGAAAATACCTTTTGATTTAAGTTTCAAAATGGTTTGTAGAGTAAGTTCTTGTTAAGTGATTGTGTCGCTTTACAGAAGAGAGGCTGCTTGTTCAGAAGTCTTTGTGCTGAATGGATCTGGCTCCTGCCATTAATTACTGATCCTATTAAGTAATGGACTCAGCTGAGGGAAGTAATCTCACCTGACTAAGAGATGCTTTCTTTCTTAAGTCCTTTCACTTTCCCCGACAGACAGTCTCTTAATGTTTTCAAGGAGAAGCTGGAATCCTGAAGGAAGCAGAGAGTTCGGGTGAAGATTTGAGAGCAAATGAAAAAATAAGTGTTTCTATGTTTTTATTGTGAGCATGTTTGCCGGCATGTTTTATTGTTTAAGTCAAGTTTTACGAAAAGCTGCATAAAAAGGATTGACAGAAGGAGAGGGGAGAGACAATGCATACAAGGTGCAAGTCTGTATGATTGCGTGCTATGTTAGTTTGTGATGCGTGTTCACACTGTAACATGTCGCTTTTGTGTTGTCTATACAGCTCTGCCTTTCAACATGTTTTTTAAAATATTTTAGTTGTTGAAATCATCACTTCACCCCAGGAAGAACACATCCATATTTCTCTGAATTCCTCATAATTCTATATGAGTGATTACATAATTAGTTAATCAATTTGTTGTAGTTATGGCTTTTAATAAACATGTTGTGTGCACCAGTTTAACTGCTAAATTGGCTTTAATATTCATGATTTAATTTTACTGTGTACAAGGCAGTGTTGGAATATTAAACTAAAATGCTCTTGAGAAATATCACTGCAGTCTTTTATTGTGTTTCCTATGAACAATAAGACTAATTGGTTAAATCTTAAAAATAAGATATCTGATATTCTTTGTGAAACCCATTTTTGTCTTTCGTTAATTTATCTTCAAAAAGCTTTGATTTTTTTAAGGATTTGGTTTATTCTTAGTATTTCAAAGAATTTTGAAAATGCTGAGGATGAGAGATGGCGAGTGCGGAACTTAATCGGGTTGTTTTTGGGTTTTGGGAAGGAGAAGTGGTCTCTGGTGGGCAGAGAAATTCACTCTTCTGTGATACTGGCTTGCAGCCAGTTTGGATGCAGATTCATCAGCGCTGCGCGACGGGGACACCCCCCCGAGCCCAACTCTGAAGTACACACAAATCGATTCAGTTAAGATTTTCATTCAGCCTCACTAAAGATTTGCTCGGCATCTTTCCTTTATTCTCTGGAGCAGTGAGTGGATATGAGTAGGTGTTTGGTATATGTGTTCCTCTGGCTATGATCAATAGCTGACACTGGGCACATCACTCACATGCTTGTGCAGTGCTACATCTCCTCTCTGTCTGTCCTGAGGGGTGACACAGTCACTCACGTGTTCAGTCTGAAATACGCTTCTGGAGTATCAGTAAACAGAGCAGCGTCGTCTCCAGGGTAGTGAAGAGGCAGTGTTTCGCATTTCATAGCGACGCAAAGAAGGGGTCAGTGATGGCAGTAACGCATGTGTGTGTGTTAAAAAGACGTAGGCATGATAAACATTTGAGACCATCTGCATGAACACTTGGGGCATTTCCCATAATTTTGCTCTTCTCCTGTGGGCACATGTAGGCACTCGATTAAACTGTTAAACACTTGACACAAACAGAAGCCTCTTGAAACAATTAGAATGTAATTAACATTGCAAAGTGAACACCATTAAATTCTTGTTTCATAGGCTGTCATGATTATTTCAAACAATGGGGACAGTTTACACAGATTTAAAAAAATGTTAAGTATAAATTCACAACATTCATATAATAATTCATATTTAAAATTATTGTGATGTAATGCATGTAAAACAATATAAGAAATAAATAGTAAATTATTAGATCTAAGTACTACGTGTAGTTGATTGTTTACCGTGGCAGTGTACTATTATTTAGATTATATATATATTTATATGTGAATAATGAAAAAAAAATCTAATCTATTTGCCTAAGCAGAAGGGAAGTCCTGCTTAAAAGGGAAACTGCTGTTTCAATAGTCTTTGAGTCAGGATGTCACCACCCCTGGTGTGGCGGTAATGAGGGGACATTACCATCATTCTGTGTCTTGTTAGTTCCCCGAGCGCCTGACACAATCAGAATGCAGCAGCTGCCCTTCAGACCTTGGAGATCTGAGAGGGAGAGACTGGCCTCCCAGACCTCATCTAGAGGCAGAGATATCTGATAGGCAAGACCTGAGGGACAATGGTACCAGCAATGAGACAGCCAAGCCACCTCAATGTAAATAGAAACTAAGCTGCACAGGAATGTACATTCACATTTCAATTATTTATTCACGTTTATAAACAATCAGTATGAAGCCAAATGTACCGTTATACTTATTAATTTATGTGTACAAATAAGGGAGACTACATGTTCTAGATTACATAGCTCAGATTTCTAGATACAAAGACCATAATGTGGCATTGTTATTAAAAAACTGAAAGTTGTGTCGAAGGTGTGTAGAAATTGATACCCTACCTTACTGAAAGAAAATGGTGAACCTGTTTTACACTGTTGAATCTGCTTTGCTTTAACAAAGGGTTTGACAGATTTTTATTATAACAACTGTGGTAATTTTGTGATTAACATTTTAAACACTTCTATGATGGAAAGTAATTTAATATGAATTGAATATGAAAAAACCTTAATTTAAAGACGTGAACATTTTAAAACATGTGTTTTGGAATTCAAATCAATAGGTTTAGGTCTTGATCTTTCATTCCCCCAACGCTGCCTTGTTCAGGGCTGCCGCTGCTACTGTCTGTGCTCGCCATTATTAGTCTCAGTATGCTGGTAAAAGGTTCCATTATAATATACAATTACTCTAATAGACACACAAGTCAGTTATCAACTACTCTTCACCGGAGCAGCATTATGCCACGTCTTATCTAGAAAACACCTGCCCATCAAGGTCATTCAAATCAAATGGACAGACCCCAGAGCCTGCTAAGTGTTTTGAGGTAACTGAGTTTCAACTGTAGTAAATCTCGCATTACAGTAGAACTTTACGCTCCCTCAGATCAAGAAGAAAATCTCTGGTAACAGGCAATATAACCGTTTAACATATTTGTAAGAGTGTAAGAGCCTTGTGGTGATAATCCGAATCATCCAGTGGTAGATGGTGTCATAGATGCTCATATATTGAGTTTGGAGTGTCTGATCCATAGAATAGAACGCTTTAATATATTAATACGCACATGGACACACTCACACACGCACACAAGTGTAATGTCCAGTTATCCATAAATACATGCATTTTTAACATATGTACATGGTACATCGGTACACGGAATCTATCCAATTCTTTCTAAATGTAATAAACCCATAAAACATCACAATAATATAATAACAAATTAAATTCTGCACGGTATATCAGGTAAAGATAATGTAGGTTTATCACTACTACATAAGTCATAGAAATAAAATGTACAACTTAAAATATAAAGAACATTTTTGACTAAATAAGTCATAAAAGTGTCTTTAATGCAGAGTAACCTCAGATATCATATGTGTCAGAGAATGTCTCTTTATTTTGAGTTTTAAAATAAATGTAATTAAATTCATGCAATGTGTAACAACACATTTTCCTTTTGTTTACAGCAGCTAGTATCTCCAAATCATGAAAATAAACATTTTTAAAGATTTTTTCTTTTTTTATCCAATCTTGTTTGTATTCAGGAAATGTAAAGACAAATGCAGTTTGTATCATTGTTTGAAAATACACGTTTGGTTTAGGACAATAAGTCAGACCAAAACATTTTGGGAAAATGTGCACCTTGATTACAGCGAAATGGAAACATAGGCTATGAAATGAGTCCATGAAAGCTTTAGTTCCTTGCTTCCTGTTTTTCCTTTGTTGGATTGTTGCCAATGCCACTGGCACATTTAGGGGCCGCTATTTTTTAGCTGTTAGTCTACCTCATCTTAAACAGCTAAGAGGGCAATTTCTCCCATCAACAAAACACAGACAAGAAAATCACACTGCCCTCTTGCAGAAAAGAGTCTCTCATTTTCCATTTTGTTGTCTGGTTTGACTGTGTCACCATAATTTCATCTAATGTTGTGGTTGATTTGCTATTATTATTATTATTATTATTACTACTACTACCACCTGCGCCATTATTATTGTTGTAGTTACATATGCTCGCAGATAATGACAGTAATTTCAGTTGCTGACAGTATTTTTTCTCATTAAAGTGACAGCACACTGCTGTAAGGCATAGGGATGTGAATAACTCTGAAGAAGATACATACTGGATAAACGGCAATATTGAAGGAAATAAGAAATGCAGAACTAAAGTAGATTGAGAAGTGAACAATCTTTTGGCTCATCATTGTAGGATCTGATCAGAGTTCCTGAAAATGACCGGTTTACTGAAACTGAAAAGATTAATGAGAATTTTTATAAAACAAAAAATATAAATTACAATTATTTATAATTACGTTGTTAATTGTAAAAAAAACATTTGAATTACACATTGATTTATACACACATTTTTTTGAAAACGAAGTGACAAATGAAACACTTTAAAGCATTACCAATAAAGAAACACATGCATCTTTCATTCAAGCTGTAGAATCTGAATAAAATCAGCCTATTGATTTAAAAAATATAAAATGTCTCTGTATCTCTGATATTTATCATTTATATAAAACATATAACCCCCCTTTTACACATCAAAACAGATTAACTAAATGTTAGCATGATCTTTTCTTGCATATACGAGCAACTTAGCGGGAAGGTTAGATTAATGCTAAACAGCTCTGATTTATGTTTTACTGTACATAAATACATTTTACCTCTGTTTGTGGAAAGAGTTGGCGTGCATGCGTGCGTGTGTACAGCTTTCAACCACAGAACTGCAATCAATGGGAGGTGTATTTTATATCACAACTTGCTGTGGGTGATTTTGTGTTGTAACTGTGAAAAAATAGGATTTGCTTGGAACTTATGTTGCTCATATTATCGAAACTTACACAATCAAGTTCTTTATTCATACAAAATATTAAAGCCACATCATACATGAAGGATATTGACGAAGATTACTTCAGGATCACTTAGATGTCCACTCACACATGCATACTTTTCAACCTAATGAAATCGGTTTACCGGTCCCATTTTTCTCTCTTCTCCTCCAAATTTCTGCTATTCTGTTTGATGGATGTTTTATACCCTGCTGATGAGCATTTTAAAAAGATATTTTATTTAATAAATATTCTAAATATTTATTATGTTTTATATTCAGTTGTATTTAAAATAATTGAATCAGTTGGCCATTAATTCACTGCAACAAAATAAAAGGAAATCCGACCTCTCACCGCTTTTCATCATAGTCCATAAAACGTACAAAATGTCACAACACAAATTCTCAGATGCACAGCAGATGATTTAAGTCAGGTTTATTGTCACATATTGAGCGGTACTGCTCTCCCATGCCTCCAATCCATGGTGTCAATTAAAGCTCAAACAAACTCATTTGCTCTTGTGATAGACTCCAAATTAAGTGGCCAGTGTATCTAGGCAACCAGAGGGGTCAGAGTTCCCTGTCATTATCAGAAGCTACTTACTGTAGCAGACTGAATGAATGAATCTCATAATGCTTTTGCTCTTAAATTCTTCCATGTTCAGTGGGGTTTGGACTACTTGTTCACTTTTAGTGGTCGACATTTTCATAATTCATTGGTATCAGACATTTTCCTATAAAAAACGAACAAATAAATGAATCAATGAATGAACTGAAATTGAATTAGGATTGTGCATATTTTTGAGAACATGTAAGTCCCCCCGATGCCTGCGGGAGCATGTGTGAGTCACGCCTAGCATCCAGCCATTCTGATAAATCCGTCTCACATTGCATATGATGTGTGTGTGCAGTGAGTAACGGGTAAGTCTTCCTGTCTTTCAACACTATTGATTTGAACCCATTCAACAAATATGACATGTTTCAAGGGCTAGGGATTATAATCATGTAAAGTGAAACTCTACTTCCAGGAGCAAATGTGTAGGAGAAGAACATTATCAGGTCTTAAAGTTAATTGATAATAGCCGTGGCATAGACTGGATTATACATAGAAGATGTGTTTAAAATGCTGTCTGATCAGCTAAAGGAAGGCTAATTCCTTTCAGGTTGAAAGCAGTAATAGCATCACCAGTAATGGTATCCTCTGTGAAGTGTGGGTTGAAAGGACGCGTTTGTGTTTGTGCCGGTGTGCAAGTGTGTGTTGTTTAGAGAAGAGAGAGCACATAAAATAATGTGCCCAGAGGTTGCTTCTGGCATTTTCTGGTCACCAGACACCTGTCATAACTCACAAAGAATAAAAAAGCAAGGGGGTGGGGGGTGGAGTGTATGTTTGTCCGAGGGGGCGGGATCTCCTTTCCCAGTTCAACTCATATCGTGACACAATAATTGATCTTCTCTCATTAGAGTGAGAAAGGGACCATCAGGCCAGTGGAGTCCATAGTGCCATGAACGGACATGCACACACACACACACACACACACATATACACTCCCCCTCAACCTCATTGCATGCACGATGCTTCTGAGGTAGTTTGGGGAATAGAAAATTGCTTTCTAAGGAAGGCTCTGGCCAATTAAGGGCCTGACCGTATTGAATGTCAAGTGTTAATTTAGGTTGTCTCTCCTGTGACCCCCCTCCCCCTTTTCCTAGCGGTTGAGCTGGCAGGGGTCTTCAGATGAGCAAATACATGTGAAGTAAAAGTTGATTGCCTGAAGGACCTCGGGTATTATGTGTCATAGACAAGTGGCAAATGTGTTCTCCTTCCAGCATTTCCCCTCTCCACCTCTCTGACACCCCTGAGGGACATAGGGGCAGGATTAACTGTACTGCAGTGATAAGAATGGGCGGTTTACTTAGGGGAACAGAGGAGTGTAATCACCTCACGGGCAGTGGGGAGGGTTGAGGATGGACTATCTTTGCCTCTGTCTGGGACACAGCAACTTTACTGACTTGTTCCTGAGTCTTGACAAGCAATTTATGCTGATATATAATATTAGTTTGATTTCTATAATGTGATCAATGAATGAATTATTCCTGTAATGCAGCTCATTTCAACATGTTATTTAAATCTTATAAATAAAGTTGAAATTGGCTCATTTATTTTGACATATCATTTTTTACAGTGTGACATTTGAAAAAAAAACATATGAGTCACATTTAGGATTATTGAGGTCTTTTTCTCAAGAAAAAAAGAAAACCCTTTATTCAATCTATTAAGCTATATATGCTCTAGTACAGTGTTCTACAGTTATAGAGCCTGTGAAAGGATGCAGGTTTAAAGGCCTCATGCATCCTTACCTTGGTGATCTAATAGACAGGCACTTAGCCTTAATGGTGTTATTATCATCATTCTGAAGCTCGGGCTTGCTTTCTTTAAAGGTACAGTCTTTCGTCTTTTCTTGCTTGGTACAAGCTCTGAGGGGTTTACAATAGAATAAATGTTAATGCATTTTTGAGATTCAGCGCACAGCTAATTCACACAGCCTAACGTGCCCTACGCCAGATAAAGGCCTCTGGCTACATTTGTTGCTAGAAGGAACCAGCGTGGGCTTCGCTCTCTGATCCACATCACACAGACAAGAGGGAACATGCTTCTGTTTTGAAACTGAATACATAAGAGTATTGATAAAGGCCTCATGTGTGTTATTAGTGCCTACAGCTAAAAGTAAAGGTCCAAACACACAAATATGTATAAACGTAGCAATGCCCTTTGATATTTATTTATAAAATTGATTTGTTATGTGTGTTCTCTTTGTTTATATATACACTACCGGTTAAATGTTTTAAAATACACTTAAGTGAAATGCCTCCTATTATCAAGGTTTTGAGTTTCTGAAATTAGTTTTTTAGAAAACAAAAAAATTGTGTGAATATAAAGTTTTTTCATTACAAACCAAACTGTTTTTTAAAGTCTTTGAAATCTTTTGAAATGAATGGATTTGACTGAATAATGAAAAAGAACAGCCAATAGGGCCAGAGAATAGATGGGCACTATGTCAATGTAGTTTTAAAAGCAGCTCAGAGTAAAACCCATAAGAAGCTCCTTGATAAAATTCCAAGAGAACATTACTGCAAATTTCAGCCAGTAAGTGACTAAATAAAATAAGCTCTTTTTCACTTTCTTTAAGTCACATCGTAATTCTCACAGTTCCCCTGCATTATTACACATTTTGATTTGCTTACTATTTTTCTAATAGGAGAAAGAAAAATGGGGGAAAATCCTTTTCACTTTTCAATTGGCATGACATGAATGAATGCTAGTTATATTTAACTGATTTATTTTATATAAAAGAGGAAAACAATCTTTAACTAAAGCATTTATTTTTCATTTAGAGGCCTGCATCGTTACAATCCAATAAACAGATTAAAAAACCTAAAAAGTAGTCTGAACAACTGATGTGACATACAGTACATTCCAAGTCATCTGAAGTCATATGATTCGCTTTGTGGGATGAGTTAATATTCACTGTTATTCTTTCCCTTTGCTGAAGCTGTAAAATTGTAATCATGTGCCAAGCCAGGTTTGACATTAGTGATGCCAAATGCCATTAGCACTCTCAAGTGTTGTAACAAGGATGTAGGATACCAGTTTAAATATGTAAAATGAAACATTTCTATGAATCTGTAGTTACTTACAGTAAATTTCAATCTGATCCATGTAGAAATGCTGGCAGATAGACCACATTTATGGTGTTGATTTATTAATGGAGTTTATAATGGCACATTGTTTTTGTCATTATTTGGAAACATGTACACACCCTAAAATACTACAACTTGTAAATGATTAAATGATTTGATTTACATGTGTACATGAATCCAAATACACAGATGCAAACAGAGAGGCTTTTTAGATGTGATGTGTTGGGAAAGTACTCCTCAAGTGGCATTGATTTGTTAAAGTGCTGAATTAGCACAGTACGCCAGCTGCCACCGCCCGCTCGCTGTTGTGCTGCCGTGGGCTCATTTTCTCTTTAACAACTCTTTCCCATTTCCCCTCAGCCCCCATTCCTTCCTCTCCTTCTCTCTCTCCGTTGGGCCACACACACACACACTCTCTCTCTCTCCACAACTCTCGTTAATTCTTTCTTACACACACACATATTGCAGACACGCCCCAGCTGTGACCCATAGCAAACCCAGCTTCTCTGTGTCTTGAAGACACACAACTACACTCACACAAACACATGATTTTTTGTTGAAAAATTCACTTGAGTATTGTTGTGCATCACCATATTGAGCCCTTCAAATTTGGATGGTGTCCATCCCTTTAAACTCCCCCTACAGTGATGGGATTTGGGTTCAAACTTGGGGAATAATTAAGGCCAACACAACGTAACCTCAACCAGTTTTTGCTTAGGTAGGATCTAGCGGAATCTGCGTTTCCCAGCTGTCTTTGACATCGACTGTGAGCTGAAGTCGGTCAAAAAAGGCTTTTGGCTGTTCTGAGTGTCCACATTTTTATTAGGTAGCCAAAGTGTTCCATAAGCAGTTCCCAAGGTTCCCTTGGAGAGAGTGGCTGAGTCATATCCAGACTGTGTCAGGCCACACACAGTGGCAATACATTTACCTTGCGCTCAGTTCAGCTCAGTTCACAACTGCATTCAAATGTTTTTGTGCACACAACGTGGAGTACAAGTAGTACATGCACAGTTGTTGGTATATTTAGAATTTTGCAGTTTATTGAAATGGGGGACACAAATATAGCAGATGCCTTTATAATCGAACATTATATCCAGGGCCACACTGTCTTAACTGCAATTAACAATATTTACACTTTCACCAAGAAGTGCAGGTGTTTTGGTGGCCCACAGCGCACTGTGAATGAACAGTGACAGTGTGTGTGTGTGTGTGTTTTTAAAAGAGGGGGAGACTGTTTGTTTTTGGATCTGAACTTAGCCTAAATATCCTCCATCTGCTGACCAGTCTTTGACCTCCACACATACAAATATATACATGCACACAGACAGCAATCACTTTAGAGAGGTTTCACAGATTTATTTTTACAGTTTCACAAACTCTTTTTTTTTCCAAAAAAAAGGCATCTCTTGGTGTGTTAACCGATTAGCTGTTAAAGGGTTGAACTATCACTTTTTTAGGGCAGGTAGCACTAATAGAGAAACAATAGAGTTTTTTCAACTAATTTGTGTTTTTAATTAATTATTTATTTAAGTATGACAATTTCTTGTTTATGTTCTGTGCATGGTGGGGGCATAATGTTGTTTGTGTGCGTTTTAATATTTGTTATGTGTGACAGTAGGTGGAGACAGTCACCGAATGAAGTCAAAAATGCCCCATTTGCAAACTCTGCATGTACGGGGCTTTGTGTGTCTCTTTCTCTGTTTTAGCATTTTTTCTTGTCCTTTTCCCGTCAGAGGCAGCCAAGCAGAGCCAGAAAAGCAGTTCCTTGGCAGAGCCTAATGGCAGTATGATGTAGTCTGTTGTGACTAGTGCATTCCTTTCAGGTTAAACCAGGGAAATTGCATTGTGTTCAGATTCCAAGTCACATGAATGTTTTATTGCCACAAGAGTGTCAAAGGTCCTTGTCTGGGCCTCAGGAGAGAGGCTGAGGAAGCCTTTGACTGAGCGCTTCAAATGGGAGAGAGAGAGAGATAAAACACTTGGTTGAACAAATGGTGGTTGAACAAAAAATAAGAAGTGAGTCTAATACATTGTGGCAGTCACTAAGATGGATTTCACTCTCTTTAAACTGTGACTTTAAAGAAAAAACACATATCCTGTGACAACACAAAGCAAAAGAAAATTTGACAAGACACATGTAAAGGGTGAGGAGAGAGACAGGAACAGAAGATGATGGTCTGCCTTTTCCGATTATCCCGCTCTGAAAGTGTGTTGACTATGCGTGATAGTGCTAAAATGTGTTTGAGGTAGTGAGTAGGTGTTTGGCTTTGTAGCTTTTGGCAAGTTGCTATGGAGGGTTGGAGCATTTTAAAAGCAAGGGGGGTTTCAAACCTGTTATCTGCAGAGCACTGACAGGAGGGCCATCGCTCCTCATGGTACCTTGTGTTACAACTTTCACTCCCTCATTCCTGCTGTTGTAACCTAACCTGAGAGGACCAAGGGAGGCAGAGGGTGAGGACAAAGAGAAAACAGGACGAAAACATGTTACTGGTTAGTCAGTATGGAATGATTCAAAAAGGCATAACATTTGGACAACGTTACCGTGTGAAGCGTTTTAAAAACACGAACAAAAAACATCTCCATTTTCTACTTTTCCTTTAAAGCCCATCCCCCCCATTGACATAACACTGACCCGTATCGACATGTTTCTCTGTGTTTGCATTTCCTCAAGTGCAATGACTAATTAAATTAACTCACATGCCTTTAATGACTTATCGCTATCTATTTTTAATGGGAAGCGCATATCAAAGAGCATTTAGTATATCGCTTCTCAGCACAGGGGCGTGGAGAACGTTTGAGCTCATGGATTCTCATAGCAGATTTCACAGCCAAGTGTTTACAGCAATATCATTCTTTTAATTACAGTATATCACACTATTGTACTCTTTGACTGGCTCAACGTTGGTAACTCTAATTCTCCTCATTGAGCTATTTATATTAAATGGGATTCGGTGTCTAGCCTAGAAAGCAAAACAACAAAAGTGGCAAAAATGAATCAGCTGAATAAATGGATTTTATCTGTGATGGTCGCGGGCTAATGGGTTAGTGAGCAGAGGCTTGTAGGATTATGACAAAACGTCCATCAGCCTGCTCTCATGAAATGCAAGAAACCTGAATCTCAAACGCTCCTCATATTTAATAGATAGATAGGAGTCCGTGTTTCCTGATTAAAAGAAATCTAAATATTTGAGAGCTGGCTCTCCATCGCATTTCACTGGTTCCTACTGAAAATCGAAGATGGCAGGGAAAATAAAGAGGGGTTTTGTCCCCTTTCTTCAGTAATGATCATCTCTATTATGCCTCCTGTCACAATCAAAGGTTACAGATAACGGTTAAATACAAGGTAATAGATAATGGCTTTTCTTCAACACCTTAGTTGATCTTTTTTATGCACACAGAATATAGTCAAGACGGTCTCGGTACAATAAATCAAAGCAGAACGGCACGATCCTTATTTTGTGAATGGTTTCCCTGCCTTTGACTCAGGCCGATGAGCCAGAGAGGCACAAGGATTTGTCTCTGGGTTAGTCTCCCCTCCTCAATGTCAGACTCGTTGGGGTTCCGTGCTCAAGTCCATTTCCATAAAATATTAAAGAGTGTTTTCCCTGTAATTAAAGGAGTGGGTGCATCTGTTCAGACTGCAGTGCTGTAATTAGCCCTGATCAGAGTTGTTTTGTGATGACAGCACAGTGCAAACACACAGGCACCACGCAGCAAGGGGCAATAGGCCATGCAGCTACACACACGTACGCCACAACACACACACAAGCACACAGACTTCGGAGAAGAACGGCAGGCTTCTCTTTGTCTTTCCCGGTTGCAGAATTATCTCCATTGCTATCCATTTATTGATCTGTCTTTTACCCACATGTAATTCTTTCCATCTGTCTTCTCTCCCCATCTAATCTGCACCAGCTCCTAATGGCTGCCGTTCCCGCCATGAACAAGATAATAATGTGCCCCGGTAGCTGTTATGATGTGAAATGACCCTATTGATTGCTTACCCTGCTGACAAAGAAGGTGGCAGATACCACTTATTACTGTTAATGAGGTGCAGAATGCCTTAAGTGACTCCTCAGTCTGAACACAGACAATTGCGCTGCGGCAGCTCATTAGTGACAGGGACAGTAATCAGCTCTGGAGAGAAAAGAGATGGCGTTGCAGATGGTTCGCTTTGACTGTTTAATGTGTGCCCCCTTAGGAGCACCAAAAAAATGTCTTAGAGCGTTTGTTTAGTTCCTACCAATCATGTATGACACTTGAATATTTCCCTCTCAAGTTCTGGAAAAACGCAGGCGTTATGAGAGGCAACACTGGTTTTCTAACTCTGTTTTGCTACTTCATTCTCACTTTGTGGACCCGCATGGAAAATCCTGTTACACAGAACACCCCCTTGCCTCAGTGACAGTGTTTGCCTGCCAGATAACTCACTCAACCATTAATGGGATGCAGAATGTCATCGTTCATTTCGTTTTCCGGTTTTATGATGAGTCATATTCAGCGTTACAGCTCTTTTCTTCTGTGAAAGGGGCCTTTTCCTGTTGAGGAAGCAGTTAAATCCAGAAAAGCAGTTCCCTGTCCTTTGTGCCATTACGAGAATCATGCACATATGTAATTTATATCAGACTTTAATACAAGCCAACACAAACCACTAGTAAATACTAGATCATGTTCTTGTCATTCTCAACCACAAACATGTTGATCAATATCATCCGCTTGCAATAACATAATGGTTTAATATATTGCTTGTTTATCATTTTTCAAATGAAAAAATCTATGGCTTATTGAATGTTGCAGGGTTGCTGATTTATTTTAGCATGTGTTGCATTAAAGGGGAAAGACAGAGCCTGTGGGAAGAGTCAATACTTTCATTTTTAGGTGGTGAGATGAATGATATAGTCGTCATCACAAGAAAGCTTATTTTAAAGAGTTACCCTTCAACTGATCAATCCGTCTCTCTTTATATTTATTCCTGTCTTTTAAAGTGAAGATATCATACTGTGGCTTTCTTATTATCTATAGTTGTGTTATTTATCTTACCAGGATACAGTTTTATACAAGGACTATATAAAACCTGTGTAAAATTAAAACTTTTAGAAAGCTTATTTTTACCCTGTTGGACATGACCTTAACCAGCCAAGTGTAAATGATTGACGGTGAAAGACTGACAGACACTGTCTAAATTCTTTTCAAAAGATACTTTCTGCATCCACCCAAATTGAAATGTCACTCCAAACTCAGCACAGTTCTCTGCTCAGGTGTTTCATTAAGAAAAATAAAAGCAACCAAATGAAAAATTGACAAGTTTCTTACAAATTAGTCATTTGTGAAGTTAAATGTATACATTTCATCATAGTTTCCAATTAGGGAAAATCATTTTAAGGATAGTATAAAATCATGCCATTTATCAATGTTTGTCCTAATTTATTGGTCCTCATTTAGATGAGTATAGCACTTTTGAAAATAGACTTAACATTTATAGCTATGAGCAGCCGCCTCCATAACAAGCCAATATTAATGTCAAACTATATCTTCAAGTGTTAATAATCTAAAGCCTGACAGCACAAATAGCCTCTTTGTGTATGATTCTTCAGTTGAAGTGAGATGTTAGAGTGCATGCATAACTGTGTGTATGTGAGGGAGAAAGAGAGAGATTTGAAGTCCCTGAACATCTGGCAACATGTCATGGATGTTCAGTGGCTGCCATTGATTGCGATGAAATAATTTGAACCATCAGGTTTAAACAAACCTGTGAAGAGACAATTACCCATTCCATTTGTTGGGTGATAACATCCTTCCATTTTTGCAACTGTATACGTTTGTGACAGTCTATTCTCAAACCTTCCAGGCCAGTGACCACCATTCACCACCTTTTTTCTATTGAAGACAAAATGAGATATTTTGAAACGTGTGGGAAACCAAACAGATTTTCATATTTTTGGAAAACTGTCAGTAAATTGAATGTAAATTGAAAGTACATTTTTTTTTTTTGCAGTGCATTACATGTCAGGTGAGGCATTGGAAAATGGAATGTTAAATAACTTTTAAGCCAAGTGATTACACCTATGTCGCATATGAGACGTCTCAAGCTAGATGGGTTTAATAGTTAGAGATAAACTACATAAATGGAATGCAGTGTTTAAAAAATTGCAGTGATCTCCAGTTTAAAGAGCACTGTTTTGTATTCGTTCCCGTTTTTTGTCAGCTAATTTGTGCTCAATGTATCTCAGTCAGTTTTATCAGACATCCGTATGCATCCTGTTTAGCTGAAGAAAATAATTTCTTGAGAAAAAATGAAAGTTATTTTGCTCATTTCTAAGATTAAATGTAAAAGCAAAGCAGGTTTACCACATGCATCCTTGAACCTCTATATTAATGCTTCCAATGGTCCATCTTCTGTGGCCAGAGCCGTGTTTTCTTAAAGGGTAAAAATGCATGTGAGACCACCTCAGAGTGCTGAGTGTGTGCTTAGGTATGGGTGAGTTTTAGTTAGAGTGTGTTTGGGGGGGATGGATGGGAGGGGTTGGTGAAAGTCACTTTGAGCAGAAGATTATTGGTACGCCACAATTTACAAGAGATGTGCCGTCATTAGAGCTATAGTTGGGGAAGAACCAAACCGCTGGGTAAATCTGCCATGAAATACTAAACTGAGGCAATAAAACCTGAGCATTTGCAAGAAAATAGAAACAGATGAGGGGCAGTAAAGGATACTTGATGAATGCATATGTGTATGTATGGGAAAAAAAGAATAATACGGGATCTATAGGGTCAGACTATAGTATGCATTTGAATATAAATGTATGTGCGTGTGTGCATGCGTGAGTGCACATGTGTGTGTGTAAACTGTGGAATAATAGTCTTCAGAAGTACCACAAAGCCACATGAAAATTCTTGCCAAAAACAGCACAATTTCTGGCTGATAGCCACTAGCTCAAGGGGATTATGGGATAGTTGAGGACACTCGCTAGACAGTCCTACCACGAGTACCGTTTACACTAGCCTTTTAATAAAAGTAAGATGTTAGCTTTATTAATTTAAACATTATAACTAATTTCACATGTTACCTACTAGTGGAGAAAAGCAAAGAGAGAGGGAGAATCAGATAAATTAGGACATTTATTAACTTAAGCTCAATGCACACATGATAGAATACATGCTTTACGGAAACATATTTTTAACCTAATTTTACTTTTTTGTTCAAAATTAAACAATTGGTACAACACTTCAATAAAACAATCACTTTTACAATTACAAATTCAGATAACAGTCAGCCTCAACAATACTCAACAAAAACACATGAAAATTAACCTTGTGTTAAGAGTGCTATTTTGGTTGGTTCTTCTTAAATCTTAATTAATTATTTAACATAGGATTAATTCCTGTACAGTTTAAAAGAAAGAAATGTCCTTTTGGTGCCACCCCAGAGAAAATGAGCCCTGGAAGTCAATGAAACAGGGCTGTGTCCCTGTACTAAATAAACTAAGTCAGACATTGTTGAAGTAGTGGCACGCCTGCATCCTGAGTTCAGGTTCACCCCTAGAAAAACAGAATGTTGCTTTAGTAAAAGGAGACTTTTGCATATGCTGGCTCTCACTCCCAAACCACTCTAATGGCTAAGTGTAATATCTTGATGCTGTGTAGACAAGTATTCTGAGTGGGCTATCAGCGATCAATCATCCAGATCATTTAAAATGCAGATGCTCTAAAGCCTCAGAGGGGCAAAAGTTGTATCCCTACATTTTGTAAATGAGTGTGGAGCCAAAAAGAGAACGAGTGGCATGACTTGAAGGTACACTGAAATGCTTCGTCCCCTAAAATAAAATCAGAGAAAAGACCAGTGCCTTGTGTCACCTGTGTCACAGGAAAAAAAAAAAAGAAAATATAATGCACCAATGAACCAATAAAAAAGGAAAATATTATAATGCAACAATACTGTACGGTATACAGCAATTAACTGTACATTAACAATTTTTTAAACATTTTTAACTAATGCTAAAACAAAGTGTAAAAAACATTTTATTCATATTAATAATTTACTTTATAATCACTTTAAAAGCTTTTCTTATAGGCCATGTTGACACAGCACTAGTTTTCAGTGCTGTTTTAGAATGCTTAATATAGTTATACTCTGTTAAGTTAAATATAATATTCGTGTTCACGTGCCACATGCATTGTAATATAGATATACTAACCTCATTTATT
Source organism: Triplophysa tibetana (assembly GCA_008369825.1). Lineage (NCBI taxonomy): Eukaryota > Metazoa > Chordata > Actinopteri > Cypriniformes > Nemacheilidae > Triplophysa > Triplophysa tibetana. Next base: position 19,462,493 of record CM017896.1, on the reverse strand, counting down.
TGTTTAAACTCTTTCTATTTGTTTAAACATCCTGATGCATGTGTATGTTCCTTACGTATGTTGTTTAAGAGGGTAATAGTAGGGAGACAGTGTGTATATCCACTTAGGGCTGTGATTCACTAATGCAGGACAAATACTTGGCAAGCTATGTTCGCAAAGACCCAGCTTATGTCTTCATTACAGACACAATACTGAGGAAATGTTATGCACGTTTATCACAGTCAGTCCTGGCGTTGCTGCATAAGAACTGTGTTTAATGGACTGGGACTTGAAGGGTTAACATAGTCTTTTAAATGTCCCTGTTGAGTTTAAAGGCCTAGACTAGAAAATCCTGCACTTCGGTCTCATTGTTATATCCTGACTTAAGTGAATTTGAATTTTTTAATGAATGGTTCAATATCCAATTCATTAAAGTGGCTGTTTTATTTGATGCCTTTTCTGTAGGTAACTGGACAGAAATGAACTGCAAGCTTAATTTGGATTGAAGGAATGAGCACCTGGCCCTTTCATGATGGCAGTTGCTACTAGAAGCGCTTCTCATTGTATCTCTGAGCAATAAACATTTTGGTCGATTTCTTCCAGGGGAAAGAGATAGTAAGCAATAGAAATTGAAAGAGATCTCAACTGCAGTGTTTCATCTTAAGGGGAAGATGACAAGTTGGTTTGAGCTGATTTTGGGGTAAGACGTTTTGTTTATTTCAGACCTATGGCATTCGAGGCTACAGTTTGGACTTTATTAGAACTATGGCATGTGATATGAATATACCAACAACAGGATTGTAAATAATAGGATAGCTGCATTTCCACATATGCACACACACACTTCTGCACACATACAGACTAATATGTACAGTAGTATGTGACACCAACATTTATTTCTGTTCCACAAATACGGGAGACAAACTGTATAACAAATGGAAGGATATGATGCGTAAGTCAGAGATAATAGGAAAAAGAGGATCAAGGGGTAGAGAGAAACCAGAGCTGCTCCTGAATGTGTCTCAGATAGAGTTTTGAGGGCTTGACATTGACTGGATACATGTCAGATGTCAAGGAGTAGTGTTGTTGTACACTGAGGGCACAGCCACAGTCCGAAAGTATTGATTTCCCTGCTTGTAGGAAGCCAGTAACTGTCATGTGGAGAGGCCTGACCTTGGAACAGCCAAGACAACTATTCCCCAATTCCCAGCCGCCTGACTGAAGCTCCGAGCAATGTAGTCAAGACAACAACACAGCTCTGCTTGATGGCAGAGAGCGTGGGCTCATCTCACACCAGAGGAAGAATAGAGAAAGAGAGAGAGAGAGAAAAACATTCTACACTGTCCGGTTCCCCTGAGTTCTCCATGGGCAGCCTTGAGTCTAGTTATCACAGTGTTTGAAATGACAATAGCTTGACTTAGACTTTCCTCCTGAGACCAAAATCTGGTCTATAACTCAGCAATGGACAGGAAGGAAGAGTAAGATGGTGGAGGGAGTGAAAAGAAAGAGGAACTTAGGTTAGGAGCTAAAGAAGACAACAGAAATGATTCAGGTGGGGGTGTAAAGCTGAATAAGACACAGTTATGACACCTGTGGCATTTTATACAGACAAATGCTCAGCTGTCTTTATCTATCATCAACAACAACATCAGAATAATGAAGTTACACCATAATAAGGTTGGCAACAAATGAGCACTAACCAAACTGGATTAGCATTTACGGTTAACAGTCCTCAGTAAGGAATCTGAGGGTGCAAAAAAACTAAATATTGAGAAAGTTGCATTTGAAGTTGGTAATCATGGGCACTGCAGCAAGCCATTCACTCACAAAAATAAAGTTTTTAGATATTTAGGGTCGGACATTTACAAAATGGCGTAAAAGAATTGGCGTAAAAGAAAAATCAATAATTTTAACCCGTAGAATGCTTTTACTTAAAATGTTCCTGTGCTACATAAGACTGCTTGGGGATCCACTAAGCTCTCTTTTCTCATCATGACCAAAGATCTGATCTTTTCATTGTCACTTTCCTCTGGGATTGCATGAAGAGACAGAAAAAAAGGAAGACACCCTTAATCATTAAGAACTGTGAAAACATATATACCGTATAATATCTAAACCCTGTGTGATATTAAAGGTTAATTACATTTTCAGGTTGTGTGTCAAAGCACAGCATGGCTATCATCTCTACCTTGTCATTTGCCTTGTTTACCAAAACTGACAGATTTTCTGCATTTTCATTTGCACTCAACACTAGAGTGTGGTCCTGTCTGCCTGAATTATGCATGATGTGCTGCAGTAAATCCGTGTCACTATCTGCCTAAACTAATTCACACATTGATAAAACCATTAAGCAGCAAAAAAATACTTGTGTGTGTGACATTGTTTCTTATCCCAATGGCAAGCTGTTGCACATTGGCATGTAGGCTGGCACTCTGAGGTCAGTTGGCAATGAGAAATGGGTCGTTTACATGAGTCCTTCCCTGCCGTTTAGTGTATATCAGAGGTCATGTCAACCGAAAATTCTCCATCATTGACAGATTTTTTTGTAGGCGATCCGTCATTTTGACGGATTACAATGAGGACAATTTGTGATTCCCCTTTAGGTAAAATTAGTAGCATCCAATCACTTCCTTTCATCAGAACGTGATCGTAAGTGATCGAAGGAAAGGACGCATGTTTCCTCATAAACGCCGCGCCAATTCAGGAAAACCCAGGCAGGATCAGTGGAGACTCGTGGTGCGGAGTCAGGCCCGTGTATAAACAAGGCATAAGACTATGACAGCCTACACCCATCTTATTTGTTTCGCCATAGTTTCAAAACAAACTATTAAACTTTTTACACTTTTCATAGTAACACAGCAATAACGTTGTTTGAGGAATTGTTTTTTGGATCTGATTCTGTAATGCATGTATCTATCACTATCTATCACACTTTCATGCTCCATATGCGCACAGTAGTGCAGTGTTTTCAGATTTTTTCCCTTCATTACGCTACGAATGTCATTTTGGATAAACCTTAACTTTAAAAACTAAAAAAAATATTATTGTTTGATTAAGATTTAATGCAATGTATTTCATCAGAACATCAGATCCAAAGCAATTGTACTGACAGGTGTGCCTACCTTCCTAGTGTATACATTTGGGTGGTTTGACATAGATTTGTGGGGGTGTGTTAACACCAGGCGTTTCAGGCAGGTCTGGGTGAGCATTAGCTTTTAGATAGAATGCATGTTTTGTTCCGACAATTTAATCTCTGCTATTGTACGTGTCTAATACATGCATGGGCAACTTGTAGCACACCAAAGACACAGAAAACACATATTCATGTATATATCCATATATCACCTTTAAGTATAAGTGGAAAAATGTCTCTCCTTTCCATTCAAAGAGTGCCAGAAGCAGCCCATTCATAACCAAACATATTGTAAGTGAATGATGGAATGATTACAAAACCGCGTTTACAAGCACAGACTGTCATTTTTACATGCTAATTGGCACGTAACATCACCTTGCACTATAGTGACGGGTAAATGCAGATAATGTTTTTTTTTTTACGAGCCTAAAAGTCTAGGGCAACCTCTGGTGAATATGTTTGTGCTAATCAAAACAACAAGTTCCATTTAGAACAAATTATTAGGCTATGACACAGACTTAAATGAAGAAAATAAATACTTTCACTGGACCCTCTTTTTAGGTAAAATATTACAATCATTTTCATCATAAGAATTTGGCATATCTTAACTTTTCTTTTCTCAGTCCATCAGACATGATCATGATAGCTGCTAAATCCTTGGGTAATGTGGGTCAATTTCAATGTAAAAAACAAGTTTCTCAGACATTATATAGTAATTTCTTCTTTCTTCTACTAAAGGATGACAGCAGACTCCATTTTAGGGTATGAACTAAGAATTAAGTGTAGTAATTGAAAGATGTGGTGACCAGGATGTGACGAGTCAACAATGATCTCACCTACTTGCTTCCTGGACCTTGATTCAGAGATCCAAGTGGGAGGCCAACCAGAAAAAATTTGGATGATGGAAAAGTGGATAATGCACCGATGTTGAGCATCTTGTAGCCCCTGAACAGTATCAGATTGTTATGAATTAAGCTGATGGAAATGATTGTAGATGAAACCTCATAGGCAACAGATGTGACATTCAGTTCCTAAGAGCTTCGAAGGCTTTTGGAGAAAGTGAAAGCTTTTAACATATGTACATGTAAATATAACATGGACTTTTAAGAGCTATGAAATTTTGCAAACTTTAAAGCCTACATTGCAATTTTAACAAGGCTGCTTACATTCTGGGCTTAATTATTCCCGCGGCAGTACATTGTAAAAAGAATTGCAACAACATGCTGTTGTTGAACATTATTGTACAAGTCCATCGCAAAAATAGTACTTTCTTTTGAAAAAGGTTCAATCTTTGATATTTACACCCATCACCATGATCGTGGTTGAGCTCACCTGCTGATCTGCTACAGTAGTCTCGCTGACACAAAATGGGCGATCAGTTGAGGATTATGTGGAGGAGTTCCTTGAGCTCAACCAGCTGGAGCCCTGGAATGATGCAACTCTAAATACCATCTTCTGAAATGGACTGAATGACCACCTTTTCCATGAAGTACCTGCAAGTGCTACCACTTAAACCCTTGCTTGTGACATCGTTAATGTGCTGTGGCTGATTGGCTCTTCATTTACTGTGGCTAAGTCTATTGATGATACTGACATCATCTATCTCAAACACCCCAATCCACAACGGTCATCGCAAAGATTCCATTCCTGTCTCTGAACTTCTCCCTCATACATTTACACTCCTACTGATGGCTTAAGAATCCATTCCAGTCCATGAATTCTTCCTATTACATGAGTCTGCCAAGAGTCGACCCCAATACTTGCTCCAGTCCTTGCTGCAGTCCCCAGACCAGATTGGTCCAGAGTCTACTAACCCATTAGTCAACCCAAGAGCCCGCTCAAGCTCCAGAGTTTAGTCAAGAGTCCGCTCCAGAGTTCAATCAAAGTCTACTCCAGAAATCAGTCAAGAGTCTGCTTCAGAATCCGCTCATCTCTCAGCCCGGTGCCCGCTCTCATCCCTGTGCTCAATCTGGTTTCCAGTCTCGTTTCAGAACTAAGACCGATGCCCGCTCTCATCCCAGAGCTCAGCCCTATCTCCCTTAACAACCTCCACCACTATGGCTCCCTAAACTACCTCCACCACCAAGGCTCTGTGAGCTACCAGCAGCTCATTGGTTCCTGGGTCGCTGGTACCATCCTGGAAACTTCCTGTCCTGCCAGTATCCTACTGTATGTCATCTGCCTCAGTTCCAGGATGATTTCCTCTTTTATTTATATTATTTTTAGACTGCTTGGTTTTATTTTCTTATTAACAGGAAAGTGGAGGATAAACGGGTGAATAGATGGAAGTTATGGGATAGGTCATGTTCCGGGTCTGACTTAACCGTGGTCAGACTTGACTATGAGGATGCAAAGATCGTTCGGATGGTTTTACGCAATGGGCAGGCGCGATTCCTCAATTTTATACATTTTGTCATGCTGTGACGTTTTGATCTTATATTGGTCTCACGCACTCGGCGGGCTTGCGTTTCCGGTCTGTCACATTTGCATGCTTATGAATGGAAGTCAATGGAGGGAAAAGTCAATTGTGACCGCAGATTTAATCCTGCGCTACATCTCTGACTTTTTGGTCAACCTAAACATAAATAGACTACTCAGCTTTATTACAAGATTGCATATTTAAATGAACACAGACAATGTTTTAGAAAAACAAACAAAACACAAGGGGTTTTTGGCACAACATAATTACTGTCAGGTGCATTTAATGTAATCATTTTATTTCCTTTTCTTTCTTTTAAATACAGTTTCTTGATTAAACATTTCAGCTTCACTGCCTTTTAATTAATTACTGAGGCAATTTTTAGGATAGCTGCTGTTCTAGTTTGTCTGAAACACGCAATGATGGTCATCATTCTGTTACAGCTGTCACTGTGGCTTCTCCCTCAGGTGCCTCAGTGTGACATAGGACTACTGTGTGACACAGATGCCCTAATTGTCCAGTGATCTCTTTCTGAATTGCTAATGAAGCACCTGTCAGTCATCTGTGATAAAAAGCAATTTTGTTAACAAATTGTTTGCAGAATAATGACCATTAAATATATTGTACAAATACCCATGGAGCAAAACGAGTAAATTCTATTTCATACCATAGCTATTTGGTAAAGTACTCTCCACCAAAAGTAAATAAACAAAACTATAAGTAGTGTCATAGTTAACGGATAAATGTTTTTATAATTGATTGCAGTTAACATATAAATATGTTAAGACATTATAAATGTTGACGTTATAAAGTACATTTAATTCTGATTTTTAAAAACGGATCAGAATAATTATAGCTAATTTGATTAGAGTCTGTCTCACTTAATAGTAAATAAAAATTCTTTATGACAAATTTATTCATAAATAAAATGTAAGGCACTTTTTGCATTTAATAATTAAATGTAATTATTATGAAAGCTCAACATAGCATTATCAGCTATGAATGTAAAGAAATTCAACTGCACATACGGAACCTGACTAGCACACCACACTAGTATCTTTGTGTGTTTGGGCACAGTGTGTGAAATATAAAATAAATAAAATTAAAATGAAGTTTTTAAAAATATGGCCATGCCTGGTAAATAATTACACATATTTGGTCTCATTCATGATACATTTGTAAATATATGAGTAAATTCAGAGTAATTTGCGAGTAAAACAGACCTTCCCGAAAACCTTCTCTCCTTTACAATTAGCACAAGATACAAGACATTGCATAAATGCATAAGATAGTAATAGTCTATATGCGTGTCTTGCTAAACTGTCTCCACCAAAGTGTTTTCAGCTAGTTGTGATTTAGAATATCCGCTACAGTTAGCCTACTTGTTACTAGTATCTTATTTCGAATAATATAACTTAATATGAATATGCAGTAACCATTAATATTTACTTCTCTATTGTTGTGTATGGTGGTTGGTCAATGTAGTGTTTGCCACCTATTTGCCACAGTGATTGAAAGACTGTGTAAAAAAGGACAACGACGAGCTCTGCGTTTTACCCAAAGTTCAAAAGTAAAAAATGATAAAAGACAGGGCAAAAGAACTTGTGAAATATCATTATGATACATAGTGCATCAGAATGAAGTGTCATCAGTATATCTAAAAGAATACAGAATATTATGTGCGATTTTACTCACTATTTACACTTGGTATGGAGCTGGTGTACATCTCTTTCCTTTTCATGAATCCGAAAATGTATGTCCAAACGACTTTTTGAACGATTTACACAAAAAAATCGTTCTGCACATTGATGTGTTAGCAGGTAACCACAAAATAGATACATTTTGAATATTTTAGTTTATCAACAGTTTGAAAATCTTTAAATGCATAAAGTATTTAGACAAGCTTTATGTAATTTTTAATAGGCTATGTAAAAATAATGTAATTGTAATTAAATATAATTTCAATGATTGTTTCTATCACTTGAACTTGGGTCACTCTGATCTATGTTTAGTTGATGGAAATCTATGTGGGTGTGAAGTTTACTGACTTAAGCAAAATCAAAGTGATTTGTTACAAGCGTAGGCTTTATTTCCACTTCAAGGGAAGGTTTGATGCTGAAACCTGACATCAGCAGTCCCTGCCCTGAGAACTTCTGTCTGTGGCTGTGTCTGGTTGTATTATCTTGAAAGATCATGGACAAAAACGTTCAATATTGGTTCTCTCTCAACATCTAGCTAGCTGTCTCCACACAAAGCCATCATCTTGACTTACATCTGGAACCTCGTACAGCATAACACCCTGTCTACACTGCACGCAACCGGCACGATGTTGACGCGACAAAAGACAATAGAGCCCATTATAATTCAACCTTTTGTCCACACTGGATGTGCCACGATTCGACGCGTCAAAGGTCACTCGCAGTTCACAAAATGAGTTTACTACTCTTGAGCACTGTGGCAGATGTGGCTCAAATTAAGGAGTCAATTCAATAATGTTCAAGAATAATTAGCCTATTGATGTGCAAATTATCTAAGCCACATAAGCACTAGCAAATACTAACCTTCAATCCATAGCAGTTATAATTTTTGTTAAATTGTTAGTTAATTAGAACACAAGACATTTTGAGTCCTTAAGCTCTAAATATGAGTGTATATTAAACATTTTGAAGTGCTTTAGTCAGTCAACATTCTGAATGTTCCTTCACATGCAAGCCATGCTAAAAGCGCATGCTTGGGCTTTAATGCCTGTTTCTGTTATTTTGTCTACATGAGTAATTAATTTAGTCCCTTTTTTGGAGTAATTCCAAAGAGCCCAATTAACATGGCTAATGTTGCTGCATCGTGTAAAAAACATTGGTTTTTAATACCAGGAGAATAGTTAAATGACTTCCCTTCATTATTCAAATGTCTATGCAAAGTCGCCACATGGGGATGGCACAGACAAGATAGTCATGCAAAAAACATGAATGGTGAAAAGAAAAACAACACTAGATTTCCAAACACCACTCATCTTCTCCATCATTTCCTGCACAATAAGATACTACAATCCTTTTAATCATTCGCCTGTTTTAATGATTTTGTCTTGATGTCTTAGGGTAGATATTGCATATCTTGCAACAGTATGTGAGCTAAACCTGTCACAGCCCTATCTTGCAAATAAATAAACTGCTTACAGTTAGATAATTAGATCAAATGTGTTAAACTAATGCGTTAGAAATACTGGAAAGAAAACATTAATACAGAGAACAACTCTAGTGAGAGAGCTTGATGCCGATGCGATAATGTTGAGGAAAACTGTATTGTTTATTTTCACAGGATTTAAAGAAACTGTGTTGTGTACTTTAGTAGGGTTTTATCTGAACAATTTGTATTTGTTTTTAATGTAGGCGAGAGGCCCCCATTAAAAGCAGTAAAAGCAGAATTTGGCTGTGCTATCCACTTCATATTGCCCTACAAAGTAAATATTCCAAAGAGGTAACACATGTTGAGGTATGCTCAAAAATCAGCACATGCTGAGTTCCTAGATTTGAGGTACACCCACCGCGTCGAAAGAATGCGACCTTCCCATATCATTGCATCTGATGGAAACCTTCTAACAAAGAAAATTTGATCAGCCAAGATCTTAAAAGTTGAAATAAATACATGAATTAGGAAAAAGTGTGCTCGCCGATGACCACTTGTGGCAACTTGTCGCGCGTGTGCATAACAAGAACAAGAGAATGCGAATGCACTACGGCGTGTTTGTGCACACAGAAGAAAAGAAGTTTGTTTTGTTTTTCCCTTACCTCAGCACATCTGAGAAAGGTTTTTGGAACTGTGGAGCCCTGTCAAAACAAATGGCTAGAGAGGGACAGGGGCCCGAGAAAGAAGGAGCCACTGAGAAGGCAGCTGGAAACTTAGAGCATGTGGTTTCCCCCTAACTACAGCTGCATTCACATGTGTCTGACTTACTTTCTTTTTCTCTTTCTCAGTATTTCTGACTTTTTTCCTGTTCTTTCGCTTGCTCTCACAGGAGACAGTCACAGCTGGTTGTACTTACAACCTTCTGTGGTAACGTGTGTTTCATTAGTCTTGGACGTGTGTTTTGCACCAGTTGTAGTCGTGTTATTGTTAGGATGTGGTAAAATTATAAATATGGGATGCAGACTTGGGGAGAGGTGGAGCGAGGATGGAGGTTGGAGTTGGTGCTTGGGGGAGGTGGGGATATGTGACTCGTTAACTCTGGGCCACTGCTTGTTTCTCAAGACTGTGTAGCAATAAAAGGTCTGCCACAATTTGTAGTGCTAATGACTTAATACTGCACAGCCTGGAAGACGTACAAACATCCGTCAATAGTTTTATAATTGTATTGGCCCATCTTAGTCAAATGAAATGGACCATTGTAGGTTCCAGGGAGTGGGGTGGTAATTTTGTTGGGTCGATAGCGGGATGGCAATCAAATCCCCGCCAAACAGTCCCTGTTGCATACGTGCAAAACAGACCTCCCCATAGCTTGAAGTACTGTTCCATTGACATTGGAAAGAGATTTTTTCCATACAAACAAGCTCCTATTCTGCGAATCCATTTTTTTGGAAGATAATCTGCATTTGTTTCATTACTGTAGCTGGTAGATGTACTGTCACATACATTGGTAGTAAAGTGCGGTCCCCTTGCAGAGATTGACTTGTGACTTGCATATGATCATCTCTCCTCTTCATCTCCTCTCTATCTGTGAACTTTGTCTGGTCTGATAAAGGGAACATGATGGACTTTCATTGAGTCTCCCTCCCTCTGCATTAATACACACACACATGCACGCACAAACACACGCACACACACACACACACACACACACACACACACACACACACACACACACATTCCAGTATGTATCCAGATTGTTAGAGGCCAGTGGAGTGGGAGGGACAGTCTCACAGTTGTCACTGTGGTCATGTAGGAGTGCAAGTAAGCCCAGGATGAGTCTTACTTTTTACTCTGTCTGTACTTGAGTATTCTCGTTCTCTTTCTGTAGCAGTCCGATGCACTTAATACTAATGAAGAATACAATTTTGAAGAAACAATATCTTTATCAGCGGGGCAGCTGTTACAGTCAGATGTTGGCATTGAATCATGCAGACCCAGGTAACGCGCACACACACACGCACGCAAGCACACAGACACACGCACGCACACACGTACGCGCACACACACACACACACACACACAGACACACACAAGCACTGACCATTACAGAATGTGTTCAAGCAGGGTTGACCTGGGTTAATATATGTAAAGTTGCTCTTTTCAAATTAATTAAAGAGATTCAATCATTTGTTTAGCACAAAATGCTGTTAATAGTATGTTTGTATGGAGAAGAGAAGATTGTGCTTAATTTTAGAAGACCCAGAGGTCTCGTCTGTGTGTCCACACATCCTCTCCTGTCCTGTCTAGTCAATGTGTAGCTGTCCTCTCCTTCTGGGGTCAGCTTGGGTGCAGAATGCTTGTGCTCTGACTAATGCTACTACTGTAGTAGTGTGAGGAGATCCACAGTTACTCACAGAAAACATTAAACTGTTGCTTTGGTCTTTGTCAGTTTTGTAGTTAATCAAATTTTGTATTTTTTTGTATGCAAGACTGTCCAGTTTATTCCAGTCTTAGTTGCTATCCCACACAGTTCTTTATAGGGTAATCAGAGCAGGTGGCTGGGAGTGAATCTTTATCAGCAAAGAACCGATAAGAGTCAGAAGGACTTGAAAATTCACATGCTGAGTGTTACAAATCTATATTGGATTTATGCAAGTTTTTTTGTTTACACACAACAATGTGGTAAAAAACTGAAACGTTTCAAAAGGTTTCATGTATACACAACTCTACTCCCCTGCGCACATTAGAATATCCAGGTTTAACCAGAAAGGGCTTTTTGAATAGACTACCCTTTGTTGGTGTGTGTTTAGAAATTATTTTGAATGTAAATAATGTGTTAAGTTGTGCATTAAATCTACTTTTTTGCTGGAAAAATTATGATAGCTGTGTTGAGGAGCAGCCCTGTATGTCGGCATTACTGTTTTGGGTATACTTGGGCATGCATATAGACCGATCATGCCAATAAGTGTTTTTTTTTCTGCATGAAGTTAACTTCCGGTCTGTGTTCGGTTATCCATCTGGGTAGCGTTTCCAAAAAGCATTTTTCATCAACTGTGGTACCGTTGTACCAACTCCGTCGTACCTGCATATAGATTAACAATTCAAGTGTTTCCAACGATCAATCGCAAACAGCATCACAAAGTTGCATAGTTGGAACAACAGCTTTTGAGATGTGGTTAGAAGTATAGTTCCTTGTTATTATGACATGTATGTTGACATAACTAGTGCTCTTGTAAGCAAGCAACAATCAGTGCATTCTATATCCATTGTTCTAAATATATACAAATTTCATTTGAAGTATTTTAGTTTGTCAAGAATTAGACCTATTTCACAGCTTGACGTGTACAAACCGGAAGTATGGTAAACGCTTGTCCACTCAATGCTCTAGCTCCGTTCACAACACAGAACAGTTGCAGAGACCAGAAGAAGTTAGGCATGTAGCGCTCTCTTTATGCTGATTTGTTTAACATATATCAGACCTTGATATTTTAACTATGTTAACATCTCCCAGTAAACCATGAATAAATCGGACAAGATATGCTACTTTTTTTGTAAATAAAACGAATGCCTGAGAGAAAACAAGCTGAATGAATGAATAGCTATGGCAGCAGTGCGGCCGGAAAAGTTTCCCCCTTTTTCCGGTCTCTATTACATTTTGTAATGTAAAAATAAACGTTTTACATCGCTGTTCTTTGAAAAGTGCACTTACACTAGGACCCCAGGAAATCCTTGGACGGTGTGACTTTTTGGATGCCATGTACATTATTTACAGCAATAATATGACATAAATCATGTTTTATTAGTAGACGTTATAACTTCACAACTTGCGTGACGTTATCAGCTAGATTGCTGATACAACTTGGTTCAAACAATCGATCTTTGTGAGAGTTACTACTGTTTGTGGAAACAATCATAACTACACAATTCTTTGAGGATGGTCTACCGGAAGTTAAGTTTGGGCCACATTATCTTTGTTTATGTTGTTGCTGCTGAAACTGTCTATAGACCGACCAGGTTATGTACATGCGCATGACACTAGTGTTTTCACAGATTAGCATTTTGCAGAGGTCACACTGAAATGGTAATATAGTTGTTTTCAAAAACTTAAACTTTGAGATCTTTTTTTCAAACGTAACTAGGGCTGTCAAGTTATTAATCGCATCCAGAATTTAAGGTTTGTACTGTGTACTGTGCATATTTATAAAATATAAAAAAGGAATCAACTTTTATATATAATTTAAATTATTGGTAAATATAAATTGTATTTCCTAAATTTGTATACATCTATGTGTATGTGTTTATAAATACAAAATTATTATGCACAGTACAGACATACATTATCCAAACACAAACTCTTTTTTCTGGATGTGATAAAGATTCATCGTTTGACAGCCCTAAAAGTAACGAGTAAAACGTTTTCCATTTTTAGTTGAAAATGTTGTCATGTAAACAGCTTCTAACACATAAAACAGTTTGAAATGTTTGGCTCAGCAATACAATTGTAACAACATAGGTTACAGAAAGTCTTTCTAAAATCATAAAAAAGTTATATTTTACCCCCTTTGGTCATAATTTCCTTTTAGTGCAAAAAAAGCCTGGAACCTGGTCTGCTTTCAGTTGTTTGATACTTGAAACTTAGAGATCAGGAGAATCAAATTCCTTGTGTTTGAAGGACAATTTGTTCTACAGACTTATAATATAAAGATATGTTTCTCTGGCCCAGTTTCTGTATACTCAGTAAACTAATACAGTCCAAATGTCTTGAAAGTTCAGAGTGATTAAAGGTGTCTGTATGCATGATTGAGAGAGAATATTGTTTACTATTTGTATTTAATACTGTATCTCAGTCATCAAGTTCATCTAGTTGGTACAAATATGGCTGCAGTTCTGCTAAACAAATTCTTAAATGTAAAAAATGGCTTTAACGTTTAAAACCTTAAAATTTTCGAAAACATGTTAAACAGTTACCTTTACTGTCTGAGAGAAAGTGCACAGTCTCCTGAGAACTGGAGAGAGGTATGTGGATTGGCGTTGTCCATAGAAGGCCTGTCCACCATCTGGCCCAGGAATGTGCAGGCCCAATCAAAAGGATTGACAGAGGCCTCTCTTTGTCTGAATGCTCTGTGCCTCCAGATAGCTATAAAACACCTGGATCAATCAGCGGGTGACAGCACAGAGACAACAAGGTAGAGGGAAAGAAGATCAGTCGTTGGCAGGAGAGGCTTACCTCCCTCCCCTGTCCTCCCGAGGCGGCCGAGTGCCCCCCTCCTTGTGCCCCTCATTCCAGCACTTTGAACACAGTTATGTCTCTAGATACTGCAGTAGGCTGTCACTGGTTTGATCTCTGTCAGCTGAGGTTTTGAGGAGAGTTCACAAGGTCCTCACTGGTCCAAGCAGATGTGTTGGATTTCTCTTTGTCTATTGCTTCTGGTCAGTGTCCACTTTATGCACTGCCTGTACTCGTACAGATGCTCAACCTGGCTCATGTTTAGGTGGACATATTTGCTATGTCATACCTACAGTATACAGTCACAAGAAGCATGTTGTATAACATTGTATGTCTAGGCTAATGTAAAAGTATAGAGATCTCTGGAGATCGGCTGGGTAATTGCGTACACTTTTTTATGTATTAAATTAGAACATATGTATATGTAAACCCCCTTAGTGAGTAAGCAAAAGATGATTGAGACAAGGTACAGAAACTCCAGAAGTTATTAATGTACATAAACATATTTGGGTTAAGCTGTTTTGTCTCAGCATGATGCAGTAAGGTCTTTAATGGGAAAATAAAAGTGCAGCATTTCCACCACTGAGATTCTTAATTGTTTAATTAATAAAATTTGTATATCAGTCAGATCCCACTTGTTAACATTTGTTATCTGCACTATTTGCATTTATCATTGCTTGTGCATACCTTACCCAAAATCGTTTTACTTGCGCTATTCATTAATTTGTTCATCTATAATCATGAGTTTAAAGGCACTAAATTGGACGTCCCAAAGTAGGGGTTCTATCAAGATCATCCTCTTCTGTACCATTCCTGTCAATCAGTCTAACAATAGCTGGACGAGGAATAAACCTCTTTTCAGATGTTTGAATTTTCACTGATCAGTTCATTGCCTAATTTAACCAACAGTATCAGCACTAGTCTCTCTAAACTCTGACCTGTGTGAGTTGTAATTGACAGAAGACTTTACTGCAAAAAATGTAAATGATTTTGTGTCACTTAAAACAAATGTATCAGGGCACTGCTTAGGTAGTCCATTTTAAGGGCTGTCTAAATCCTGAAATGTTTCAGGTTCACTTAAATGTTTGTTCCCTAAAAATTCCCACAATGCAACGCAAAAACCAGCTAACATCGATTCTGCCTATGTTCCCTTACGTGACAATCACGTGACATGCAACAGGACCAAAATCAAAAGTTTTTGATTATAATTTAATAATATTGCAGCCCATACCACATTTAATAAGTCATGTGACAAGAAAATAAGACAAACTGAGACAAGTCTGGCAAAGAACTTGAAGTGGATCTGACACAAGTTACGTGACAATATCGTTATCTTGATAAAACATTGGAATTAGGATTTAAGAATGTTATTGTTTTTTTTTCATAGTCATTTGATCTGTTCCACATATTTTACTCATAACAATTCCTTTTTTAAGGATTAATATAATTCATATTTTTAAAGAATCAGTATAATAATAAAAACAAAGAATTATGAAATCTACTGAAATTGAAATCAAGATATCTAAATTTGTTAAATAATATAAAATAACTTAAAATACAATTTACATTTATACAATGCTTGAAAAATATAGCAATCACAGAAGAAAACAGAATGTGTTTTACTCGTTTTTAAATGAATCTTGTGAGCAGTTTTGACAAGAGAGGTGCCACCTTTCCTCTCTTCCTGCTGGAGTACTTTCAGTGACTTTCAGTGATTAAGGAGATGTCTTATCGCACAATACCATTGTTTGGTCCTGCTGGGCTGGCTGTCTCATTGGGACACTTAACCCCTTGTTGCTAAAAGCTTTAGGGGTCAGCACTGATTCAGTCTCCAAATCACGTAATGACAGTTTTTGTCAAAACAAAGGTACTTTAAATGGGGGCAAAAACAGACCGGTTTTCAGGTTAAAGGAAGAAAAACTTGTTTAAATGTGCCTATGTGAGAATGGCTTAAGAGAAAATGGAAACTTGTTAGCATGATGTCGGTTGACATAAAAGTGCAGAAACTATGCTCTCTGTCCGTAGACAAAAGCAAAATGACTGTAAATGAGCTTTCTTGTAGCTCAATGGTGGTTGCATCGTTATAGCAATGCCAAGGTCATGGGTCCGATCCCAGGGGATTGCACATTGTCGGAAACAAATGTATAGTACAGTGCAATGCAAGTGGCGTTGGATAAATGCGTCTGCAAAATCAATAAATACGTTTTTAAATTTAAATCATTGTTTGTATTAACATTACGAGTTCAAGAGTTAAAGCTGTAGAACAAACCTCCGAATTGTTTGAATGAAAAACATATCCAGTTTATTAATGATTATTTGTGTATTTGCAGGCCATCCGCTGCACTCTGGTAAACTGCACATGTGAATGTTTCCTACCTGGAAAAATCCACCTAAGGACATGTGACCAGTGCAAGCATGGATGGGTCGCTCATGGTGAGTGTGAGTCAAAATGATTGAGAAAATTTATCATTTTTATGTATTACATATTTACTGTTGCTCATAAATGAATTTTACATAATTTTACAATATTTAGTTTGTAAAGTATAAAAATAAAACATAACAATAATCACTTTGTTTAAATAAAATACAAATAAATTCACACAAACACTGTCAAGTCAAAGTGGTGCATCTACAATTTTGTATTTCATAAAAGTGTTTAATAAGTATTTTCTTGGGAAACATGAAACATCATTTAAATGCACAATTCAACAAATGTTTTTTAGAAAATACTAGTCAGTGCAGGAAGGAAATGTGGAACAACAGGAGACACTAAAAGGATAATATATGAATACATTTTTCCATTGCTGCGGTGCCCGGGGGAGCAGTTGGTGGGTACGGTGCCTTGCTCAAGGGTCTCACCTCATCCGTGGTATTGAAGGTGGAGGAGAGCGCTGATCATTCACTCCCCCCACCTACAATCTCTGCTGGTACTGAGGCTCGAACCGGCAACGTTTGGGTCACAAGTCCGAGTCTCTGAGCGCAAATGCGACGTAATGACATTTTCAATATGCTAATTAGTATGTAAAGAAACAATTCTGAATCAAATCATGAGGGACCCAGCGATTTCAACCCCTATCAAATGGTTTATGCTTAAATGTGGTAAATAACAGTAATTTAATAGACAAAAATGTGCTAACAAAATAATTTCTTAATATTATTGATTTTATCAATATTATTAACTTGATATTAATCACACAACTTTATTATTTACAAAACTGAAGTTTTATTTAGATCTAAATGATGAAGAATGTCAACCAATAAGAGCCATACATATAAGTGAACCCCTCAGAAAAGCATTCCAAGGAGATAAAATGTTACGACCATGTTTTTAGTAAATTGTAGGGTACATTATTTGCCAAAATGCATATTTGTAGATACAGATGGAAAATAATCTTCTAGAGATATAATGGCCTAAAATTAATGTTCCACATTAAATACAATCAAAACAACTTTAACAATATTACAGTAATTTTGCTCATACATGATATAACTAAATAAATACATACATACACAAAAAAATTATGATTAGTTGTTTTCCATTTTGGGTCCAGAACAATGACATCAGCACTACATTTTCTGTCTATATTCATTAGTAATTATATGCTCATAATTTTGCCACTGTTATCATACAATTTTTGATAATGAAATTTATGGTGAAGCTTACAGCATTTTCATCACTTTGTATACATGTCGTCTCTCTGGAGATGCTGTTAATGTTCTGGTGTAAATAAAATGAAAGAAAGGACAGTCACAAAGGATGGAGTTAAAGAAGAAAAGACAGTTGTGCTCATAGAGAGACGAAAGAAACACCTGTTGGGTTGGGATGAAAGTAAAAGAGACAGGCCTAAAGGGACCATCACAACGGGCCCTTTGACTAGTCTTAATTTCACTCTGAACTGTCAGCCACAATCCTTCCTCAACCACTCTTCTTTTTACACCATTCTGACACAGACCTCTCATTTTGTTTTGTAGTGTTGGCAGCAATTCTGACATGTAGTTCTTCATTTTTGATCATGTTCCTCTCTGGCAGGGTCTGTTGTCAGTTAATAACCTACAGTAGTCACAAAAATCTGTCCTCAACTGAGGGAAGGAAGCAAGTGTCACTAAGACATAAAGTAGAAGCAAAAGAGGGGAAGAGAAAAGGAGACAATTATATGAATTATTCTGCCATTCGAAGTGTCTTTATCCATATGTGCTTTTACATTCTATAGAGGATGTCGAACAGGATCTTTGTTTTGAGCATATGTGCATGTGAACAGAGTTCATAATTCATACTGTCTGTGTCTATTGCTATTTATCGGATCATCATGAATTAGTCTTCGTTTGATTTTTTAGTACCTCAGAACAATGAGCTTTATGCTAGTTTACTTTACTGTAGTTTTGCAGCAGGTTTACCAGTAACTAACTTTAGATTGAATTACTACTTAATACTATTGTCTTGCTCTCTTGCAAAACATATTACTATAAAACTTCTTAAATTACGATACATTTTTAAAACAAGAAAAGTCACCTTAGATATTTAGTATTATTTTATTAAAGAAAATGTAAGAACTATGGTCAGTTTATGTTTAAAACAAAATAGTAAATTCAATCCACAGTAAGTGAGTGCCAAACCTGCTGCAAAACTACAGTTTTACAAAAAAGTTTTACAGTGCAGCTGTAATTTAACAATTATGGTATTTTGCTAATTATTTCCTCGGTTTAGTTATTTTTAAAGGTTGTGTTAATATTTTCAGTGACGGTGTCGTATTGTTAAGTAAGGGACCATGTATACATTTCACACAATATAAACAAATTTAGACATTTAAACACTTGCATTAACAATGTTAATGTTAACAGGCCAAGGTGGTGAATGCAACATCTATGTGAATAACAGTAGAGACCTTGTCTATTCCAACTGTTTTAGGCCTCTGATTTGCAAAGACATGCTCTGATGACAGACAGAGAATAAGAATAATAATGAATACAGGATTTTTTAAAGATGATCTACTTCTTTTTGTAACAATAATGCTCATTTTTATTTTTTTAAAACTATTATTTAATGATGAAAAATTAATTATTTTTTGTTGTCTCAAATCTGATTTTATTATGTTAAACATGTCTTTTTTTACATACTGTAATGCCTAAAAGGACAGGAACATGAAAATACCTTGATTACAAAACACCACCACTTTAGGGAAGGTATTATACAACGGTTGCTGTGTTCTGTGTGGGCCTTTTGATTTATTATAATAATTATGAAATATTTTTATTTATTGATTTTTTAAATGTCACAATATAACTTTGCCATATTTACCACAAATGTTTTTATTGCCCTGTTATTTCTTCATAATTGTACACAAATGTGACCCAGTTTGTAAAAACCCGGCTAGTCTTTTTTTGGTGATTTGCTCTATTCTATATTAAATCATCCACATAATTTCAAGTACATTCTGTGAAAATATAATCTTGATGTCCTTATTATTGACTATAAGACCGTGTCAAAAATGTAATCAGTAAAGAATGAATGGTTAAAATTGAAATGTGACGCTCATGATGATCATTGAGACTTTAGTCCGGTGTTCGCAGACTGGGTCAAAAATACTTTTCTGGATTTTTTTTACAACACTTTGCAGTCTATAGCAGTAATTTTGTGTTTGTTTGCTTTTGTGATTGTAGCTCTCGACAAGCTGAGCACACAGCATCTATACCATCCGACACAGGTGGAAATCGTGCAGTCCAATGTGGTATTTGACATCAGTAGTCTGATGCTGTATGGGACTCAGGCAGTACCTGTGAGGTTAAAAATCCTGCTGGACCGTCTGTTCAGTGTCCTTAAACAGGAAGAGGTTCTGCACATCCTCCATGGCCTGGGCTGGACGCTTAGAGATTATGTTAGAGGCTACATATTACAGGTAAATTAAAAACATTGAAACAGAAAATCCTAATCAGATCGTAAACACCATTCAGAAAAAAAACATGCACTTAATGTATCCTAAGGTGGATAAACAATAGATAAAAATTTAAATAACCCTTTCCTAATACCGTTTCTTTGAAATAACCTGGGCTTGGATCTTGTATATTTTTTGTCAATATTTTCCCCTCTCAACCTTCCATGTTAGAAACAAGGGGACAAAAGTACAAGGAGAAATAAGAGATAAGAACACTTTAGTGACTACAGCTGATAAAAAAAACACGATAGAACCACTTTCCTGCAATCCTTCGCTCATGCTCCTTTAATTGAAATCAGACACATTTTAATATAAGGTACAGGGCTTTTGGGTTCGCAACAAAACCAAAGTGTTCCTGTATGAATTAGTTAAGAGCAACTCAACATGTGCTTGTGGTTAGCCTTGTATGTCCAACGCCAATAGCAGAGAAAGAGAGAGGTGGATGGCTTTGGTTTGGAGGCCATGCCTAAGTGGAACAACATGCTGAGCCTGAAGGCGGTTTTGAGGCCTTGTACAAGGAAATAGCTTCTGTGAGTAAATCTCTCCCTCTCACACACTTTTTCTCATATCATTTGACTGGAAGGAATTGTACAAGGCTGCAGTTTTTTATAGTTTCTTAAGATATTTGATTTGTGTGGAATGTCTGTTTGTATCTCTCACTGCTCTGATATAATGCCCTAGACATTAAAAATGACATGCAAAATATCAACCATTGTATCTCATGTAGTCTGAAATTTGAGAATTAAGTAATGTCTCCAAATGCAAGGTCCAACAATTTTGTGGGTTTGCAGTCAAGTAAGGACACTTGGTCTGTCGGACACTATCGGGTTTTGGGTGTGATATTGTTCCAAGTGTTAAGTATGAAACTCAAACAAAAAGCTCTTAGCTTTGATATGAGTATTGGTTTTTAAAATAATTTCATTTGTGAGGGATACTTTTCTGATATCATTTAGAGTTTGGAGATACCGCCCCTAGTCCATTACAAAACCATTGAATTGATTCGGATCTTGACATCTATCCCATACACTTCAAAATCAACTTAAAATTCTGACGAAAATTAATGATTTAAAATATTCAGTTTGCTTTTCAGCACATTTAAAACAGAACTTCACCTTTTTGGCCAAAAACGGTACACTTCTCCCAATGTTAGCCATGTTCTTTCCGGCATCCATTCAAGGCAGGTACTGTCAGAGCTCAGATTCATAACTGATCAAACAAAAGAGCACAACCCTGGCATCAACACTAATGAATGCTCAAGTCTGCTCTCTCCGCTCCATTCCCTGGTTAAATGTTACTTATTTTCCTTTCCTTTTGTTTTCTTGTTATTTACCTGCTCTCTTCTCTCTCTGCCTCCTCTGTCTGTCAGTCTGGAGACAGAGTGTTGAGTATTGTTAATCAGAGCCTTGACACATGATGTCACAACCAACGGAAGGTGCCAGCAGGAGCATGTGCGCAAGAATCTTAATTCCGCCCTCATAAATATTTCATGTTATAAAAGAGAAGAACAAGCTGTGGAAGGGGGAAGGAATCAGATCGAGCGCAGATTATGTATGTATGCACATAGCAGTGTGCTTCTGTGTTTTTGTGTACTTTCAAGGAGGCCTCAAATGTCACATCTTTAAATGTAATTAAATGTCCGTTTCACTTTATTTATGATTTATCAGATAATTAGGTATTTTCGTGTGTGTGGGTGACGGACTAACAGACAGCTAAAGAGTATTAGTTCCGATTTTTCGTTGTCAGTTAGTCACACATGTGCAGTGCCACATCTAAGCAGTATCTTGTGTTCTTTATTGACTTAATGTTTTTATTGGTCATTGTTAAACTCTTTTGATTGTTTATTTCCATTTTGTTTAATGTCGAGTCTTCTAGATCAGTGGTTCTCGAACCTTTTTTGCTTAAGTACCCCTTTTTATGATTTTTTCAAGCCAAGTAGCCCTTGACTAGACTGCAACATTTTGCAGTAAAATACAGTGAAGTGAGAGTCAGACAGTTATTATAACTTATGCCCCCAAGCAGGTTTATTGATCTCTTAAGCATTATGCATAACAGTTAAAGGTAAATCAGTGTTTTTTCAGTTCAGGAAAATAAAAAAAAATTAACATTTAACCGCAACCTCTCTGTACTTGCATTATTTTGCACCCAGACACTGCTCCTGATTCCGGGTCTGGGTCTCAAAAAATAACTCTTATAAATTGAAATGAGTTTTAAATGTATGAATTCATTTTTTATGCATATTTGTGTGTTCCTAATTTCATATAACAATACTATTTTCATAATTTATTGAATTATTGATTTTCATTATTTATTCCTAAATTTCAGTTTCTTTTAGGTACCCCCTGCAGTACCCCAAAGTACCCCTGGGGGTATCTGCAACGCTTTCTCTCATAAGTCTACGACGTTACATCTCACACTTTGCTGTTGTCCAGTTATTGTCACTCTTGTGATTTCCTCTCGTCTTTCCTTTTTATTTCCCCTTTAACTTTTTCTCTCTCCCTTTATCCAATTTGATAGGATAAAAATTGGCCTTTTCTTCTCAATAATTTATTACTGGAACAGTTGTGTGACAACATGATGATGTGTGTTTGTAAAAGTGAATTGCTGTGTTACTCACCCATGCATTGAGGGAATATAACTCATGCTTATACTGCACAAAATGAACGAAAAAAAGGAATGGAACAAAAATAAAAAAATATTATCAAAAATAAAGATTTACAAATCAAATGATACAATCGATTTTCAATAGATCAATTAAGGATATTTCCTTCCAGAAAATATTGTTTTTACAGTAATTGGACCTATTTGTAGAGTTTCAGCTTAGTTTTCTGTGTCAGTAATTTAATTTAATTTAATAGAAATGGTTAAGTACAATATGCTTATGGCATCACTGAAAGCTGTACCTTTTAAAAACATTTATTTATATTACGGTTTACTATACTGCAAACTATAACACTATAACATTCTTTATACATTTTATAAATACTTTATAGATGCACTTAATTGTTTTTTTGGAGGGGGGGTAAATTAAGCATTTTTTGTTTTGCTGCGTTATTGGTAATCACTAGCGCATTGGTTTTACTATATACTCAAAAGAAAAGAAAACTACTGTATGCTTTGGATAAAACATCTGCTAATTCATTCACTCTATATACACGTTTGTATATTGAATACACTGGTAACACTTATATTCAATCAGGGAATATTTTATAATGAATCTCTAACCAATTTATTTGATAGTCATGTTAAACATATTCCATATTTAATAAGAGGCCCATGTTTATAATTACACCATACACCATACGCTATGCATTATACATTATACAATGTATTGTACTTAAAAAGTACAGTATTATAAGCTTACTTAAGCTATAATTTTGTATTAGATTACATAGGCAAAATGTAAACAATCGCCATAAACATTTGCTAATGCAGTAAGGCCGATGCAGGTATAAAAAAATCTGAGTGATCCACTGAGTGAACATGAGCTCATATGGGAGTAGAGAAGCACGCACATGTGCGTGTGTTTGAGCGCGTTGGCTGCTGAAGTCCTGCCTGCCGGCTTTGTGTGCTTCTTTGTTCTTTTGCTTTTGTTCTGATCTATTGTCAGAGTCTTGACTGTTGATAACTCAGTGATCATTTTGGGCCCTTCACAGGAACTTGTATGTGAGAGTGAGAGGTGAGCTAATACTGCTTCTTTAGGCTCAACGGTCATAGCAACATAAGCACCTTTCTACACATCTCCTGTTATGATACAGGGTGATACGTGAGAAATTGGAAGAAAAACTTTAGAATGCCAGCACAGACCCCCTTTCTAGTCCTTTGCCAGCACCTTCTCCTCTCCCTCATCCTTTCCCAGCTGTAAGATGTAAGCTGGAACACCAGCCTGACAGAAATGGAGACCAGATGCTTGTATTTCTCTGCTGTCACTTGGCCGCTCCCCAACAGATGGAATTCAGATCAGTCTGGGCTGTCTCTTGTTCTTTTGGAAAGAGGCAGTGAGGAGGAGTGGGGAAAGTGGAGGAAGGGTCCATGGCGGCCAACTTGTGGATTCGCCCCAGGCTGAGCGACATTCCCAGTAATGTTTTTGTCCTTGTTGAACATTCAGCTTCCGCTGACTTCCTTTAGCTTTTTTATGAGATGCAGTTTCTCTGACTCTGACTGAGATTCCGGGAGAGCCAGATGTAAGTGCTAAGCTAAGCTAAGTGCCTTCTTTTCCTCCATCCCCTTCATCCCCTTTCCACCATGTGCTAAAACCTCTCCACAGATTTCATTTACCCAGCCCCCCCTCCTTTCTCCCTCAGGGACAAGCCAGGGTGTCCACACAATGAGTCTATTTTATTCAAATAAACCTGACATCTGGGTGCAGTATGCTTGGCCCATCTTGTATGGCGCAAAGGAATTTGTAGGGGGTACAACCCAACGTGCTTCAGCCAGGCACAATATGCTGCCTTCCTGATAAATTTAATGAAGGATGTCCTCTGGCCAAAAGACATGATTTGATTAAGAAAGGAGGTAACAGACCCCAGAAAACTGCAACCACAAGCAACCTGACAGTCATTACACAGACAAAAACACATCACACAGTAGCCCTTCAGCGGCATCAGTATGCTTTACACAAGCTCTAAAAGTGAAATACCAACATAATCACTTTCGTTCATGTGAATGACGTCTTTTCATATAGTGTCTTTAAGATTAAGCTCTATTTTCAAACGTTTAAATGTGAACATGCATACAATGCCAAAGTAGTTTAATTTTTTGATTTTCGCTCTTGGGAAATTGATTTATTTGAAATAAATGAAATGTTTAATGCAGCTACATTGAATACGTTTCCCTAACGTGTATTTAAACTAGTTTTATTTTGTTATGTGCAACTTTTTTATACTTTGTTTTAGCAAACACACACAAGTACAGTAATTTGATACACTATAGCATCAGCTGAGTTTTAGTTATATATAACATTTGTTGAGCTCCAGTGATAATTCAGTTTAACCATATACAGCAATACTCTACTGAAGGGATGTCCTTTGGGGGGTGCAACTCTAGGGTAGTGGTCAACAGGCAGGCCAAGGCCTACAAGGGGACCCAAGCTGACTTCCAAGGGGGCCTCAAGTGATAATCATTTAAAATGAAACAAAATGAGCATTGGCATACAAACTAAAAACCAAGATATTTCTTATAATTTGGCCATTTTTATAAAAATAATTTATTTTCCAGTTAATGTCAATCTCTAAAGTCATTTGTTGGATAGAAATTGTGAGTTTTTGTGAGGGGGAGCCTTTGAATATTGTTGAATTTCACATTAGAGTGAAACAAAATAATTTTGTTCAGGATTTAGTGTTTTAGCTGATTTGATGAAGTAGGAGTTAATTCTAAATAATTATCACAGCTATGTAAGGCATACTGTGTTTGATGCTGACGCTGCTTTGACAGCATAGTAGATTGAGTGCCAGTACTCTGTGGAAAGAGAAAGAATGTGTCTGACCAGTACAACAATTGCAAATTCAAATTATGTTTTTTAACGTACATTCATGAGCAAAACCTCTTCAAAAAGCTTATTTACTGTAATTTTGATTATATAACTTTGATTTGTTTTAACTTTTGGTAACACTTTCTTTGAAGCATGTAAGTATAATGCATTATAAAAGTAGTTTTAAAGCATTGTAATGCATCTGTTAATGCATAACAATGGCTTATAAATAATTGTTATTAAAGTTTATACATTATAACACTTAGAAATTAATTGTTGCACTACACATTTTAAATTGGTTTTAATTCTTTACAACTACATATAATGCATTGCAACACACATTATGAAGAATTATAATGCAATTTACCCTTTAATAACTTACATACATGCTATTGCTGTGAAAGTTATGGTAGATGACGATGATACTTGTAGTAGAGGTGTCACTCTGGTTTCATTAATAATGCCCATTTAAACGGGTTTGGTCCGGTTGTATACTGCTAGTCTGATTTGATTTTACGCATGAAAATGTTATATGAGTATTTGACCAATGATTGACTGAAGTAGCAGATTTGGTACTATGGTCCCACATCTTCTAACCGGCACTGGGCCACACCCCATGCAGTAGACGGCCCTGATTTATATGAATGCAACTTGCCCCTTGTTTTTGGACCAAGTTTCCTCATTGTTACAATTAAATGAGAGTACCAATATGGAATTACGTCTAAACAATTGAACTTGTATTAAAGGTGCCATGAACTAAAACATCAATTTTAACCCAAGCTTTTGTTATAGATTAGATTAGATTAGATTCAACTTTATTGTCATTACACATATACAAGTACAGTGTAACGAAATGTAGTTTAGGTCTAAGAGGGAATAAGAGGGAATATAAGAGGGAATAAGAGGGAATCGTATATAAGAGGGAATCATATTCTTGCGAACATCATGTAAGCGTGAGAACTGAAAACACCATTGTTACTGAGATTACATCTGTTATTGACACCATGCCCAGCGAATGCACGGTTCTGAAATGCACCTTTCTGTGACGTCATTGATAGGCTGAACACCGCCTCCACACGAGAATATCAACGACTATTTCTCTCGCCCCGCCCACTGGTTCGCGCATGACAGTACTGAAGTAACACATGTGGCGCAGAATCAGATAGAGCGAGCAAGCAATAAACATGCCGTTAAAGATCGCAAAATATTGTGGAGTCAGTGCCGGGTTGTGGAAGAATACAGTCGGTGCATAACCTTCTTTCGGATTCTGACATTAGTAATGCGTGGTTCAAGTTTATTTTTAAAGACATTCCAGCTCACGTGGGTAAAACATTACCGGGGTTCCTTTGTGAACAAGGCAGGGGTCGATGATGGATTTGCGAAGAGGCTAAAATTAAAATGCAGTGCTGTTCCGTCAATATTAGAAACGATAGGAATGCCACAGCAATCTTATGTGAGTACAGCATTTTTGTACTATGCGTCACTATTGCTTTGTTAGAGATTGCTTAATCCCGTGCGAATCGGCCATGTCTGTAATTTGTAATGTAAAAATTCCCCCACAAATGACCTAACAAATTTTGAAAGAACACCGAGGTCGTGTGATAATATTAGTGCGAATAGGCATCTCAGTGATTTGGTGAGCTCATATATAATTTTTCCGTTTTCAAATAATGGAGGCTGTTTTGAAGTGTTTTGGTATTATTTGGCGGGTGGGCATATTCATTATTTACCGGGAGTCTCCCGTTTGTTTATTTATCATGGAAACTCCCGTAACATTTGAGATTCGCGATCCCGGGGATCTTCTGTCCGGTTCGCGATCACGGGGCTCAAATGCTGACAGGTACAAATATCATTAAACACCATACAACTAAAGGCTATGCAAACTATACGCAAAGCTTTGCCGCCACGTCCAGTAATTAAATCAGTAAATTTGAGGAAAATCACAGGCTTCATTTATCCCCCATGCGAATTCACCTCATGAAATACAGATGTGGGGAGGTCATTTATAAATCACACAAGGTCGCCAGATAATACTAATCCTGTGAGAATGAGGCGAATGTGTGACCTAACATTACATCTTCAACCAAATTTACAGAAGGCTCCAAATACTACGCAAAATGCTATCCAATCAAAGCAAATTACTTCCAAATTTTCATGGCGGAACACCCATTCCAACCGATTGTTTGTACAGACGGCCTCAAAACCCGGGTAGAAAAAAGCTGATTTCTTATTGATTTGGATTTCTTATTGATTTTTTTATCTAAAAACCGCGCGAACATCATAAGAAGACCTCAAACAACAGTATAAAACAATAAACAAGCTCAGTTCATCACACCTTTAAAGCATTACCCTTAAATATATTCTGTTGAATATTCCTACTAGATGTAAAGACATTTGTAAAGATTTGTATGAGTTAAAATTTATATTCAACATGCTTTTCAATGTATTAGTAGCATATTTTTCGTGTCTATCCAACTGTTCAAGCTTACATACCTTCCTCATATTTGTGTTATTCAAACAATGGCAGGGTACACAATTACCTAAATGCTGGAATATGTTTTCAGCGACTCTCATTCTTTCTTCTTGCGCTAAACTTTGCCTCAACCTACCTCTAATTTCATATGAGAAACTTCCATTTTAGGTAGTCAAACACTGCACAGAAATTTTGGAAATGATCCTTAACCAAACCTTTTTTGTACAACATGCCTCTTGACACCCCTTTCTGTGCCAAGGCCCATCCCTTTACCTCCATCACCTCCTTACTGGAGGTCAAATGACTCCCACCGTCATATAACCTGCTTTTTGTTATCGCTGGCTTATGCCTCATCCATGGGCTGTGCGGAGCCGCAGTGTTTCTAAAATGAATTCTTGCATATGGTTATGATTTCAGGACGTCAAGCTGGATTTGAGTTTTAAGGCATATGCTTTGCTCTGGGCTAGGCGAGTCAGCTTCAGGCACATCAAAGGTTTGGTGCACTGAATCAAGGTGATTTCACCCACTCGATCTCCCCTTCAACCCCGCCTAAAGCAAGTTCCTGCCCACACAAACAAATGGCCAGCTGGAGAAGAGCTCACACATCAGTTATCACAATTGCCTTTTCTTTTGTCATATCATACTTTTACTAACACAAAAGCATCGCTTTGCTCATATCTCCTATTTTTTCCATTTTCTATAATACTTTACAAAAAAGTGATGAGGAGAACTGTATCTTACATCTTTTTAGATCAGGCCTGATCACAGATACTGATTTCAAAGTATCTGTTTTCAGCACAACTGAACTAATTTCTGCATTCTGTTATTTCAGCCTGCTTTCGTCACTATACACCATATGTCCGGAGTTACGCAACCGAGAAATAGATGAGTGGATGTTTTTGAAGTTGTGGGGTTATAGGCAGGTTACAATGTCCAAAAGAATTTGAAAGTAATACTTCTTATATTGGATATAGAACTGTTCCATTCTGTCTTATCCATGGCAGTTTGTGTAAGTCTTCAGTGATTCAGGGAGACTACTGAAAATGGGGAGCAGGTGATGTTGTAGCTTAACTGGTAGAAGGTAGCACTAGAAATGCCACGGTCATGGGTTTGATTCCAAGGGAATTCAAAAATGTCACTAAATGTTCCTAACAAAAATGTATCTTCAATGCCTTTGGACAGAAGTTTCTGTCAAATACATAAATGTTAACCAAAAGAAGAATTACAAGAGAGCAAAAACACAGGGTGCTTCTCATCTCCCTTGTTCAGTAGTCAGGGCAATGATCAGAGAGTCTGCCTTTTTAAGGCCTGTCTCACTTGCAAATTCTCTCCAGTGCATTAAAATGTTTGTTCCCTAAAATCTCCCACGTTGTAACGCTGAAACCAGGCAGCATCGATATTCCCTAGTTTGACAAAATTCAATTTTAGAGACAAAAATTTTTGTGCAGGACCTTGTGTGATCAGTTCACATGTCCCCGCAGAGTGTCTTACAGTTTGAGAGAGCACTGGTCCCAAACAGTGTCATGCAGTCAAGCTTTTTATCTGGCCTTCTTTAGCAAGCCCAGATTTGAGCAGTGCCTGCTGGACCCCAGTCATTGATCCTCTTTTGTAGCAAGAGCAGTGAGCTCATTCAGGTCACGTCATGGTCCCCTCTGCTCTGAGCCACACTTTCTGTCTCTCTCTTTCTGTCTACATCAAAAAACCATAATTTTAACTCAAAAAAAATATGTTTCCTCTGTTTTTATCCATAACTTCTTCAGATTTTTTGGGAAAGTTTTCTCAAACCAATGCTGCAGTATCTGTAGCTGTTAACCGTGACCTGTTAATTACAAACTATTTGTTACATTACAGGTTATGTGTTCAACAGTTTTTTTAATAAAAGTTGAAAGGAATGTGATTTGTTTCTTTTGTATTATTTTGTGTGGGGTTAAGGCCTAGAGATTACTATTTCAAAGTTTTAAAAAATTACATTGAGTAATAACTGTCCAAATCAAATGGACTATCACAAGTTAAGTAATTTGTCAGGTTTCAAATTTGACAAATGGCATCACGCAGCCTACCAAACAAATATAAATTGTTTTTTCTGTCAAGTGTCCTCAGGCCAAAATTATTTTTATGCAAAAAAATTAAATCAACAAACAAACAAACAAACACACTTCTGTAGTAGTTTTCTTAATACTAAGAGTTTATATTTCATCAGGATTTTGTTTTCAAGTAATGAATGCAGCCTAGTGCAAGACGTCCTGAAAGGTGTAGTGGTGTTGGTTTTTAAGAATATCTTATAAATCCTGGAGAAAACATGTAATTTTCCTACAGGTATATCAGCAGTTTTCTTGAATACGCACCTACGTTTCCACAGCAAAAGGTGCTTATTGAGCAATGCAATGGCTCTTTCTCTATCTCAACAGTAAAAGTATGACATTTAATGCCAGAATTATCTTGATGTTGTCTTTTCTTGTTTTATCTCTCAGCCAGCAAGCTTGACTTTTGGCAGGGTCACCACACAAAAATAAGGTTTGTCACTGTCAAGGATGGAGTTAAACCATGTCTTGATAGACTACAGTAGATAATTTCATACAGCCTATGAAGTTTATAAACTATTAGAAATGCATTAATACCAGAATACTGTATTTAAATTAATGTAAAAAAGGAGTGCATAAAAAAACATACAGACAGTCTTCAGAACCATAGAATATTCTTTATTCACTTTCTCTCTGATGTCCAGGAGGGTGGAAAGTTGAATCCATGTGTAAAGCCAGGTTTGTTAATCCCTGAGACTAGACGATGGAGTAGAAATGGACTAGTAAAGTTTTTGTTTGCATATTAAAAAAGGTTCACAGAACACAATAAAATGATCTGCATTTACATGGACCAACGAAAAATGAGTTAAAATGCTGGATTATGCATGGCAAGCCAGTAGTTTGTGATGTTACTTTGTAAAAAAACACTGAGCTCATATGCATGTCAGGATTGACCCAAAAGTGCTTACTTTTTACTAGAAAATGTTATGTGGCACAAACACACAAGCCTGGAGGAAGTACATACACATGTCTCTATGTTTTTGCTGTTTTTCATTTAACAGTTTACACAGAGATGACAGCATTTTTTAAAAAATGTGCACTTTTTCAAAGGTCCTGTTTTTTAAAAATGTATTATGAGCAGTCCATAAATCTGCTGTAGTGGAAGTATATTCCAGGCTAGCAAAAATTTCCTCAGGTCTATATTTATGTCCATGTATGCCTTGTTAGAAAAGCTTGCAAAGGTTCTGAAATTTGGCAGCACGTCCCCCCTTCTAGTCCAATGGATTTTGCTAATGATATTACAAAACTTAAGTGCCATCACAGTGAAGAGTAGCTGCATCTCCTAAACAATCAATTTAGCAACCAATTTGATAACATTTACATTTACATCTAGTCATTTGGCAGACGCTTTTATCCAAAGCGACTTCCAGTGCACTTATTACAGGGACAATCCCCCTGGAGCAACATGGAGTAAAGTATCTTGCTCAAGGACACACTGGTGAAGGCTGCTGGGATCAAACCAGCAACCTTTGATTTACCAGTTCAGTGGTTTAACCCACTAGACCACCATCTCCATCTGATAAGTTCAGATGAAGTAAGTTTTTGACCTGGGGTGAACTGAAATCAACCTTTTGTTGTTTAGCATCAGTAATCAGAATGTTTTGAATGAAACAAAACCATAATGCTCTGGCCTGCCATTTCTGTCTCTGACTGCTCCCATGCACGAGTGTGAATGTCTAAGTGACAAATTGTATTTTAATTCAGTAGTTAAAAAGATGTTATTGCAAAGCAATTTAACTAAAAAAAGAAACTCATATGAAAACATGAAAACAACTCAAATATTATTGTCACCAGAAACAATACCCCCAACACTGATCACAGCAATACAATTTTAACGAAATAAAGTGAATAAGCTTTCCTATAAAGATCCTGGCCAATAAAGAGGGATGGACTGCAATCTGTTGACAGTAAATCCACTCAGTGAAAGTAAAGCAAACCTTTCCAAAGTGCAACTCCTTGGTTTCTGCATCTCCTATCTAGGGGACCCTCTCAACAACAATCGACCATGTATCATCAATACAAGTTCGAGCTATCATAATAATAGCTCCACCACTCTCACTGAAAGGCTTTGCATTTGAGATGAGACACTCTAAGCTAGTCTGAGCAAGTGCATTAATGTGTTTGTGGCCTACTGGTGGTTACAGTAAAGCATTGTTGACTCTCTTGCAGGGAAGCATTTTATGAGGTCACTTGGTGTTAAATTCTTAAATCAAGTTAAAACAAATAGGAATGAAGGAGTTCCTTAAATTTTAGATTTTTTGTGTGTTCTACAGAAGGGTCGTTGTCAGGTTTTAAACCACACCACTACCTGCCTGACAGATCACATTTAATTTAATTTAAATTGCATTAAGGCACACTCTAAACAATTTTTTTTAACTGGGTTAATTTAACCAAGAAAATGTTTATATGTGATTCAACAATGGATTGAAACAACCCAGCATTTTGAGTTGAAACAACGCAGAGTATTTTAATTTTTTGGGTAATATTTTTTTTCTTTTCTTTACTTTTCCTTATTTTGTGGATGCAATTTTGTGCTAGTACTCAGATAGGAAAGGAAATGGCTGGCAGGGTAGAAATGGTTCTCATTGTTGAAGGCGAGGGAAATTGAATTTTTCTTCAGGGTCAGCAACATCAAAGAGTGGGGATTCAGTGATCTTCCCTTATAGTTGCTGGATAGGTCTAGGCTAGTTATTGATTGGTCAGCAGCATAGTGGAGGTCTGTCACAGATTCATCAGTCTAGAAAGACAAGGACCACTTTACTGTTCATTGCATAAAGGGTTGATGTTAGTCACATCTGTACTGTATATTTTCCTTAAAACATGAATACACTATCTGAATATTCATTGAAACCATAATTCAAGCATAATTCATAGTATAAAGGGTGAAACAAGGATGATACTAGTTTTCTATATTCAATAAAACATGTTTTTACACTATTTCCTTAGATGATAGAGAGTTTAGCCAAAACGTACTGTAGAGAAAATTAGCAAGGGACAGAATGCAAATGTGAGCGCACTTAAACGATTCCTTTTTTTCTGCACACAACGCATAATAAGTGTAAATGTTTGTTCTTTTGTCCCTAATAAAGAAGACAAGAAACAGTTGAAAACATTTTGAACCTCATGTAGGGTCATACCAGTGCACATAATGCAAAATGAATCGCAATCGAATGTGATAAAAATTGTTTTTATTTTTGTTCATCTGTCTTTCATTGAGGAGACAAGAAAGCTGTTGCCAGTGTGTCAGACTTGGGCACCTTTTCTACCCGAGAAACATGTGACACACATTCACATTTTGCACATTTGTGACAGGATGAAAGGCTGAAAATGAGAGAGGGAGAGATGATAAACAGAAGATAAAATAAGAGAGATGTTCTCTGCAGTGATTGTTTCCCTCCAATCTTTTAGTGTGAGAAATAGGGGAAGGTCTTTGGAGCATGTGCAGTGCTCAGGGGAACTTCCTTTGGGTGACAGTCTATGATGAGAGACAGTGCTTCACTGCTGCTCGCTATGGTGTTCCGGCTGGCTCCAATTAACCTTGCACTGATTGCCCCGAGGAGCTTTGCACACTAATTAGAGGTGAGAAATATTTCTCTGATTCAGAATGCCATAGACACATGGAGGCACTGTGATCCTGAAAGACAGGCCGAGATGTGAGAGAGACCTCCTCTATTGTGAGTAAGAGTATTCTGTCTCCAACCCAGCTGGTGCCAGTTAGCAACCCTGACATCCTGATGATCCTGCTGTCTTTCTCTCAGACAGCCATATGGATGACATCCTTTTTACATGAGTGTGGGGTTGAAAGTACTCAACAGTAAAACTCTTGATAGTCATACGTTCATTCCCTAAATTGTCACTGCCAGATGGATAGTTGAGTGATGCTGTATGTGTGAGGGGTCGTTTTTTTCAGTAATCCTCAAGCATCCCGCTGAAATGTCAAACACTGTAAAAACAATGTTGGGTTTGGTCAAAATAGGTAGAACCCAGCCATTGGGTTCAATTCACCCAGAAAATGTTTATATTTGACCCAACCACGGGTTGAAACAACGCAGCATTTTTGACTGAAACAACCTAGCATAGCATAATTTATAATCCAAGGGTTGGGTTCGACCCTTTTTGACCAACCATGGGTAGAAAAGAATCCTGCCTTTTTACAGTGTATGATTGTAAAGTCCTGCAGCACATCCTTGGTGATCATCTATTCCGTTTGAATTTATTCTTTAAAAAGTAATGAGCCTGTGTGTGCATGAGAGGGAAAGACCGAGAGGGAAAAAGACTCAAGCGTGTATGTGAAGGTTTCAGAGTGTATATAGGCAGAACACAATGCTGCTTTATTCTCATGGCCTAAATGTTTTAAGGTCTACAGAGGGAGGGAGATTGGATGTTATAATGGCACTCCACTGTCTCTCTCTGAAACCTTCCGTCTCAGTTGGAAGCATCTGTGAATAAGAGTGGTCCATCTCTTTTTGTTTTACATGCTGTTAGTGAAGGATGTAGCTGATACAAACTTGTTGTGGGAGTTGTACAGCAAACAGCCATTTGTACCTGACTTTGACCAGAGGGACTCGTGAGAGGGAAACAAGGGGAGGAGCAGAAGGAATGACTCCTGCTTAATAGCTCTTGAGTACTGTGGCAGCAGCTATGCATAGAGTATGTCAACTCCCCCTGGATATGGGCAATCTCACTTCTGCCCCTTGGCATGACTTTTCACTTTGATTTTCAGGCAGGCCTGTGTGCTTAAATGACTCCATCTCCCAGAAACCCCTGGGACAATAGGAGCTAAATATGTGGTCGCTAAGTGCTGTGCAAACGATTATGGGGGTTATCCAGTGTGTGTTTGTATGGGTTTTGCAATGACAATTCTGCCAGTAAATCCACCAAGACACCTCTCAAGAAAAGGTTTAAAATTCAACTTTGATTACCTTACAAGTGGCAAAAACTCAAATAAAAATTTTAATCAACCACTACTTTTTACAAGGTGTGGCATGGTTTGAGCAAAGACAGACACACCGATTGTAGTGTCAGGCCCCCGAAAGGCATTCCTTTAAGTTTAATATTAACATAATTGCTAAAAAAGGGGATTAAATTGTTCATGTTGAAAACATTGTGAAATAGAAAGGGGTTACAGTAGAGTATGTTCTAGTGAACATGGGCTCAGTGGATAGGATTGATCCAGGTAAGAAGTGGAGTCCATTTTCCGCACAAGGCCCTCCATGAGTTGAAGGATGTTCCCTCCAACAGCTCAGCATCTCTTAATTCACAGAAAGCAAGGGGATGGTACACTTACCAAGTAACCAAGCAGGTCAGGCTACAACGCACATTCTATCTCCAGGAAGCTAGTCCAGTGTGCATGTACTGCACTGGGCTGGTTTTTCATAAAGAGAACCACTAAAGATGTAAAGGCAGCTGTGATAAGGCACAATAACTGGTGTGCCTGGTCATTTACCAGCACAGATGTGTTATTAGCGCGCCCCTCCTTTCTCACACACCCGCTCCAGTTGGCAGCTTGGCTGAAGGAACCGGTGGCACTAATATCAGGGGAGACGTTAATTTCGTCACAAAAGCTAAAGGTCTTTGTCAGTTAATTATTGTGTTGCTAGACATGTTTTAAGGTCAGTGGTTGTTGAAATGTTTTTAAATTAAAATGTTACATGACAGCTTCACCCCAAAAACCAGCATAGCCGGTTGATGTTTCTGTATGACTGCTTTACGACCAATGTGTTTAGTACTGCAGATAAAGGTAGTTTGGTAAATCTTATAGTTTTTATCCGTTTTCTCTAAAATTAAATCGTCAAGATCTGGTCCTTGGTGCAGACCTAACAGGGTCCACTGTACTCTAATGTCCCAGACTCCAACCAGTCTATACTTTATATACTTTTTTACCCGCAGGCAAAATTGAATGTGTTGAATAAGTTACATACTGGTTTAATTGCATATTATGATAAATGCTTTGATGGTCTACTGATTTTTTTCATGTATAAGTTACATTACAAAAATGTAACACCGTATAATGTTTTCAACAGTTAATGATGTTTTTTTTTACAGAACGTAGTCACAATTGTCTGGAACTTATGGTTTTATACATGCCTTTTTCTGGACATAATGTCTTCCCAAAATCCACAATCGACATAGAAAGCTCGACATAGATGCTTATGCCCGTGCAAGCACATGAGTGCACTCAACCCTGGTGGTAAGATCAGCATTGCAAAATAGACTGACATATATACAGTATGATATCAAAATCAAAAAAGTATCAAAATTCCTGTTAAATGGGCTTATAAAAACGAACCCCTGACCATTCCCTATACACATGCACACAAATTCCTATTCACTCTTGAATGCATATTGGTTTGTATGTGTCAGCAGTAAATAATGCTGCTGGTGACAGTCACAGTAGCTTTGTATCTTATGGGTCTCTCCGGAGGCCTGAAGGCCGGAATAGTGATGCTTCTGAGGCAGATAATGGTAGGAAAAAGTCATGTCTTAGCTAATGGTCTTGCATCTTCCTGGCAGCATGTCAATAATGGCTCTTATCACATTAGGCCAAAGTCCATTAGCTTATTCTCTTCCCCTGCACGCACCGTGCCAGTACCAGTTTGTACACAGACTTTCAAATTGTCTGCATGTGTTTGTGTGTGCGTTCGTGATATAGGTCCTTAAGATAGGAGACCTATTTAACCAATGAGGGGTACACAAGGCTCTCTGAGCATTTTTCCTCAGACGTCATGGCTTCAGGCCCTGGGCTTTGACTGATTAACCTTTTTGGCACTTCCCTACTCAATTATTTATTGGTTAAAATAAAAAAGTCAAAATGTAGAATACTGAGCACTTCATTGGATGAGGACCTTCAAGATTACAGGAAAACCTTTGCTTACAGAGTTTTGTTTTGGAGACGAGAGCTACCCCTTGATCAATAGTGAATTCCTGTTGCATCCACTTGTGTCCTGTTGTGTCCTGTTGTATTGCCGTCCATACTGTTTCCTGTATCAGTTCCCAGACCAATTGTTCATGAAATAACAGTATTTTGTCAATTTACTTTATAAAAGTTAAATACATAGTAAAGTAGAGTAAATCAACGAAATACTGATTTAGACAGGCCCTTTGAGGGGCTTAATGATCCCCTGACACTGATAAGTGATGATTGTTACAACGACAGTATCCTGTAGACTAGGGAATGCTAATAGGATGTTGACCGAACTGCATAATTGACTGCTTTGTTTTGCTGACAGCATTGACATGGTGAATATGTGGCCATCTTTCGCTTATCCTCGAAGATCATTTAGAAAGCTATAGGCCTCCAGCATCATTACTGGGCTGCTGTAAGTTACACCAGTGGCAGTGAGATAAATACAGCCATCAGAGTTTACACAGTTGCAGCATTTGCCGGCTGCACCGTCGATAGATGAGACGCTGTGACTTAATGCTGTAATTATTAACTAATTGTCTTTAACCTCACAAATAGTGTTCAGCCACATTATGTAAAGGAGTCAAGAATGTGTAATGACAGTGTAATCCATCATAACAGGGGGCGTGGGGGACGGTTCTAATGAGGTTTTTTTTGAGTATGGCAAATCTGCAGAACGCATAGATAGAGGCCACATTAAGCTAATTGGTGTAATGAGTGCCTTGGTGTAAAAGTGCATCTAATGGAAGGTTTCTTGTCTGGCTAATGCAGGGGAGTTGACTAAGGCTGAAGGCTGATTTGTGGTCCGACAGACTTACATTTTATTGTACTAGTACATCTGAATAAAATGTAGGCATTTTTGAATAGCCAAAGAAATATACTGTAGGGACGGTTATGAGCTATCCCAATATAAAGATGTTTCTAAACGTAACCTAAAGCACATGATGTTTGTCTTAAAGCAAAATTCTGGTCCAACTTGACCCCCTCCTCATTTGCCCATTCTGTGTGCTTTTCACGCAAGTTTGAGTTTCTCTGCATGTTTGGAGTGTGGCCTTAGCATTGGCTGACTTGTGTCCAGACTTTTTGGAAGTGTAGACGAGTATGATTGCAGAACTCCTCCTAGACAGACCCTCCAAAGAGTGTAGCCTGTGACCTGTATCGTGACAGCTGGCTGGCCTCAGCATTTCTAACTAACTCCATTTGGTAAAAATTATAGCCCAGCGCCTTTTTATGCTTTATTTTCTGATTTGAGAAAAGAGAAAGAAAAAATTAGATAAATTCGTAAGTGAAACTTGGCCATGTCATATTGGTTTAAAACGCAGTGCTGAATAGTGTATATTTTCAAAGCAGACAAGTGTCATTCTAGCTTGATGTAAATTACAAAGTTTGACATTCAATATTTATATTGTGCTTTTCATAATTTTGCATTGTTGCAATTAGTAGCTTTAAAGAAAATAAAACATAAAACAGCAAAATTAAATAGTATGTTAAAAACATGGTATGGTTGCACATTTATATTAGTGGTAAAAGATTTATCTATAGGATTGTACAGTAAAAAATAAACTGTCCATATGTTAAGTACACATGTGTACATAACCATATCCTGGATGCTTTTAAAGTTGTCAGATATATAGCATTACCCAAATCTAAGTACAGTAGTACAAAAAACGTTAATTTTCGCAAACTTCCACTCCTTGTGCCATACACTAGATATAGTGGGGCTATAGAAGCTGGGGCTTTTAATCCCCCCACTACAATTCTAAAAGCCCAATCTGCAGTGACAGACAGTGGGGTTTCTGTTTGCTCAAGCTTTGTAATGCTTGGTGAAAATAAGTGTCAATATTTGTCCTCTTTAAACCCTTTCTAGTAATATGTACACTATATGTACATTATACTCTATATTGGGACACCATTTTCTAATAAACTTTTTTTATCTATTCAAGTAATCTTATTCTAAAACTTATATTCAAGTCCCGTGAATTTTCGTATTTTGATGCATTTCAGAGTGAAATAAGGCTCTTTCACATTAGTCAAAGTGAGGTTAAGCAATTTACCCTACAGATTAAATCCCTTTGTAATAGAATGTGCTTGTGTCATTGAAAGCTTATGATGAGTGTAACTCGTTAATATAGGTATCTTTTTTTATTGTAATTAAAATATGATTCTTTTTCCATTCATAATACTATTTACATTTAAGTTTATTCATTTGGCAGACGCTTTTATCCAAAGCGACTTACAAATAGGGTGCAGTGGGCACCTATCACTGCAGAGCAAACAGGGGTAAGGTGCCTTGCTCAAGGGCACTTCAGTCATTTCCTGGTGGCACTGAGATTTGAACCAGCGACTTTCTGGCCACGAGTCCAACTCTGTAACCACTAGACCACAACTGACCCCCAAACTGAATACCAAACGTAACAGTTTAAAACTTAAATTGTGAAAACGTAATGAATACAGAAATTTGCATTTCTTAACCTTGGTAAATTTTACATTGCATTGTAACCAGCCTTTGGCTTTGATTATGCTTTTTGGGTGTTTAACAATAGATGTTCATGTTTTTAAAATGCTTTATTTTTCACATGTTTGTTAGAGATCGCAAACCGAGTGCTCTGCATTCAACCCATCAAAGCGCACATGCAAACCAGTGAGTAACAGAGTGGTGAACGGTGCCCTGCTAAAGGGTCTCACCTCAGCCGTGGTATTGAAGGTGGAGGAGAGCGCTGATTATTCAATCCCCCCACCTACAATCCCTGCTGGAACTGAGGCTCGAACCGGCAACGTTTGGGTCACAAGTGCGAGTCTCTAAAAATTAGGCCACGACTGCCCCGTAAATAATGTACTATATACAGAATTAATTATTCACTCCCCTATCAGAGTAACACAGAGCAGACATAATAAAACATGCGCACATAATGCGTTGCAATGATCCAATGCACCTGCGAGTAAAACATCTGATATAATATACATTAACAAAATATTTTTTATAATGCCAGAAGCATTAGCAAGAACAGACAACAGAAGATACAAAAATTTGCTTAAACAGAAAGTGTGATGTGAGACTTACGGAAGGATTGGGTGATATCTTTCCAGCACCATGTCCTGCCATTTCTGCAACATTAATTTTATTGATATAATGCAGGACCATACTAGACAGACATAAAGAAGAAAATTAGACAGAGAACATTATCACAGGATTTATCATATGCAATTCAGTAGTTAAAATCAGTAAGTACATGCCTCAACTTGCTGTCCCATAAACAGTACAAACCTTAAATGAAGACAAAAACAGCAGTAGTAGAGACCCCTTTTAGCTGCGGGTTGTTTTTAAATTAAGATCTTAACTTTAAACAGGCTGTAATAAGGTATTAAGCTCGTTTACATTATGTATACAATGACATTTAATCCAGACAATTGATAGACTTGGATACTATGCTGTAACTGGAACTTCATTTGCCACTGCGTTGAACGATGCGGAAGTCAAAAACAAAGGAAGCGTGAAAAAGGCCTATTGGAATTTGAATGTGAAAAATGAGTCTTTCTCTGCGATTCGATTGGATTTATAAAACAGCCGTTTCATTTTGAAATGGAACTGCGAGCAGACTGACAGTTCAAGAGGAGGAGTTAACGGATGCTCGGCCCAAGCTGTCTAACATTTAAGATGGACACAAACAAAAAAAGGGAATGTCCCACATTGATAAGCTATTTACAATAAAGGCTGCAATATTTCATGAAAGAATAGGCATTGTAATTTTTATTTCACCAGGACCATAGATTATGGGGCCAGTCGTGGCCTAATGGTAAGAGAGTCGGACTCATGACCAGAAGGTTGCTGGTCCGGCGGGTAACGACCTTGGGCAATGCACCTTGCTTCCCGAGCGCTGCAGTGATAGCTGCCCACTGCTCCGGGTATACGTGTGTTCAGCACTTCTTGTGTGTGTGTTCACTACTTTCCGGATGGGTTAAAAGCAGATGTCACATTTTGGGTATGGTTCACCATATCAGAGTTATAGGTCACTTTCAATATCATATTGCTAATATTTGTCGCAACAGTTTAGGAATGGCTTTATGCTGGCACACCAGTCCTTTTTTTAAACTTTGCTTAGTGCAAAATAGAAAAATGCCCAAACTGTTCCTAAAACATTAGAGGGACACAGTTCTATAGAACTGTTCTATAGAATTTTGTTCTCACAAAAACAAATAAAGTAGTCAAACCTGTTCATCATAAAGGAGCATCCCAGTATTTTTGTCCATATAGCATAGATGTTGTGGTTGGTCTGAAATGCCATTTCATGGAAAATTTGTGTCAGTTTGACATTTATCATACAAAAATGAAAGATTTAGAGAGTACGAATATGAAATGTGCTACAGATTTTTTCTATTCTCAGCAAGAAGAAACAGACAAGAGGATCACTCAAACATTCCACAGTATTTAAAAAATAATTGGGTTATCTTTTACTTTTATTTAAGTATTGTCTTTGTAATTAGATTTGACTCCTTGTAATTACATGCATTTTTTGTAGATTAGATTTTTACGCTTCAATTTCATCAAATGAAATAGTCAGTGATCAAAACACTGTGCAGTACAAAATAATATTGTTGAGGCTGAAATGTAATGTCTACCTCTAGGCTAAACTCATACTCAAACACTGAATGAAAGAGTAAAGTGTTTTTTAATGTATATTTAACAACAAATACCCCAGTGACTATTGAAGTACGGTCTCTGAAGAATTTATCCATCTTAAATTACTGAGGCCGTGTTGCTGTGAAACTGTTCTGTATTCCCACCTCTCGCTCACTCTTACCATCTTCTCTTTTCTTCACTTTCTTCCATTCTTTAATTCTCCCGTTCTCTTTAAACATTTATTCTCTGCCTGCACCTTAAAGGCCCTTTGTGCTTTGTGCTGGTGATTTTTACAGCTCTTAAAATTGGGGTAAGCATTTATCATTCATAGATCCTTGCAGACTGCATGGGGCAGACAAAGCCTACAATTGCCTTGTGTCGTCTGTAATTGTCATCGGAAAAAAATAGCTCCCTTGATGTTGCCCTGTTTGGTGCCAAGGGGAGTCTCAAAGGCCCAGTGGAGAGTAAACTCAATAATTTATGTGGCAAACATTTTTTACAAGCCTGCCAACTAACATTTATAGACAATTCATGATAGACAATACATGAACTGTAACTTCAAAACCATGTGCAAATGAAACAACAAATGATTGTCAGTGAAGCTGCTCGCTGTCACTTCATTTGACTGATTTGCAACCATGTTATCTAACTATGCTTTTTTTCAAAGCTTGCTTGTTATGTTGATTCAAATCATTGTTTCATAGTTATTATTCTGAGCTATTTTGTTATATGCTTTTGTCATTTTATTATATATTTATTAACAGATCTTGCTAAATAAGATTCATTTATTGTAATTTAATAATGTAAATTAATTTGTTTATTATCATAATTGTAGTGCCTTAAACTTATTTCCGTTTATTTTCAATGTCTGTTTTTCGTTTACTCATGTTTTTATCCAATAATTTTAAGCAAATATTTTACATTTAAATAAACTTTAATAACCTTGGTTTCTAGTCATATTTATATGCAGTTGTAGCATACTGAGATTATATTTATAGTTTATTAAATAATAAATATCCTCTTTGATAAAATATTCCATCTTTAATGTTTAATCTCATGCATCCTCTACAATCTAGTTAACATACAGTAGTATAGTTTATATTCTGCATTCAGCATAAAAAATGTAATCGCAATTGCTTTCCCCTTTGGGGATTCTTCAAAGACAGGATTTAGTGTGCAGTAGTTACTCAAGATGATGATTTAAGAGATAAAAAGATATAAAGTGGACGAATGTAGAGAGGCCTAGATCTAATATCAGTATTCACCTGTCCTTATTCATTTTGTCTTTTCGGATGACTATACAGAAACAATAAATTTTTGTGTTTGTCTTCTTTCTGATATGGCCTCTAGGATTCTGCAGGCAAGGTTCTGGACAGATGGAGCATTATGTCGCGAGAAGAAGAGATCATTACTTTGCAACAGTTTCTGCGCTTTGGTGAAACCAAGTCTATTGTAGAGTTGATGGCCATCCAGGAAAAGGAAGGACAAGCAGTCACTGTGCCATCATCAAAAACTGACTCTGGCATCAGAACTTTTATTGAAAGCAATAATCGTGCACGTAGTCCCGGGCTTCTTACACACCTGGAGAATAATAGTCCCTCTAGTATTCACCATTTTGAGAACATCCCAAACAGTCTTGCCTTTTTACTGCCCTTTCAGTATATCAATCCAGTGTCTGCCCCAATGTTAGGACTGCCACCAAACGGACTAACCATGGAGCAATCAGGTCTCAGAATCCGAGAGGCAAATCTTCCCGGTCAGAGTGAGCTAGTGGAGACCAGTGAGTCTGAAGTGTCGCTCTCTCCATTTTGTAGTGGTCAAAGCCCCAGTCGAGGAGCAGTGGGGGGCTTGCCCAACTCCATTGAACTTAAGACAGAACCCAGCAGAGCTTCGTCCATCTCCCCAACACCATCCACACACAACTCCCAGCGGTCACAAACACCACAGCAGCAACAGCAAGTGCAGCAGCAGCCAGGCACTATGAACAACCACCAAATCCATCACCATTTTGAAAAAAATGAACAATCCAAGACTATTACACACTCCTCATTCTCTTCCAAAATGCATCGCATACGTCGTATGGGTCCAAACTCGCGCAAAGGTCGTGTCTGCTGCAACTCCTGCGGCAAGACTTTCTATGATAAAGGCACCCTCAAGATCCACTATAATGCTGTGCATCTCAAGATTAAACATCGTTGTACTATTGAAGGCTGTAACATGGTTTTCAGCTCACTGCGCAGTCGGAACCGCCATAGTGCCAATCCCAATCCTCGCCTCCACATGCCTATGTTAAGAAACAACCGAGACAAGGACCTAATTCGCTCCGGTTCTGGTACAGCCACACCTGTCATATCAAGCGCAAAAAGTGGCTTCACTCTAACAAGCCCTGGGCGGCCACCGCTAAGTTTTGCCACCCCTCCTCTCGACCCCATGTTACAGTCCCCTTTGCAGAGCCCTCTTGTCTTCCCTTCCTTAAAATCTGTGCAGCCAGTGCAACCTGTGCCACCTTTTTATCGCACACTGCTTTCTCCTGCCGACCTAGTTAGTCCTCCCGTGTCCCTGCCCACCAGTCCTATAATGCCTACCACAACAAACAGCACATCTTTGACAGACCAGCAACAATTTATGTTATCTGCTGGCTCCCACAACACCCATGTTTCTGAAACGGCAAAATTTACTCATTGCCTACCCACAACTCCTACTACCCAAGATTGCACCACTCTTGACCCGATGCCTAAAAAGAAGCCACGTAAATCTAGTATGCCAGTCAAGATAGAAAAAGAAGTGGTGGATGTTGCAGAGGATTTTTATGACAAAGATGATGATGAGATTAGTTGTAACCATCACCACCACCATCAGCCATCCCACCTCCATAACAATGTCAATGGCAACTGCAACAACAACAATAATAAAAGCAGCAGCGGCCATCATTATGAGAGCAGCGGACATCAATCCCCATCACAAAATGAAATTACTCCAAGTATAGCCCTTGGAGGCATACTCCGCCCTGACCCAGCAGAGTGCAGTGGTAGAGGAAATAATGACGTGCGCTGTATTAACAGTTTTACTTCTGAGGAACAAGATCATGAACGTGACTTTGAAAATGAGTCGGAGACATCCGAATCCAAGATATTCTACCGTGATGAGATGATGGACACTGAAATACAGCAGCCTGTACTGAGGAGAAATCTAGATAAGAAACAGCAACGGGCAGAAGATGAGGAAAACCACCAAAAAGATTTGGAGGAACAAAGTCATTCCCCGTCCTCTCAACACCAGCCAGCTATCAAAATTAAGGAAGAGATAAATGATC
The DNA here is from genome assembly GCA_008369825.1 of Triplophysa tibetana. Taxonomy (NCBI): domain Eukaryota; kingdom Metazoa; phylum Chordata; class Actinopteri; order Cypriniformes; family Nemacheilidae; genus Triplophysa; species Triplophysa tibetana. The sequence goes on along the minus strand of CM017896.1, from coordinate 19,417,826 downwards.
CTACTTATGATATGTTCTGCATGGGTCAATACAGCCTTTACAATGGGGGTATGGCAGTTGCAACAGCAGCCAGTATGGCTGCCTTACATGAAAGTTTTATCTCTTCTATTGGCTATGGAGCAAGCCCACCAAAGTTCCCCTCTCAGTCCCCGGAGGGTGATCTCTGCTCCAGCCCTGATCCTAAGATCTGCTACGTCTGCAAAAAGAGCTTTAAAAGCTCCTACAGTGTCAAACTGCACTACAAGAATGTACACCTCAAAGAGATGCACGTGTGTACGGTCGCTGGGTGCAACGCTGCTTTCCCCTCCCGACGGAGCAGAGATAGGTGAGACAAATCAATCTCATGTTTCACCAAAATCAAATATGCAAACGTTTCTATAAAGTTTCTATAAAAAGGGATGAGTTTATAATAGATGGACTAGATCAGGGGTCGGCAACCAAATTGACATGGCGTGGCATTCAATTTTTTTCTTGGTAATCACTGTGCCGTATCAACAAATTTATCTCAATATAATTATTCATTATATGTATTCTGCTAACCATTACATTAAAGTAATTTTTGAAGAACAATTCTATTTTTGACGAAAAAGCATAATGCATTGAATAGGGCTTTATGCCTTTAAATAAATGGTTTTCAAATAAATCACATTTGTTTGATAACAGTTATATTATCTTAATTAAGTATTTTTTAAGTCATGCTAATGATGTAGTTAACTAATGCTAACAAATAAACCCTTTTTTTTCTGTGATGGTACACACACCAGCTGTGTCATGTGGTGTCTGGTGGGGGCGCTCCGCAAGAGATCTGGACTCTACTCAAAGCGCTGCCACACCACAGAGTGCCATATACATAAATACAAAAAGGCTAATCTGTCAAGATAAAAAAAAAATTTACGGATAAACTTCAACATGTATACATCTGTTTAGGGGAAAACAAAATAGGGCATTACTACAAATATATTTCTTTGTTCTTCAATTCCACCACATTAATAGCAGACAAATAATTACAATAACGGATTTGCCAACGTTTTAAAAAGCCTTTTGATTAAATAATGTTCAAATACCACGTATTGATTAATTAAAATATTGTAAAAATATGTTATTCCAGCTTGCACCAGGAGTAGAATTTGAAATTGAGCTCACGTATACAGAATACGACCCTCCTTACAGTACTTTTGAAGGCTAATAATATTATCAAGCACATACCCGTTTTTAATTGAACGATTGAGATGCTTTGCCAAGTTCTTGGTCTGCATGTTTAAAACATCTTTCAAAGGTAGATTTGTGGTGCCGCATCACGGCTCTTGTCTCAGTGATTTTCTCATGTTTATTTTCAAAGTAAGGTTGGTAAATGGCATACAACATTGAGTGCAGGGCATACTTTTAAAAGATCTAAACGATTGTGCTGCACCACTTCCTTGATAAGCACCTGGCTGTGCACCAACTGCATTAGCGCTAACGCCTGACGTGACAACTATAACTAAACTTGATTATAAGGATTATAAGGATTAGTTTGTGGTAGGAATTCGAACTGGGCTTAAACATTTTCGTAAACTAAGGAAATAATATTAATTTTGGAATTAACATAATATTTAACTGCATGTGCTTGGCGTGCCTTTGATTTTCTTCAGTGTGCCAATAGTGCCATGCGTTCCTTAGGTTGCTGACCCCTGGATTTGATAAAGGTAGGCTATATATTTCTTTAATAATAATGAGACAAACTATTCATAATTGACTTAACAATACTGAGTAATTAAAAAAAAAAAAAAACTATACTAACCATATCATACCACACAAAACCATGTAATATTCGTATTCCATATAGAAGCACAAACAACCATTGCATGTCACACAGCAGCTCAGACTGATCTGAAAACACTGTAAGCACAGACAAGTACATACAGAAAGTAAAGCATAACCTAGTTATAGTTAACAGTGAAAAGTTATTCAGTCTTGAGTGTGCATTTTCAGACACATATTAATGCATTAATGTACTGTTTACCTGTACTTGCTCACCTGTCACACTCAGGTAGAAATGCATACATTAGCAAACGTTGAGGCTTGTCAAACCACTGAATTCATTAGCACATCGGGAAGTGTGGGTCTCTCCCGCTGCTATGTAACACATTTACCTTAAACAGTCCTGGAATACATTTGTGCTAGAGGGCAAGCAACAAATAGATCCTCAGTCAAATGTACACTCTCCAAAGATAATTGTTTAGACTGGAAAGATCCCCCATGGTACTATTGGTGACATTATAAAGACAATATAAAAAAGTGAGAAGATCGCTACTAATATAATCGTTTAATTTAGAGGACTTTAGCAAAGTCCATTTACGGAAGTCATGCCACCCTGCGGCCATGTTTGAAACGCCTCTGGGCAGTTATTAGTAAGTCCACAGTCCACTTGAATGGGGGAAGGCTGATATTTTTTAAATCGCTGGCAAAAATCACAATTATACAGCATATGACCTGTCAAAAATTAAAGCAACTTGGGTTCAATAAGGTTGAAATTTAAAATTTGATCTTGAAACCCTATTATCTCAGAGGGGAATTTAAAATGCCAATGAAGTTGGCAAATGGCAGGCGCACGCCAGTCTCCACCCCGTGCATACGGATATAAAAGGAGATGGGAGTGCCCATTCATTCATCTTTTTGGGCTGAGGAACCTGCGAGTTCGAGCAAGTTCGACATCGCTGCCCATACTCCAGTCTGTCTCTCAACACAAAGTCGAGAGACCGCCTGAAAGGGAACAATATTTTTACCAAATTTCAAATAAATATATTGTTTCTATTTGCATTTATCTGCAGAAAATGAAAAATGGGGAAAAAGGTCAAAATAACAGAAGATACTCTGCAATTTTTCAGACCTCAAATTCTGCAAATAAAAAAAGTTTATGTTAGTAAATGCAAATAAAAGTAATGTTGGTCATACTGTACTAGGGATGTCACGCTATCCAATTTTCACAACACAATTCACCCCCCCAAGAAACAGTGATAATATTGGTGAAAATGTTTATAAAAAGAAATAAATTATGCCATCAGGGAAATATTTTTTTTATATGGTGTTCTGTCTGTTATTTGGTCAATAATTCACACTTAAAAGGCAGAGAGAGAGAGTTTGTAACCACTGTAACTGTTATGAAGAAATTGTTATGGGTGCTGAATAGTTTAAAACATGTGTTGAATTAACATGATTTTGATAATCGTGGTTTATAATATCCCGATTATTGACAAAATTGGTATATTGTTACACCCCTATCCTGTACATGAATACAAACTGTTGTGAAATTTCCTACTTACACTTAAAAGCATTTTCATTGTAAACATACTGTTGATAGAGTACAGTTTTCAACAAAAGTATAAAATTAATATTAACATGTTACAAGACAGGTTGTCGATTCATTAAGTATTAAACTTTATCCTCTTGAAAGTAATGAAGCCTCTTCTCCATATACCTTTTTTAACATAGCAGCCTCTGCGTTTCTTTCTTCCGTATGTAGTTTTATGCTTTTTATACAGTATGCCAACCTTGATGGTGTGCCTTTACTTAACATTAACATAGCTCTTGAGTCCGAAAAGTACTCAAGAGTACATGAGAGACAGTGACTGTGAAAATAAATCTCATTCATCTCATTTGCTGTTGAGGCCAGAAAGATGTCACCCGCTCTGAAAAGTGACAGTTTTGTTTAGAACTAACAACTCAAGACGCATTAATTTGCATGTGTGTTTGTTACACATCTGCCCCTTTACTAGAATTTACCAACGTAAACTTCTCCAAGGTTTTTCATTTGTAATACAGCTCCCTACTCCTTACCTAATTTTCTTAACCTCCTGTGGGTGGTGACATCTGTTCACAGCCCTGTTTGTTCTTTAGTCAGATGTCAACAACAGGGCTGACTGTTGGTTTTAAGATGATGTGATTAGAGGTGCTGGTGTTTTTCCTCTACTGAGGGGCTAAAATGTCCTATGCATCTATGCCAACAGTGGAGGGCAATGGTTATTGGGCAATTGTATTAGAGGTATTATGAATGCCAAGGCCAGGGTAATAGAATGCTTTAGGCAGAGGATGCCTGGTGTCTTGTTTGCAAATAGCTCAGCAGGTTAATATTCTTTTATTGTCTTACACATTTTCAAGTGCCATTTTATATTTTATCTCACGCATGTCACTTTAACTGAGGTGCTGTGCAATGGCGTATAATGTTTAATAGTTTTTTAGCAATAATCTTTAATTTATAGTGTATAATACTGTGTAATATTTAATAAACACAGTATTGCTTTTAGATTCTGGCCTTGCAATCATTGTAAACATTTAAGGTCTATGTTTTAATCTAGACATGAACTGTAGGTAATTACCAGTACCATCATTTTAGAAATTATATTTGCAGAAGATCTACACTCTTCTCTTCTACACTTTCACATTTAAAATGTATATTAATTATAACATATTCACGTGTGTCTTATATACCAAGCTTATTTACAGAGGGTTTAGTGTATTTTACTTCACATTTTACATAAAAATATGAATTTATTAAAGCAAATATATCAGTCAGAATTTGAGTCAAAAACAAATGCTAATATAGACTAGCGTTTAAATTCAGTGTTAATGGTGTCTTTTTTTCCCACACTGACTTTGCAATGAGCTCATGACCTCCCTAAGTACGAGCCAATTTGATAAATTGAATCCTGATCATGTATATCAAACAAGTTTTCATTTCCATTTTCGATTATCAATGGCTTGAGGATTCTTTTTTTAACAGAAACAGGGTATGTTAAAATATATGAATGATTATTCGTTGTAAGAAATATAGACTTAAACAGACAGAGGGTTACGGTCCCACTGAAGTGATATGGAACTTTTTATAGAAGAAGTTTCCAGCCATTGTCAACATTTTTATCATATTCCCAAACACGGGGCATAAATTATCCATACAAAAGCAACATAAAAATAACATAAAATAGCACATTTACCAATAATACAACTTTAATTTGTATGAGTATGTTTAGCTTTGCGATAGTTGTTTAAATATGAGTTAGGTTAATAGGTTCACCAATTGGTTTGTTGTAGTGGGTAACTTACTATCTAACGAGTATTAAAGGGATAGTTCACCCCAAAAAAAGTCTGTCATCATTTACTCGTTTTCAGATTGTTCCAAACCTTTATACATTTAAAATAAAATTTAAATTTTACAATTTAAGTTAGAAATTTGGAAGAATGTCAGTAACAGATCTCCTCCCCCATTGGCTCACATTTATGTATTTTCCCTACTATGGAAGTAAAGGTGATTTACAATACACAGCGTGGTTGTTAATGATAGAGGGGACAAACCTCAGATGGTGTGAGGACTTCAAACCCCCCCCCAACACACACACACGATTTCCGCCTATGTTCACAACATTTTAGGGGCCCCCAGATCATAACTGTCAACACTCCCGTTTTGGCCGGGATTCCCCATTTTTCACACTCATCTAACGCCACCCTCCCATTTAGTTATTTCTCCCGTGAATCTCCCTTATTTGAGTTATTTCTCCTTTGAAATACCCGGACCAACGGGGACCGGAATGCGTTCGCGTGAACATAAGAGTGGCTCTGTGGTTTTAAACCACTGTTCCTTTGCCCTAACATGCTGAGGAGCCCTTTGGAAGGCGAAATTGAATAGTAGCCGAAGTAGAAAAGAGAGCATTCACATCCCCGCTAAAAATTTCTCCGCCTTATTACACTTAGGCTATTACACCCTTACTTATCACACCGCTAAAGGTCTGCACATTCCCCTCCGTGTTTTACCTTTAGTGCTCGTTCCTCACAGTCGGAGTCCGCTCACTGTAGACAACAGATCGTTCCTCCGAGAGGTAGATGCAGTAGAGTACATTACAGCTAGTTCTTGAACTGCAAAAGTAATTTTTTATACTTTTTAAAGTATGTCTGTCAGTAATGTATTTTTTTTGGTCTCGGTCTTCGGTTATAGTATTTTTGGAAGTCTGCCTGATTAAACTAGTGAAACCGATATCATCTTTTAACACCACATCATCTGCCATTGTTATTCTTTCTATGCCTTCACTAAAAAAAGTGCTATGAAAAGAGTGTTGTGTTATGCAGACAACTCAGAATAAAATATAGAGTTTATTTCTAATATTTCCTGTAGGCCCTACTGTGACCAAACGCAAAAAAAAAACGTGTTTAGATTTATTTCACGTGTGACGTTGAGATCTCTGGCAAAATACCTTGTAGATACAAAAAGATATATTCATGGAACAGTGAGCTGCATTCAATTATCTTATAATTCTGAATAAATATTTTGATTTATATTGATTTACATTTGATTGACAAGAATTTGACAAATTTTAACAAATTTGAAGAACTTTCTTCATTCAGTGATTTTTATTAAATCTTTTGTCAGAAATTAAAAAGGTGCTTTAAAAGAGCCATCTCATATTTATAATTTTTTATAATTGATTTATTCTTTATGGAACCATTCTTCTAAAGCATGGTTAGGCATCTTTCTGTAAGAGTAAATGTGTTTGACCAGATGTCTTTGGATTCAGAGATGTGTAACAGCTCCCCCTACCATATAACTGTATAACCACTGAGATAAAGATACAGCACATCTTTTTTATTTTGTCCGTTATGCCAGTTTTAATGTTCTGCAAATAAATTTGAGATAAATATTTTCAGTAGTTCACAGAATAAACTAAAAATTATTTTAACCTAAACACATAGTATGTTCAGAAAAACTAAAAATGGTCTTTGAAATGGTCAATTATTTTTTTCAGGATATATTCTATATATATACGGTATGGCAGATGGTGGAATCAAATAAATACATTAAAGTAGTGTATTGAACTAATGAACTCACATTTCGAAAGAATGGAAACAAAATATTAGTTATTCTTTTGGTCAACTGCTTTTGCTGATGACACTAATGAAGAAACATGGGTATAAAAAACATGCAATAAAGACACTAAACATCAGGTTTTGTTTCACACATCTTCCTTAAACAGAAAATCCTTTTTATTTATCTCATCAATGTCATTAGAACACAGGGGGATAAAAAGACTATATCACGGTGACTGATTATCAAATGTGACTTGAGGACTGCTATTCCTCAGCTGAATTACATAATTAGTTATAAATGTCAATATTGAATAAATGTAACTGTGTAAAACATGAAAAGAATAGTTCACCAGAAAATCTCATAATTGAATCATACTCATGACTTACATGACTAAGAGTTATATTAATAGTATCCTGGTTTTGCAATTTCATTGAGATGTTGCTAACCTCTTAAATTGGGTCCATCCCTTATAAAAGGAATCTGCATGTATGCTTATTATCTCTCACAGTTCATGAGTTTGCTGGCATTTGTTGGTGTAATCTAAACAGTTAACTAGATAATTTAACATCTAAATCCAGCACCCAATTTAGACTGTCTGTGTTTGCTGGTGTTGGTCAGATTTGTGGGAATTAATGTTCAACGCATTCCAAGAACTTTTATTAGTTTGTTCAGGTATGTTCAGGTATGCATTAGAGCTGAACTCTTTGGTTCAAAGCCACTGCGGGTTGCAGTTTGACACCTGTTCATTAGAGAAAGAGATAAAGGCAAAACAAAGCAGATCTTTATATAATGTGACTCACTTTCCCTTTTTTAATTTTTTCAATATTACAACTCATTTCACAAATGTGCACACTTGGCAGGAACTGAAAGGGCCATCAAATCCTAAAGATGATTAACGTTCCTGGGACAAGACACATTAAGAGCCACACCGCTCTTCTCTGCAGAGTTAAAAAGAATTCTCAAGAGACACCGCCTCCAGCTTTGGGCAAATTGGTTTGGCTGCCACATTAGAGGCTGAAAGGGAGAGAGATAGCTGAAGAGGTGTTTGGGAATGGAGGAGGGGCCTGAAATAGGTTTGCAAGGGGGTAGTAAATGAGATCGAGGACCTTAGCTTAATAAATGAATGGATAGTCTCTCTCTACCACACAGTTCAAAGGTTGGAGCTCTCTGTTTATCCCTGATCAGTTCAAATGAATTAACCGAAAGGTACCACTTGCTTGGTTTCTTTAAATAGTTTTCAAGGTGTGTAATGTAAATCACGGATATATGTTCATGCAGTATTTATACACATAATATAATATAGCCGAGGTCTGTTTTTCTGTGTACTGTGTGTTTTTGCTAATTAGTTGTGGCAGTCTAGAGCTTATGAGCAGTGTGAGGGATGGTCAGTTTTCAGGGATGGTCACATATTGCAAAGGGAGTTGCCAATATAAGTGTCATCAACAGCTTTTATAAAAACTGATTCCAAACTAAACATGCTCCAGCTTATAATACAAATATATGCACTTTCCATCAATCATTTAAAATACCACTAAGTATTTGAAATATCTTAGAATATAACAAGGTAATAGTTACCTACAAGTGCAGACATTAAAAATGCAATTCAAATACATAACAGTTCATTCTTAAAACATTCAACCGTTCTATAATATTGGACTGCTTTGGTATTGAACTGTATAAATATACAAAATATAGTAATACAAAGAAAAGCTATGTATACACATCAAACACATTCATCAGCTGTCAATCAGTATGCTACTCTTTTAAATGTTGATGATGCTTTGGTGGTCCGCTCCTGTGTATCTTATCAACAGAAAGGGTCCCTCTATTGAATTTATTTTTACTTCTTGCAGGAGAATGTCGGATAGGGAACTAAATAATTAAAGAAAAGGGACCCTTTTTGACTGCATCAACCATGGCACTGCTGGTAAGCTCTACAACACTGTGTAATGTTTTTATCAGTTACGTTTAGGCTAACATTTAATTTAAGTCATTTTGCATGGCCAGGGATCCCTGAGGTCATTTTTGTTTGTTTTTTGTTTTGCTTTGTTTTCCTAATTCTACATATAAGTTTGGTTTGCAAATGTAGCTGCCAATGGTTGATTCAATTTTTAAACCCACAAAGGCACCGTTCACATTATTATCTTGGTTGTTTTAATTTGTTTTTGTTACCCCATTCTACATGCAAGAACTGTTGGTATGTTTTGGTTTTTGTGACACTATATGTAACATTTATGTAATTTTTGTTGACATACTGTATTGCATGTCTCAGTTTTGTCAAAGTCATTTCTTAAACAGTTGTGAAGTGGCAGACCAAGTTCTAAGAAAATAAATTCGGACTGAGATGAATTAAATCAAAGGAACTTTCTCTCTCGCTATGTGCTATGTGATCCTGCACTCAGGTGAGAGAAAGTCCATCTTTATTAAAGTGAGGCATACACGAACAATACGTTTATGGGTCTCGATTAAGCTACCTTTAAAAGTGAGTCAATGTGCTAATGCTGTCCGAGTCTGAGTTAATATGATATTGAGTTTCCCTCGAATATTGCATTGCCACAGCTCAAATCAATTGATAAACTCCCATTCAATGCGGTGGATTATTTAATTGAGTCAGAGTCAATTGCATTTGTGCATGCCTGCAGACATGCTGACAGGAGTAAACACTTAAGCAGAATACTGTCTAAGCAGCTTTAGAGTGATTGAACTCCCTGCTGTGTCAGAACTTAGTGTGTTCTCACACAAGCTCATGCAGTCACTCAATTGAAACCTAAAAATGCAGGAAATGCAATAGAGTGCTTCTCCACCGATATGAGGATAAGTCCTGCAGTAACAGAAAGTGTAAGATACTAGCACTTTCAGTGTCATACAGAATAACCACAAGAACCTGTCCTTTCTCTTGTTGCAGACATAGCTCCAACATTAACCTGCACCGAAAACTACTGACCAAAGAGCTGGATGACATTGTGCTGGACTCCCAGCTTGTGACCCTGCCTAAGGATCTGCGTGCTGAGTTCCTATCAAAGATCTACGCTGGCCACCACTTGGGGATGGAGGGGGTTGGGAGCCCTGCCAGTGTCCCACCACGAGGCATAGGCCACCAGGAGATGGGATCTTCAGCCACCACAGAATATTCACTCAGCAACGGCTACTTCCGAGGCACCAATGATGACTACATGGTACTGGACCTGAGCACCACCTCCAGTGTACAGTCAAGTGGCAGTGTGCAATCCTCACAGGAGTCTGATGAGGGAAGTGATGAGGGCATCCTGCTGGATGACCTGGATGGCGCTAGTGACATTGAGGACAGCACCCTCAGTACTGGGGACCAAAGTGTGGGAGGGAAAGAAAAGGATGAGGAAGAGACCCGAAAGTATGAAAGAGGAAGAGACACAGAGAACGATTTTCTACGCTGTGATTCCAACATCTCACCATCCATCTTGCCATCTAGTGGAGGTAATGGGGCTGGAAGCATTCTATGCACCATATGCCACAAAATGTACAGTAACAAAGGGACCCTTCGGGTGCACTACAAAACTGTCCACCTGCGTGAAATGCACAAGTGCAAAGTACCTGGCTGCAACATGATGTTTTCTTCTGTGAGAAGCAGAAACAGGCATAGCCAAAACCCCAACCTGCACAAAAACGCCCCCTATACCATCATGGTTGATTAGAACAGATCCCTCCCTACCCTATTGCCTCAAACTCAACATAATCCTCAAAGCAGCCTCCTCTCTAATTACAGTACATTTTGCCATACCATAAAAAACGGTCTCAAAACTTGTTGTTAATTTGAAAAAGACGAAAAAAGTTTGTTTGTTACTGGAAGCATAAGACTGAAAATTAGAATGCTTAGATCCCGCCGTCCCTGACTCAAACCTCTTTTCGATCTTTTATTTGTGACTGTTGCCTGCAGAAATGATAATAATTATGAAAAAACTCGATGTATTTGTGTATTGACAGTTTTTAAAAGAGTCCCATAAAAGAGCATGAATGGCTTAAATATGTAAATAATGTCCTGAGGGGCTTTGGTGTAAAACAGTTGTATTGAAATGTTTTTTTTTTGTGCGTGTTAAGGGTGGGATGGTTGTTTTTATGTTGAAGTCAATGACATTCACTTCAAGACAAAAGTAGCATTTGCCTAGCTTGGTTATTTTATGTTGGCTTCGAAATATTTTACCTTAAACAGAGAAAAGAAAATCATGTGACATGTGATTTGTTTTATCTACCTGTTAGATATTGAGATGGAGCTGGCATGCTTTTAGCTCTAAAAAAAGTACCTTTCCTTTTATTTTCTTATGTTTATAGCTTTAGCTTTATAAAAAACTTAAAAGAAAAAAATAAGTTTTGCACTTTGCAACAATATGAGTGGAATTGTTTAGGATTATAAGGATAACACCTAACAATGATGGTTGTCCAACATGAAGGTAACATTTCTTTTTTAAAGATACAGTACCAGCGGTAAATACTGTACCTTTAACAGAAATATGCCAGATCTAATATGGGAGGAACCACATCTGACATAATTAAAATCCATTCTACTTAGCTAGTGTTTCTGGTATTAATTCATTCAAATTAATGGCAATTATTTTGATTGCAGTTCATAAATGTTACTAAGGAGTACATGTGTACGGTAACAGGCTGAATTAGCCTAAAGGTTAGGAAGGAAATCTTTGTACTGCATGTAGTGTTACTTTAAAAGCTTTAGTAAGACTATATTTGTCTTTACTTATTTGCTCAGTTTTATCTATAAAAATACAATTTTCATTTCACATGTGTTGCACAAAGTGTCCCTAAAGTGTGACCAAAACCACGTCATTCCCCAAAATCCAAGATGATAAATTATTATGAGTCTTAAGGTTTTGCTATATTCTCTGTTGCTTTATTTTTTTAAACTTATGTCTTCTGCAAATGGTTTGAATTCATAAACTTGTTCTAGGCAAGCATTGTCTTTTGGCCACACAATAACAAGAGAAATTATGGGGACAACGGTACTAAGTTAATGAAACTATGGGTAATTAAAACATAAAATAAAAGAATATGATTTTTGTTCATTGCTCTCAACTGGAATACGTAACAAAAACGTATTTTGAAGGAATGAAGCAATACTTGTACTCGATAGAGTTAAAAAAGGTATTATTGCTGAAATAAAGACTGACTGGATTTTGCTGCTTTTAATGTGATAGAAGAGGCTGAATATAATTGAAAATATATAGAATCTGGTATTTTCTGCCCCTGATAAAGCTAACAACTAACAGCAATTCATGAGTGATCAGTTAATGTTGCTGGCATTACAATGGAGAAATCCAATGCTTTGTTTCTCTCTCCTCTTCCTCGGTTTTCCTGCTGTATTTAAATATCCACTTAGAACTAACAAATGTCAGGCCATTACTAAAATCCATCAAACTGAGTTTTAAAGATGGGTAATGTGATATTGTATTACAAACTAAAGGAAATGATCAATCTCCAGGCTTATACACTTTCTAGATTGTAAATCCAAAGACCCCTCTCAAATCAGGACATTCGGTCCAATGCAATGATTGAACAAACATTTTATGATCATGCGAATTTCACAGTAGATATTTATATACAGTATGTAAATAATTTTAGACCATGTTACTTAATGATTACTATCAGGACATGAAGAGAGTTGCAACCAGCGTAACAACAACACAAACATCTTAAAAGAATGACGTGCCCACCTTCAAACATTAATACGATTATTTGGGTAATGAGTGAGCTTGTTGTCTCTAAAAGAGAATCCCTTACTGTGGCTGTGTTAGCATTCATATTTAAAAGTGTGTGTATTTAAAAAATCCGCCAGAGTGCGCATATAGTATAAAGAGGAATAGATTTGAAAGCAGGTTCATGTGTCAGTCATTAAAGTGGAGAAATAAATCAAAGAGAGAATAAGACAAGGGCTGCAGAAAGAACCAAGTAAAAGAAAGTGTCAAAATTTCTTAGGACATCCTGATAGTGTCATAAAAATCAAGAAAGATGTTCTGTGCACATTAGAGTTGGGTAGCTAGTACTGTCCCAACTTAAGAGTTGGGGTTTTACAAGGGAGTCACTGGCTAAAAGAGTCTAAGCGAGCCTACAATATTTCATCAAATCACATCATCTCTGAGAACAGGACCATAACAAACCATTAATGTCAAATTGAATCTTTTTCAAAGGCGATCTGTAAGCTTACGTGTTATCACGGTTGCTTTGAATACATGGAATGTTAGAACACAAAACCAAGAACATCAAATGAAATAAGTTTATTATGATTAATTTCTTTTATTATTTTTGATTTTCACATCAGCTAAATTTCCAAATCAAACCAGTGTTACAGGGATCATACCATTAGTTTACATACTGTGTGCTTGACAGAATCTGGAAAATGAAAAGGATTTGGAAAAATAAGGGGAATTATAAACATTGAGGTTTGTTTATATTTTACTGATCTGAATAAGTTGTGTCCACAACACAGAATAATAACTAACTATAACTGCAAATCATTTTTACCTAATCTACACAAGAAAGACACTTGGAATTTCATGAGGGTGAGTAAATGCTTAAATAACTTTTTCCATTTTAAGAGTCAGGTGGATGTGAACATTTGAACAGGATGATTGATGTAAAATGACACTATTTTATTTTCTTAAAAACATATGAAGAGTTTATTTCCCAAAAAAGGGGTTTGTTTTGATTTAAGCCATAATAACTTAAAAATGTCAACTAACTTACACAATAAAACAATAAAAACATGATAACATAATAAAAAACATGTTTTCCCAAATATTTAAAAAACGGAGTTATCTCATTTAGGAAACAAACTCTTCATATGTATTTTTGTAGCTTCTGAAGGACATTATATTAATTAATGAGATCTTTAAACAAATAGTAGATTTGTGATCTAAACACAATGTTCATACATTTACATACACCTGACTGTTTTATGATCGTCTTATTGCCTTCATGAGTACCAGTGAATGTTGGTATAATATCTATAGTTATAGTTGTGAACAAGTTCCTAAATTGAAATCAGTGTGTTAAGATGGATCTCAATATCAAATGGCCACTGTTGAAAAGGGTCAAATGTGCAGAGGACGCTGGAACAGCAAAGGATGTGCAGGAGGATTTTTCTGAATAGGCAGTTTAATGGCTCAGATTAAACAACGGACTTGATGACTCACAAAACATAAAAACAGCCATTCCTTCATGTAACAGAACAGTATAAAAATCAAGCATGTAAACATGAAAAAAATAGTTATTTTTCTGTGCTGTGGACTATGTTAGCATCTGTTATGTGAAATTGTTTGTTCAGGACAGTACTTAATATGAAACAACTTTCATTTTTATATGTAAAATATAAATTACCTCTTTTTTTATGGTCAACATTTTACAGGTTCGGAAAGGTGTATGTAAACTTGATGATTTTAACTGAACACTGTATACGGATAACGGTCAAATGAAAAAAATCCTCTAATTCAATGCAAGTTGAAATTTACAACTCTTTTTTGTGCAACAACATACAATAAATAAGCTTGACATTTTGTGAACCTTTTTATATTTTGTGAACCTGTTCTAATGTGATGTTTGTTGTAGATGATTGTTTGATTGTTCTTTTTGCCCACTGATGAAAAGTGCATCTACATCAGAGAAAGCTCACATCATAGATTTACTAATGGTGACATTGATAGCCTACCGATGCTGTTTATAGTTCTGTTATAATTTACACAAGCCAGAAAGAATGACAGCATTTTAAACTGATTTAAGATTTGCGTCTTTTGTATCATAACCATTTTATTTTATTTGCATTTGCATTTGATTTTATTTTTACTTTATGTTGCATAAAATGCATATGATTTGGGGTGTAAATGGAATTTTATTCATATTTTGTCCAAATACCTCTTGAACTTTGTATCAGATTTCTTGTACAATTTTTATATTAAAGATTTATCAGTCACTGGCAAAATTAAGTTGTATTTAATTTTTAAAGGATTTGTCAAGGATCATTAGAGTCATTTAAACTTTAACAAGGTTTGCTTCGATGTTATGTCACCAGTTTATAAAATAATAGATTGACATCTAAACAAAATATAAATTTTGAATTAATTTAAAGCAAAATAACTTTAATAGTATGCACTGTTCAAAAATGATCAGGGTCAGTAGTAAAGTTTTAGTTGACCTGGTTACCAAGAGGAAAGGTTTGTGTTTCAGTCCAGACCGAGACACATCAACAAGTCATAAAAAACATGGAATGAATGTTTTTCGGATGTTGGTCTTTAATTCTTGGATTATCTTTATTTATCCTTTAGGGCACAGGAGGACTTTTTATGTAATTAGTGATATTCGCTCTATGATTACACATAGCCATGAGTAGACCAGTAAACCGCCTTTTTTATCTGCAGTTTTATGCTTCAACTGCTAGAAGGCCAAAGTGTACAGTGTAAGAGTACATTGTATTTATGCATTTATAAAACAGGAAATACACTTAGAAAATCATTGTGTTCATTACCTGTGTACACTGTAAACTTTGCTGAAATTTCGCAGCAGGTTTGACGGTAACTAACTGTAGATTTAATGAACAAAGCAAACACTAACCTAATTTATATATTTTTCTTTCAAAAAATAAGACTAATATCTTTGGTCATGTTTCTTGTTATATAAATATCATAATTTATGAAGTTCTAAATATTTTTACAGAAAACAAGAGAATTATGAAGAGAATAGAATTTTTTGCAATGTTGCTGTGCTAATGCTCGACCTGATGCTTCTTGCTCATTTTGAATCTCAAAAGTCAAACTGTTTTAATTTTGACTAAAGTAATTGAAAACAGTACTAATCGGAAAGTATATTAGGTAGCGATTAAATCTACAGTAAGTTACTGACAAACCTACTGCAAACACTACAGCAAAGTTTTACAGTGTCCCTGCATTAATTATACAAAAGATTAAGCTAAATACTTACAAACATCAAGTTCAATTCAATTTTATTCATAAAGCGCTTTTATCAATGTGAATTGTTCCATAGTAGCTTTACAGGAGGAACAACAGAAAAACAAAGAAAATCTAAAACACAGTACAGTACATGGAGTTTATTGAACAATCATTCTAGTAAATAATATTTAATAATATATCTAATAAACGCAGTCTCCCGGTGAGCAAGCCAGCAAACAATGCCCTGTGGCAAAGGAACCAAACTCTTATGATAAATACATGGAGAAAAAAAAACCTCGGGAGAAACCAGTTCTACCAGAAAGACTCGGGTTCAGACTCGATTCAGCTACCTGACGGAGCATCAGGTCCCTGTGTGTACACAACAGATCTCGCGAAAGTGCCAAGATAAGGCAGTCGTAGAAATAGTTGAGTACGTGCACCCCCTTCTCCCTGAGGGGAGCGAGGTCGGCTTCCACGACCTTCGTGAAGTCTCGTGGGGACAGAGACAGACCAAAGGGGAGGACCCTATACTGATATGCCCGCCCCTCGAAAGCGAACCGCAGTAACGGTCGATGACGAGGGAGATTCGAGACATGAGAGTAGGGGTCCTTCAGGTCGATTGCCATGAACCAATCTTGACATCTTATAGATGAGCAGCTTGTGTAGGTGCCTGTTCAGGGTATGCGGATCTAGAATGGGGTGCAACCCCCAGCCTTTCTTGGGAACGATGGTGTACGGGCTGAAAAACGAATTGGATCGCATAGCCGAGTTGGATCATATACCCTAGCCACCGTGACGGTTTGGGAAGCTCTAGCCAGGCTCCCAGGGACTGAGACAGGAGGACTAGGGCAACTCCAAGCAGCACCGAACTGAGATAGCAGAGGGCTGCTGAGTATGCCCGACATTGCGTCTCGCCATGACCCAATGACGAGTTGCCGAACACCATCCTGTAGAGGATGAGAGCTGCTGTGAGAAAAACCAAGAGAGAAAGAGTAAACTCCGGAGGGGCACAGCAGGTGTTGTCTAGAACTGCTGAGAGAAGACCTCGAAAGTATCGCCAAACAGCCCCCCTTACGAGATGGGTGCATCACGCATCTGCACATGTTTAAGCCAGAGGTGTCTCTCCTGGACCACAAGTTTGGACATTGTCTGACCCAGGGCCCACACGTTCACCTTGGTCGCCCATAGGTCGCGAGGTCGGTGGCGGTGCGGAGTTCCTGCATAAGCCCTGGGTCGGTCTTACCCTAGTGGAGTTCTTTCAATGCAGGACGTATCCACGAAGGGTCCCTACGCTTGCCGGACACCCAGACACTTGAGGTAGACATTGTGTCCATCCCCCTCCTCAATGAGAGCATTACATCCACGAGGACAGCGGGACATGCTGCACTGGAGAAATAGTCCAGCATGCAAGTCTGGCATGCAAATTTCATTCGCCAATTTCATTGGCCTTTTCAAAGCTAGTCAGAAGATGATAGGTTCTCAAGTCAAACCCCATTTGTCGGTTCGACACAACGTCAAACCGTCGAAAGACCGACTAAAAGGGAACATCAGTCCATCCTTTAGAGATAGTTCTAACCTTGTAGCGGTAGCACAGACAGAACCTGATCAAAAAGAAATGCAAAACGCAAGAAGAGAGAGGACGAGACAGGGGTCTCTTTTAAACTGTAAGAAAGTTACATCCTCCTGGTGTGACTGACCCAATCAGGAGATGGCACCTTTTGAGGGAAAGTTAATTGTATTTGTCTTCCAAAGTGATGTTTTGCATGTGTAAGCTGATTGGAAGTTCACTAAGTAAACTTCTAAGAGTTAATTAAAACTAATATGAAATGAGTTACCAAAACACAACAAACATTAACATTAATGAAATCACAAATAAAGCTCATAGACACCAAACATGATCCACATATCATCTTGGTTAGATGAGTTACTACAAATCTAATAATTCTAATAGTTCATAGTTCTAATACACATTCATTCAATCTACTTTGGATAATGTTTATGGCAGACATAACATCAAGAACATCAATACATGGAAAGGATTTAAATAAATATATGTACATTTCCATATAAATGTATATAGGACTCTTCAAAAACAATGAAGAGATTGCATCTCTCTACATTCCAGTCGGTTGTAAAAGAGTCTTATCTTGATGGGTTGGTGTGGGTTGCTATGGCCACCAGAGGGGGCCTTATGTACAAAGACTTGCATTGAATTCATACTAAAACATTGCGTATGGACAAAGGTGTAAATGTGCGTATGCACAAAAAAACTCAGATGTATTAATCTCCCCCCAGTGTTGAATCCTGTCCGTCTGGCCATGTCTTGATGCATGCTGTTCTGGAGTTACAACAGCAAATCGTTCGGGCCATCGGAGAAATTAACAGTCACCTGCAAAATATCTGTTACGCACTCACAGATATAAGTCAGTCATTAAAGGAATTGGTCCCCAAAAATGAACTTTGTGTCTGATTAACATTTATATTGACGCACTCCCTTTTGACGGGCCAAAATAGCTTGTTGGTTGGGCCGTACATAGACTGGTCCTGGGTCGGGGTCATCTGGTGGTGCCACCACCTCACCAAGTGGTATGCCGTGCCTGTGCAAAATATTGTGCGGCATATCACAGGCCAGCACGATGCGACACACCTTGTCAGGGCGGTATAGCATCATTCCCCCGGTCCTGTCAAGGCAGCGCCACCGTCATCTTAGCTGCCCAATTGCCCGCTCTACAACTGACCAAGTGCGAAAATGGGCATCATTGTATCTGCGCTCTCGGTCAGTTTGTGGGTTGGTGTGGGGGGTTAACAACCACGTCTTTACTGGATAACCGCGGTCTCCCGATGGGAAGTTGAATGATTTTAATATTTTTTAAATATAAACATATTTTTAAATGCATCACTCACCAAGAAGCCACCCATCGCGCAGCCTGCCAGCTTGTAGCCTCATCCCAACCATGCTGTTTGTAAGTATTGTGACGAGGCGCCTAGAGCCTAATCAGCGTCGCCAGGGAAACGCACAATCACGTGCTCACAGCTGCCGGTCGTCAACACCTGTAGATCGTTCCCATCATTATAAAGACGGGAGAAAGGAACGAGAAGAGGGACTTCCATACCACTTGCTAACCGTATGATTGCTTGTGATCTATATCTGTCTTTTGAACAGGCTCAGAGAACAAGACGACCGGCAGAGGAACAGACACCACATCCCCGCACTTGGACACTCAGGATTGCACCCGGAAACCGCAGAGGGATTATCTGCACCATTTTCCCCAACTGCACCTTTAATAAACTGCCCTCCGGGGGTTTTTGACACAAACCTGAGTTGTTTCGTGCTTTGCTCGCCACAGTATGAATGAATCACGGGTTGAACCAGGGCACCTTGTCACAGTATTTGTTGCGTGCATTTGTGCGTCACATATTATTTGCACATTTATTGTATGAAAATGTTTCCGATTCACATCTGCAAATTCTTCCTCAGATGGCGCATTTATAACAATGTTTGTGCAGTCGATCGCTCCGATTACATTAGGAAAACCGGCTATCGCTGCAAATTGCGCTTTAATGTTTTGCTGGTCAACTTCATTGTATGGACCCTCACCCAACTGTTAAGAATGTTACCGTTAAGAATGTTACTGCTTTCAAATGCATAGAGACTATGTCTGTCCCCCGAATAATACAACCAAATAATAATTTATTTAAAAGTCAGAAAAAATCATATCATGATTAAACCAAAAGACAATATATTTAATGAGCAAAACCAACGCCTAAAGTTTGGGCTACTTAATATTAGATCACTAAATCCAAAGGCAGTTATTGTAAATGAAATGATCACAGACAACAGTTTTGATATACGTTGCCTTACTGAAACCTGGCTTAAGCCAAATGATTACTTCGGTCTAAATGAGTCTACTCCACCAAGCTACGGTTATATTCATGAGCCACGTCCGGTTTGTCGAGGTGGTGGTGTCGCAACAATCTTTAGAGACTTTCTTACCGTTACTCGGAGAACAATGCATACATTTAAATCATTTGAAATGCTTGCGTTGAACATAACAGTTCCCAACAAAAGTAAAAAATCATTGGTCTCTCTTACATTGGTTACTGTGTACACTAATTTTCTGATAGAGTTCGCAGACTTCTTATCGGATCTATTGGTTAACGTCGATAAAGTACTGATTGTTGGAGATTTTAATATCCACGTAGATATTGCTAACGATCCATTAGCTGTGGCGTTTAAAGAACTACTAGACTCTTGTGGTGTAACACAATACATCAATAGACCAGTGGCGGCTGCTGGTCTTTCAAAGAGGGGAAGCTCATTTCACAATGAATGAATGAACAAACTATCTAAAAAAAATATATAAACACGACGGAGGAAATGTGGGTATACATTAAACTGAAACAAGGAATGTGGTGTATAATTGTGTGAAATGTATGATGAAAATTGGCAAGCAATTTCGGCAAGCAAATACCAAGAAATAGGTTGCAGCAGTTTGTTTTTCAACTACACTTGAAAAATCCGCAATGGGACTGAGATTGAATAGCTTTAGCGTCAGCGACATTTATAGAACAAAATCGCTGTCAATCAAAACGAGATGCAGTCTTTCGACAGACCCTCCAATCATCACGCAGACGCTCGGAGTCGGTGGGCGGGACATAATCGCAGCATTATCCAATGACCGTCTTGTTTCTAAGCACTGAAAAAAAACTGTTTAAAGCAGCCCCATTGAAGTCAATGGACGCTGGGCTTCAACAGAGTAATGCACTGTACGCTACGGGAATGAATGAGAAGGAAATCGAGTCAGCCGACCTAAGTAGCTGATTCTGAACGAAATTGTTTTCATTCGAGATGAACGTGTTTAACGCATTTTTAGTCAACAAAATGTTAACATAATAGTACATATATTTGACCTTTCATTTTTTGACAATTATAGGGGAAGCTGAGCTTCCCTTGCAGTCTTAAAGAAATCGCGACTGCAATAGACCTACTCATCGACTTAATCATACCCTAGACTTGATTATATCTTACGGAGCCGATCTAACCAATATCGATATTATACCTCAAAGCGACGATGTTTCCGATCACCATCTTATAACATGTACACTGCGCACTGAAGAAATCAGTTGTATATCTCGTTATCGACAGGGTAGAACAATCACCTCAACTACTAAAGATAGTTTCGTAAAGAACTTGCCAGATCTGACTCCTCTAATAACCTTTCCAACTAATATAGAATCGCTCGATGACATGACCAGCAACATGGGCACCATTTTCTCTAATACATTAGAAGCGGTCGCACCTATGAAGTCAAAAAGGATTAATGAAAAGATCATAGCACCATGGTATAATAACACCACTAGCGCCCTAAAAAGAGAAACGCGTAAACTGGAGCGAAAATGGAAACAAACCCAATTAGAGGTCTTTAAAATTGCATGGAAAGAGAGTGCAAGCTGTTACAAAAGGCACTAAAAGCAGCAAAAGCCGAGCACTTCCGTAACCTCATAGAAACTAAAAAAAACAATCCAAGGTTTTTATTTAGTACAATTGCTAAACTAACAAACAAACAGACTCCACCTGACCTGGGTATTCCGCCGCACCTTGGTAGCAATGAATTCATGAAGTTTTTTACTGAGAAAATCGAAATAATACGAGACAACATAGCTAAAACCAAACCTCAAAGTGTGTCGGAAGAATTAGTTTCAACCGTCACCCAAAATGAAAAGCTAGAGTGTTTTTCTCCTATAAATCAGGAAGATTTAATTAAAATTATTGCAACATCCAAACCGACGACATGCTTATTAGACCCCACTCCGACTACCTTATTAAAAGAGTTACTACCCGCTGCAATTCAGCCCATTTGTAACATAATCAACTCGTCAATTAATCTAGGACATGTCCCAGGACCCTTTAAGCTGGCTGTAATTAAGCCTCTTATCAAAAAACCAAACTTAGACCCCAATGAACTTGGAAGCTATAGACCGATTTCAAATCTCCCGTACTTGTCTAAAATACTAGAAAAAGTAGTGTCAACTCAACTGTGTACCTTCCTACAAAATAATGACATGCACGAAAAGTTTCAGTCTGGCTTTAGACCGTATCATAGCACTGAAACTGCGCTCGTTAGAATTACAAATGATCTTCTTATTGCATCAGATAAAGGTAACATCTCACTCTTAGTCCTGCTTGACCTTAGTGCTGCTTTCGATACTGTAGACCATAAAATACTACTTGATTGTTTACACAATTATATTGGTATTCAGGGACAGGCACTTCAATGGTTCAGATCTTACTTAACAGACAGATATCAATATGTCCTTTTAAAAGGGTAATCGTCATATCTTACGCAAGTAAATTATGGATTACCTCAGGGATCGGTTTTAGGACCCTTGCTTTTCTCCATATACATGCTGCCCCTCGGCAACATTATTAGAAAACATGAAATTAGCTTCCACTGTTACGCAGATGATACTCAGCTATATATCTCATCAAGACCAGATGATTCCTTCAAACTATCCAAACTGGCTGAGTGCATCGAGGACATAAAACATTGGATGACTAGTAATTTCCTTCTTTTAAACTCTAACAAAACGGAAATATTACTTATAGCACCAAAAACACGTAAACAGAATATCTCCGATTACAGCCTGCAAATTGAAGGCTGCACTGTTACTCCAACAAATACAGTTACAGACCTAGGCGTTATAATAGACGGCAACCTGTCATTTAAAAATCACATCTCAAATATCACAAAAACAGCCTTCTTCCACCTTAGAAATGTTTCCAAGTTGCGAAATATTTTATGTTTTGCTGACGCAGAAAAGCTTATTCATGCATTTGTGACCTCACGACTTGACTACTGTAATGCTCTACTTAGTGGTTGTCCTGCATCATCGATAAACAAACTACAGTTAGTTCAGAATGCAGCTGCCAGAGTTCTTACTTGGTCAAGAAAATACGATCACATAACCCCAGTTTTATCATCGCTTCACTGGCTACCCATTAAGTATTGTATTGATTTTTAAAATTCTTTTAATTACTTACAAAGCCTTAAACGGTTTAGCCCCTACTTACTTAACCGAGCTTTTATCACGTTACAAACCAACACGCTCTCTAAGATCTCAAAACTTAGGACTTTTGACAACACCTAGAATAACTAAATCCACCAAAGGGGGTCGAGCTTTCTCATACGTAGCACCTAAACTCTGGAATGGCCTTCCTGATACTATTCGAGGGTCAGACACACTCTCCCAATTTAAATCTAGATTAAAGACACATCTTTTCAGCCAAGCTTTCACTTAATGCATAGTTAATGAACAGCAGCTACGCTAATTATTCTCTTTATTCTCTTTCCGCCTCTGCCTCGGGATGCCCATCCCGAGGTCGGAAGAAGTTCCACCATGTCCAGACGACCGACAGATGCCGATCCCCAATTTGAGATAACGCCAGCTACAGCTGCAGACTGACTGAGCATCCCATCTCCATCTAAGGCAATTCCACCACCAGCCAAGAGAAATATGACCATCGGACCATCCCAGCTCAGACCAATACACCCCCAACCAAGAGCAAAGACGGACTATTTGTCTCATTAATGCTAAAGTTACAATATTTGGTATTAAATGCTAAACTTAAGTCACATGTCAGCAGTTTGAGTGCAGCTATGACACGTCAGAGGGGATCTGGCCCTCCCTGTTGAGCCTGGTTTCTCCCAAGGTTTTTTTCTCCATTAATCAATCATTGGAGTTTGGGTTCCTCGCCACAGCAGGGCAGTGTTGGCCTGCTCACCGGGAGACTGCATTTATTTATTTATTTAGAAATTATATATTATTTATTAGTATGATCTTACTCGTTGTATAAACACAATGCACTGTGCTGTGTTTTACCTTTTCTGTTTTTCCTGTTTGCCCTGTAAAGCTGCTTTGAAACAATACACATTGTGAAAAGCGCTATATAAATAAACTTGAATTGAATTGTATGGGAACCTTATATACCTGGTAGACATGCGGATGATCCCGTCCCTTACAGCTGGCATTGCATGGCTCAAAGACGACTGGCCTATTCCTGAGCGGTCTGCCAGTTCCCTTTGGAAAGAGCCAGTTGCAAGGAAACCAAGTGTTGTCAGCACCTGTAAGGGAACGGGCAATGCGTGGCTCCTTGCTGTCTCGCTCTCCAAATTCGGACCCAACTCAGCACAAAGTTCCAGTTGGATAGCCCTTGGAAATCTGAAACGGCTGATAAGCCAGTCATCATCGTGGGCCAGAAAATCATTAGTGTCCCTAAAAACTTGTTCTCTTCAGATTCTGCCATTGGCAATGTCCTCTAATAATTCTAACGCTGCCATTGTCATGGACTAAGGGTTGTATTAATTTGCTCATGCTTTTATATGCTCTTTCTTAATTGCATAATTGAAAGCATATTACCATAAAGCTCCTATGACAATAGTGTGTCAATTATTTTATCAATTACAAATGAATTGTAATGTTACTCACAGCTGCTGGTGCGATAGACTAGTCTAATGATTTGTTAATCTATTTGCTGCAACTTCAACAAATGGCCTCTAAGAGTCGCCACAGGACATAAACCACAAAAAAAATTATGTACGCCAGACATGAAGTTGGCATGGATGAACGCACATTCTCACGTTAATTTCAATGTTAGTACATCCGACCGTGAGCGTGGAAGCTGGCGTACACAATGTTTTTGTGCGTACGCAGCATTGATACTTGAGGTCCCTGGTACTGCGCCTAGGTGTTAGTTGCAGATTGGGGGTAGACCCCCTGGAGACTACTGTAGCTTGCTGGTTGGGTGAGGGAATATAGTTATACAAATATAGCTAGTTATTATGTGTGTGATCTGTCTCAGGCAGTACACTTGGAAGTGGCAATTATAGAAGCATTTGAAAGAAAGAATATCCAGTATGCTTCTAGACCATTGATTTTCCCTTATCATTTCCCTCTGATTTTAGGGGTAAGCTATGGATAGGGTTGGGGTTTCGTGTGGGTTTACGTTTTATTTAGAAAACCTTGTCCTTTAGTCAACAAAATTTGTTGTCCTGGGGACACTTGGCAAAATCAGGTCGAGCTAAATAACTTTTGGTTAAGAATTAAAAGGTTCTATCAGCAAAACATTCTTTAAAGCAATAGATTTTTAAGCAACACAAAAAGGTACTTATAACTTTTGTTAAAACAGGAAATTAGTGTATAATATTTTTTTTACATTTACATGTATTTTAATGAAACTTATTTCATATTGAAGGATGCTTGTTCAAGTTAAGCATAAAAGGCTGTTCAAATTGTTGTATCCATGTTTCAAATTCACAGATCAAATTACTTTCAGAGATGAGCATGGCTGAAAAAACATAATAATGTTTATTTTTATAATCAAGACTCTTGAAGTTGTTGACTATTTGGCATTAACTGCATTATGAGAGTTTATGTAAAGACAGGTATTAGGAAGCTAGTGCTGCTGGTAAGTGTTGTGTCTATAAGTATAAAAAAAATTCCTCAACAAAACAAAAAATACTGTAGTGTGAGCTGCTCAAGAGCATCAATAAAACAGTCTACCTTGAGGTTTCTTTTAAACATTGACTGAATCCGAAATAGCATACTCAATGAGTAGGTAGTCAATTTCAGCAAGTACCTACTTAAGGAGGGCTAAATGGGTAGGCACTGTTTTGCCTGAATGGGAGTAGTATGAATGAGAGACAGGTTGCATTAACACCGTAACATGGGTTTTTTACAAGTAAACAACACATGAAACAAAGCTTTCAATTTTCTTGAAGTACAGATAAGTCCCCTGCTGGGGCGAAGCTGCTGTGGCAGTGGGAAATACAGATAAAGGCCCACTGCTGCGGCAGTGGGAAATACAGATAAAGGCTCCTGCTGGAGCGGCACTGCTGTGATGGTGGGAAATACAGATAAATGCCCCTGATGGGGTGAAACTGCTGCGTTAGTGGGAAATACAGATAAAGCTGGTGCGACACTGCTGCGGCAGTTGGAAATACAGATAAGGCCCCTGCTGGTGCGACACTGCTGCAGAAGTAGGAAATACAGGTAAAGGCCCCTGCTGGGGCGATACTGCTGGGGCAGTGGGAGATACAGATAAAACCCCTGCTGGGGCGAAACTCCTGCGGAAGTTGGAAATACAAGTAAAGGCCCCTGCTTGGGCAACACTGCTGCGGCAATGGGAAATACAGATAAGTCCCCTGCTGGGGCGAAACTGCTGTGGCAGTGGGAAATACAGATTAAGGCACTTGCTGGGGATACACTGCTGCGGCAGTGGGAAATACAGATAAGGCTCCTGGTGGAGCGACACCACTGTGATGGTTGGAAAAACAGATAAAAGCCCCTGATGGGATGACAGTTCTGCGAAAGCGGGAAATACAGAAAAGGCCCCTGCTGGTGTGACACTGCTGCAGAAATATAGCTTCAGCGCAAGTTCTGCCAGGAAGACTCAATCCTGCATCACTCACTACCAATCAACACCCAACCAATCACCTTCCAACATGAAACATAAAAGATCGCCACTTACCCCGTTCTACGTCCGCAGTCGAAGCAACAGTGATTCGCACGCTCGTTCAGCCGTGACTCAGGATGTGACAGGCGAATTAATGTCTACACAGCTATTTGCTAATTCATGCTAGGCTACTCTGCTGCGATTCTTTCAGCTCAAACAGCCACTTGCTTTCCACAGACATTTGGTATTCAGTTAATTCTGGTTGTTTAATACACTCGTCGCTCAAACCTCATACAGTGCACAGCAGGCGTTTCATTCAACAACCGTGTTTGAAGCTCTCAAAGGCATCTCTGGACTTATATGCAAGATTCTGCGTTATGTTAGTGCTTTAAATGAAGCAACTTATGCAGCGTTTTGTTCCTTAAAGCTAGCACCAATTTCGTTTTGATTTGAATCATGCATATGACCCAATCGTCATGTATGAGAGTGTTACTTTCTTCTAACCACCCGACTACCTGCCCTCTAGATCCCATCCCCACCCATCTCCTCAAGGCCATCTCTCCATCAGTTGTACCCTCTCTGACTCACATTATCAACTCGTCCCTCACCACTGGCACATTTCCTACTCTCTTCAAAGAGGCCCATATTACCCCACTACTAAAGAAGCCTACTCTTAATCCTGCACTGTTAGAAAACTACAGACCGGTATCCCTACTCCCCTTCGCTGCTAAAACTTTAGAACGTGTTGTATGTAACCAGCTCTCATCCTTCCTCATCCAGAACAACCTCCTGGACAGCAACCAGTCTGGGTTCAAGAGCGGTCATACCACTGAGACTGCGCTGCTCTCTGTTATCGAAGCCCTGAGACTGGAAAGAGCTTCCTCCAACTCATCTGTTCTCATCCTACCGGATCTATCTGCCGCCTTTGACACTGTTAACCATCACATCCTCCTGTCCACTCTCAAGGCTATGAGGGTCTCCGGAATGGTGCTACAATGGTTCAGGTCTTACCTCTCAGGTAGGTCATTTAGTGTATCTTGGAGGGGTGAGGTGTCTGAGTCCCAACATTCCGACACAGGTGTGCCTCAGGGCTCAGTGCTTGGTCCGTTGCTATTCTCTGTATACATGACATCCCTTGGCTCTGTCATTAGGAAACATGGCTTTTTCTATCACTGCTATGCGGAAGATACACAACTCTACCTGTCTATTCGCCCTGACGACCCGACTGTCTCTGCACGCATCTCAGCTTGCCTAGCCGACATCTCACTCTGGATGAACGGCCATCACCTGCAGCTGAACCTTTCAAAAACAGAACTGCTTGTAATCCCGGCTGATATAAAGATTAATCACAACCTTTCCATTCAACTGGGATCATCAACCATCACACCTTCCAGAAAGGCAAGAAACCTGGGAGTGGTGATCGATGATCAGCTCAACTTCACAGATCAAGTTGCCAGCACCGCCCAGTCCTGTAGATTAATCCTCTATAATATCAGGAAAATTAGACACTTCCTATCAGATTATGCTACGCAAGTCCTAGTACAGGCTCTAGTCCTGTCCAGACTGGACTACTGCAATGCACTACCGGGAGGACTTCCAGCTTGCACAACCAAACCTCTACAGATGATCCAGAATGCTGCGGCAAGAGTTATCGTTAATGAACCGAAGAGAGCCCACGTCACTCCTCTACTCATTAAGCTACATTGGCTCCCTATAGTCGCTCGCATCAAATTCAAGACTCTGCTCTTGGCCTACAAGACCACCACTGGTTTGGCACCACCTTATCTTCACTCACTAATGCAGACATATGTACCCGCCAGATCGCTACGCTCTGCAAACGAACGGCGTCTTGTGGTGCCATCCCATAAAGGTAGAAAATCTCTCTCCCGCACCTTCTCCGGATCTGTTCCACCTATGTGGAATGATCTGCCTGCTGCTACAAGATCTGCAGATTCTGTAGCCATCTTTAAGAAACGCCTGAAAACCCATCTCTTCCGCCAACATCTTACTGTTCTGTTCTGACTCAAGTTTCTTCTCTACTCTTTTCTTCTCTACTCGTTTCTTCTCTACTCTTTTCTTCTCTAGTCTACTCTACTCTACTCTAAAAAAAAAAAAAATTATGAATGAATGATTCTATATACTCTGTTAGGCTATATGAAACCAGTCTTCTTTTTGATTGCACTTATGCTCTTGTTGTACTTATGCTGTCCTAATTGCTTCCATTACCTACCCCACTTGTAAGTCGCTTTGGATAAAAGCGTCCGCTAAATGACTAAATGTAAATGTAAATATACACAGCGGGCACACCCTTACATGTAATTTATCAAATTGCACAGCCATGTTTCTATAGAAGCACTAAACGGACAAACTGAGCGCGTTTCGTAAAACGAAGGATGCACGGGACTATGTTCTTCTTCTTCGCGATGCAGCAAGGCAAAGTCGAGACAAAAAACGGTAGAAACGCCGAATAAACATCAGCGTGGCTTTTCCCAAATGGATGGCACTGAAGCAGGAAAAGGGTTCTGTTGGACCGGTAAGTTTGTCTAATTTCCGCTATATAAGTGAACTGTTTGTTTGATAGCTTTAGCTAATAGAAGAGCTGATCATCAAGAGCGTTTTTTACAATCATAATTTGCATAAATGGGGTGTAAGTTATATGATAAAACTGCTTAGCTTCCACATCCTCTCTTGTGCGGTCCTCCCGGTATGCGTTAGCTCCTCTGCCTCTCCTCACCCTGCCTGCATCTCCAACAACCCTACCTCTCTGCCCTCTCCCTCTTACTACCTGTGTTAAATCCTCTGATTGACTCTGTGATGATGAGAAACACGTCTGCTAAGACTTTCGCGGTTAGATTACACGCCTTTGGCATTAGCAAGCCGTTTCAATAGGATGTAAGTTACAAACCAAGTTACCTTGCCAAAAAATGCTATGTATAATAAGCGAATAAATCACTGACACAATGTTAAACAAGTAACAATAATATTCACTGTAACGATTGGAGGAAATTATGAAATAAATACATTTTATTTATTTATTTTTCTTTGTAAATAAGCCTTGTCACTCGACTTGCAAAGGTTACTCTCTGCTGTCTCAGACGACGACATCTCTGCCCTGTGTCCGTAAAGTCTGTTCGCTGTGAGACGTAGATTGCAATTATCAACAGCACCGATAACGGCCGCTATCATTTACGGAACCCTTATGTCCTGTGACAGCAACAGTAGCTTCTCTTATGGGAGGGGGAGGGGGGTGGCGGAGCTGTAGTTTGCAATTTCCAACTACGCCAATAGTGGCCTCTGAAACTTACACACAGAACCTTTAATGTTATTCTGACAAACTTTCTTCATCAATCGTGATGCTGATTGAAGTATTTTTCCTGAATTCAAAGAAGCATTGTTCATTCTTCCAACTGCCTGCAAATCTTGAATGGCCTGGAAGTATCCATCTGTCTTCTTTAGGAGAATTTTTATAAGATCATCCAGCCTACGGTTCCTAATGCCACCCAAAAACTGATATTTAAGGCGAAGGAAAAATCTACTTGGACAAGGAAAGGAAAAATATGTTTTAGTGTGATTGTGTGACCTTGATTTTTTTCCAAACACTTGTGATTCTATTACTAAAATGTACATTGTTAATTCATGATGAAGTTAAATAATACCTTTCAACAAGATTGTTTTTATCACAATCTGCATGGTTGTAGCATCAACCAAAGTCAGACCACATGTTTCCTATTTCCAGCCAGTGATCCTTGAAGTATGAGCAAAGAGCTGGGATATCTTCAAACCTCTTGAGGAATTGTTCAGCTGTTGACTTAAAGTCAAGTTCCTTTATTCGGAAATAAAAAAATAAAAATAAAAAAAAGTAATTTAATGTTAAATTACACAATTTTCCCTAAAATAAATATACACTGTAAAATAATAGGGCACAAGAAAACGAAAGGGAATAGATAATTTTACATACTGTTGTACAAAGCTTCATTTTTCTTGTCAAAGAAACAATTTCTGTCCTGACATCAGTATTTGATAATCCACTAACTCCAGAGTCTGTTTTTAAAAGCCAACGGACAACAGCCTGAAAACAGAGACATCTAATACATTATTCGATTTGTGCGAAAATTTAAAAAAAATACGTAAAAAGCACTATATAAATTAAACTTAATTAAATAAAATATAAAAACCTTGGTGCAGGACACACTCTCCTTAACTGCTGTAAAGCCATCCCCAGTGTAGCCTCTTTTTCATTGCTTGTTACTTGTGAGAATTTGGGTTTTGCCTGTGTCCCATAAATATTGTGTGAAATGTATTGCAATGATTATTGTTCACAAATTATATTATGAGAGATGTATTTCAATGATGATTGTGCATGCATTATATCAAACGTTTCTTAAGGTCAAGTGCTGACCTAGTTAACAGAATATGAAGACTCATGCTGCCTTATATGTACTTAGTTAACAGAATATTCAGAACATCGTGCTGCCTTATGTACTTATAAGAAGGTCTAAGAACAAGGATATAACCCACGTGAATAATATTAATAGTTTCAATGACATAGTTACTTCCTCTTTTCTGGATATAAATATTGGAACTATATTCAATAAACTTGGGACTCTGATTGAACTGCACTCTGTGTCTGTGTCAATTCTTGGTCTCCGGGATCCCGAAACTCTGAAGGTTCAATCGACTAGACTCTTCAACTTAGAATAATCAAACTTAGACTTAGGGGACAAGTAAGAAATAATCTTACAATTTAGGGGCTCGTCTGTGAAAGGGGGAAAGACATCATCTCTCTTAGAACCAAGAGACACAAAGCATATACCTGAGGCAAGCGCACCTGACGATCGGGCACAGACCTACATTAAAGGGGGTGAGTGTTTTTTTCTATAACGTTTTTTTCTGACTTAGAGAAATAAACACTCACCCTGTAGGATTCTTGTGACTTAATATTTCGTACAGACGAAATAAGTTTTTTTCACTTCATGTTAGTGGGAATTCGCTTTCCCATTGTTGTGACAGCGCGGCTGACAACAGTGATTTTAAATAATTATTAACGCACGAATATGACTGGTAATGCAGTACTGATCACACTGTAACTGGGGATCGTGGTGTTAGCTGCTCAGAGGGAAAAGGCTTTGTTACTCAGAAAATTTTGTTTGATGTTTATTCTAAAAAATATTAATTTACTCAAGGTTGTATCAAATTGGGGAAATATATTATTGATATCAGTGTTACTGCATGATATATTGGAATATTGTTATCACGAAAAAGACGGTGAATTTATTATCATCCCAGATCACAATACAAAATATGCAATATTGTTGGAACTGTCAGTCGATCGAACACGAGAGTTTTTTTGCTGCTATTGCTATTGTTGTCTGTATTATTTGTATTACTGTCATTTTTGTCCGTGTAAGATGGGAAGTTCTGTTTCAAGGCCACTGCCGGACGAAACGCCAGTCGCATTTATGTACAGAAATAATCAAGGATTTTATACTGATCCGTATGTTAGCAATCTCGCAGGATGGTCAGAGGGAATGAAACCCCAAATTGATATTCCCTATCCGAGGGACGGTTCATTTTCTGCTGAGAATATGGCTTTGTCAAAGGGCATGGTAAAAGAAGGTTGGGGAGACCCAATGTGGGATTATCCATACATGAATAAAGCTTATGCCGTATGGAAAGACATGAAAAAGGTTTGGGACCAGGGTCCCGAAAAACCAAAACTTGTTGCGTATTTTGCAAACCAAAATCGGTGGCCGGTGGAAAAGCCGCCCGCATACTCTGTCCCTTGCCAAAGCCAGATTTATCCCTCTGCACCCCTGCCAACAGTAAAAAACACTACAGTTTCCGCAAAACTTAACACTACAGGTCAGGAACAAACAGTCGATATTAAACCGCATAATAAAACACTGAAACAATTGATTGCTGATAACTCTGACGCAGCTACAAAACCTCAAAATTCAATGGTTTGGGTCAGAGCTGGAAACACGATAAATGTTAGACCAATACGAATATCTGATATGGAAGCAATTTGTAAAAGTTTGCCTTCCCCACAGGAAGCGGGGAAATATGTGTCGATTTTGCAAACGCACACGAAATATTCACATTTTACAGGAGCCGACTTCCGTGCGGTGTTGTTAAGAACACTGGAGAAAGATGTAACTGAAGAAACGTTTATAGAAAAATGTCCCACATTGCCAATCGATAATGATAAAATCACCGGCACGGTACGGCTGCAAACCAACATGAGTTATTTTGGGAAACTTCTGCTAATGTTTTAATATTTTTAGACAGCTGAGAGTTTTTCTTGATTGAACGTTTAGGCAGCCAACAAGATTTATCTTTTGCAGCTGGCACCAAGCAGGCAGCGAAAGAATCCGCTGCTCAATTCTTCGTGCGTTTTAAGAAAGCATGGGTTGAGGATTCCAAATTGTCCTTAACCAATGACATAAAGCCTCTATTTGTTAATACTCTGTTAAAATTGAACATGCTATGTTTTCAGGCTTTCAAGAAAAGAGGAGCAACGAACAGAATTCTGCAAATCCTCACCCCGCCGTACTCTAGCCAAAAGAGGAAGTCAGAAATAATATGCTTTAATTGCAGAAGAAGAGGCCACTACAGAGGAGAGTGCAGACAGCTGCACAAGTCTGTGTCACCTCAGCCGACCTCTGGTGACACACACACACAGCAGAGAGAGCCACAGCGCAGTGAGCAGCGCAGACATGAGAACACTGGTGTCTCATATCCAACCCAGTGGCACTCAAACCAAGCATGGGGGGCCCACAGAGTGATGTGAGTTCTGATTTATGTATGATGACTCTAACATTTTCGAATAATGGGGAGGACTTGCCTTATTTTTCCCTTAAGATAAATGGGCAGCCTCAAACATTCATGCTCGATACAGGAGCAGATGCATCATCCATGACTTCTAATAGTTATGAGGGTCCTATAACTAATCAAATAATTCACTCTGTGGGAATTTCTGGAACTGACATTGCCTGTGCGGTCACACCTCCATTACAGGTTAACGCAGATGGTCTTAAACCATTTTATCACAAGTTCACAATTATTCCAGGTGCCCCGTTAAATCTTTTAGGTCGAGATATGATGCATAAATTAGGCATGGATATTAAGTTTACTGATCACAAGGTTGTTTTTTCTTTTCTGTCTAGTCTACAGGCATACGTTGATCGTTTGCCAACGGGTGGACAGCCAAGCGGTTCACAAGCACCTGCCTCCGGTGGCAGCATGCCTACACGGGTGGACTCCATGATTAACCCTTCGTTATGGTCTCAGTTCAAGGATGACACTGGTTTCATTGACATGGAACCTTACAGGGCTAAACTTAAAACTAACAAGCCTGTCTACTGTAGGATCTGGCCGGATCAAAGGTGACCATTTGTGGTCGTAAATACCCTGACCTCTCAATAGGGATTTAACTGGCGTCAGCAGATCTGGGTTGAACAAGGGGACCATTTGAGATAAACACTCTGACCTCTCATTAGGGGTCTAAGCGGCGCCAGCAAGTCTGATCCAACTGCCCTCATGTAACACATACATCAATTGATCAGGATAAATCCCAACAAACACTCGTGGACTTCAAAGAAATTCCAACAGGGAGGATGGGGTCGTTGTCACTAAACATGGACACCAGATGTGTTAACATGAATGAGGGCAAACGGTCAGACTACCTCCCCTATAAAACATCCTCATGTTTCTTTGTCTGGTGCGCGTTCATTGTATGTGATACCTTGCCTGTGGATGTATGCTGTGCTAAGCTGTTGTTCCTGTTTCCTGTTCCCCGTGTGTAGTAAGTCTAGTTTAGTTAATGTTAGTGTTGTTCAAGTGTTTGTTTTCTTAGTTTAGTATTAGTCAGTGTCCTTGTCTTTATTTATATATATTACCCTGTCCGGTTTTCCCCCTCGTGGGTCTTTTTGTGTTTCATTATATAAATCTGTTAACCATACCATCTCGTCCTGTGTTCTGCCTGCAATTGGGTTCGACCATGAGTAATCATGACACTTCAGGTCAATGTACTTATAATCATGGCATGTTTTATATCTAAATGTTTCTCTCTTCATTCCTTAAAAGATGGTGTACAGCACAGTCTTGTATTTTATACCATATCGATTTTCTGTCATTCTAAGGGTTCTACAGCGCCAAACTTCTAGGTGATCATAAATGCAAATGAGCTAATGTGCAGAAACAAAGACACTGGATTTCAGCTCATCGCATTGGATCACTCACTGTGGAGGGGCGGAAACCCCCCCCAAGCTTAAAACATCTGTACGCCGAGCAATCGACGCTCATCTCGTGTCCTCGCGCTCCTGCCCGGCACGTCATCGAGACCTGTCTCTCCCCTTTGAGACAGTTTCTTCCGGCAGTTTACATTGGCTAACTTCGTCCCACCTTCGTCAGCCAATCCCGGCTCTAACAAAGAAGTAGACTGACTCACCCGCTTGCTTTGAAACCATCAGGACTCTTGAGACCTTTTCAACGCGCACAGAACTTGCCCCAGCACACTCAAAGGATACCAATGCAAGTATTAGAATTTATTCTAAATAGCTGCGTTTAAGCTGTAACCCCTTTTTACAAGGAGAATGTCCTCGATGGTTCATGCAGATGTGAATAGCTGTTTGTAATAATGCCACTCTTTACTTAGTCTATTTCTTACCTTTCTTTACTGTTTTGTTTAATGTTACGTTTGTCTTCATGTGTTTTCCTAGTTAGTTTGATATGTTTCCCCCTTTAGTATAGTCAATAAACCCGCATTTGTTATCTACAATTGAATTGTTGCTGTGTCTCTTTATCACATATTAACGTCACTTAAACTGCTTGATTTCGTTATAATATATGGAGCGGTACTGTACTACGCTACAGTAAGATTGTTATGTTTCCAAGGTCAGGAAAGTAATATTTCTTAGATTTGATATACGACTTGCTGATCACTCGCTGGACGAGTGAATCTAGTTTTGTCGCTATTCTTAGGTCTGCTGAATCCGGTAAAAGTGTATAAGATAGGTATAGTTAATTATCCGTATTTTACTGTGATCAAACTCATAGTTTTCCCCGAAATACACTACACTACATTAAGCAATATCAACAGACAGGGTCCAGCTGATCAGAAAAGTTCAGTCCCCACGAACAGTGCAGCAGTTACAAAGCTTTCTGGGACTCATTAACTATTGTAGACAGTGGATACCTGACTGCGCGATTCACGATAGGCTACTGAGGGGTCTGATCGATCACAAAGCTCCACCAAACACATCATTGGAGTGGACTGCGGAAGCAGATGAACATTCCAATGCTTTGAAAGCAGCCATCACGACAGCACCAGCATTGGGCCTGCCGGACTACACCAAGCCTTTTCACTTGCATGTTAGGTAGGCAGTGGGTGCAGCTCTAGGGGTCCTTTTGAAACAGCATGGCTCAACATATAGGCCAGTTGCATATCTGTCTAAAAAGTTAGATAACATTGTCACAGGCTCAGCATGTCTTAAGTGCTGTGGCTGCAGCTGCTCTGATTGTACAGTGGGCTGAGAAAACTGTGCTGTCACACCCTTTAACATTATATGCGTCCCCTCAGGTTGGTGCAATTTTACACAACATGCAAACATGACACATGACAGCGCAACGACGCTCAGGTTATGAGGCTACTCTGCTGGCAACGAAAAATCTTAGCATTCAACCGACAGCAAACATTAATCCTGCTTTGCTAGGTATTTTGGGTATGGTAGACATGGCAGATTTTAATGTTGAACATGATTGCATCTTTGAACTGACCACCTCTTACTCTTCTAGGATCGATCTGTTGGATACGCCCCTAGAGGGGGGAGAACATATTTATGTTGATGGGTCTTGTTCAAAGCCCTCTGACGGTGTCTACCTGTGTGGCTATGCTGTGGTTTCCGATACAGGAGAGGTAAAAGAAGTTTTTGCTCTAGACTACAATTCGGCTCGAGTTGATAGCATTAATACGGGCCTGTGAGATGATGACAGAAAAGAGACTAACAATTTACACAGACTCTAAGTATGCGTGGAGTGTTCTTCACCCTTACGCAAAAATGTGGGAAGTAAGAAATTTCACAACTTCTGATGGAAAGCCAATAGCACATGCAAATCTGATAGGACAGTTGACAGAAGCAGTTCAGCTTCCGCTCGAAGTGGTGAAGGAGTTTGTTAATAAGTTTTATTATGTTTGAATCTTTACTCTTTATTATAGTTTGATTAACATAATGTGTGTGCCTTAATGAAAATGTTTAAGCAGAAGCTGTGAGGGTTTTTTTTGTGCTGAGATTAAAAGTGCCTGCTACAGGAATGTGTGTGGGGGAGCAGCCTTGCGCGCAAAGATAAGGGAGTGGCTGAAAAGCAGTTAAAAACTCAGGGTATGTGAGTGCAGATTATGAGGGATTTAATCATTTATGTTTAATCATTTATGTGTTATGTTTAATCATTTATGTGTGTTATTTTTCTGATTGCGTGAAGTGTAAAAACTATAGATATGATACATGCATTTGATACCCAAGCTATGTGCTGATATTGGTGTGTTTGTGTGTGGGTAAGAAAGTTGGGGGAGGTCTATGGAATGTGTGTTGTGCTGTGTCATCTGATGTTTGCAGACAAAGGAGAACGAAGCTGATTGGATCAAGAGAGGGAGGCACCGCCTGAAGAAAGAAGATACACCCTCTCACATACACACTATAAATATGTTGTTAGAATGACACACGTGGTTGATTTTGGTTCTTTGTGAGGCATTGTGTCTAAAACAACCCAGCGCTGTACTTTGATACTTTCTGAATAATAAACTTCAATACTTGTTAGAGATTGCCTACCTTTAATTTTTGAACATGCAGGACAAGTTTTAGTCCAACAGTGGCCATAGTAAAGGTCAAGGGTCATGCTTCGGGGGAGGATGAAAAGGCCATAGGCAACAGAAGGGCTGATGAAGCCGCAAAGGCAGCAGCTAAAACTCAGATTAAATCGCCATTTCATCCAAAGGATGAAACACAGGTAGCAATGACAGTGCACATAACGAATGTACCTGACATTGATATCAAAATTCTGCAAAGTCAACCAACACAGGGAGACTTAGAGCATTGGAGTAAAAATATTTGTGCTCCTGACAAAGAAGGGATCATCAGAGATGAACAGGGTAGAATAGCAGTACCGAAATTAGGATTAATTATCCTAATTGGACACTACCATGGTTTATGTCACACCAGTTGTGCAAAAGTAGTTCAAGCAATTAATCGATTGTATTGCATTGCTGATGTTCATAAGACAGCAAAACTTATTTTGGATGCATGCTTAACATGTGCTCAGGTAAATCCGCACAAATCAGCTAAGCACGATGCATTGACACATCCGGAAGCTCCTTTTCAACATCTACAAATTGATTTTACGCACATGCCGCCAATAGGTAATCTGAAATATCTTTTGGTAATTGTTGATCGATTCTCAAAGTGGCCTGAAGCCTTTCCATGTGCAAAAGAGTATGCCAAAACAGTGGTAAAAATCTTAACGAAGGAGATATTAGACCAGTCACCATAGAATCTGACAACGCGACAAGCTTCACGTCAAAAGTAACACAGCTCTTAGCAAAAGCGTTGTCTATTGATTGGCATTTTAATATTCCGTACCATCCGCAAAGTGCAGCAGTCGTGGAAAGATGCAATCGAACGCTGAAAACACGACTAACAAAAGCGGTACTCGAAACAGGAAGAAAGTGGGTTGATTCAGTGCCCACAGTCTTGACGGAAATAAGAATGACTCCATCTTCCACGACAAAATTGTCACCTTTCGAGGTATTGAAGGGTTTTAAAGTTCTGTTGTGTATTACAATGTTCATTTAATTACAATCTACGTTTTTATTACATTTTATTTCTTTCTATGGATCACGTATAATCAATAAGTAAAACTGTGTGCATTAAGTGGATATCAGTATGAATAATGTGTGTATGTTTAAAAGGGTGAAAACTAAGCTTGCATATTAGAGTGCAGGAAGATAGTTTCAACAGGATATGGGGGTTGGGAGTATGTGTGTGTGTTGCATTCCATGCCCAAAGGGAGGGCAGGAGAGCATCCTGCACATACAACGCACATACCCATATAGCGAGGGTTTTAAGAAACGAACCAGATGTGAAAACTGTGTGGGGGATGTGTGATATGTCTCATGATATGTCTTATGATATGTCTTATGCTATGTCTCATGATATGTCTTATGATATGTCTTATGATATGTCTTATGATATGTCTTATGCTATGTCTCATGATATGTCTTATGCTATGTCTTATGATATGTCTTATGCTATGTCTCATGATATGTCTTATGATATGTCTTATGATATGTCTTATGCTATGTCTCATGATATGTCTTATGATATGTCTTATGCTATGTCTCATGATATGTTGCAGTAAACGAGGAGAATAGAATGTGTGTTTTGCGGTATCATGTGATGTGTTACAGACAAAGAAGAATGAAGCTGAATGAAGGAAAGACGAGGCGGAGCTCTGAAGAAAGAAAATACACCCTCTCACATACATATAAAAATGATGTAAACTTTTGAAGCGGAGCTGATCTCTGGTAGTACTCTGTGCGTAGAGTGAGTGTGTGAGACAGCCCAGCGCTGAGCTCAAATCAATAAACTTCAACTTTTGTTCATCCGAAGTCCAGTAAGTCCAATTTTTGAATACGCAGGACTGAAAGTCCAACAGATGGTGACCCCGACGTGATTGGCTAAAGAAGGACATTTCGGACAATCTTTAAAGGCTAGAAAGTGGAAAAAACCGAAAAGGAACATTTTGGGTTCAACACAACGTCCGGACGAAATAAAAGGTGAGCAGAGACCTGTTTTATCGAACATCTGCTAATTGACTACTCTAAATTGTTTGTGTTGAATTGCAAATATTCCTGATCATTATAAATAGACAAATTTGTACAAAAGTGAAGTTTGTTGAATTGAGGTTATAAGGAGACGGGTTAAGTCGTAGGGTTAAAGTCCCTACGCAGGTTAAGTCGTGAGGTTAAAGTCCTTACGCAATTAAAAATTAAGTCGTTTGGTTAAAGTCCTTACGCAATTAAATTAAGTCGTTTGGTTAAAGTCCTTATGCAATTAAATTAAGTCGTTTGGTTAAAGTCCTTATGCAATTAAATTAAGTCGTTTGGTTAAAGTCCTTATGCAATTAAATTAAGTCGTTTGGTTAAAGTCCTTATGCAATTAAATTAAGTCGTCTGGTTAAAAGTCCTCACGCATGGAATCATTTGGTTAATTCCTTATGAGAAATTATTAAGTCGCGGGGTGAAAAGTCCTTGTGCCAGCATTATTAAGTCGCGGGGTGAAAAGTCCTTGTGCCAGCATTATTAAGTCGCGGGGTGAAAAGTCCTTGTGCCAGCATTATTAAGTCGCGGGGTGAAAAGTCCTTGTGCCAGCATTATTAAGTCGCGGGGTGAAAAGTCCTTGTGCCAGCATTATTAAGCCGTAGGGTTAGAAAACCTTATGCAAAATTGTATCGTGATAAAAGTTGTGTGTTGTGTATATATGAAAGTGTGTGGAGAGTTATATAAAGGCTGAAGTTATAGAGAAAATAATAGATCGTGATAATAAGAGTACATAATAACGGCATAATTATAAGCATCATAACCTAAATATGAAAGGAGAATTTGATAGAGAATGTGATGAATATGGGTGTTTCCCTGTGACAGAACAGTGGAATAGTATGAAAGATATGATGTTAGCACAGACGGAGAAGAAACACCATAAGAAAGAACTGAAGGTAATGGAAGAAAAATGGAGTCGGATATGTCTTGAAAATGGGTGGGATAAACCACCACGTGTGCCCTTGGCACCCAAGGTACGAGACATGGAAAAGAGAGCACATGTAAGACTAAAAAGACATGTAGAAGAGAAAATAAATAAATAAATAATGTAAAATGGATAAATGCAGGGAAACATTTTAGTCAAGAAAAGAAATTGCAAGATGAATTAAGAATATGGAAAAGCATTGCGCTTACGGCCACTGCTCTGAGTCCGGTTAAAAGAGAGGGGGAAGAAAATTTGCAGATAAAGAAGTCAGGAAGTGAACAGGGAGACACCTCTGAACAAACAGCATATTACCAACCCCAAAACTATATCTAGACTTGCAACTATTGACAAAACCACAACCGTATGACGGAAAAATGAAGCAAGTTATGGTAAAATTAAACCAAGGAAACGTAGTAAAGAATTGCCTGACAAAAAGTTTGATATAAATGAAATAAGACAGCAATTACACCAAATAACAAGATTAGTCAGTGAAACGGCATAGCAGTTAGCCCCGAGGGAGAAGAACAAGGAGAACACATTCCACAAGGGGAGGAGAAAGAAGAGTGTGGAGAGCTAATAAATCACGAAACACCCCTGTTTTATTGCATTGCCAACAGAGTTTAGATAGTGCTGGAACAATTGCAAAGTGGAGAGAATGAATCTCACTCTGAAACTGAAATTGGCTAAAATCTGTGCACAGACAAAATTGACCTGGTTATCTGTACTACCTCTAGCATTAATGACTGTACGTTCCTCTATTAACAGGATTTCTGGTTTCACACCGTTTGAGTTTCTTACAGGTCGATCTTTTCCAGGACCGACAACACCGCTTCGGCAGGAGATCAGTGTCACATTGTGTTTATTTTGACAAATTAACCGCTATGAGCAAACATTTATCACAGCAGGTCACCCCTGACACTGAACCAGGACCGATCCCACCGCGAAATGAGTGGGCAGGTCTTTGGAACAGACGGCTGTGGACCTGAGATCTCAGGTCCAAGAGAGGGAGGGTGTTGAAGGTGAAGCAAAAGGGAGCGCAGGGGAACATTGCAGGTCATATAAAGGAAAGGTGACATTTGAATCTTTAGCGCACTGTGTAAGTGAAGACTGTGCATATGGGGCAGACATTGCAGTAATATTTAAGAATAAATATGGTGAAAAGTGAAGCATCACATGCATTTCTAACTTTTATGGGTCAAAACCATAAAGACTCATAGAATAATTCTATTTTTATTTCATTGGTCCACTAAACAGTGCCAAAAGGGGGGTATACTTTTTATACTTTTTCATTAACACTATAGATACCATGGCACAAGTGATAGTGAACCATCTGTTAAATATCACACAGAAATTCCCTAGTCCTTACAGGCCTCAAAGATCTCAAATGGACAGGTGTGGGTAGTGCCATAAAAAATGAATTGCTAAGCAGACAGCACCACAACATATGGACTGATATTTAACCCAGAGATTTGACTGAATTGAGAGAAATTTTTTATCTCTGTCTGTTATCCTAAAGTCTTTCTTTTCAGATTGATCACTATGACTCCTTATAGAGTCCAGATACCAGAGAGGTGTCTTAGAACTTGAAATGGAGGAGATGGGTGAGATTATACTTCAAGGGTCATTCACACTTCACAGATACATCACAGAAGTAGTTACACGCCTCCC
This sequence comes from Triplophysa tibetana, assembly GCA_008369825.1. Taxonomy (NCBI): domain Eukaryota; kingdom Metazoa; phylum Chordata; class Actinopteri; order Cypriniformes; family Nemacheilidae; genus Triplophysa; species Triplophysa tibetana. Next base: position 19,376,153 of record CM017896.1, on the reverse strand, counting down.
GGTGTAGCACCGGATCCAAATTGTGCAACACAGATTGATGTAGATACCCATCTCCCAGACATGAACATATAGCATTGTGGACACACTTTCGCTACTACAACCTGATAAAATGATTATCTGGCATAACCTTAAAAGTTATCCAGACTCAAAACACTACACATCGCCTAGGATGATTAGTCTAGATTTCAAGTATGATACATAAGAAGGATCTATAGCCTGTCATGCATATAGAAAACTATATAGCATCTCACACATAGGACAAACTCATGATGCTAATTTAATCATAAGATAAAACCTGTTATTACAATTCTGTTGATTTATGTGAACCTTGCAATGTGCATAGTAAATTTGCATGGTTATAGTTTTATGTATAGTAAATTCTTGATTTCTGATGAAGAGAGGTGAAATTGAAAATTTGTGCAATTTTCAATTGAAATCATTGGCATTGTTCCAAGCCAGATAGCACACTGGTTTTTAACATATGTCTAATGATATGTTTAAAGAGTGGTTAGATCTGAAGTGCTGGCGCTTCTGCAATCGGCCTCGAAATTCTCAATCTGATTTTTACCATTGAACGTAACGTAGCGTACTGTACACATCAACATTCACAGAATTTTTTGACAACAGCTATATTAGAGATTCAGAATATGTCCTGATACTTCTTTGTAATGATAGATTTGCAGGGTTAACTCGTATTTGAGTATTCTGAATTACTATTATGGTTATTAAAATAAGTTATATAACTATACCATATTATGCATAACGTTGTATCTGGATTTTATAAATACATGAAAATACATTTATATGCATACTGTAGATTTTTATTTGGTTGCAATATATTTAAAAGATATAATTATAAACTATTATTGTATGATGTATGCCACTGGAGAATATGCCAGTTAAATAGACTTTTGCCACTCTTCCTTTAAAATACTCAGAGTATCTAAATTCCACCATAGTAGTGAAGAATCAGGAAATCAAATGGGATCACTTTGTGTGGCTTTGGATGAAATTGAGACCTTATTCGCCATTCGCACCAGGTACCATGAATTTTTTTTTTTGTTGTAACCCTTTATCATCTTATCCCAATGTTACTAAAATCATCAGTGTTCAATTGTTGTATGGTTATGAAGATGACGTTCAGGTGTCTCATCACAATGGTGTGTTATTAGTGAGATGAATTCCTTAACCTATGGAGCTGCGCTGCAACCATACCTTCTACTTAGATGTAACTAAGGATAAATGGGTCAGATAAATATCATGGGGAGGATACTACTACAAAAGATGTTTCTCTTCGGTGGGAAGACACCTTCTACGAACAGAGCACATGGGCTCTGACCGAATGGACTTGGTACAACAAATTATATTGCAGACTATCAGACTTAGGTGGAAACCAACCTGGGCAAAAGAACAGCAAAGATCCTCCTGCTCTGCACAGTACCAGCTCTACAGAGACTTCTGAGGTAATATTGATACACAAAGACCAAAAAATGCCTAACTATGTCCCCTTTGGACTGCTCTGAGATTGAGGGGAGGAACTGTAAGGCAGCTGTAAAAGTGCAAAGAATTAAGGTTGTTTGTAAAGCTGGGACTAAACAATCAAACACCATTTGTTGCTAGATCATGAGGAATGATATCCTTTCTTCCCATCAGGGGTTGATGTCCAAAACTGAACTTTTCTTATCACACTTCTCTCATTCACAACATTTCTTAAGGCTTTGATAATTGGAAAAGGGCTTACACATTCTATATTGTGTTCATAATGTTTTGTCATGTTATGAAGATTTGAACATTATGTTTGGTATTGTTTTGGGGTTCTTGGTGCGATGGGTGAAGGAGTCTAGTTCCTTCAAACCATAACAAAGAATGTATTAGAGCTTTTTTAACTTCAGGAGATTACCTGCACTAATCTAAGAGGATTGGCTTTATCGGGGAATCCTGTTCACAGATAAATTGGCATCCCATTTGATGATCTCGTCAGCCACGAGTTAACTAAATTTCACAATGACTATTGTATTCACAATGAACATTGAGTACAGTATATCATTCTTGGGTATAAAAGGTGCATTGGCAAAAGACTAAGGGAAGCATATGTAACCAGAACTTCCCACACTGGAACTGTGAGTCTTGATTTTACCAGGTATGATAAACTTTGTGTTATTTTTTCATTTTAATCATTTAATTGTGTAATCGTTTGATAGTGACGGCCATTGAAAAAAGGGACATGCCACCCCCATATAATATGCCATTATTGGCAGCAGACCACTATCAGGATGACAGTGAAGAAGAGGGGAGCCATGCATAGGGATGTCTTTGAATTTTTAATACGATTGTGTTGTACCCTATATAATGAAGAGGGACTAAATATGTGGGATATGTGTTTGTGACCTCTTTCAGAGGTCAAGAGAGGGATTGAAGGGTTTTAAAGTTCTGTTTTGTATTACAATGTTCATTTAATTACAATCTACGTTTTTATTACATTTTATTTCTTTCTATGGATCACGTATAATCAATAAGTAAACTGTGTGCATTAAGTGGATATCAGTATGAATAATGTGTGTATGTTTAAAAGGGTGAAAACTAAGCTTGCATATTAGAGTGCAGGAAGATAGTTTCAACAGGATATGGGGGTTGGGAGTATGTGTGTGTGTTGCATTCCATGCCCAAAGGGAGGGCAGGAGAGCATCCTGCACATACAACGCACATACCCATAGCGAGGGTTTTAAGAAACGAACCAGATGTGAAAACTGTGTGGGGGATGTGTGATATGTCTCATGATATGCTTATGATATGTCTTATGCTATGTCTCATGATATGTCTTATGATATGTCTTATGATATGTCTTATGATATGTCTTATGCTATGTCTCATGATATGTCTTATGCTATGTCTTATGATATGTCTTATGCTATGTCTCATGATATTCTTATGATATGTCTTATGATATGTCTTATGCTATGTCTCATGATATGTCTTATGATATGTCTTATGCTATGTCTCATGATATGTTTGCAGAAAACGAGGAGAATAGAATGTGTGTTTTGCGGTATCATGTGATGTGTTACAGACAAAGAAGAATGAAGCTGAATGAAGGAAAGACGAGGCGGAGCTCTGAAGAAAGAAATACACCCTCTCACATACATATAAAATGATGTAAACTTTTGAAGCGGAGCTGATCTCTGGTAGTACTCTGTGCGTAGAGTGAGTGTGTGAGACAGCCCAGCGCTGAGCTCAAATCAATAAACTTTAACTTTGTTCATCCGAAGTCCAGTAAGTCAAATTTTTGAATACGCAGGACTGAAAGTCCAACAGTATTAATGGGTAGACCTTTCCCGACCTGTGGGTCAAAGGCCGGTCTGGTATTTCTTCTTTAAGTGATCCAGGAGGACTACGTGACTTCCCTAGTCGAAAAGTTAAACTCTATATGTGCTGATGTTTCTTTGTGTCTTCCTCTTCCCTCAGAGCAGCCTACTCATAACTTTGTTCCAGGACAAAACGTCTTGGTGAGAAGTCTGAAGCCAACAAAGGTTGGAGAACCAAAGTACCACGGACCTGCGACTGTGATTGCCGTAACACGGACAGGAGTTCTGACGGACTACCAGCCACAGTGGATACACGCTTCCAGACTCAAATTGTGTTCTTCAGGAGAACAGGTAAGCTCAAATTAACCTAAATGTCAACAGGGGATTCACCTTACTGCACCTCAGGGTGGAGAAAGCGCTGACTAAGCTGAGGACAGAACTACCTTTTGTGAGGTGGGGGCCACCCAAAGCAAGAAGATAGAAGGCCCATTGAGCCAACAGTGCTGACTCCGTAGCTTCCCCTGAAGTGCACCGAGGGCCAAATTTTTGTTCTAATCGTATCAGGGAAATTGTTATCCTAAGTGCAAAAATACACATTTGCAACTATCATAGTTTTTATATTAACACATATTTCTACTATGTTTTGTTTCTTTAAAAGGACACAAGGTTGTTTGTAAGACCGTTGGTCTGAAAGTGGCCATTGTGAGAATTTGGGTTTTGCCTGTGTCCCATACATATTGTGGGAAATGTATTGCAATGATTATTGTTCACAAATCATATTATGAGAGATGTATTTCAATGATGATTGTGCATGCATTATGTCTAACGTTACTTAAGGTCAAGTGCTGACCTAGTTAACAGAATATGCAGACTCATGCTGCCTTATATGTACTTAGTTAACAGAATATTCAGAGCATCGTGCTGCCTTATATGTACTTATGAGAAGGTCTAAGAACAATGATATAACCCACGTGAATAATTTAATAGTTTCAATGACATAGTTACTTCCTCTTTTCTGGATATAAATATTGGAACTATATTCAATAAACTTGGGACTCTGATTGAACTGCACTCTGTGTCTGTGTCAATTCTTGGTCTCCGGGATCCCGAAACTCTGAAGGTTCAATCGACTAGACTCTTCAACTTAGAATAATCAAACTTAGACTTAGGGTACTGTCATGATATGACATGGTCAGAACCCAATTGCAGGCAGACACAGACGGTAGAGGTAACAAGGATGTTTATTAACAGACAAAAAACATGCAAAACAAACCCACGAGGGGGTAACAGGACGAGATAAATATATAACTAAACGTAGACAATGACTAACTAACCTACAAGACAAAACACTAGAACAAACACTAAACTGACACTTACTATACAGGAAACAGGACAGCTACACGAACAAGCACAATGAATGATCTCAAACAGATACAGCAAGACCAACGGTACAGGAACAGGTACAAGTACAATGAACGAGCACAGGACAATGAAACATGCGGATGTTTTATAGGAAACAAACACAGGATCAGTAACGAGCAACAGGTGCTGGGGATTAGCACTAAGGAGAGGCTGACGAGGAACGAGATGTAGGGAACAATGACGAGACACGAGAAAGAATCATTTAATCTCACATAAAACCATAGGTTATGCCATGACTCCACTCAAATAACACGAATAAACATGACAAGATAGTGGAATCATGACATAAGCCCCCCCTTAAATGAACACCTCCAGGTGTTTCATCAAGGGGTAACTAACAAGACAAGACTAACTGGGACGAGGACATAAACCAGACAGACAAGGCAAACATGACAAGGGGCTACAAGACATAACAATCCATGGGTTGGGGTGAGACAATCAAAATAACAATCAAGGGGGGTGGGGGCAAGCAAGAAAACATAGGGGGAAGTCCAGAAGGGGTAGGGCTGGGTGGGGAAGTCCTTGCCCGTGGGGGCGCGCCAGAGCGCGGAGCCCCAGGGGACTTGGCGCCGGTGGGAAGGCCGGCTGGACGGGGCTTGACGCCGGTGGGAAGGCCGGCTGGACGGGGCTTGACGCCGGCTGCTGGGCCGGCTGGACGGGGCTTGACGCCGGCTGCTAAGCCGGCTGGACAGGGCTTGATGCCGGCTGCTTGGCCGGCTGGACGGGGCTTGACGCCGGCTGCTGGGCCGGGCTGGGTGCTGGCTGCTGGGCCGGGTTGGGTGACGGTTGATCGGGGGAATCTACGGCCGTACTGGCCGCTCGGACCGTCCCGCCCTCACGGTGCCCCCCCAAAAAACATTTGGGGCTGGATAGCTCCGGACTCGGGCCACCGGACTCGGGACCACCGGACTCGGGACCACCGGACTCGGGACCTCCGGACTTGGGACCTCCGGACTCGGGACCTCCGGAACTGTTGCCGGTTGCTGCACTGAACTGCAGGACAGCAACTTCAGCCTGTAACGTCCTCCTAGTGCCTTTCTCCTCCCTCTATGTTCGGTCGGGCCCACGACTGCTTCAGCCGGGCCAGAAGCGGACCGAGGGAGTACTGGGAAAGAGGTTTCCAGCGACGTCGCCCCCGAGTCTCTACCCACCCACTCATCTCGGACTCCACCAGAAGGACCGGCGGCCGTGGACCTCAAGCCAGAGGGTACCGAGTCCCCTCGGGCAGCGACGGCCAGGATGAGACCCTCCGCAGCGCTCAACCGTGGGGCGAAAGTCCCATGTGGAACTTCAACCCCAGGATCGCTCCGGTTGATCAAGTACCTGACCATGTCCGCAAACCTCAGGGGAGCCAGCAGCCTCTTCTCCGACGGTGTGAGGTGCCGAGTGAGGCAGCAGATATTGGAGTGTTTGCAACAGGTCTATGAATGTGTGTTGTGTCATGTGCTGTGTCATATGATATGTTGCAGAAAACTAGGAGAACAGAATGTGTGTTGTGTTGTGTCATATGATGTGCCATATGATATGTTGCAGAAAACTAGGAGAACAGAATGTGTGTTGTGCTGTGTCATATGATATTTTGCAGACAAAGGAGAACGAAGCTGATTGGATCAAGAGAGGGCGGCGCCTGTCAAAGAAAGAGGAAGATACACACACACACACACACACACAGTATAAATATGTTGTAAAACTGATACACTGGGTTGTTGTTTGTTGTTGTTGCTTCTATGTAAGACGTTGTGTCAAGAACAACCCAGCGCGCTGTTTGCAGAGAACTTCTGATCAATAAACTTCAACATTTATTATGGTTGCCTCTCTCCAATTTTTTAACACGTAGGACTTTTGAGTCCATCAAATGGTGACCCCGATGACGTGATTGGAAAAAGGCAGTAAGGATCATCGTAGAAATTCGGCAAGGACCGAAAATCCGGGACGAATTTTCAGAATTTTCAACGATTTTGGGTTCAACATACAGTCGACCAAGATAAAAAGGTAAGCAGAAACCTGTTTAAACGAACTTCTGCATATTGGACACTCTAAATTTCATGTGTTGAACTTGATATGTATTCCGTTCCATTTGCATAGACAGTGTTGATATATTGATCAGAAAACTGTAAGTGCCGTGGGTAAGAAACCCACGGCAGTTAAGACCCCAGGTGTGTAAAGACCATAGGTGTGATAAGACTGTAGGTGTGAGAACAATTTTTTCTTTAAATCCTACGGCAGATCAATTTAGGATGTGAGTCTGTAATATTATGGAAATCCTATGGCATTAATTTTAGTACAATAGTTTTGTGAAAATCCTATGGCAAATTAATTTTAGGGGAGAAATTCCGTAATAATTTTGTGAAAATCCTACGGCAGAGTAATTAAGGAGAATTGTAATTGTGACTTTGTAATTTTGTGAGTATCATTGTATTCTGTGGTAATTTTGTGTGTATTTGTGCATTAAGTATGTCTGAATTTGAAAGAGAGTGCGAGGAATACGGGTGCCCCCCGTTACTACGCGATGGGGAAATATTGTAGATATGTTAATGGGACAATCTGAGCCAAAAAATCATAAGAAAGAGACGAAAATTTGGGAGGAGAAATGGAGTCAGATGTGTATTCCTAATGGCTGAGAGGCACCTGAAAAAGTGCATACCCCACTAGCACCAAAAGTTAGGGACATAGAAAAGAGAGCGCACGTGAGACTGAAAAGACATGGAGAAGAGGGTAAAAATGTGACATGGCGTAGCAAGGGAAAGCATAATAAGCAAGAGGACGAGTTAAAATGTGAACTGAGGCTGTGGACGCGCATTGCACTTACTGCCACTGCTCTGAGTCCAGCCAAGAGAGAGGGTGGGGAGGAAGTGCAGACAGTGAAGCAATGAAAAGAAATGAAGAGTAAAACAGGAAGTGCAGAACATAGTATGTCTCGCCCTGGGGGGACCGCCCTCCTGTATCCTGATTTGAGCAAGCTGAAACCACCGCCCTATGCGCCAGCACAGCAACAGGTTCAAGTCAATGTAAAAGACTCTGTTGTGGAAGTAGACATACCAGATTTAGAAGACCTACAGAGCAAATTGAGAGCGTTGGTCTCACAAGTAGAGGAAGTGGCACATAGGCAGGCAGGGGCAGATCAGGAGAGTGAGAAAGGTAGTGTAAGAAGAGGAGAGCCGAGTGAGGAAGGTGGGCGAGACGTAGAGGAAGGGCAGGGAGCAGATGGTGAGCGCCAAAGGGAAGGGGGAGCAGAAGAGTGTACAAATGTTGTCATTAAAGGAACCATGACATCCACCCCGTAGCCTACCGCACAAGGAGCCGTATTTATGGGGAAGGCCCCATAACCCCCCTCGTTACCCTCCCCAATCGATGGGAAATGGACCCACTTAACAGCTTAAAAGGGCTGGACAGGGAACGCAATACAGCCTATCGACAGTTGCGGGCCGGTGCTGAAATAACAACCGCGACCAACATGCCATTAATTCAGGGCAGGCACGGGCAAGCCACATATCAATCATGGAGTCATAGTGACATGACAGCTGTGTTAGCCAAATTGCCCCCCATCACCTCCAGCGGAGGAAGATGGTTGACAAAATTACAGGCCTTAAGCCACGGTACCACCTTGGCGGTGGGAGATTTGAGAAGCCTGCCGGGCCAAATTTTCACCGTTTCTCAGATGGCGGCTTTTGAGCAAGACGCATACATAGAGGACACACCCAATGAAGAGGAGTATACCACAGTGTGTACGGCAGTTGCCAGAACCCTCAGAAAACAATTCCCAACTCCTCCTACAGTGTATCAGAACATCAAATTTAAAATTAAACCCGGTGAGACTGGATCAGGTTATTACTTTAGATGTGCGGCAGAATGGGAGCACATAGTTGAAGAAAAAAGTTTGACTAATCCCATTACAAGGGATATTTTCAGAACAGCCGTAATGTCCGGGGCTCCCAATGGTGTGAGACAGGCCATGGAAGGCAACCCTGATAATGCAGTGGCCTCAAATGAGGTATGGGAAAGACATCTAGTGTTTTACATAGAAAAATCTGTAGATAAGCAGAACAAAGAGGAAGAAGAGTTAGAAGGCGTAAAAATACAGCTATTGAAGTTGCAGTTAGAAGCAGCCAGAGGCAACAAAAAACCAAAGCAAATGCCCCAGCATCCTGGGGATAACTCTGCAGTGCCACCCGGGGCACAAGCCCCGCCTACCCCCTCGGTCATACCCCTGTTTTTTGGGTATGACCATGGAGGAAATTTTCAACCTGGCCCGCAGCCAATGGGCCCATGGGGAGGGTACAGGCCAAGGGGAAATGGTGCATGGGGTAGGGGAAGAGGCAATAGGGGGGGAGGGCGACCAATGGGTTCGTGTTTTGGGTGTGGAAGCCCTGATCATTGGAGGAATGAATGTCCTATGGCAGAGGGCAATCAGGTCATGGGGCCACCTCGAGGGGGATGGGGTCCTCAGAAGGGTGGACCCAGGGGTCGTGGGAGATCTCAAACCTCACGATACCCGGGGCAACAGCACTTGGCTCCCCACAGCTTTCAGGCGCCTATGCACCCAACATGGGGCCCTGGGGGAGACGCAGGGGATTGTTGAAGGGGCCCCCAGAGACAACCCATGAGGGGTATGGCTGAGCTCCTCATGGAAATAGTGGTTAACAACAGACCACTAAGAGCCCTGGTAGATACCGGGGCGACATACTCCACTGTCACAAGGGGGCACATCACTGACAAAGACATAAGTGAAAAGACAGTGGGAGTTATGGGTTTCTCTGGTGGGTTAGAACATTGGCCAATGACCATTCCTCTTACCACAATGGTGGCAAATCAGAGTCTTCCACATTCATTCTTGTGCTCATCTAACGCCCCTGTTCCCCTATTGGGAAGAGACTTGTTGATTAAATTGGGAGCAAGCATTTTATGTTCACCACAAGGGGTCATTGTTACATTCCCGGACGGCACTGTAATTGACTGTTCTCAGGAGCAACCGGGGGCTCACACCCAAAGTGTTTTACTGGGGGGATCTTTGCAGGAGATGGCTGACATTTATTGGGTAGAATTAGACATCTCCTCACCCAGGTTGGGTGTGGTTTCGCTCTACAATGAGCACCTGCCTTGGATTAAAGATTTGGCAGTTTACCTGCCTCCCATTGACCCACTACACTGTACATTATTTTATGACAGAAATGGTAACATCACCTACCAAGAAATGTTCTATAATGTTGAGGGCCACATGTGGCGCCTTGAGGGGGAAGGATTGTACATAGGAAAGAGGGAGTATTGGCCCCCATTACATTGACACCACAACAACAAATCTGGTATGAGATGAGTGCTAGTGCAGAACCACATATTTCCATGGCACTGCATCCAGGCCATGAAGCACGAGAGCTAGGAGGTATGGTAAAGAGGCTAAAAACAGTCACTGATTGGAAGCTCTGCGACATTGAGGGCGTTCTATATTCTTCCTCGACTGATTCTTATTGGGTCAGATAAAGAACCGATGACATGGGTTTTTTGACCCATCACCAAATTTCTAGGAGTCAAGGTCGTGAACTGACTGATGGCTCAGGAGCAGTACAATTGATTGCATCACAGCCAGCTGACCTCTGGTCACAAGGACCAACTGACGTTGGTTACTGTAATGTCACCCCTGTAACATTCGAATTGGCAACAATGGAACCCCAATGGGTTCCACAGTACCGTAACAAACCACAGGCGGAGGAGGGAATTTCATCAACAATGGAGGGGTTACTACAAAAGGGTGTTCTAACCCCCTGGTGTTCCCCGTGGAACACCCCCATATTTCCCATCCAAAAACCAGGCACTGACAAATACAGGCTGGTCCATGACCTTCGCCGTATTAATAGCCTTGTAACCACGCCTACAATGGCTGTGCCAAACCCGTACACCGCTATCTCAAGTTTGACCCCAGCTCACCAATGGTTCACATGTATTGATTTGGCAAATGCTTTTTTCTGTATACCAATTGCTGAGGAATGTAAATCATGTTTGGCATTCACCTACAGGGGGCATCAGTACTCGTACAACAGACTACCCCAGGGTTTCATTTTATCACCAGGTGTATTTAACCAAGTGTTGAGGGACCAATTGCAAAACTGCCAACTGCCAGAGGGGTGTGTTCTCATAATGTACGTGGACGATCTTTTATTGGCTGCAGCAACAAATGATGATTGCCTGGCCGCCACTGGAGTTATCTTGACACAGTTGTACCGGTCAGGGTTCAAAGTCAGCAAAGAAAAATTGCAGGTAAGCAGACCAGCGGTCACTTTCATGGGCCGTTCAATAACTGGACAGGGCTCAACGTTGTCTCACCGCCAACGTGACGGTATCTTGTCACATCCTAAGCCCATCAATGTGAAGGACATGCTTTCCTTCATGGGGCTGACGGGATTCAGCAGAAATTACATCCCACAGTACGTTGCCGTAACCACACCTTTACGAGACATGGTCAGAGAACAGGGCATGCGAAACCTACAGGCAAAACTAACATGGACCACAGAGGCGGAGTCAGCATTCATTAACTTGAAGGCTCAGATGTCTCATGCAGCACATTTGCATAGTGCTGACTACCAGTTAGGTTTTTATTTAGACGTGTCTGAAACCAAGAACAGTGCACATGGGGTCCTATTCCAAAAACATGCAGGCACCAGACGAGTTCTCATGTATGTCAGTACCCTGATGGATCCCATTGAACAACGGCAACCTACGTGTGCCAGATTTGCTGCAGGTCTGGCAAAAGTTATGGACAAAACAGCACACGTCGTTATGGGTTTACCAACTGACAGTGTTGACAACTCATTCAGTAAGTTCATTCGTGAATTCAGCTTCATTCACTTTCTCCCCTCTGCGGCAAAGAAAATTGGCCAAATGTTTGACAGCACCAAATGTTACATACACCCATGAGGGTATTAACATGGCTGACTTGGTCACCACAGGGGTGCGCTCCTGCCAATGAGCTGGCATGTAGAGTCCGGCAAAACCTCCATGCATCACCACTACCATCAGGGGATGATGTGAGCACCCTGTTCACCGATGGCTGTTGCTTCAGAGCACAGGATGGCTCCCTGACCTCAGCCTATTCAGTGGTAGAACAAACTAATGAAGGATTTGTCACTAGAAGGGCTGAGAAATTACAGGGTAAAAGTCTGCTCAAAGGGCAGAGCTTGTAGCAGTAACAGCAGCGTTAAAGCTAGCAGGGACCGGAAAAGTCAACATCTACAGTGACTCTGCATACGTTGTTGGTGCAGTGCATGTTGAATTAGCAGTCTGGCAAAGGTGTGGCTTTGTGACCTCGTCAGATAGGCCCATCACACATGAAGCTGAAGCCAGAGACCTGTTGGAAGCACTGCTCATCCCTGAAAGCAGTGGCTGTCATAAAATGCCAGGGGCACAGTAAAACTGACACCACAGTTGCCAAAGGCAATGAGGCTGCTGACCTGGCTGCCAAGACGGCAGCCGGCTACCATGCCAGTATGATGTCACAGACGGTCAGTCCTCAGGACGACCTGATGCCAAGTTTCAGCAGAGCTCTCCTTGTGGATGAGCAAGCCAAGTGCTCACCAGAAGAGAAATCGGTATGGATGGAACACGGAGCACTGTGTGCACCAGACGGTTTATGGCAAGCCCCAGATGGCCGCCCAGCAATGCCAGTAAACCTGTCACGCTCCATCATAACCCAGGCACACACCCATTCGCATGTTGGTACAAAACAAATGCTGAAAACATTGAAATACTGGTGGCACCCCCTTTTGCCTGCCATGGTGTCACATTTTGTCTTATCCTGTACGGTCTGTCAGGAACACAATGTCAAACCAACACTGAGACAACTACAAGGCGCATTCTCACCGCTGCGTGGCCCTGGGGAAGAAATTGTCATTGACTTCACAGACATGACAGAAAGGGTACAAGGTAAGAGATATCTGCTTGACATGGTTGATCATTTTACAGGATGGCCTGAGGCATACCCTGTAAGTCGGGAAGATAGTACCGGAGTCATCAAATGCCTTGTGAATCATTACATTCCGCATTATGGGTTTCCCCGTTGTGTCCGTTCAGATAACGGATCCCATTTCAAAAATGAACATCTACGTACTGTAGAACAATCTTTGGGTCTCACACATGCGTTTGGAGCAGTATACCACCCACAATCTCAGGGGAAGGTGGAACGTATGAACCTCACGTTAAAACTAAAATTGGCTAAAATCTGTGCACAGACTAAATTGTCATGGTTGTCAGCCCTTCCACTTGCATTAATGTCTGTACGTTCGTTGGTTAACAGAATTTCTGGTTTTACACCCTTCAAACTGTTAACAGGCCGACCTTTCCCAGGACCATCAACACCGCTACAGCCAGATGCTGTCTCACAACTTTCACATGGTGTATATTTTGACAAGTTAACTGCTATGATTAAGCTTTTTTCTCAGCAGAGTCCAGCGGAGTGTGAAGAGTGTCCAACAGAACCTCTTCCTCCCCTCTCACAGTGGGTCCACCTCAAACAATTCAGAAGGAAATGGAATGAACCACGGTGGAGTGAACCCCTGAGAGTGATTGCCAGGACATCACACTGTGTCCGCCTACACGGAAAAGGCGACACCTGGTATCATTTGTCTTCTTGTGTTAATTGTGATCCACCAAACAGGTCGCTGTCCGAGACTGCTGTGGACCTGAGGTCTCAGGTCCAAGAGAGGGAGGTCAGTGAGGCAGAGGCACCTCCTCCAGAAACACCAACAGTAAAAATTAGGCACAAGAAAGGTGACATTTTTTCAAGCCCACAGGGTGAACCACTAGCACATTGTGTAAGTGAAGACTGTGCATATGGGGCAGGTATTGCAGTAACATTTAAAAACAGGTACGGGGTAGAAAAAGTAAGACAACAAAATAAAACAACGGGTGAATGTGCAGTGACACATGAAGAAGATGGTAGAACCATTTCCCACTTAATCACAAAGAAAAAGTGTACTGATCTCCCCACGTATGAAGACTTCACTGATAGTTTAATACGCATGAAAAATCTATGTGTAGAAAATAAGGTGAAAAGGGTTTCGGTACCTAGACTGGGGTGTGGTCTGGACAAATTCGATTTCCAAAGAGTCCAGAATATCCTAAGTGAAGTGTTTGCAGGAGTGAACATAACCATAACCATATATTCATTATAATCATTTGTGTTATTTTTTCATTTTAATCATTTAATTGTGTGAAAAGTCATTTTTTCCATCATTTAAGTTTTTGCTATTCAACATTCTTTAAAAAATCATTAAATGTGTTAATTTGAGGGTTCTTAAAACCCTAGTGTGAGTTTTAATTTTCCATATAATTGTGTGAAATAGCAGGGTCAATATGAAGCTGTGGGAGAATTGGCCATGCATGGGACTGCTCATTGTCATCTCGATCACCATAGTGAGTATAATTTTTAGTATTGAAAAAGCTCAACAGGACAACAAAAATGTCACCAGACCAAAACGAGAGGTGAAACCGAACGCATGCCAAACAGCAATCATGGTGGGCCGGGGTTTTGTTTCAACGCGATTACAGTACCTCGCAGAATCCACTCACTCTGTCATTCTCACCAAGGTCACAATCACCCTATAGAAGGCATACCACCTATTTTTGGCTGGGGGTAGAGTGGACCGGAAAGGACCCCTTGGGCCTGATAAAGATGGTCATATTGCCCAAACCCAAACTCAACGTGACAAATAATATAACAGTCCTAGAATGGAAGGATACACAAGTAGGCACTGACTACACGAAATTGACACCTGAAGATATAATCGAAAAAGCCACGGGATATGGAGAAACAAACCTATGGTTAGAATGGTTGATAAACACGGCCAAAGAACAGAAATTAGATGACTGTATAGCATGTACCGGGGCTAGACCTAGGTTACATATTGAGCCAGCCCCTCTATATCCGAATGATACGTGGGGTTATAACTGTATGCTGTCCCTGACAAGACAGCGTTCAACACCAAATTGCACCACGTTGGCAGCCATATTTCCCCACATTGCTAAAAACAGCAAAACGGGCCCATTTGTACCAAGGTCAAACAATTACACCTGTTTTAATTTCACATCTGGTCAAGCATCGACTAATTATGGCCAGATTAATGTAGATTGGTGTCAGGTCATCATACCGGACAATGGGACATTGATAGGCCCATGGGCAAGAGCAGGCCTCTATTACTATTGTGGCGATAGACGTCTGTTCACCAGGGTGCCTCCTAAAACTAAAGGTTTATGTGCAATGGTAAGGCTAGGAGCACCATTGACATTAATTGGGGAAAAGGTTGTTGAATTACAGGGAGATAAGAGCTAAGAATTGACCAGAAGAAGAAGACGTCATGTTATCAGGAAAAGGAGCATAGACTTATCTCTTAACAGCCCCACATATATAGATGCCATAGGAGTCCCACGGGGAGTCCCAGATGAGTATAAATTAGCGGACCAAATAGCAGCTGGGTTTGAAAATATACCTATCATTTCAATGATTTTTCCTGTCACTCCAAAAAAAAATGTAGATAGAATAAATTACGTCCATTACAATGTTATGAGGTTAGCCAACTTGACACGTGATGCTATTGATGGCCTAAAAGAACAATTGGCTCCAACTTCATTGATGGCGGTACAAAATAGACTAGCATTAGACATGTTACTTGCAGAAAAAGGTGGGGTGTGTCATATGTTCGGTGACCTCTGTTGTACATTTATCCCCAATAACACAGCTCCAGATGGTTCAGTCACCAAGGCATTAGAGGGTTTGCGAACGTTATCAGCTGAAATGAAGGAACATTCTGGAGTGGACAATCCCATAGGGGACTTGTTAGATAAAGCATTGGGTAAATGGAAAGCACTAATAATGTCTATAGTGGTGTCTGTTGCTGTGTTTGTAGGAATTTTGGTCACCTGTGGATGTTGCTGTATTCCATGTATCAGATCATTATGTAACCGTTTAATAGTGGCTGCAATAGAAAAGAAAGATCTCACCCCACCCCCTTACAGTATGCCACTGTTGTCTGACAACCAATTTACTGATGATGATGGTGATGACAATGATGAGATGAAGTTGTGTGACCTCTTTCAGAGGTCAAGAGAGGCATTGAAGGAGTTTTTTAATAAGTTTTATTATGTTTGAATCTTTACTCTTTATTATAGTTTGATTAACATAATGTGTATGCCTTAATGAAAGTGTTTAGCAGATTATGAGGGATTTAATCATTTATGTTTAATCATTTATATGTTATGTTTAATCACTTATGTGTGTTATTTTTCCGATTGCGTGAAGTGTTAAAACTATAGATATGATACATGCATTTGATACCCAAGCTATGTGCTGATATTGGAGTGTTTGCAACAGGTCTATGAATATGTGTTGTGTCATCTGCTGTGTCATATGATATGTTGCAGAAAACTAGGAGAACAGAATGTGTATTGTGTTGTGTCATATTATGTGCCATATGATATGTTGCAGAAAACTAGGAGAACAGAATGTGTGTTGTGCTGTGTCATATGATATTTTGCAGACAAAGGAGAACGAAGCTGATTGGATCAAGAGAGGGCGGCGCCTGTCAAAGAAAGAGGAAGATACACACACACACACACAGTATAAATATGTTGTTAAACTGATACACTGGGTTGTTGTTGTTTGTTGTTGTTGCTTCTATGTAAGACGTTGTGTCAAGAACAACCCAGCGCGCTGTTTGCAGAGAACTTCTGATCAATAAACTTCAACATTTATTATAGTTGCCTCTCTCCAATTTTTGAACATGTAGGACTTTTGAGTCCATCAAAACAAAGGCATTTGATGACCCTGGATCAACAAAGGCATATGAAGACCCTGGATCAACACAGGCATATGATGACCCTGGATCAACAAAGGCAAATGAAGACCCTTGATCAACAAAGGCATATGAAGACCCTGGATTAAAACAGGCATATGATGACCCTGGATCAACAAAGCCATACGAAGACCCTGGATCAACACAGGCATAGGATAAGGATGCCGATTTACATTTTATACGGGCATTTAGCCTTCTGTGTTACTTGTTTATCCATCGTAAAATTGAGATGCGATAGAAAATTGTTTGAACGACAAAGGAACAATGGCGACCGGACCGTCGAAGAGAGAGGTTAACTTTTTTTCCTCTCTCCCCTCTCTCTTTCCGGTCGCTCCGAGGGCTCCCGTCTCCGTTGTCTCGTCTTGTCGCTGCATACCCACAAGTTCGGGCCCGGACCTCTCTCTTCGACGGTCCGGTCGCCATTGTTCCTTTATATGCTCCCAATCTCCTACGTGATGCGAGGCCGGTGCGCGCACCACTGGCGCTAATTAACAATTACTTACCGGCCTCGAACCACGGTCTTGCCCCGCCTACTCTACTACAATTGTCATTTGATTTATATAATTCAGTTCCATGTAGTCTCGCAACGAATTAGATATTAGATTTTTCTTGATTTAAAAAAGTGCATATACAGCACTATACTATATGTGTAATTGATAAAAGAATGTACATGTGGTTGATAACAGCAAATGACTTCAGTTTCTTGTTTTACACACTTCGTTTCATATAACCCCTTGGTATGTTCTTGTAATTTGAAACATCTTATCTTTTTGTAATGTTCCAACAGTTATCTGTCTGTATGGTAAACAAACACGTTTAAGAGTAAGCAGGAAAAGACCTATGAAAGCTTTTCAAATAAAATGTTTAGTTTACGTTCTTTTTCTATGTTTTTGCCCAGCAAACTATGTGTAATGAAGAATTGGTGTAAAAGGTAGAAACGAAAGAATTTCTGTCTGTACGGCATTTTTTTGTCACCCTATTAAAATTACTGGGTCTTACCTGGCCACCTCTAAAAAAATGTTCTGGCTACCCCCCTTCTCTCTCCACATGAAACAAGAGGTTCTGTCATGATTCTGCCACTAGATCAAGAAAAGCAAGACTCATTCATTCATTCATTAATACAGTCATTCATGGCACACTTTTGTTCACACAGAGACCATCTCAGTGACTTAAATGTAATTTGTGCCTTTGTAGAGGATTCTGTATGTGAAGAGGCTGCATGAATTCATAGGGATGTACTTTGATTTACTTCGAGTGGAATTCTGTGATTTTCCTGTGGATTTTTATTAAAACTGTACCCTTTTTCTTTACAGTTAATTAGATATATCAAAACATATCATCCATCATTACATCAATAACATTAGCCATCGTGCATGTGTTACATCAGAGCATATAGTTTTCGATGGACGAGGAGAAATTACTTAATAAAGTGTTTAATTAAAGTGCACGAATAAAGAAATTTATGAACACAGACAAAACGCAGAAATGAGGTGATAAAGGAAATAAACCTTTAATTTAGACGTGCAGCTATCCCTACCCAGATCTGCTACAAGCAGGGCTCAAACTGATGATAAGTCTGTCTGATTTTGACACGAGAATCTGGCGCTCTACAGGTGTCCTATAGACGTGTGTATCTATATATATATTTCTTTGATTATTTCTGTTGTTTCATTCATTTATAATTAATTTACTGATTAATTGGTTTTGCTTATTGGTACATGCATATATCTATTTATTAGTTGAAACTTAAGTCATTTTCAGCAAATTAGTAAATTCAATGTAACCAGAGTGGATAGTGTGCGTCCCTCTCAAGCGCTCTCTGCCGCAATTTTGCTTTTTTGTTGGTGCCATTGCCATGGTAAATCGTAATATCGGAACTCCGTGTAAACAAGTCAGTTCACATTTTAACTTTGTGTTGGTTGAACCTTCATATTGAAACAGTCCCCTGGTCTATCACGTCTTCACTTAAGCTTAGCTGAAAGCTGTCACGTTACTAATTACTGCGAAAAGTAATAAAATTACTGTAACACATTAATAGTAATGTGCCACTACCCAATGCTGTTGATAGGTAATTATGATCCCAGGTTCCCAAATAGCTTTCCTGTAGCTCAGTGGTAAGAGGATTGCAATACCAACGCAAGGTTGTGGGTTCTATCCAAGGGGATTGCACATACCTAAGTATAAATCTATAGGTTACTACAATGTAAGTCGCTTTGGATAAAAGCGTCTGCCAAATGCGTAAATGTAAAAACAAACCCTTAGGGTTCTCTCAAAATGACGTTGCTTACCCTCCATCAGGTAACAGAGGTTTGTAGTATCTGGCCGGACCAAAGGTGACCATTAGGGCATCGTAAAACACCATGACCTCTCAGCAGGAGTCTAACCGGCGACAGCAAGTCTGTTCCAACTGCCCTCTCTTAAAGCATCCATCATTTGATCAGGAAAGATTCCAACACACTCCCCTGGACTTCAAAGGAGTCACAACGAGGAGGATGGAGTGCTCCCCCAACGAGGAAACCATATGGGTCAAAGGAATGTAGAAAATGGTTTCATTTCTTTTGAGATTGTCTTTCTTTCTCCTTAACCACAAAAGAATGGTCTAAATGGGTATGCACCTATATCTCCACATTGTATGATTGTCCCCATGTTATTCGGCCTCACCTATAACCTCAAAAGCATGTGTGTTTAGTTGTATCCTGGTTATATTTTCATTTTTGTACAAACTTCAGGTCAATGTACTTATAATCCTGTCATATTTTATATCTAAATGTTTCTCTCTTCATTTCTTAAAAGATGGTGTATAGCACAGTAATCTGTTTTATACCATACTCATGTTATCTTATTCTTTAGTATTACAGCCTGAAAGTCGAGGTGACCATAAATGCAAATGAGCAGGACAAAGAAGCATTGATTTCTTGCCCAAAATCATCTCATCGCATTGGATCGCCCACCTTGGAGGGGCTTGAAGCCCCCAGGTTTAAAACATCTGTGAACGGAGCAAAGGGGGCTCTTCTGTGCAACCACCGCCTGAGACCTGTCTCTCTCTCTTCGGATCTTCCGGCAGTTTTACTTCGGCTAAGTTCGTTCTACTTTCGTCAGCCAATCCGGTTCTAAGAAAGGATCCGACGGATCGAAACCATCAGGACTCTGAAACCCTCTCTTCACGGGCACTAGAAATGTCCAAGCACACTCAGGAAACCAATGCAAGTATATAAATTCTAAACAGCTGCGTTTAAGCCATAACCCCTTTTAACAAGAAAATTGTCCTCGATGGTTTATGCAGATGTGAATAGCTGTTTGTAATACTTTTATTTTGAATAATCTTTTGAACATGTTGACACATCCTAGAACCTTTCCAGTAGTATCCAGGCTCAGAACAATTACAAGTTCACACACTTCTTCAGAACACATACTCCCAGCAATTCACTCTTTTTTATTAGCCTTAATAGAGTTCCAGTCATCTTATGAACAAGCAGCACCAAATATGAGCATGCGTTGTGTTTTTATACAGTGAAGATTTATTTTTACTAATTAAATACTATTTGATGTATTCATTAAAATGGCTAGTTTTACAATCTGTGATCAGTAACAGCTCTTCAAATGTTCTATAGTTATAATTTTTACACAGATTAATCACCGTAATGGTCATCCTCGTCGCTACTACCACCATTTCTGTCATCATCATCATCCTCAGTGTTGACCTTTCCTGAGAGAACATCATCTATCCAGTCCTCCAGCTCCTCAGCTGATGGTAGATCTTCATCATTTGGCATGTTTAACCATACACTGTCAGCCTTTTAGAAACACAATATGCATCCAGGGAAAATTTTAATAAAATATAAATACAGAATTAATTCTGAAAAATTAAACTATTATTTAGAAATATATTTTCTTGTTACACAAAATGTTTTTCACTTATATGTGTAAATAGGTTTTCAAAAGCAGGCCTGGTGACATGAAACAATACGAAAAATAAATTTGAGAATAAGAGTAGGAAACATACATTTTAGATGAAGTAATAGATTTGAAATGAGGTGAGGTGACTTTAAAAATGATAACTTATGAGTTAAAAGTTACCAAATTGTATGACCCTTACATACTGTACAGCATAATAACGTCACATCTTCAACACAGATTACTTACATCAGTCACGTTGACTACACCAATCTGTGGTCTGAAAAGGTCCACTTTAAAGGTCTTCTCCCAGTAGGTGGTTAACTGCAGATTAATTAGTGACAAAAATAATTGATTCCATTCAAACAGATATATTGTCACAGTTTAGGTATGTTTAGTCGGTTTGGTTTTGTTTTCTCATTCATGTTACCTGTGTTCATTATAAGTTAATTAGTCCCTAACCTGATTCTGTTTAAAACCTAGTCCAAGACTAAAATTAATTCGCTGTCCAAACTGAAAACAACTGGCAATGACATCTTAAAAAACATTTCTGCCATTGTATTGTCTCAAGATGTACACCAGTTATGTTTGTGTAGCCCAGTGGTAAACTGGTAGGTTAATGGAAACGGGGTAGGTTATGATTAATCTCTTACTAAAAAATGAGTCACCTGACTATTAAACAAATTGAACGTTTATTTAATTTAAATAAATAATAGGAGACATTGATTTCTAGAGAGGGAAATATTCAATTCATTTTACGGAGATCAATATTTGTGATTTTATTTCATGTTACTATTTTATTGTTCATTTGGGTATTAATGCTGTATAGTTAATAGTGTTTGGATGTCTGTAGGACATCGGGATACACGTGACCGAAAGTGAGTGCGGGGAGGTTTTTTCTGGGTTCTTTTTCTTCTTCTCGCGGGACCGGTGTGAAGCACATGGCGCTGGTGCGTTTGAGACAATATAACGCAATAAAGAGTGAGTAAAGCGGATGTAACTGAGCGGGGTGTTCAGATAAGGGGATCGCGGACGCAGGGTGTTATTGAGCGAGCGACTGAGTGAGAAATGGAGCCGGAGACCCGTCTGACGGAGCGGGAGAAAAGGACCGGACG
Source organism: Triplophysa tibetana (assembly GCA_008369825.1). Lineage (NCBI taxonomy): Eukaryota > Metazoa > Chordata > Actinopteri > Cypriniformes > Nemacheilidae > Triplophysa > Triplophysa tibetana. Next base: position 19,354,586 of record CM017896.1, on the reverse strand, counting down.
TGTGATCGGAGGTAGCCGCGATAGCTAGCCACAGTGAGTCTATGCTGGCGGACCTGTCGATGAATCACACTGCCCGTGATCATCCGGACCAAGTATTTCCACGCTCTCAAGGTGTTGCAAGTTTTGTTCAGCGAACTCAATGTTTTGCAAGACCAACACAGGCCTGCACCGTGGTTTTTCCTCCGTTGAAAGCAGTACCGTGAGTGAACTGAAACGTGTGTGAATGCGTATGTGTGAGTGGGCCCACCACTGCATTTGCTAGCGATTGTTTCAGTACACGTGGCAACGTTTTTTTGTCATTGTAAAGTTTTCTGTATATTTTCAATTGTTACGAAAGAGATAAGGGAAGGGAACTTTTAGATCATTTATTTTGGGGTAAAAAGTGTGATTGAAACTATTGAGGTTTCTAGTTAATTTTAAAGAGGCTATCATTGAAGTATTTGGGGAATTTTTTGGTTATCTATTTTGTATATGTAGAGAATGTGTTAATTTGTTTAAATGTGCAGAAAGAGTAAGCCCCCAAATATGTATTTTTGTTATGTTTGTTAAATTGTTATTGTTAATGTTTAAATATTCAGTACGAGCACACATTCATAATAAAACTGCAATGTTGTAATGAATGGCCACTAGGTGGCAACAGCGATATAGACTCCCTGCAGAGGGTCTGCAGAGGGACAGATTAAACGGCACTCGCTGATCAGATTAATCAGTGAAGCAGTTGAGGGTGTTATAGAGACAGAAGATGACAAGGACGCCCATCAATATGTGAAAGACTTGTTAGAGTTTGCTAGCGGAGAGACGCAACGCAGCGACCGCGCGATTCAAGATGGCGGCGGCACTGACAGGAGTTCTGCGGAGCTCGCAGATTTAAAGAGGCAGTACACAAAATTGCATGATCATTTCCAACGAAATCCAACGCTTGAGTTTGAAAGTTCCTGATGTGTCCAGTCCCCCTGTGTTTTCTCGACAGCAGCAAGCGATTCCTGAAGTCACCATTCGACGTGATTTTAAGATCAATGGTCAAATAGGAGAACGGGGACAGAAAGATAAGCTGTCATACCACAACTTGATGCACCAGATTGATGCTGGATTAAATAAAGGACACAGAGAGTCGGAGATTGTAGATGCTGTGATCAGAGCAGTCAGTCCAGGTATGAGTCTACGAGATATGCTGGAGATTAAAACGGATCTAACCCTTGCCCAGCTACGTACAATTCTGAAAGGCCATTACAAGGAAGAAAGCTCAACAGACCTGTATCATAGGCTGATAAACATCACTCAGGAGAGCCGTGAGTCACCACAAAATTTCCTTTTCCGGGCTATAGAGTTGAAAGAAAGGCTGCTGGCTGCTGCCAGAGAGCCTGATGGAGAAGAATCATACAGTGCAGATCTCATACAAAGAAGGTTCCTACGTGCACTGGGGACGGGACTGTCCAACGACCACATCAAATATCAGCTTAAAGCCTGCCTGGATGATTCGAGAGTCAGAGATGAAGTTGTCATCACGGAGATGAACGAAGCTGCAAGCCTTGACTGGGAACGACAACAAAAGTTCAAGAAAAATGCACACGTGAGATAGACAAAAGTTCATGAGGTTCAAGCAGAACTACATACGAGTCAAGAGAAAATTATCCAGTCTTTCACAGGTAAAGAACAGTCTACGCACACACAAGCGAAAGCTTTGAAAACACCACAAGTCATGGATAAGCGAGACTCTGAGCTTTATGAGGTAGTCAAGCAATTGAGAGAGGAGATTGGCGAGATTAAGAAAATCATGAGTACGTACCGTTGCGCACCGCCTCGAGAAAGGAAACGAGGGTGTCGTGCATGTCAAGACCTGGGTCGTGGTGAGCAGTGTGACCATTGTTCTAAATGCGGGCAAAGTGGGCATCTTTCCAGAGGATGTAGAGGACCACCTGCAGGCAGAACAGAAAGAGGACACTCAGTTGACAACATATCTGTGACAGCTCACACCATAGAATCACAGAGTCTGCAACATCAAAGTGAAATCCTCTGTGATAACATTAAGCAGTTAGAAGCCTGTGAAGCCGCAAAGCAGAAAGAAAACTACCTACAGTTTATTAGATCTGTCAGTACCAATCAGCTGTCTGCCAAACGAAATGCCCAATTACTGAATCTAATCGGAGAGAAATGTATGGTGAAATGTTTTTTTAATGGTGTGGAAACTACAGCATTGTGGGATACCGGCTCACAAGTTTGCCTCATTAATGAAAAGTGGAGGAAAGAACATCTTCCACACACCAAACTACACCCCCTCGATGAGATCCTAGGACCTGGAAGCCTCACTGGTCGAGCAGTCAATCAAACAATCATTCCATTTGAAAGCTGGGTTGAAGTGACTTTCAAGCTGGGAACAGATAAATCCACACCACTGGAATTTGAGGTACCTGTATTAGTATCAAGTGAGGATGGAGTGGCAGAAGAACCAATAATTGGCTACAATGTTATCGAGTATCTCCAGAACAACGGTGTCGAGCTACCCACCTGTGTAAAGACCCGGGCCCTGAGTACCGCCCTGTCCTTCGACTGCAAGAAAGCAGAGGTGTTACTGAACCTGTGGAAAGTCAAGACGATGAGTGCAGTGAAGGAGTAGTGAAAGCAGGAAGGCTAGTAACAAAAATACCAGCTAAGCAGGCTAGAGCCATTAAATGTTGCATCAAAACAGGCCCTTTGTTATCTAACCAGGATGCTCTTCTTGTGCCTCCAGAGAGGAAATTGTTCACGCATCTGCATTCCTGTGGTGAACGATACTGACCATGACATCAACCTGCCTCCACGTTCAGTACTGGGTCATGTACAAAGAGTTAAGTCTGTTCACGCGGCTGAGGTGAGACCAGCGACGCCCCGGCAAGAACGTGCAAGTGAGACAGTCACACTCACGACTCCAGGCCTGATACCCAAGGAGAATGAACAGGAAGCTCAGTCTTCAGGAAATGTTGAGAGTATGCTCGCCACACAAGAAAACGACCTCTGGGACCCTCCAGTCCGCGTTGACCATCTAACACCTGACCAGCAACAGAAAGTAGAGTAACATTTGAGGGAGGAGAGCGGTGCTTTTTCCGCCGATGACAGCGATGTGGGGTGCATTCCATCTCTTCAGCTTAAAATCCGCCTTTGTGACACCACACCCGTAAAACACACTTACATGTCTGTTCCAAAGCCCCTGCACAAAGAGGTTAAAGAATATCTCGAGGATCTGCTAAACAAGGGATGGATTACAAGATCAAAGTCACCATACTCTTCACCAGTCGTTTGCGTGCGTAAGAAAGATGGAACTCTTCGCCTTTGTTGTGACTACCGGTAGTTGAATAAAAATCCATTCCAGACCGACACCCCATCCCTCGTATACAGGACATGCTCAACAGTTTGGTGGGTAGCGCCTGGTATTCTGTTCTCGATCTAGGCAAAGCCTACCACCAGGGATTTGTAGAGGAATCCAGCCGACCTCTCACTGCGTTCATCACGCCTTGGGGATTGTATGAATGGGTGAGGATCCCTTTTGGGTTGTCAAATGCACCTGCAGAGTTTCAAAGGAGCATGGAGGAGTGTCTGAGAGAATTGCGTGATGAGGTATGTCAACCTTATTTAGATGATAACTTGGTGCATTCAAAAACATTTGAGAATCACCTTCAGGATCTTAAGAAAGTCTTACAGTCTTACCAGAAACATGGTGTCAAATTAACCCCTCGAAAATGTGAAGTGTTTCGTAACAAGGTACGATTCCTAGGGAAGTTGGTGACCAAAGAAGAGCACACCATGGACCCAGCTTACATAGCTCCAGTCCAAGCATTGAAAGAGAGGACCCCTAAAACGGTTGGCGATGTGAGAAAATTAGTAGGTTTCCTTTCTTACTACCGGCCCTACATTGAGAACTTTTCCCGCAAGGCTGCACCACTTTATATGCTGCTTACTGGAACGACCCCAACAAAAGGAAAATTTCACCCGAAGCAGAAGAGAAAAGGGACAAGTCGTCAGGGACAGCTCGCATCCTCACATCTGATCATATGGACAGATGAACATCAAAAGATCCTCAGTGAGTTGATTGACTGCTTGTCTAATCCACCTTTGCTGGGATATCCAGACCTAAACGAATCCTTTGTACTCCATTGTGACGCTTCACAGGAAGGATTGGGCGCAGTGCTTTACCAGAGGCAAAGTGGCAAGCTAGTTGTCGTCGCATATGGATCAAGATCCCTAACCCCTCCCGAGAAAAACTACCACCTTCACTCGGGAAAGTTGGAGTTTTGGGCCATGAAGTGGGCCATATGTGAGAGGTTTAGAGACTATGTTTACCATGCACCATCGTTCACTGTGTACACAGATAATAACCCCCTCACCTACGTGATGTCGACAGCTAAGCTGAATGCAACCACATACAGATGGGTAGCCGAGCTTGCCGACTTCCGATTCACCATCAAATACCGTCCGGGAAAGTCAAACGGGGATGCCGATGGCCTTTCACGAATGCCAGTGTCGATGGAACAGTATATGAGAACTTGCTCCGAAGAAGTGCAACCTGATGTCATGGTCAGTATAACTCAGTCTGTAATGGTGCAAAGTCTAGAGAGAGGCCCCTGGTTGTGTCCACTTACCATTGCATCTGTGGTGGCAGCAGAACAGGTGGAGGATCAGGTCATGTCAGTTGCAGAGATCCCCAAGGAAGTTCTGAGAAAAGCCCAAGAAGAAGAGCCTGAAATCAGAGAGGTCTTGATGAGTCTCAGAAATAAATCGTGGCCAGTGAAGAGCAAAGAAGCTCGGGGACTGATGAGAGAACGAGCTAAATTATATTTGGATGAGAAGGGACTATTGTTCCGAAAAACAGTCACCCGTAATCAGCTGATCCTGCCAAGGAAATACCATGAGCTTGTTTTCAAGGAGCTACATCAAGACATGGGCCACCTAGGGGCAGAGCGAGTGCTGAATCTGATCCGGGATCGATTTTATTGGCCCCGCATGCAGAAGCAGGTGGAACATTATGTCACATGTGTCTGCAGCTGCTTGAAAAGCAAGCGTCCGAACAAGGTGACTCGAGCTCCCCTGAAGAACATCACCACCACATATCCTTTTGAGTTGGTGTCAATTGATTTTCTACATCTGGAGTCGTGTAAAGGAGGTTATGAATACATCTTAGTTGTTGTGGATCACTTTACACGGTTTGCTCAACCGTATGCCTGCAGAAACAAGAGTGCCAAAACAGCTGCGGAGAAAATATTTGGAGACTTTGTTTTGAAGTTTGGATTTCCCAGGAGATTGCATCACGACCAAGGCCGTGAGTTCGACAACAAGTTGTTTTCCAAATTGCAAGAGTACAGTGGGGTGCAGGGCTCTCATACGACATCGTATCACCCGCAGGGAAATGGGCAAACTGAGCGATTTAACCAAACTTTGCTCGCAATGCTGAGAACCTTACCTGAGACGGCCAAAGCTGACTGGAAGACATCACTTGCAAAGGTTGTGAATGCGTACAATTGTACAAGAAACGAGGCGACAGGGTTTGCACCCTATTTTCTCCTTTTCAGCCGTACACCCAGATTGCCCATTGACATAATGTTTGGTGTGCCATTGAAAGACCAAAGCTCTTCTTACCAAGACTACGTGGAGGACTGGGGGAAAAGAATGAAGGAAGCTTATGAGGTAGCCTCTCAAGTGTCGCACAAAGGGAAGGAAAGAGGAAAAGCTTTGTATGACAAGAAAGTCCATTGAGCTGAATTGCTCCCCGGTAATAGAGTACTGGTTCGGAACTTTAAATAGAGAGGTGGACCTGGAAAGCTCAGACCCTTCTGGGAAGAACAAGTATATGTTGTCACCTCAAGGAAGTACAAGGATAGTCCAGTATATGAAATCCGTCCTGAGACTGGGAAGGGAAAAACAAGAATACTACACCGGAATCTGTTACTACCATGTGACTACTTACCTGTCGAGAAGGAAAACCTACCTGGAAGACCTGACAAAGAGAAAAAGAAAAAGGTTTGGAAAACAACACATCAAGATCAAACCCACGGTGAACGTTCAGATAGTGAAGAAGAGGAAGAGTGGAGTTGTTTGGTTGGAGTGCCAGTCGATGGAAAGAGTCAAAATGACAGTAGAGCGGTACAGTCGAAATCTCCAGGACATCATCCAGAGGACTCAGGGACACTGAACGATGCCCACTCAGACGAGGAAGATGAGCATGGAGCTGTACGGGAGGAAGAGGATGTGTCATCATCAGGAAGGGAGGTCGGAGAAACAGATGATGCTGAAGAGAGTGAGACGGAAAATCCCTCACAACCTGCTTGCAAAAGAGTGTATCCTTTAAGGCACAGAAAAACAAAACAAATGTTTACTTACCATACACTAGGTCAGCCTAGTTTTGTAGATGGGTAAGCTGTAAAGTTAAAATAGATGATTGAGTTTTAGTCAGTATGTTAATTAAGTGCAAGTTCCAGCAAAATAATTTTAAATGGTTAAGTAGTATAGTAGTGTTCAGTTTAATTAGACTGTAGTAGCCAGTCCAAAAGAAATACTTACACTGCAGATTTGTTTCAATGGAAAAAGGTTAGATCCTTTCAGTGGTAGTACAGATTCCTGTTGATGAACAGTGATGGCGGTAGAAGATCATGGTGCACAATGATGTCTGCTGCAAATACACAGCACGAAAAAGGAGATAAATGTTGTGTGGCGTGCAAAAGAATAGCATGAGTACTAGAACTGTTGCTTCACTGACTCCTATCAAAGAAACAAATCTCAAAATGGATAACCAGTAATGTTTCTGAGAATGTTGGGACTACATTCTATTTTGTAGGGGAGAAATGTAGAGAATGTGTTAATTTGTTTAAATGTGCAGAAAGAGTAAGCCCCCCAAATATGTATTTTTGTAATGTTTGTTAAATTGTTATTGTTAATGTTTAAATATTCAGTACGAGCACACATTCATAATAAAACTGCAATGTTGTAATGAATGGCCACTAGGTGGCAACAGCGATATAGACTCCCTGGTTAGACCAAAAGAAGAAGAGTTAACGGACGAGGGGATAGAGAGAGGCTACGAGTCTGGTGTGTGCGTTAAAAAAGCTGTAACGAGATCTATTGAGTGATCGTGAACGTGCTGGCTGAATAAAAGAACGCACCTGAAACACACGCTTGTTGTAGTCTTCTTCAAGTGTGTTACATATATGTTTGATATTTTGATTTGGGGGAAAGCTTGTATATTCCTTTTGCCAAATTCGTAGGTTTAAATAAACCTGGGTATTACCCTATTTTTTCTAAACAAACAACTATCTCTGGGTCTCATTATTTTTACATATTTTATTGTCCTAAGATTTGACAATTTATTAGAAACTTTTTAGGTGCACCTTCTTGGTATCCACCTGAACTACACCGAACCCAAGCGCCCATCATTCTCACTTAAGTAACAATCAAAGTGGGTGTACGGGTGCTACATAAATGAAATGGAGGCTCCGCTGGGATAAATTTAGTTCAAAAGTAGTTTTAAATCAGATCTAACTTTAGTTTGACCCAGAGATTTAAATAGTTTGTTTAAAAAATAGTTTAGAACCAAAATCTGTCTAGCTGTTAACCTACATGTAAAACCATATTAAAGGGTATCTATTGTGAAATGTAGAGTTCTACTAAGCATTTTAGGTCAGGAAAACGCAATTTAAGCTTTAGTTGTGTTAAAATACAACTAAATCCTACCAAATTTAGTTCTGACAAGTGATCACTGTAAGCGCATAACCTGTGGGGATGGCTCAGTTGAAGAACTGGTGTATTGGAGAAGGCATAGACCCGGTGAAAGCCTTGCTTGTTAAAGATGTACCTCCGAAAACTGATGTTGGGTTCATTGAAGAGACGCTGCAGACTTTCAAAGCACTCGGGAGAGTCAAGGTGAGAGGAAGAATGTATGACTCACAGTCTCAAATTTAACTGTGCTATGTGAGTGCAGGGAAAAAGTGAATGCAGATGTCATCCCTCTTGATGTTGTTCCTGAGAGGTTTGCTATGACTTGGAGAATCTTTGGACCTTCTCAGCAGGAGGAGGAACCCCAAGCTCAGGCCTCCTGTGATGGTCAAAATGTGCCGCTGCCAGATTCCAGTCCTTTCTCCTCACTTCAAGCGTCCACTCCTGAAGCTATCATTCGAGCAGTTGGTGATGTCCTACAAATGACAAGCAAGCCACACACGGTGACAACAATCTTTACAGAAGATTGCGCACTTTCTCAGGGGTCATGCCCACACCACAGGGAGAAGAACAGTTGGAAAATTGGCTTGAACAAGCCAGACTTATGAATTAAGAATACGATCGCCCTGAAAAAGAAAAGAAAATGAGAATAATGGAAAGTGTAAAGCAGGGTTCCTCAACTCTTACCCTGGAGGTCCGGAGCACTGCAGAGTTTAGCTCCAGCCCTGATCAAACACACCTGAGAAAGCTAATCAAGCTGTTCAGTATCGCTAGAAAATCACAGGTGTGCAAGTTTGATTAGGGTTGGAGCTAAACTCTGCAGTGCTCCGGACCTCCAGGGTAAGAGTTGAGGAACCCTGGTGTAAAGGGTCCTGCACTCGAAATCCTCCAAGCTGTCCGTTTCAACAACCCATCTGCAACCTCAATGGACTACATTGATATTCTCGAGACCACATCTGGCAACCCTGAGAGCGGGGAAGAACTTTACTTTGCCTTCAGAATGTTGTGTCAACACCCTAACGAGAAACTCTCTGAGTTCCTGAGACGCCTTGAGAGAGTCCTAAATAAAGTTGTTCAAAAGGGTGGACTTCAGTCATCGGCGGCAGACAAGGCACGTCTTGACCAGATCATTAAAGGAGCCATCAGATCTGACATTATGATATTAAATCTCGGAGTGAGAGACCGCAGAGACAGTCCCCCCACTTTTCTCGAGCTGATGAATGAGATACGCCTGGAGGAGGAGCATGAAGCTTCACGTCGCAGACTCCATCCGCCCAGAGCCGTCTTCGCCAAAAGTGCTACTGTTACCTCTGACACAGAGTTAAACGATTTGAAAGCTGAAATACATCAACTCAGAACACAAGTAAGTGAACTCTCTACTCACGACGCCATGTCAAGGCACCTTTCTAAGAGCACACTGCTTTCAGTCACTCCTGCGGCAGAGAACGCAGAAGACAAGAACGTGCAGGCTTTAAAGAAAGAGGTTGTCAAGCTCCGAAAGCAAGTCTCTTTCATGTCAGTCAAGCCAATGTGTAGTCCTGCTACTGAGCCCTGGGCACAAGAGACCCACTCAAGACCCTGGCAGTGTGCCTCTCCCGAGAACTATCCCAAAGTTATTCAGAAACTACTGCAAGCTCAACGAAAGTCCAAGCAGAACCACAGATCGGATAACGAAACAAGAACCAAGAGCACAAATGCAAGTGTCAAGAGAAGCGCGGTAAATGTACAGACCAACAGTTTGCCCGAGGGACTCGTGGGACCGCCCTCCACTGCTCAGGTCAGGATTAATGGCAACCCCTGCATCGCGTTGATGGACAGTGGATCTCAAGTTACCATCATCTTCGACAGCTGGTATACCAAACACCTGTCACACATCCAGGAATCCCCAGGCCCAACCAGGGGATTCCAGTTCCCCTCTGGCAAAAGCTGCTGCCTCTGCACAAGCTCAACAGTGCTTGCACAACAAGGCTAAATAAAAATAAAAAATGATAGATTTAAGATTATCATTCACAATCTAATAACATTTGAAATGTTGTAGGAAAATCAAAGTTGTGGCGTCCTTTATCCAGCTCTATCCTCTTAGCTCTTGTCAGGTCACCGCTTCCCATTCTCAGCTCTGCCATCGGGTCTGGGCATGAACTGCATCCTGCGGTAACCTTGGAACAAAGAGACAAGACTGGCTGAGAGTAGAGTACTGTTCTGCACTCTATGATGCAACAAGTACATCATTTGTTGTTGGATGTGTTTCTGGTTCCGGTTGATCTAAATAATGCAGCCTAAATCCTCTGAGGATTAATATTATGGAGGAGTATTGTATGCAAGATTAAAAAGATGAGTCTTTAGTCTAGATTTAAACTGACAGAGTGTGTCTGCCTCCCGGACCGTGCAGGGAAGAATATTCCAAAGTTTAGGCGCTAGATAAGAAAAGGATCTACCACCTGCACTTGATTTTGAAATTCTAGGTATTACCAACTGACAGGACGCCTGAGAGCGTAATGTACGTTGAGGTCTGTAATACAATAGAAGTTCATTCAAATACTGCGGCGCTAGACCATGTAGGGCTTTATAGGTAATAAGCAAGATCTTAGAGTTAATGCGATGCTTTATAGGTAACCAGTGCAAGGTTGACAGAACCGGGGTTATATGCTCATACTTTTTTGTACGTGTAAGAACTCGAGCTGCCGCGTTTTGAACAAGTTGCAGTTTTTGTAATAGGCCTGCAGGGCATCCACCTAGAAGTGCATTACAATAATCTAGTCTTGATGTCATGAATGCATGAATTAATTTCTCTGCATCTGACAGTGACAGCATATGACGTAGTTTAGATATATTCTTAAGATGGAAAAATGCAATTTTACAGGTGTTGGCGACATGGCTTTCAAATGACAGAGTACTATCGAATACAACGCCAAGATTCTTAGCTGATGACGAGGATTTTATGGAGCATCCATCAATCGTTAAGCGGTATTCTTGGTTGTTACGTATAGCGGTTTTCGGTCCAGTAAGTAACACTTCTGTTTTACTTAGAGTTTAGTAGTAAAAAATTGTTACTCATCCACATTTTTAAGTCAACTATGCAATCCTTTATTCGATGAAACTGCTGGGTTTCATGAGGCTTCGAGGAAATATAAAGTTGAGTATCATCGGCATAACAGTGAAAGCTAATTCCGTGTCGCTTAATTATATCTCCCAGAGGTAGCATGTATAATGCGAAGAGCAGAGGCCCCAAAACTGAGCCCTGTGGTACACCGTACTGGACTTGTGATTTGCGGGACACCTCATTGTTTATTGCTACAAATTGAAAACGGTCAGATAAATAAGACTTAATCCATTTCAATGCTATTCCGTTAATGCCGACGTAATTTTCGAGTCTATGTAGAAGTATGCTGTGGTCAAGGGTGTCAAATGCAGCACTGAGGTCTAGCAGCACCAATAACGAAATACAGCCACGGTCAGACGCTAAAAGCAGATCATTTTTAACTCTGATCAAAGCAGTCTCTGTACTGTGACATGCTCGAAATCCAGACTGGAATTCATCATTAATGTCATTCCTTTGGAGGAAGGAGCATAATTGAGTTGAAACTACTTTTTCCAGAACTTTAGATATAAATGGTAAATTCGATATAGGCCTGTAATTCCCTAGTTCCCTTTCTGTCGGTCTCTCGACGTTGTGTCGAGAACGACAGATGGGGTTCGTCCTTGAGAACCAATCAACTCTGACTACTATAGAAAAGGCCAATGAAATTTGGCGAATGAAATTTGCATGCCGGACTCCGCCCCCGGATATCCAGTATAAAAGGAAGCCGGCGTGCAGCATTCATTTACCTTTTGTTCTTCAGAGCCTTCACTCTTGAGTACAACTTAGGATTCAAAATCCTCTACAAACTACACTGCTGGAGCTACGACGTGTTGCAGCGGATCGTCCCTACCTGCAGCGACCTTCCCCTGGGCGTCTCGGCGGTTCCGGACTGCGGGCAGATTGTCTTCCAGAAGTTGCGGTCACGGGTGGCTGTCTTCCTACGGGAACCAGCCACCATTTTGTTCGCTACCTAGGCTGTGACATCTGTGGCTACGGCCCTGATGACCACCCACGTTAGCAGCGTTAGTGATATGGGGAACTCTGCGAACGTAAACACGCCAGCCAAGTGCTCACGGGCCGATCGCACCCCGATTCGCTCTTCTAAACGTTCCCCAACCGGCGGTGGCATACCGTCCGGATCCTCACGCACACTCGGAAACGATGTGTGACGTAGATGAGACGTCGCTCGCAGCATCGGAGGGAGACTGGCATCCGTCTCTGACGAATCTGAGCTCCACCCCCGGGTCGAGTTCTAGAGGAAGCAGAAGTGATGCCACCCGTGCTAACCCGGGGATGCGTGGTTCCTGGGGTCGGAGCGCGGTGCAAACCGTGCTCCACGGACCGTTCCAGTGAGACCAGCTCCGGCTCCCTTACTTCCCTCGATGGTGTTGCAGCCAAGGTCTACGTCGACATCCCCCGGGTGGAACGTCCGCCCGCGGTGCACCTGTGCCGCGGACGGCTACCACCTGGGCGGAATCGGCCACACATACCGCCCAAAGCACGCAGACTTCGGCATCACGGTGTCGAAGGCTTGCGATGCCGCGGGCCAGGCTGCCTCCTCTATCTACGCCATGGCCATCCTGCAGGTCCGCCAGGCCTAGGTGTTGAGAGAGCTCCACGAGGGTAAGGCCGACCCGGGTATAATGCAGGATCTGCGTGCCACCGCTGGCAGCGCTCTACGGGCGACCAAGGCGGTGGCACGGGCCCTGGGTCGGACGATGTCCACGGTAGTGGTCCAGGAGAGACACCCCCGGTTATACCTTGTGCAGAGGAGTGACACCAAGGAAGTCCGCTTTCTTGATGCACCCATCTCGCAGGGTGGGTTGTTGGTAACACCGTCGAGGACTGTGCTCAGCAGTTTTTGACGGTGAAGCAGACAGTGGCATTAAGCCACATTTTTTCATGCCGCGACTCGGCCGCCTACAGGCCTCCGAGATCCCGCGTGACGTCTGCTGCCCTTCAACCCAGGACCCCTTCGACATCGGCTCCGGTTCCTGTGCCCCCACTGGCGGCACCCCGGTAGCAGAGGTCGAGGGGGAAACCTCCACCCCGTCAGCTACCTTCTCGCGAGAAGGGACACTGACGGGAAGACCCCAGGGAGGACAACTTCGGGCCCGAACCTTCACAGCCACGGCTCTGATCGGTCGGTACGGGACGACTCCTGCCTCGTCACCTAAGCCGGGCCCTTGTCAGGGCCTGGCGCCCACTTACTCACAGAGTTTTTCCGTTCTCCCCGGGTGTACTTACAGCCGATCGCACACTCCACTGGACTGTGCTCGGCGAACCGACCTCACACCCTGGCGAGGTGTGAGGTCGTACATATACGACAACTGTCACCACTCTCAACCGACAGTGCGTGCCGTTGTCCCGCCAGGCAGGTAAAAAGGCGGAGCCAACCTTCCCTCCGGGGACCCTCCGCCAGCCGACCAACAACCCCCTGTGGGAATGATGAAGCAGACCGTCCCCTTGGTCACCCTGTCACAGTCCCTGGGAGCTCGAGAGCTGCCCACACTGTCTCGCTGGCCTTGCGGGCGGTCCGTCTTGGTTACTCGATCCAGTTCGCCAGAGACTCTCCCAAGTTTCAGGGCATCATCTCTCCCTCTCTCAGAGGCAGGGACGCCTCCGTACTTCGGGTAGAGGTCACCACCCTTCTGGCAAACAGGCATCGAGCTCGTCCCTCAAAACCAAGATGTTCAGTGGGTCACGACCCGCACTTCATCGTTCCCAAGAAAGACAGTGGGTTGCGCCCTAATGTCTGCGTACCCGGAAGAGAGCACCTTCACAAGCTGCCGTTCAGGGTGCTCACACAGAGGCGCGTCCAGACATCTATCAGGTGTCAGGATTGGTTCGCGGCAATCGACCTGAAGGGCGCTTACTTTCATGTCTCGGTCCTCCTTGACACCAGCCGTTCCCACGGTTCTCGTGCGAGAGGCGGGCATATCAGTACAGAGTCCTCCCTTTCGGTCTGTCCCTGACCGCCCTTTCTCCCTTAGGGGAAGAAGGCAAGCGGGTACTAAACTACCTCAGCGACTGGCCTACCCTGGCACACTCGCGAGATCTGTTGTGTACAGGAAGGGACCTGGTGCTCCGGCACCTAGATCGATTGGGACTCCAGGTCAACCAAGAGAGGGGCAAGCTCTCCTCAGTGCAGAGCATCCTCTCTCTTGGTATGGAACTCAACTCTGTCACCACGGCGGCGCTACTGTCCGCAGTTGCGCCCAACCAGTGTTGAACTGTCTGAAATTAACATTTTAGACAGACAGCGGTCCCCCTGAAACAATTCAGAGACTCCTGGGACACGTGGCGTCCTCGCGGGTTAATACCCTCTCGGGTTGATGCACATGTGACCGCTCCAACACTGGTTTCAGGGTCAAGTTCCGAGGAGAGCGTGGCACACTGGCAGCAGACGCATGGTGATGCCGCCCTGCTGCCAACGCACCATAACCCCTAGTCTTATGACTTTTTCGACGAACTCAGGTCCCTCAGGGCAGGTTATGAGGCAGGTCGTGGTGACGGCTGACGTCTCCCTGCAGGGGTGCGGTGCAGTGTGCAACGAGCACGCAGGTGGGGTGTTGGACGAACCCCCGCCTGCGCTGGCATGTCAAGTGCCAAGAGTTGTGGGCTGTGCTAATTTCACTGAGCAGGCTACGGCCTCTCGTGCAAGACATGCACGTGCTGGTCCGAGGACAGCACTATAGCTGTAGCGAACACAGATCGTCTGGGTGGCGTTCGCTCACAGCAGCTAACACAACTTGCTCGACGCCTCCTCCGGTGGAGTCAACATGTGACCCGTTCCCTGCGGGCCACACACACCCCGAGCAAACTGAACTAGACAGCCTACGTGCTCTCTCGCCAGTTTATGCCTCGTGGAGAGTGGCGACTTCACCCCCGCGCACCAGCTCATTTGGAGGCTGTTCGGGTAGGCCCAGGTAAACCTGTTCGCCTCCTGTAACACCACCATTTGCCCGCTTGATATTCCTGCCCTCGGCACGGATATCCTTGCGCACAGCTGACCGCGGGATGGGCGGAAGCACACCTTCCCCCCCCCAGGAGCCTCCTTGCACAGACGCTGTGCAAGGTCAGGGAGCAGGAGCACCAGGTGTTATTGGTTACACCACTCCGGTCTAACCGCACTTGGCTTAAGAGCTAATGCTCTGGACAGCGACTCCCCCTGAACCATTCCCCTGACAGAGGACCTGCTCTCTCAGGGGAGGGACACGTTCTGGCATCCCAGATCAGACCTCTGGAACACCCATGTCTGGTCTCTAGACGGGACGAGAAGATCCTGAGATGGCTACTCCCCCTCTATGGCAGAGACCATCACCCAGGCTAGGGCCCCATCTACTAGGCGGTTACACGCCTCTAGACGCCGCCTCTTCTCGTCCTGGTGTCTCTCTCAATGAGAAAGACCCACTGAGGTGCTCGATCAGGATTGTGTTTTCCTTCTTACGAGACTGGAGACTAACATCTCCCCTCCACACTGAATGTGTATGTAGTCGCTCTTGCCACTCATCACGACTCAGTCGGTGGAAAGAGTCTAGGGCAACACGACCTGGTCATTAGGTTCCTAACGGGCGCGAGAGGGCGGAATCCGCCTCACCTCCGCTCCATATCCTCTTGGGACCCTTAGTGGTCCTGGGGAGCCTCAGGGCCCCCCAAGAGCCCCTCAGAGGTTCCGATCTTCCTCACTGAGTAAGACGGCCCTCCTGACGGCGCTCACTTCCTTCAAGAGGGTAGGGGACCACCGAGCATCCTCCGTGTCCCCGGATTGCCTTAAATTCGGCCCTGGATACTCTCACGTTAGCTTGAGACCCAGGCCCGGATGCGTGCCCAAGAAGTTCCCACTACTCCCTCCGGGGCCAAGTGGTGAACTTGCAGGCGCTCCCCATAGGGGAGGAAGACCCAACCCGATCAGTGTTGTGTCCAGTACATGCTGGACCGCACGCAGAGCTCTGAAGCTCTGACCAGCTCCGTGTCTGTTGGAGGACAGCAGAAGGGGAAGGCTGTCTCCAAACAGAGGCTGGCGCACTGGGTCGTGGACGCCGTTACAACGACATTCCGATCTCAGAATCTCCCATCCCCTTGGCAGTGAGGGCTCACTCCACACGGAGTTCAGCCACCTCCTGGGCACTGGCAGAAGCGCCTCTCTAGCAGACATCTGTAGAGCTGCGGGTTGGGCTATGCCCAAACACCTTCGCAAAGGTTTAACAACCTTCGCGTAAACCCGGTGTCAGCCCACGTCCTGCGTGGCGACATGTAGGACTGGCATCCGGGGGGGCGTATGCCTGTGAAAGCACCTTTCCACCCTCTAACAGGTTGGGTCAGTGTGCTATCTATCCTTTCCTTCTTACCCAACCTTGGCTAAGAGAATTGGTACCTCACCAGCCTCCCTTCTTACCCACACCCTGGTTAAGAACAGGCATTCCATCCATCACTGAGCAAGCACCTCCTGGGGGTTGGCTGGGCAGAGCAGCCTTCCCCCTTAGGCCGGGACATATCTTGACCCATCACACATAGTTCTAACCGGACCTGTGCTATCAGACGCAGTAGCACCCCCTCCGCGGGCTGTTCCGTCTGGCATACCCTCATGACACTGGTTCCCACACTTGGTAACCCATGAGCTTCCCCAGGTGGACCTCCACCTCGCGGTTAACTACCCAGTCCGCACGTTCCATGCGTTCTCCTCCTAGGACGAGACCATACTTTCTCCACCATATTCCTCCCCACGGGTAGGAGGTGGCCTCTGCAGCGCTTCTCTGCTTAAGAGTGCGCTTTCCCGGTGTAAACCGATCCGGACGGCCTCTCGCCTGTAGAGAGCTAAGGCCCCGTCCGTGAAAGTTACCGGTCAGGGCTGTATCCATCTTTCCTGAAAGCTCTGGAACCCCCGACCACCACACTGGAAGGTTACAGGTCTCACGAAAGCTTCGAGCTGACACGCCCAGGCTTGTCAACATTGCTTCGCTGAGATTGACGCGATACAGGTTTTGTGGCGTTTTCCATAGATAACCCCATCTGTTTTCATTCGCCAAATTTCATTGGCCTTTTCTATAGTAGTCAGAGTTGATTGGTTCTCAAGGACGAACCCCATCTGTCGTTCTCGACACAACGTCTCGTTCCCTCCATCAGGGAACTGAGGTTACAGACGTAACCAAGACGTTCTTTAGGGTCGAGTTTGGTTTTTTTTAAAAGAGGCCTTATAACAGCCACCTTAAATGCTTTAGGCACATGTCCTAATGTCAGAGATGAGTTAATAATACTAAGAAGAGGATCTATAATTTCTGGGAGCATTTCTTTCAGTAGTTTTGTAGGTATAGGGTCTAGCATGCAAGTTGTTGATTTAGATGATCTAATGATTTTAGACAGTTCATCGTGATCTACTGTAGAAAATAATTGCAATTTCTCCTTAGGGGTGCTGTAGTTAGTTTGTTCAGCGGGTTTCACTACAGGTTGCATTGTTATAATTTTTTCTCTTATATCTTGGATTTTACTAGTGAAGTAGTTCATAAATTCATCACTGTTATGCTGATAATCAGAATCTGACGTCGCTGACGACTTATCTTTTGTTAATTTAGCCACGGTGTTAAATAAAAACCTAGGGTTGTGATGGTTTTCCTCTATTAGTGATGAAAAGTAGGCGGATCTAGACGTTTTTATGGCATTCCTGTATTTTCGAGTACTATCCTTCCATGCTATACGAAATACCTCTAAATTAGTTTTCTTAAAGTTGCGCTCCATTTTCCGGGACGCTTTCTTTAGAGTCTGAGTGTGTTCATTATACCACGGTGTTGGGCTGCTATTTTTAATTTTCTTTAAACGCAGAGGAGCAACTATGTCTAATATTTCCGTGAAGGAAGAGTTAAAATTTTCAATAGTAGTGTCAAAATCGTCAACGTTTTTACACATGCTAGATATTTTAGACAATTCAGGCAGATTATCGAGAAACGCATCTTTGGTAGTTGAAGTAATCGTTCTACCATATTTGTAGCAAGGAGTTTGATTTGCAGCCGTAGGCCATTGAAGCAAACATAATATCAGACAATGATCCGAAATGTCTTCACTCTGCTGAACGATTTTAACATCGTCCACATTTATACCATAAGAAAGTATTAAATCTATAGTATAATTACGAAGGTGAGTGGGTCCTGACACATGTTGACTAACGCCCATGGAGTTAAGAGTGTCTTTCACAAAAATCTAAGTCCAACAAAGTCAAGCCTGTTCCTATCCTGGCCCTGGTGTGCCCTGATCCACGGTGCTCTGAGACTATTCCTGTTCTGATCGGCACAAACGTCAGGGGGTTCAACCTTTCAAGTCCAGAGCAAAGAAAGGAGACGTGGAGAATATCAACTCAGTCAAAATCCAAGTTCAAGAGAAAGAACACTCACCCGTTCATGCAGGGATGACCATAAAAGGCAACAAAGACTTGCCTGTGGCTGAAGTTAAGTGGTCTGGGCCTGGTCCTCTCAGCATTCCTCCTGGCACTGAATACGTTGCTATCTGCAAAGTTAAAGAAAAACAAGACATCGGAGACAGTATACTCATTATTGAACGAGCCCACTCAACTGCTCTTCCTCCAAGTGTACTGGTCCAGCCAACTGTGTTGTTCTCCAAGATGCTAGATCCAAACAACTTCTTGGTGCTCCTGCGTAATGAGTCTCTAAAGCAAACTGCCATTCCAATGGGTACCGTGATCGCTCACCTTCACGTCATTGACATGCTGACAGATGCACCAAACCCTAAAGTCGAATCTGTTCCAGCTATGGATCCTTCTTTGTTTGATTTCAGTGAGTCACCCATTGGAAAAGAGTGGAAAGAGAGCCTGAGTCAAAAGCTTGCCAAACACTCTCAGGTGTTCTCCATTGAAGAATGGGATGTCGGATTGGCTAAAGGGGTAGAACATAACATCCGTCTGAATGACAACACTCCCTTCAGAGAGAGATCTCGACGTATTGCCCCTGCTGATTTGGATGACCTTCGGCGTCACCTGCAAGGTTTGTTGGCGGCTGGGATTATAAACGAATCAAGAAGTCCATATGGTTCACCGATTGTCCTTGCACGTAAAAAAAAAGGTCAACTTCGTATGTGCGTTGACTACCGCACCTTGAACCGGAGAACTACCCCAGATCAGTACACTGTACCACGTATCGACGACGCTCTTGATTGCTTGTCTGGCAGTAAGTGGTTTTCAGTGTTGGATTTGCGGAGCGGCTATTATCAAATCCCAATGGCCCAGGAGGACAAAGAAAAAACACTTTCGTCTGTCCTTTGGGGTTTTTCCAATTTGAGTGGATGCCGCAGGGGATCACAGGGGCCCCTGCGACATTTCAACAGCTCATGGAAAAGGCCGTCGGCGACATGCACATGCTTGAAGTCATCGTCTATCTAGATGACCTCATTGTTTTCGGTAAAACTCTGGGAGAGCATGAGCAAAGACTCCTCAAAGTCATTGCTCGCCTGGAAGTAGCTGGACTCAAGTTGTCCCTCGACAAGTGCCAGTTCTGTCGCTCACAAGTCACCTATGTTGGGCACATCGTCTCTGAGAACGGCATCGCCACCGACCCAGACAAAGTTGAAGCAGTGACGCGGTGGAAGCAGCCAACCGACCTTCCTGCTCTGCAGTCATTCCTGGGGTTCTGCGGCTACTACCGCAGGTTTATAAAGAACTTTTCCATCATCGTCCGACCCCTTACAGAGCTGTGCAAAGGATATCCACCGACCCAAAAGAATCGAAAGTCGGCCTCTATATCAGACAAGACCTACTATAAATTGAATGAGCCTTTTGGTGACCGATGGGACCAGTCATGTTCAGAGGCATTCCAAAAGATCATTCACTGCCTCACAAACGCACCTGTGCTGGCATTTTCCGACCCCACCAAGCCTTACATACTTCACATTGATGCCAGTTTTCATGGGCTCGGCGCTGTCCTCAACCAAGAGTACCCCGAGGGCTTGAGACTTGTTGCTTTCGCCAGCCGCAAGCTGAGTGCATCCGAAAAGAACTATCCAGTGCACCAGCTCGAGTTTTTGGCACTTAAGTGGGCAGTGGTAGACAAGTTCCACGATTACTTATATGGAGCACAGTTTACAGTGAGAACTGATAACAACCCCCTAACTTATATTCTCACGACTGCCAAACTCAATGCGACTGGTCACCGCTGGCTCTCATCACTCGCCACATACCATTTCACACTTCAGTACAGGCCTGGTAGCAGCAACATCGACGCCGATGCACTGTCTCGCAACCCTCTTCCAACCACAGAGGAAGGCTGGCAAAGCGTACCGACTGAAAGTGTCCAAGCTCTATGCAAACAGATCAAGTGCCGTGAAACGCTTACAGAGTCTACAACTATTGCTGAGTCACTCGGAGTGTCGTCTGATGGCATACCAGAGTGTTTCGCCTTCCCAGTTAGGTTGGATCTCGGTTCTTTGAGTCAGCTCAGTCACCAAGACCTGGTCACTGCTCAGGATGTTGACTCTACTATCGCTCCAGTCAAACAGTCACTTCGGGGTGGTATCTCATTCACCAGTCCCAACAATCCAACTTCTGTCCTGTTGGAAAGAAGCAAGCAAGCTGTTCATTCAAAACAATCTGCTCTACCGAAAGGTGGAGAAACATGGAAATACGGTACAGCAGCTGGTACTGCCCTGAGAGTATGTTCTGATGGTCCTGAGATCTCTGCATGATGAGTCTGGTCACTTGGGCATGGACAAGACTATTGAACTTATCAGACAACGGTTCTATTGGCCAAAAATGGGAGTTGAGGTTGAACAGTACATCAAAAACTGTGGCAGATGCATCACTCGCAAAGCCCTTCCTCAGAAAGCTGCTCCCTTAAAACAGATCACCAGCCAAGGCCCTCTAGACCTAGTTTGTATCGATTTTCTGTCAC
Organism: Triplophysa tibetana; assembly: GCA_008369825.1. Classification (NCBI taxonomy): domain Eukaryota; kingdom Metazoa; phylum Chordata; class Actinopteri; order Cypriniformes; family Nemacheilidae; genus Triplophysa; species Triplophysa tibetana. The sequence goes on along the minus strand of CM017896.1, from coordinate 19,333,940 downwards.
TTGAGACAGACTCCCAAGGTTTCGCCAACATCCTTGTAGTCACAGATCACTTTACTCGATACGCCCAAGCTTTTCCAGCCAAAGACCAGAAGGCGGTCACCGTTGCCAAGATACTGTGTGAGCGCTACTTTGTACACTATGGACTCCCTGCCCGCATACATTCGGATCAAGGCCGTGATTTTGAAAGCAAACTGATCCAAGACCTTCTGATGATGTTGGGTATACGTAAGTCAAGAACATCGCCTTACCACCCGCAGGGAGATCCGCAACCAGACAGATTTAACCGTACACTATTGTCAATGCTTGGCACACTTGACCCAAAGCAAAAGCAAAAATGGAGTCAAAAGATCAGTCAGTTGGTTCACGCCTACAACTGTTCTCAAAACGATGCAACTGGTTATTCGCCCTACCTGCTAATGTTCAGCAGAGAAGCTTGCTTACCGGTAGACATCTGTTTTGGAGTCACCGAAGACAACCAAAAGAGAAAGTCCTACCTTCAGTATGTAGCTAAGCTCAAGCAAGATCTCCAAAGAGCCTATAGTCTTGCAACAGAATCGTCAGACAAGAACCACCAAAGAAACAAAAAAGCACACGACAAGCACGTCAAAGAACAAGTCCTTGACAAAGGCGACAGGGTGCTACTGAGAAACTTTGGGGTCACAGGCAAGCACAAATTGAAATGCAAGTGGCGATCCTCACCATATATTGTTATGGAGAAGCTACCCAACTTACCTGTCTACAAGATCAAGCCAGAGAGAGGCATGGGAGCTGAAAAGACTATTCATCGTAACCACCTGTTACCCATTGGTTATCTGGTGAGACTCCCTGTTGACGAAAGGGAAGTGGGGTCACAACAAAGACCTGTGACCAGAGCATTTCAGCAAAATACAAAAGAACCGGTACAGACAAACAACCACGATGAAGACGTGTCCTCAGAATTAGAGTACGGCGAAGTATATTTGCCAAGACCCGTTGAATTAGACTGGGATAAGTTGCTGACAGGTCTAGAACTGCCCACAAAGCAATCCGAGCCACTCGTCACAGAACCTGAAAGACAAGCTCAAGGCCCTGCAGAGAGAGAGCCTGTGGTAAATCATCTTCCAATCCTGCCTCTTCACGCTGATCCAGAAGTCGACGTTCTAGAAGAGGGGGCAGACGTCAATTCCTATTCAGACACTCAAGCTGAGAGTGAACAAGTGGAGTGTTCAAAAAGAGTCACCCGTCCAGTGGTCAGGCTGAGCTACGATGAACTTGGCAAGCCCTGTGACTACCCTGTGACAGTCCTAAGCCATGGATTATTGGTGGGAAGTGGACTCTACGGAGACTCCAGAAGCAGTCTATGTCGAACTTTCTGGTGCCACCCCATGGCGTTGTGTTTCACTTGTTCAAATCTGGTCTCTACCCTTGACATTAAAACTATTAGAGTCCTCTAAGGTTTATTTTGATGAGGACATCAAAACTGTCTAGAAGGGGGAGGATGTAGCCCAGTGGTAAACTTGGGTTTTATAGGTTAATGGAAACGGGGTAGGTTATGATTAATCTCCTACTAAAAAATGAGTCACCTGACTATTAAACAAATTAAACATTTATTTAATTTAAATATATAATAGGAGACATTGATTTCTAGAGAGGGAAATATTCAATTCATTTTACGTAATTAAAAGGAGATAAATATTTGTGATTTTATTTCATGTTACTATTTTATTGTTCATTTGGGTATTAATGCTGTATAGTTAATAGTGTTTGGATGTCTGTAGGACATCGGGATACACGTGACCGAAAGTGAGTGCGGGAGGTTTTTTCTGGGTTCTTTTTCTTCTTCTCGCGGGACCGGTGTGAAGCACATGGCGCTGGTGCGTTTGAGACAACTATAACACAATAAAGAGTGAGTAAAGCGGATGTAACTGAGCGGGGTGTTCAGATAAGGGGATCGCGGACGCGGGGTGTTATTGAGCGAGCGACTGAGTGAGAAACGAAGCCGGAGACCCGTTTGACGGAGCGGGAGAAAAGGACCGGACGTGTGATCGGAGGTAGCCGCGATAGCTAGCCTCAGTGAGTCTATGCTGGCGGACCTGTCGATGAATCACACTGCCCGTGATCATCCGGACCAAGTATTTCCACGCTCTCAAGGTGTTGCAAGTTTTGTTCAGCGAACTCAATGTTTTGCAAGACCAACACAGGCCTGCACCGTGGTTTTTCCTCCGTTGAAAGCAGTACCGTGAGTGAACTGAAACGTGTGTGAATGAGTATGTGTGAGTGGGCCCACCACTGCATTTGCTAGGGATTGTTTCAGTACACGTGGCAACGTTTTTTTGTCATTGTAAAGTTCTCTGTATATTTTCAATTGTTAGGAAAGAGATAAGGGAGGGGAACTTTTAGATCATTTATTTTGGGGTAAAAAGTGTGATTTGAAACTATTGAGGTTTCTAGTTAATTTTAAAGAGGCTATCATTTAAGTATTTGGGGAATTTTTTGGTTATCTATTTTGTATATGTTTGATATTTTGATTTGGGGGAAAGCTTTTATATTCCTTTTGCCAAATTCGGTGGTTTAAATAAACCTGGGTATTACCCTATTTTTTCTAAACAAACAACTATCTCTGGGTCTCATTATTTTTACATATTTTATTGTCCTAAGATTTGACAATTTATTAAAATTTTTTTAGGTGCACCTTCTTGGTATCCACCTGAACTACACCGAACCCAAGCACCCATCATTCTCACTTAAGTAACAATCAAAGTGGGTGTACGAGTGCTACATTTGTAAAAAGTATAGAATTCGGTAGATGAACATCTCACCAATGGAAATTCATCTGGGTCAATCCAAATTATGCTGAGATCTGGATTTTTTGTATTGTCCCTTGCAACTTCCTTTAAAATCTCCAGGAATTCATAGCCATCTGTTGAATTGAATTGAAAAATAATAAAAATAGATTAAATGTTTACAAAAACTTGTCTTTTTGACAACAGTATTTCTTTATATCTTTGTTGTTAATTTCAGAAAATGTCTGCTAAATGATCAATTCAACTTTTATTTAATTTGAGTTCTGCTTGTATTATTTAAAGAAAGTAAGTCAACATGAAATGCAAATGTTGTATAAAATTATGTATTTTAAGTCATCACCGGGATCCTCCTCCTCAGCAAAGGCAACAATGTGGATTCCATCCATGTCATCCTCCTGTTGATTGAGAGGGAATACTTCACTCCAAACATTGACCATTTGATTGAGTCAATGTTCATCAGTTAAGGCCTCAATAAATTTACATATTATAATCTTGCTCACCCAAGTTTCAAACATGTCCTCAGTTCGAAGCTTTCTTAGAGTGGGCCTGTGTGAAGAAAGAAATGAAAATTCATGTTTCAAATTATTTCATATTATAAAGGTGCTGGTAATATAATTAGAATGATGATTATAACTGACAACTAATGAAAACCCCAAATTCAGTATCTCAGAAAATTAGAATATTACTTAAGACCAATACAAAGAAAGGATATTTAGAAATCTTGGCCGAATAAAAAGTATGAACATGAAAAGTATGAGCATGTACAGCACTCAATACTTAGTTGGGGCTCCTTTTGCCTGAATTACTGCAGCAATGCGGCGTAGCATGGAGTCGATAAGTCTGTGGTACTGCTCAGGTGTTATGAGAGCCCAGGTTGCTCTGATAGTGCCCTTCAGCTCTTTTGCATTGTTGGGTCTGGCATATCGCATCTTCCTCTTCACAATACCCCATAGATTTTCTATGGGGTTAATATCAGGCGAGTTTGCTGGCCAATTAAGAACAGGGATACCATGGTCCTTAAACCAGATACTGGTAGCTTTGGCACTGTGTGCAGGTGCCAAGTCCTGTTGGAAAATGAAATCTGCATCTCCATAATGTTGGTAAGCAGCTGGAAGCATGAAGTGCTTGGAAAACTTCCTCCCAGAAGTCCAAAACTTTTGCAAGCAGTCCACGGCGTCATTGCTCTAACAGGGTGGTGGAAATGGTTTTGACGACGCTGCACTGGGAAGACCCCAAATTTTTCAGGGGTCCGACGCCGGGGTCAACCGAAGGGGAGACCGCACTGAGCCAAGCGAAGAGCCCCCCAGCTGCGCTTCGAAAGTCGGCCACAGGGTGGCGCCAAGCCTGTCCAGGGCCCAATGGGGCTCATTCCATTGGCGTAGTCCAGGGGTGGGTGGTTGGTGCTTACCCTGGGAGACAACGAACATGATATTTATCCCACTACCCAACCATCTTTGGCAGGTGGTCCTGGGACCCCATTGCCTCTCACAGATTGGTCCCTATCTTGCCGGCCGATGCCCCTTGACACACCCCCCATACCACCAAAGCACTATTTGTCCACTAACCAACTACTTTTGGCAAAGTGGTCATGTGACAACCAGGGTCGACCCCCCGACCCGCCCCTCCCCGTACCACAGAAGCACTTTTTGACCACTAACCAACTACTTTTCCCAAAATGGTCCGGGTCGACCCCCGCCCCAACCCCTGTACCACGGAAGCACTATTTGACCACTTGTGAGTTACAAACTCTGATCCATTTTCAAGTTTGTTTTCATGGCCATCCACCTGAGGTTTACAGGAAAGTCCACACGTATGCAGTCTGTGGACACACTTTATAATAATCTATATGCATTAACGACCCTGTTAGTCAGTTGGTACACCTTAATAGACATACATATGTAAGCAGAAACTCACAGGATGCTTAATTATGCCTAAAAAATGATTTTCCACCAACTCACTACACGTGGTCCATTCATATAAACTGCAGGTGGACACTTCCTGTATGAGTTAGTGAAAATGTCCACCTGCAAATTACAGGAATACTCCACACGTATGCAGTCTGTTGACACACTTAATAATGATCTATATGCATTATTGACCCTGTTAGACAGTTACTACACTTTAATAGACATGCATATGTTAGCAGCAACTCACAGAATGCTTATTTATGCTTAAAAAATGAATTTCCACCAACTCAATACACGTGGTCCATTCATATAAACTGCAGGTGGACACTTCCTGTATGAGTTAGTAAAAATGTCCACCTGCAAATTACAGAAATACTCCACACGTATTAAGTTGGTGGACACACTTTAAAATAATCTATATGCATTGACGACCCTGTTAGTCAGTTGGTACACTTTAATAGACTATTATGTTGTCCGTGAGCATTGCGCCTCTCTTAGGTCTGCTGAGAGAAAGTGGCGCAAATCTAAAGAACCTACCGACCTCTCTCTCTATCAGTCTATTCTCTCTTCCTTCTCTGCGGATGTCTCCTCTGCGAAAACCCAGTACTACCACGCTAAAATCAACTCCTCGCCTGACCCTCATACTCTCTTTAAAACCTTTTCTGCTCTTCTTTGCCCACCTACCCCCTCACCTCCATCTGCCTTAACAGCTGACGACTTTGCGTCGTTCTTTGTAAAGAAAACGATCACCATCAGCAATCAATTCTCTGCGCCACAGTCTCTGGACCACGGCCAATCCCCAGACACATGTTTATTCCCCTCTTTCTCTCTCCTATCTAAAGAGGACGTTTCCAAGGTCATTTCTTCCAACCACCCGACTACCTGTCCCCTAGATCCCATCCCCACTCATCTCATCCAGGCCATTTCCCCATCGGTTGTTCCCTCTCTGACCCACATTATCAACTCGTCCATCACCACTGGTACATTTCCTACACTCTTTAAAGAGGCCCGTATTACCCCACTACTAAAAAAACCTACTCTTAATCCTGCACTGTTAGAAAACTACAGACCGGTTTCCCTCCTCCCCTTCGTTGCAAAAACTCTAGAACGTGTTGTATGTAACCAGCTCTCATTCTTCCTCGCCCAGAACAACCTCCTAGACAGCAAAAAGTCTGGTTTCAAGAGCGGTCATTCCACTGAAACTGCGCTGCTCTCTGTCATTGAAGCCCTGAGACTGGAAAGAGCTTCCTCTAACTCATCTGTTCTCATCCTACTGGATCTATCTGCAGCCTTTGACACCGTTAACCATCACATCCTCCTGTCCACCCTCAAGGCGATGGGGGTGTCTGGAATGGTGCTACACTGGTTCAGGTCTTACCTCTCGGGTAGGTCCTTTAGAGTATCGTGGAGAGGTGAGGTGTCTGAGTCCCAACATCTCGACACAGGTGTGCCTCAGGGCTCAGTGCCTGGTCCGTTGCTATTCTCTGTATACATGACATCCCTTGGCTCTGTCATTCGGAAACATGGCTTTTCCTATCACTGCTATGCGGATGATACACAACTCTACCTGTCTTTTCGCCCAGACGATCTGACTGTTTCTGCACGCATCTCAGCTTGCCTAGCCGACATCTCGTGCTGGATGTATGACCATCACTTGCAGCTGAACCTTTCAAAAACAGAACTGCTTGTAATCCCGGCCAATCCAAAGACTCATCACAACCTCTCCATTCAGCTGGGCTCATCAACCATCACATCTTCCAGAAAGGCAAGAAACCTGGGAGTGGTTATCGATGATCAGCTCAACTTCACAGATCAAGTTGCCAGCACAGCATGGTCCTGTAGATTCATCCTCTACAATATCAGGAAAATTAGACCCTTCCTATCAGAGCATGCTATGCAAGTCCTAGTACAGGCTCTGGTCCTGTCCAGACTGGTTTACTGCAATGCGCCACTGGATGGACTTCCAGTTTGCACAACCAAACCTCTACAGATGATTCAGAATGCTGCGGCAAGAGTTATCTTTAATGAACCCAAGAGAGCACACGTCACTCCTCTATTCATTAAGCGACATTGGCTCCCTATAGTTGCTCGCATCAAATTCAAGACTCTGCTCCTGGCCTACAAGACCACCACTGGTTCGGCACCACCTTATCTTCACTCGCTAATGCAGACATATGTACCCGCCAGATCCCTACGCTCTGCAAACGAACGGCGTCTTGTGGTGCCATCCCAAAAAGGTAAAAAATCTCTCTCGCGCACCTTCTCCGGATCGGTTCCACCTATGTGGAATGATCTGCCCGCTGCTACAAGATCTGCAGATTCTGTAGCCATCTTTAAGAAACGTCTGAAAACATATCTCTTCCTTCAACATCTGACTGATCTGTTCTGACTCTATTTTCTATTTTCAAAAAAAAAATGAATGAATGAATGAATGATTGAATCGTTCTGTATACTGTGTTAGGTTATATGAGACCAGTATTCTTTTTTTGATTGCACTTATGCTTTTGTTGTACTTATGCTGTCCCAATTGTTTCCATTGCTTACCCCACCTGTAAGTCGCTTTGGATAAAAGCGTCTGCTAAATGACTAAATGTAAATGTAAATGGCAGTTTATCTGAATGGACCTTTTTCCACGAACCCACTATTTTTACTTCCTGGTATACGACTGTCTTGACCTTGGACCGAAGAAAACACAGTGAACCAACACCAGCAGATGACATGGCACCCCAAACTATCACTGACTGTTGGAACTTTACACTAGACCTCAAGCAACGTGGGTTCTGTGCCTCTCCTCTCTTCCTCCAGACTCTTGGATCCTGATTTCCAAAGGAAATGCAAAAATTAATTTCATCAGAGAACATAACTTTTGACCACTCAGCAGCAGTCTAGTCCTTTTTGTCTTTAGCCCAGGTGAAATGGTTCTGACGCTGTCTGTTGTTCAAGAGTGGCTTGACAAAAGGAATGCGACAGCTGAAACCCATGTCTTGCATAGGTCTGTGCGTAGTGGTTCTTGAAGCACTGACTCCAGCTGCAGTCCACTCTATGTGTATCTCCCCCACATTTTTGAATGGGTTTTCTTTCACAATCTTTCCCATGGGTGCGGTTATCCCTATCACTTGTACACTTTTTTCTACCACATATTTTCCTGCCCTCCGCCTCTCTATTAATGTGCTTGGACACAGAGCTCTGTGAACAGCCAGCCTCTTGTGCAAGGTGTCAATGGTCGTCTTTTGGACAACTGTCAAGTCAGCAGTCTTCCCCATGATTGTGTAGCCTACAGAATTAGACTGAGAGAACTTTTAAAGGCCTTTGAAGGTGTTTTGAGTTAATTAGCTGATTAGAGTGTGGCACCAGGTGTCTTCAATATTGAACCTTTTTAGATTATTCAAATTTTCTGAGATACTGAATTTGGGGTTCCCTTTCTGTCGGTCTCTCGACGTTGTGTCGAGAACGACAGATGGGGTTCGTCCTTGAGAACCAATCAACTCTGACTACTATAGAAAAGGCCAATGAAATTTGGCGAATGAAATTTGCATGCCGGACTCCGCCCCCGGATATCCGGTATAAAAGGAAGCCGGCGTGCAGCATTCATTTACCTTTTGTTCTTCAGAGCCTTCACTCTTGAGTACAACTTAGGATTCAAAATCCTCTACAAACTACACTGCTGGTGCTACGACGTGTTGCAGCGGATCGTCCCTACCTGCAGCGACCTTCCCCTGGGCGTCTCGGCGGTTCCGGAGGTGTAAGAGATCTTCTAAAAAGTCCTTTTCAGGACTGACTGAGCATTCTCCAGCGCGGCATGTCCCGCTGTTCTCTTGGGTGCGGCACCCTCATCGAGGAGGGGGATGGACACGATCGCTGTGTTAGGTGTCTGGGCGTCCAGCACAGCGGGCAGATTGTCTTTCAGAAGTTGCGGTCACGGGTGGCTGTCTTCCTACGGGAACCAGCCACCATTTCGTTCGCTACCTGGGCTGTGACATCTGTGGCTACGGCCCTGATGACCACCCACGTTAGCAGCGTTAGTGATATGGGGAACTCTGCGAACGTAAACCCGCCAGCCAAGTGCTCACAGGCCGATCGCACCCCGATTCGCTCTTCTAAACGTTCCCCAACCGGCGGTGGCATACCGTCCGGATCCTCACGCACACACTCGGAAACGATGTGTGACGTAGATGAGACGTCGCTCGCAGCATCGGAGGGAGACTGGCATCCGGCTCTGACGAATCTGAGCTCCACCCCCGGGTCGAGTTCCAGAGGAAGCAGAAGTGATGCCACCCGTGCTAACCCGGGGATGCGTGGTTCCTGGGGTCGGAGCGCGGTGCAAACCGCGCCCACCCCGGGTTCCATGTTTTTCCCGGAAGTGCATGAGGAGCTGTGTAAAACTTGGAACGCTCCACGGACCGTTCCAGTGAAACCAGCTCCGGCTCCCTTACTTCCCTCGATGGTGTGGCAGCCAAGGTCTACGTCGACATCCCCCGGGTGGAACGTCCGCCCGCGGTGCACCTGTGCCGCGGACGGCTACCACCTGGTGGGAATCGGCCACACCTACCGCCCAAAGCACGCAGACTTCGGCATCACGGTGTCGAAGGCTTGCGATGCCGCGGGCCAGGCTGCCTCGTCCCTCTACGCCATGGCCATCCTGCAGGTCCGCCAGGCCTAGGTGTTGAGAGAGCTCCACGAGGGTAAGGCCGACCCGGGTATAATGCAGGATCTCCGTGCCACCGCTGGCAGCGCTCTACGGGCGACCAAGGCGGTGGCACGGGCCCTGGGTCGGACGATGTCCACGGTAGTGGTCCAGGAGAGACACCCCCGGTTATACCTTGTGCAGAGGAGTGACACCAAGGAAGTCCGCTTTCTTGATGCACCCATCTCGCAGGGTGGGTTGTTGGTAACACCGTCGAGGACTGTGCTCAGCAGTTTTTGACGGTGAAGCAGACAGTGGCAATAAGCCACATTTTTTCACGCCGCGACTCGGCCGCCTAGAGGCCTCCGAGATCCCGCGTGACGTCTGCTGCCCTTCAACCCAGGACCCCTTCGACATCGGCTCCGGTTCCTGTGCCCCCACTGGCGGCACCCCGGTAGCAGAGGTCGAGGGGGAAACCTCCACCCCGTCAGCTACCTTCTCGCGAGAAGGGACACTGACGGGAAGACCCCAGGGAGGACAACTTCGGGCCCGAACCTTCACAGCCAGGGCTCTGATCGGTCGGTACGGGACGACTCCTGCCTCGTCACCTAAGCCGGGCCCTTATCAGGGCCTGGCGCCCACTTACTCACAGAGTTTTCCGTTCTCCCCGGGTGTACTTACAGCCGATCGCACACTCCACTGGACTGTGCTCGGCGAACCGACCTCACACCCTGGCGAGGTGTGAGGTCGTACACATACGACAGCTGTCACCACTCTCAACCGACAGTGCGTGCCGTTGTCCCGCCAGGCAGGTAAAAAGGCGGAGCCAACCTTCCCTCCGGGGACCCTCCGCCAGCCGACGAACCACCCCCTGTGGGAATGATGAAGCAGACCGTCCCCTTGGTCACCCTGTCACAGTCCCTGGGAGCTCGAGAGCTGCCCACACTGTCTCGCTGGCCTTGCGGGCGGTCCGTCTTGGTTACTCGATCCAGTTCGCCAGAGACTCTCCCAAGTTTCAGGGCATCATCTCTCCCTCTCTCAGAGGCAGGGACGCCTCCGTACTTCGGGTAGAGGTCACCACCCTTCTGGCAAACAGGCATCGAGCTCGTCCCTCTAAACCAAGATGTTCAGTGGGTCACGACCCGCACTTCATCGTTCCCAAGAAAGACAGTGGGTTGCGCCCAAATGTCTGCGTACCCGGAACAGAGCACCTTCACAAGCTGCCGTTCAGGGTGCTCACACAGAGGCGCGTCCAGACATCTATCAGGTGTCAGGATTGGTTCGCGGCAATCGACCAAGTCAGTACAGTACAGAGTCCTCCCTTTCGGTCTGTCCCTGACCGCCCTTTCTCCCTTAGGGGAAGAAGGTGAGCGGGTACTAAACTACCTCAGCGACTGGCCTACCCTGGCAAACTCGCGAGATCTGTTGTGTACAGTAAGGGACCTGGTGCTCCGGCACCTAGATCGATTGGGACTCCAGGTCAACCAAGAGAGGGGCAAGCTCTCCTCATTGCAGAGCATCCTCTCTCTTGGTATGGAACTCAACTCTGTCACCATGGCGGCGCTACTGTCCGCAGTTGCGCCCAACCAGTGTTGAACTGTTTGAAATGAACATTTTAGACAGACAGCGGTCCCCCTGAAACAATTCAGAGGCTCCTGGGACACATGGCGTCCTCGCGGGTTAATACCCCTCGGGTTGATGCACATGTGACCGCTCCAACACTGGTTTCAGAGTCGAGTTCCGAGGAGAGCGTGGCACACTGGCAGCAGGCGCATGGTGATGCCGCCCTGCTGCCAACGCACCATAACCCCTAGTCTTAGGACTTTTTCGACGGACTCAGGTCCCTCTGGGCAGGTTATGAGGCAGGTCGTGGTGACGGCTGACGTCTCCCTGCAGGGTTGCGGTGCAGTGTGCAACGAGCACGCAGGTGGGGTGTTGGACGAACCCCCGCCTGCGCTGGCATATCAATTGCCAAGAGTTGTGGGCTGTGCTAATTGCACTGAGCAGGCTACGGCCTCTCGTGCAAGACATGCACGTGCTGGTCCGAGGACAGCACTATAGCTGTAGCGAACACAGATCGTCAGGGTGGCGTTCGCTCACAGCAGCTAACACAACTTGCTCGACGCCTCCTCCGGTGGAGTCAACATGTGACCCGCTCCCTGCGGGCCACACACACCCCGAGCAAACTGAACTAGACAGCCTACGTGCTCTCTCGCCAGTTTATGCCTCGTGGAGAGTGGCGACTTCACCCCCGCGCACCAGCTCATTTGGAGGCTGTTCGGGTAGGCCCAGGTAAACCTGTTCACCTCCCGTAACACCACCATTTGCCCGCTTGATATTCCTGCCCTCGGCACGGATATCCTTGCGCACAGCTGACCGCGGGATGGGCGGAAGCACACCTTCCCCCCCCCAGGAGCCTCCTTGCACAGACGCTGTGCAAGGTCAGGGAGCAGGAGCACCAGGTGTTATTGGTTACACCACTCCGGTCTAACCGCACTTGGCTTCAGAGCTAATGCTCTGGACAGCGACTCCCCCTGAACCATTCCCCTGACAGAGGACCTGCTCTCTCAGGGGAGGGACACGTTCTGGCATCCCGGATCAGACCTCTGGAAACACCCATGTCTGGTCTCTAGACGGGACGAGAAGATCCTGAGATGGCTACTCCCCCTCCATGGCAGAGACCATCACCCAGGCTAGGGCCCCATCTACTAGGCGGTTACACGCCTCTAGACGGCGCCTCTTCTCGTCCTGGTGTCTCTCTCAATGAGAAAGACCCACTGAGGTGCTCGATCAGGATTGTGTTTTCCTTCTTACGAGACTGGAGACTAACATCTCCCCTCCACACTGAATGTGTATGTAGTCGCTCTTGCCACTCATCACGACTCAGTCGGTGGAAAGAGTCTAGGGCAACACGACCTGGTCATCAGGTTCCTAACGGGCGCGAGAGGGCGGATTCCGCCTCACCTCCGCTCCATACCCTCTTGGGACCCTAAGTGGTCCTGGGGAGCCTCAGGGCCCCCCAAGAGCCCCTCGGAGGTTCCGATCTTCCTCACTGAGTAAGACGGCCCTCCTGACGGCGCTCACTTCCTTCAAGAGGGTAGGGGACCACCAAGCATCCTCCGTGTCCCCGGATTGCCTTAAATTCGGCCCTGGATACTCTCACGCTAGCTTGAGACCCAGGCCCGGATGCGTGCCCAAGAAGTTCCCACTACTCCCTCCGGGGCCAAGTGGTGAACTTGCAGGCGCTCCCCATAGGGGAGGAAGACCCAACCCGATCAGTGTTGTGTCCAGTACATGCTGGACCGCACGCAGAGCTCTGAAGCTCTGACCAGCTCCGTGTCTGTTGGAGGACAGCAGAAGGGGAAGGCTGTCTCCAAACAGAGGCTGGCGCACTGGGTCGTGGACGCCGTTACGACGACATTCCGATCTCAGAATCTCCCATGCCCATTGGCAGTGAGGGCTCACTCCACACGGAGTTCAGCCACCTCCTGGGCACTGGCAGAAGCGCCTCTCTAGCAGACATCTGTAGAGCTGCGGGTTGGGCTATGCCCAAACACCTTCGCAAAGGTTTAACAACCTTCGCGTAAACCCGGTGTCAGCCCACGTCCTGCGTGGCGACATGTAGGACTGGCATCCGGGGGGGCGTATGCCTGCGAAAGCACCATCCCACCCTCCAAGAGGTTGGGTCAGTGTGCTATCTATCCTTTCCTTCTTACCCAACCTTGGCTAAGAGAATTGGTACCTCACCAGCCTCCCTTCTTACCCACTCCTTGGTTAAGAACAGGCATTCCATCCATCACTAAGCACTTCCTCTGGGTTGGCTGAGCAGAGCAGCCTTCCCCCTTAGGCCGGGACATTCTTGACCTACCACTCAGTTCTAACCGGACCTGTGCTTTCAGACGCAGTAACACCCCCTCCGTGGGCTGTTCCGTCTGCTATACCCTCATGACACTGGTTTCCACACTCGGTAACCCATGAGCTTCCCCAGGTGGACCTCCACCTCGCGGTTAACTACCCAGTCCGCACGTTCCATGCGTTCTCCTCTTAGGACGAGACCATACTTATCCACCAATTTCCTCCCCACGGGTAGGAGGTGGCCTCTGCAGCGCTTCTCTGCTTAAGAGTGCGCTTTCCCGGTGTAAACCGATCCGGACGGCCTCTCGCCTGTAGAGAGCTAAGGCCCCGTTCGTGAAAGTTACCGGTCAGGGCTGTATCCATCTTTCTCGAAAGCTCTGGAACCCCCCGACCACCACACTGGAAGGTTACAAGTTTCGCGAAGCTTCGAGCTGACACGCCCAGGCTTGTTACCGTCGCTTCGCTGAGATTGTGACGCGATACAGCGTTTGTGGCGTTTTCCATACATAACCCCATCTGTCGTTCTCGACACAACGTCGAGAGACCGACAGAAAGGGAACGTCTTGGTTACGTCTGTAACCTCAGTTCCCTGATGGAGGGAACGAGACGTTGTGTCCCTTATGCCACAAACCTGTATCGTTTCTGTTGCAGTTTGAGAGGCTCTCAGGCTCTTCAGAACAAGAGGTAAATGAATGCTGCACGCCGGCTTCCTTTTATACCGGATATCCGGGGGCGGAGTCCGGCATGCAAATTTCATTCGCCAAATTTCATTGGCCTTTTCTATAGTAGTCAGAGTTGATTGGTTCTCAAGGACGAACCCCATCTGTCGTTCTCGACACAACGTCTCGTTCCCTCCATCAGGGAACTGAGGTTACAGACGTAACCAAGACGTTTTCTTTAGTTGTCAGTTATAATCATCAAAATTAAAAGAAATAAACACTTGAAATAGATCAGTTTGTGTGGAGTGAATGTATACATTATACAAGTTTTTCTTTTTGAATGGAATTAGTGAAATAAATCAACTTTTTGATGATATTCTAATCATATGACCGGCACCTGTATATGTATATTTTACATTAATTTTGGTGTTCAATGGATGGCACTAATGTCACCTTCTGTGTTGATTAACAAAATCCACTATCTCCTCTACTGAATTGGGTTTGCCAGGAACGATAACAGGCTCATCCATGAAGGGCTCATAAAAATCAATCTCATTCATTTTTAGAGTTAGCTGTTTTGCCACCTGAAGGAAAGAACAAAAAAGCCTTAACAAAATCCAGTTTCCTTAAAGAGAGTTATTACAAGTTTCACCTTATGCCATAATATATGTATTATATGTATTATGTTCAGTGTATATATATATATACACTGAACATCCCCTTTTTTAATAGAATATACCATGGTTTATGACTCCTCGATTATGACAGAAATCATAATCACAATTATTTTAGCCAATCATTTTGGCCAAGAACCATGATTACTTACTGACTTTTGAAACAACATAAAACAACTTTTTAACTGGAAATTCAACTGAAAACAAATACAAATGAATGCAAAAATACCACAGCTGCACTGCTATAAGGGAAAGAGGTGCGCTGTGGACTTATTTATGGCGGATCCTTGCAAAATCGTTTAACTTTGATTATTTTCTTTTTGTGATTGTTAGAAGTGTGTACAATTTAACACACAGGCCTTTCTTGGCTGAATTCCTTATTTAAAAAAAATATGTATTATTTTAAAGGTCTGTACAAACCCTTTTGTCAAACGTGGCAAAAAATTTCACATATGGTTGAAACTTTTCTGCAGCCATCTGGAAAGCTTTGTAATCTAAGAAACAAAGAGAAAAAAATTAATATAAGAATGCACAACTAATTTTATATTAACCCTTTAAAAGAGCTACATAACACTGAGAACAAAATTGAATAACTAAAAAAACATACTTATATACAGTATTGGGTGTAACTAATTACTAAGTAATTAGTTGCTGTAATTAAATTACTTTTCCCTTGAAAATGTAAAGTATGGGATTACTCTTAGTTTTTCTGTAAATTAATTGTAGTTGCTTCTGATGTAATTAAACTAAATAATGTGTGTAATAGTGGAATTGACATCAAAATTCAAACTCTAACTTAAAAATCTGTGCTTTAATATATCATTCTCACATTTGTAATACTTTGGTCTGTTAATTACGACGGCGTTTTAGTGCCACGTGAAAAAAAAAAAAAAGATTTCGAGAATAAAGTCGAAATGTTACTAGATTGAAGTCGAAATGTTACGAGAATAAAGTCGAAATGTTAGGAGACTAAAGTCGAACTGTTACGAGAATAAAGTTGAAATGTTACGAGAATAAAATCGAAATGTTACGAGATTAAAGTTGAACTGTTACGAGAATAAAGTTGAAATGTTACAAGAATAAACGGTTCTCAATCCTGGTCCTCGCATAAAGTGATTAGTAATAAGCAATTAAATACTTTTTGGAGAGAGTAATTTGTACAGTAATCTAATTACACTATTGAATATGTAATTAGTAGCTAGTAATTAATTACTTTTTCAGAGTAACTTGCCAAACACTGCTTCTATATGAATGATTTTTTCCAACACATCCAAAGGTCAAATCAAAAGCCGTAGCAGTCTCCCAGTGTAAAGGTTATATGTGTTTTTGTCATTTATTTTATTTTGAAGTTGTTTTTGTAGTCATGGTTTAATGGTCTCTGTAGTCTTTTGTGTTTCCTGCCCTGATTGTTTTCAGGTGTACCTTGTTACCTCTGATTGTCTTGTGTATATATACTCCTGTGTTTGCCATAGTCTTTGTCGGTTATTCTGTTTATGCCTTGCCATGTTGGATTTTGTTTCTAGATATTCGATGTTACATTATTTAGACTTTTTTTGGCAGATGGTTTTATCCGAAGTGACTTACAAGTAAGAGAGCATATAAACATTTTGTCAACACGTTTAAAAGTACTGTTAGTTTACAAGGCCATGCTACTAGGAGGATTAAAGCTGGAGTAAGCAAAGGAGAGAAAGAACAACTTTTTTTTGAAAGACAGACAGACAGACGAACTTACAAGGTTATTGGTCAGTAAAATAGATGCGGAAAAGGTATGATGTGAGCTGTTTTTGAAACTTGTGAAGGATGCTGCAGGTCAGTTGGAGGCTGGTAGTACATTCCACCAAAGGGAAACCGAATAAGTAAACGTTTTTGCCAGTGATTTGGTTCCTCGCTGTGATGGAACAACCTAGGGTCGCTCATTTTCAGACCAAAGATGACGGAAGGGGATGTAGACCTAGAGCACTGAGCAACTGGCAGACAGTGAAGTGACATCAGAAGGGGTGTAACATGGGTTCTTTTAGGCTGATTTAAAACTAGACATGCAGCTGCATTCTGGACTCAGACCGAGTCAAGACCGAGTCCAGAGAGGTTCGAGTCCAGAGAGGTTCGAGTCCAAGACGAGTTCAAATGAAATCAGTCAAGACAGAGACAGAAAAAAATCATAACTACAAGACCACATACTTAACTATTGCTCGTCTATGTGATGTAAGAGAAAGCATATCTTCTATTCTTAGATAATTATTTTAATTGTTGTTTGCTATGATCAAAAAGCAGAAAAATGAGAACATTTTATTCACTTAAGGTAGAGCACCAAAGTCACAAAGCCAAAGTGTAACTTCACATTTTTTATTGAAGTGTAACAATTTTATTCTGCCAATAGAAAATGTAACAAATAACCAGTAAACACTTGAATATGTTGCCATTCTTGAACTTATTAATTAGTGTCCCAAAAAATAACAAAAAAGTGGTACATTTTTTGATCATCATTCTTCCAAACAGCAAGACTGTGCAGCAATCAAGACCTTTGTGTGTTTGTGTGTGCGTGCCTGCCCGTGCTCGTGCATGTGCATTTGCGCTTGTCTGTGCTCGTGCGTGTTCAAACTTCGATAGAGTAGCCGCAAGAAAGAGCAGAGCCCCCACGGCTCGTTTAAAAGCATGTTTCGGTGCCTATCCCTAGATGTTATGCTATATCGCAATGACTATAAAAATACGATCAATCTTATCTTTAAGCCCTACATTCTAAACTTATAAAAATACTCAAACGGCAATGCTAGCTTTGAAACATGGCATTAACTTACCTCTCTTTGTGTTGCCTTTGCAGGTGTTTACGAAATTGGATGTTGTCCCACAGGTTGCGGGGAAAGTTTTGTTACAAAAATTATCCTTTTAAGCGCACTGTTGACAAGTTCTTTATGGTTTGTAAAACCAAATTGCATTGTGCCACTGCTTGCTGACATCTTGCCTGATGAATGATTGATGTTCTCTGGTTCGCGCCGTGGATGAATCGTTCATTTGAACCGGTTCTATCTTAAGTGAACCGGTCGAACCAGTTCAGCTGAATCGTTCGCCTTTAAGCGTCTCCCGTAAACACGTATTACTATTATCCACAAATTAATTAAGTTATCACTTTCTGACATTCATGACAGTCCCGCAGACTTGAACCAATATACCGAAGTTATTTAGTTACATCAACGGCACACACTGAGCTGAGATGCTATGTGAAGAGAGAACTTATGAGCACCCGCAGCTCACATTCTTGAGTCGAGAGTCCGCAACAGTTTTCGGATCATTCGTTTTCGGATCACAAGAATATTGATCTGTCAATGTTTTGTTCTGAAGGAGAAAATAAACATATATTGCTGGACTCGGACGAGACCGACTAGAACATTTGTCGAGACCAGTGACCAAGTCCGACTACAAATACCAACGAGTCCGAGACAAGACGGAGACCATAAAAAAACGTCACTGACTCGAGTACTACAGCACTTATGACCAGGAGATCTGTCTTGGAGAGGTTGAGGTATAGGTGATGCACTTCCATCCAAAAAGAGATGTCCGTAAGCCAGGCAGAAACACGGGCAGAAATGGTGGGGTCATCTAGTTGAAAAGAGAAATAAAGCTGCGTGTCATTTAAAAAAAATGGTTTGAGAACCCATGGTCCTTAATTATTGGACCCAGGGAGGTGGTATATGTAGAAAAGAGGAGCATGAACTGATCCATAAGGAACTCCAGTTGACAATTGGTGAGATCTAGATGTCTCGCCTCTCCAGGACACCTTAAAGGATCCGCCTGTGAGATAAGAGTCAGATCAGTGTGCAGTTCCAGAGATGCCCAGTTTGGAGAGAGTGGACTGCAGGATCTGATGGTTCACAGTGTCAAATGCAGAAGAGAGATCAAGCAGAATAAGGATAAATGACAAGGATTTAGCACTTGCATGCCGTAGGTTTTAAATGACAGACAGGAGAGTGGTCTCCATTGAATGCAGTTTCTTGAAGCCAGATTTCTGCCTATCCAGAAGGTCATGCTGTAAGAGATGGCTGATTAAATACTACCCTTTCGAGGGCCTTTTAAAGGAAAAGCAGGGGTGAGATTGGTCTTTACTTGTTGATCACTGAGGGGTCAAGTGATTGGTTGCTTGAGTAAAGGTGTTTCCAGGGCTTGTTTTAAAGAGTTGGGCACAGTACCAGTGGGGATGAAGGTGTTTATGATGTGTGCGAGTTGAGGCAGTAGAGCGAAGAGATAGCCTGTAGGAGGTTAGAAGGGATCGGGTCGAGGGGACATGTAATAGGCCAGGTGGAAAGGAGAATTTTGGGGACATTAGTGTCTGAGATGGGAGAGAAAGAATGGATTTGAGGATAGCAAGGGGTAATAGAGAGATTAGGAATCAAGTGAATAGAAAATTACCGGCTGATGGTCTCCACTCTATCAGTTTGGAAGTTTGCAAAGTCATTTGCAGTCAGTGAGGTATTGGGGGGAGGTGGAGGGGGACAGAGAAGATATGAGAAAGTTGAGAAAAGTTGAAGTGGGTTAGATTTCGTTTGGATTTTGTTTTGTAAGTACTTTGTTTTGGTTGTAGATAGCTTGGTCCGATGGTTGCGAAGAGTCTCAGAAAGCCAGAGGCAAGAGGGTGTAGCAGGTGCAGACCCAGAGGTAAGAGGGCAGACACTATCAAGACAGGATGTTAAGGTTGTACAGAGCTTATCAGTAGCTTCCTCAGAATTGAGAGATGAGTAAGGGGTTGTGGTGGGTAGGGAGGAGGACTCCGTAGACAAAAACCAAGTGGAAGAGAGGGAACGAAGATTACAACGGAAAGAAACAAGGTTGGGGGGAGTGAGATAACAGGGACTGTTACAGTGAACTAAATAAAGAAATGGTCAGAGACATGCAGGGGAGTAACTAGAATATCATTAGCTGTGCAGTTACGAGTAAGAACAAGATCTAGACAGATCCAGAAGATCTGTCCTGCTATGTGGGTGGGAGGAGTGTTGGCCCTGTGAAGGTCAAACGAGCAGAGGAGGGCTAAGAATTCGGCTACTAGTCTGTCTACCTTGAGCTGAGCCAGCGCCTTAGATACAACCTCAAGCAAATCCTCATACCCCGGGGAAATCTGCTGTATATCGTCACCCTCCCCCGCGACGCTGTCCTCAACCAAGCTTGATAAGCAGAACAACTGGTTACTGCAAGAAATGGAATGTGCATCCCCAACCTGCACGTATTTTATACTCAAAGTAACAAAATTCTGGTGGTGCGGATACCATTCAGATGACGAAATTCGCATCACATGCACTGTACCCTGTCCCTCGCGTACCCGTAAAAAGGGAACTATACTCAGGGCTTTGGGTGTTTGGGGAAACAGCTCCCTATGCAGAAGAGGGAGGGATGGATACACTGACGAGGGCAAGGATGCCTATAGGTTGTGATAAGCGTATTAAAATAAAATGATTTGCAAATCATGAAAGCATTAATAACAATAATACACTTTAAAGGGGAACTCTTTTTTTATCTGATCTATGCTGAAACTTTAAAGAGACAGTGAACCTTCAATTGAAATCGGCATTAAAATTGTTTTAATATTATATACATTTTGTATATGCCTTAATTATGTTGTGGTTGAAATGGACTACATAACAGATTATTTTTATTATTCCGTTATTATATCACAGTTTTGCACTACCTTTCAATGGTGTCCCACACAAACGGATAACCTGTCCCACATTTGGTTTGTTGGGTGGTGGTCACCCTATGATGTATCGTTTCACAATTGGATGTTTTTGACTCGTGTACTTCAGACTCAGTCACGCAGAGGCGTTCCCCAAAGTATAGCCATGGCGACACAGCGAGAGTTCCCTTGAAAGAGAACTACGTCTTCAGAGGTGTATAAAGACCTTACATAAGGAAGCGTTATGTTTTTATTACCTTAGAATGAGCTATCTAAATATACCGCAGGTACCCTTGCATGGATTTTGCCATGCTGTTTCTACATTATTCCTAAACAGACAAACTGCTCCACTAAGGGAAAACATTACGACATCTTCGTTCTGTGTTAGCCTCCTTGGTGGCTTACAGGGGAGGGGGGTTAAGTGAGCCATTGGTTGCAATTTGCAACATAACCGATAGGTGCCGCTACTTGCCGCTTTAAGTAACTAAGAAAGCTTACCATATTTTCATCAAAGTAAACAGACAAGATTAAACTTATAATATGACATGAACAGGGCACTCACATCCTGAGTCTTCACCCTTGAAGTAACCAATAAGGCGTATGTCTTCCTCCATTCTCTCAAAGGCACGCAGCTCCATGGGGTTACTAATCAGCTGAACTGGGTCTTCTAACAACTGAAAATTATATGCATTCACATACACAAACAACTTAAGGAGACGTGTGACTCAAATTTTCATATTAAAAAGATTAACATACTATATGTTGAGAAGTCAAGGTTTGATGTCAACAATGCAAAAACAGATTTGATGTAAGGCGAAATACAAAATCTAAATTCCAATCCAGGAAATTGTTACAAATATAATTTTTGACCAAAAAAAATCATTATTTATATCTCACACCTACCACATTAGTCCTACATATACTCACATCCAACAGGAACTCAACTAGTGTATCTGCAGAGAGCTCCCCATCAAACTCGATTACTCTTTCATTTTTAAACACATAGATGCTTCCATCCTCCTCCAGACCTAATTGACAAAGATTGCTTCATTGGGCATGCTGTAGAATATTAAGATTCCATTATGTACAAACAATGTATTTATCACAAAGATGGAGGTAAATCCTTCTTACCAAGCTTTTTTGCCACCTTAGCATCTTTATGTGAATCTACCATTCCAAAACCAATATCCTTGTCTTCTAGAACTTGAGCAGTAAGCTAGTGATACACAGAGTACACATATCAGAACAATATTTGTGAATATTTGTTTCAAATCAGTATCTTATTTGTAACAAAAAGCGTTTGTATGTTTAAGAGAAAGCCAAATAAATTTGACAAACTCTTACAACACATACATAAAAATATAAACAAAAACATTCATTGTTTTACAATAAGTGTTTTTTTATATGTTGTTTGGTAAAATGTGTTGAAAGTAAAGCATTCAAGTGACTAGCTAGATGAAGAAGCTGAAACCAAATAATTATTTCATAAAACAATGTAAATTACAGTCACGTACTTTCTAACATGTCTTTCTGATTTACTCATTACACCCTTACTGTACCTCCAGTATCATCTCCCTTATCTGAAATTGCTCTTGAAGCTCCTTATCTGAAGGCAGGGGCTTGTGATAGAGCAAACACATCATGCCATTATTCTTCAATGCCTTCTTATAATTCCTCTCATTTACATTAATGACTCTGTCCTTTCCATCAAAACTAGGAAACTTCAGCCCCTCTGGAAATGAGAATGGAAGAAAATCCATGCAAAAAAGAGACAGCAGCCAAACAGACATCATAGTCGCAATGAAACAGGTAAATGAGAAGAAGAGTCTGATGAAAGGAATCCTGTTGAGATCCTATAGGACGGTTGAAGATAAATAAAGTCAAAATAAGTCTCAATGTGCAATCCTTCAGATTATTACTTAAGATCTTGACACACAGAGAGAGAGAGCTGTGCTCTGTCTCACTATGCCTCTTCGCTTTTTATCCCTTTTGGTTCTGAGCCGAAAAAAAGTAGGCAATGACACTGTCTTATATTCCTATGGGTATGCCTCTTGTGAATTTCGACCTCTTTTTGTGACATAAAAGCTAAAAATAAATGAGCTGAGGAAAAAGAGGACATGCATCAATACTTGAGGGGAATACTATAAAATAACAATTTAAATGGCCGCTATCCCAGAAAATGCACGTTTAAATGTTTTTCTACCAGAAATGAATTCACCAGCGTGTGTGCAGAAACACCCTGTAATTATACAAATCCATCTATTTTTCTTTTTGTAATCTCCTTTAAACCACTACAGTGACAAAAAACAGGCTGTTGGTGATCCTGTCAAATTGTTTACACCTGCCCATGACTTCTCACATCCTGCCCATGACCGCTCACAGACTCCGCCTTATGAGAGCATAGTACCACCTTCCACCAGAGACATGCTATCAGCCATTGTCAGGCAAGAGCAGATGTAGCACTATCCAGCGGCAAAAATGTCTAAGAATCAACAAAGGTGTGCTGTTGTTGGATGTAAAGTCATGAACGCGAGAACCGTAGCTATTAACAATCGAAAGTCCCAGGCTTTTTTTACTTTTATCAGAACGACAAAAAAACATTCGCCTGTCCGTATCTCCAGTTCTGAAAGACTTAGAGATACATGGAAATAGTTGGAATGGTCTCTGCCAGGGCTTCGAACGACGCCAATCTCGTGTCGATGTGACCCCTAGGTCGAGAGCTAGACCTCCCGGTAGCTGGAAAGGTCGAAAAATCGAAGCTCCGGGACCCGGTGGCCCAGCGGCTTGAGGCACTGCTACCCCGGCTGATGGTTGGTAAAGCCCGGAAGACCAGGCTCTAGCCAGTCGCCTTCTGCCGAATTTATCTCCAGCTCCCGGGGTCGCAGTGAGTCAACGAGGGTCAGTATAGCATGGGTTTCTCCAAATATTGGATTATCAAGAGTGGATCAGTACCAGCTGTTCGCAATAATGCTTCATCTCCAGAAGAAGTAAGTTTTACACATTGTTTTCTTGAATAATCTGTTTTCTCAACTCAACTTTATTTATATAGCGCTTTTTACAATTTTCACTGTTACAAAGCATCTGTACATTGAATACAAGTAAAACAACTAAGGGCATATACCTGTAAAAACATGAAAAAGGTGAAAACAACAAAAGACAGACATACAAATGCTCCACACACACAATATGCATACATATTTAGACACAGTGACATAGACTCGCACACACACACACACACACACTCACACAGTGAAAGCACACATTTGCGATAAAGGAGAGATAACCACAGGTCAAATATTGAACGGACTATAAATTCTTATATGCAATATTAATTATGTCTAACTTCTGAATTCTAAAGCAGCCCCCCCCCGGCCAGGCAGATAGTGCAAAACAATATGCAAACGGTGGAGAGGAACCCAAAACTCCTATCGAGAAAAAAAGCCTCTGGAGAACCCAGGCCCAACCAGGGGATTCCAGTTCCCCTCTTGCAAAAGCTGCTGCCTCTCCACAAGCTCAACAGTGCTTGCACAACAAGACTAAATTAAAAAAAAACGTAATAAGGTAAATGATAGATTTAAGATTATCATTAACAATCTAATAGCATTTGAAATGTTGTAGGTAAATCGTGTCAAGTTGTCGAGTCCTTTATCCAGCTCTATGCTCTCAGCTCTTGTCACCACTTCCCATTCTCAGCTCTGCTATCAGGTCCGGGCCTGAACTGCATCCTGCGGTGACCTTGGAACAAAGAGACAAGACTGGCTGAGAGTAGAGTACTGTTCTGCACTCTTTGATGCAACAAGAACATCATTTGTTGTTGGATGTGTTCCTGGTTCCGGTTGATCTAAATAATGCAGCCTAGATCCTCTGAGGATTAATATTATGTAAGTGTAGTGTATGCAAGATTGAAAAGATGCTTTTTTAGTCTAGATTTAAACATACACGAGTGTGTCTGCCTTCCGGACAGTGCAGGGAAGAATATTCCAAAGTTTAGGCGCTAGATAAGAAAAGGATCCACCACCTGCACTTGATTTTGAAATTCTAGGTATTACCAACTGACAGGATACCTGAGAGCGTAATGTACGTGGAGGTCTGTAATACAATAGAAGTTCATTCAAATACTGCGGCGCTAGACCATGTAGGGCTTTATAGGTGATAAGCAAGATTTTAAAGTTAATGCGATACTTTATTGGTTACCAGTGCAAGGTTGACAGAGCCCGGGTTATATGCTCATACTTTTTTGAACGTGTAAGAACTCGAGCTACCGCGTATTGAACCAGTTGCAGTTTTTGTAATAGGCCTGCAGGGCAACCACCTAGAAGTGCATTACAGTAATCTAGTCTTGATGTCATGAATGCATGAATTAATTTCTCTGCATCTGACAGTGACAGCATATGACGCAGTTGCGATATATTCTTAAGATGGAAAAATGCAATTTTACAGGCGTTGATGACATGGCTCTCAAATGATAGAGTACTATCGAATACAACGCCAAGATTCTTAGCTAACAACGAGGATTTTAGGGAGCATCCGTCAATAGTTAAGCAGTATTCTTGGATGTTACGTATGGCGGATTTCGGTCCAGTAAGTAACACTTCTGTTTTGTCCGAGTTCAGTAGTAAAAAATAGTTACTCAACCCCTTTTTTTAAGTCAATTATGCATTCCTTTATTCAATAGAACTGCTGGGTTTCATCAGGCTTCGAGGAAATATAAAGTTGAGTATCATCAGCATATCAGTGAAAGCTAATTCCGTGTTGCTTTATTATATCTCCTAGAGGTAGTATGTATAATGCGAAGAGCAGAGGCCCCAAGACTGAACCCTGTGGTACACCGTACTGGACTTGCGATTTGTGGGACACCTCATTGTTTATTGCTACAAATTGAAAACGGTCAGATAAATAAGACTTAAACCATTTCAATGCTATTCCGTTAATACCGACGTCATTTTCGAGTCTATATAAAAGTATGCTGTGGACAATGGTGTCAAATGCAGCACTAAGGTCTAGCAGCACCAATAACGGAATACAGCCACGGTCAGAGGCTAAAAGAAGATCATTTTTAACTCTGATCAAAGCAGTCTCTGTACTGTGACATGCTCGAAATCCAGACTGGAATTCTTCATTAATGTCATTCCTTTGGAGGAAGGAGCATAATTGAGTTGAAACTACTTTTTCCAGAACTGCAGATATAAAAGGTAAATTCGATATAGGCCTGTAATTCCCTAGTTCTTTAGGGTCGAGTTTGGGTTTTTTGACAAGGGGCCTTATAACAGCCACCTTAAAGTTTTTAGGCACATGTCCTAATGTCAGAGATGAGTTATTAATACTAAGAAAACAATCTATAATTTCTTCGAGCATTTCTTCCAGTAGTTTTGTAGGTATAGGGTCTAGCATGCATGTTGTTGATTTAGATGATCTAATGATTTTAGACAGTTCATCGTGATCTACTGTAGAAAATAATTGCAATTTCTACTTAGGGGTGCTGTAGTTAGTCTGTTCAGCGGGTTTCACTTCTGATTGCATTGTTATATTTCTCTAATATCTTGGATTTTACTAGTGAAGTAGTTCATAAATTCATCACTGTTGTGCTGATGATCAGAATCTGAAGTCGCTGATGACTTATTTTTTGTTAATTTAGCCACTGTGTTAAATAAAAACCAGGGGTGTGATGGTTTTACTCTATTAGTGATGAAAAGTAGGCGGATCTAGACGTTTTCATGGCATTCCTGTATTTTCGAGTACTATCCTTCCATGCTATACGAAATACCTCTAAATTAGTTTTCTTAAAGTTGTGCTCCATTTTCCGGGACGCTTTCTTTATAGCCTGAGTGTGTTCATAATACCACGATGTTGGGCTGCCATTTTTAAACTTCTTTAAACGCAGACATTGTTTACATGTTCGCGGCTAAACCAGAGACTTTACATCGGTCCAAAGACAGGTCGCAACGTTTATTTATTTCCCTTCATTTAACCAGGAAGGGACTCATTGAGATTAAAAATCTCTTTTTAAAGAGTGTCTTAGCCAAGGAAGGTAGCAGTACAACCATACATACATACAGACATAAAATACACTAATATAATAATAACATAAAACAACTAAAATATTAAGTCCTTTAAATTCAACCACAATCCATAAAACATCAGGCAAAACAACTACAGCCAGATGTGGGTGCCTCCAAGTCAGTTACCATCCTCTTAAAAGCGTCCAATGAGACCCAGCTTAATAAGTTTCAATACATTTCTGTAACTTGTTCCATGTAGAGGGAGCAGCATACTTAAACACCTTTTCTCCAAGTTCAGGTCTAACCTTTGGAACAGACAGAAGGAAAAGATCTTGGGAACGAAGATTTTAAGTCCCAATATTTTTACACTAATGTAGGTCAGAAGATAGGAAGGAAATAGACCTAAAATAGCCTTGTATATTAAGATATACCAATGTTGAAGTCTCGTTAATAGAGAAGGCCATCCAACACGTTCATATAGTTCACAGTGGTGATGAAGTACTTTAAAAGCAATGATGAATCTTTGAGTAAACTTTGAGACGAAGCATGCATGTATAAAACATCACCATAGTCAAGTTTAGATGTGGCAAGCGGGGCGCTGTTTAGTGACGTCTGTACCGGGGAGGAGAGACACGGGAAAAACGGTACGAAAATAGGTCGATTGCAGATTAAGATCACCTGCGTCTCTTTACAGTGATTGGTGAGGAGACAGCTCAAAAGGCTCACAGTTTGGAGGAAAGAGGAGAGAGACCGACTGGGAGATGCTGTGATAGCTCGAGGACTTGAGGATTCGTACGGAGAGAGCCGGAAAAGTCATGTGGACTTATGCTCGAAGAAAGATATAGTAATTGAAGTTTTGTTAAGCGCAGTGGCGCTACGTTTTGATTTCACAATAAAAGTCTCTCGTCTCCCAGTGAAAGCCGACCCCGCGTCCTTCCTTCCATATTCTACATTGAACCTGTTTACAATAGACATAAAAGTGGCAGCAACCAGCCTCTTTCTAGATTCAAACGAAAGCAAGGATCTGATTCTGAAATAAAATCCTAGTTTAAGTTTCAATCTTTTTGCTAGCTGCTGAATATGAAAGGTAAAAGAGAAAGATTCATCTATATAAATACCAAGATATCTGTATTTGGAAATACAATCAATCTTCATACCCTTTCCTGTAGCTCAGTGGTAAGAGCATTGTGTTAACAACGCAAGGCTGTGGGTTCGATCCCAGGGGATTACAAATACCAATGTAAAATGTAAAGGATACAGTAATGTAAGTTGCTTTGAATAAAAGCGTCTGCCAAATGCCTAAAATTTAAAATGTACCCTGGGAAGTGAGTATTGAAGGCAGATTTGATTTGGATTTCAAGTTTGCAAAAAGCATGAATTTTTTTTCTGCATTTAAAAAAAGTTTTAAATCATAAAGATTCTGTTAAAGTATGTTAAAATCTAGTTTTAATTGGGAGAGGGCCTGATCTGTGGTGGGTGCTGAGCAATACAGTACTGTGTCATCTGCATAATAATTAAATTTTCCTCTAGACAAGTCACTATCAATGTTTTTATAGAGGATGAAAAGCAGTGACCCCAAGACTGACCCGTGAGGCACACCTATTTTTTTTACTTTGAGATAGCGAGATGTGTTGCTCTCTGCCTTCACACACCGAGTTCTGTCTGTAAGATAATTATCAAACCAGCTGACAGTTTGTTCAGAAAGTCCAGCCCTACACTGTCTGTGCGTAAGCACTGTGTGGTCCACTGTATCAAATGCCTTGAAGAGGTCAATAAAAAGGGCTACACAATGCTGCTTGTTATCTATAGATTCAATAAAGTCAATTAAACCTTAAGAGCTGCCGATGTTGTACAATGCCTTTTTCTAAAACCAGATTGGAAGTCCGATAAAACATTTTTATTGTTAAAAAAATCCTTTAGCTGATCACTGACAAGGGACTCTAAAACCTTGACCAGAACAGACAATTTAGAAATTGGTCTGTAGTTATTTAAGATAGAAGGGTCCCCACCTTTAAATAGGGGAATCACAAAGGCTGATTTCCAGATGGAAGGAATAACATTTGTGTTTAAGCACAGATGAAACATATTAGTTAAAGGGACAGCAATAAAATTTGCTGCTAGCTTTAAAAAGTAGGGATCCGGTTTATCAGGTCCTGCAGATTTTGTAGTGTCCAAATGCCTGAGGGCTTTAATTACGTCGAGAACTATAATAGGACTGAAGCTAAAAGACTGACTAGAATAATCCAAACCAACAGTCTCCGATAAAAAGAGAAAATTTTCATTTCACTTGACTGTATTTGGGTCCTATCAGTCAATTTTTGAGAGTCTATCACAATGCTAGAAGGAAGCTCCTGGTCTTTACTGTTTTCTGATAATGATTTAATAATTTTTCTAAATTTTTGATGGATTATTCAGGTTATGAGTGGATTGAGAAAGAAAATAATCAGCTTTTGCTTTTCTAATTTCTAGAGTACATACATTACGCAGTTCCCTGAAAACCAGCCAGTCAGAGTGCTGATTTGATTTTCTGGCTTTTGCCCGTGCTACATTGCGCTCATGAAGGATATTTGCCAAATCAGGAGAAATCCAAGCATTGTTTCGGCCTTTCACTCTGTATTTCTTTAGTGGACCATACTTATTCATTATATTGGTGAACCCCTCATGAAAGAGGTTCCAGACACTATCAACATCTGCACTAATGTAAATTTTATCCTAGTCATAATTAGATAAATCGTCAAGGAAATCTTGTTCTGAGAAGTATTTCATATTACGCTTGGCTATAATGTGCTGTTTGATTTTAGGTATTTTAGTATTTCTAACCGTGGCTACAATGCAGTGGTCACTGATGCCGTTTGCAAATATGGAATCAGTAGAGTACTTATAAGGAACGTTAGCTAGAATCACATCTATTAGCGATGATTTTTCCGTGTTTTTAAAGTTTGGCCGTGTGGGACAATCAACAATCTGAAAGAGATTTAATGAATCACAATAAGCTCTGAAATCATCAGATACTGGCTGTAACCTGTTCCAGTTTAGATCTCCGAATGCTACTAATTCCTTAGCCTTCAGATCAGAAAGGACTTGCATTAAAGAGGGCAGAGCATCGCTTACAGCTGAAGGTGTGCCATAACAACCAACAACCGTTATACTAAGTGATCTAGAGACTTTGAGCTCCAAGGCTAAAAATTCAAACTGTTTAACTAACGATATTGATAGCATCACATTAACATGATATTGTTTTGCGATGTAGATTGCTATTTGCTATCAAATCTGCCTTCAATACCGGCATCTCTATTTTCGGCGGTCAGTCCTGAAAACATAATAACCATTTAAATTGATTTCTTTATCTGAAACCGATTTACTTAACGAGGTTTCAGACAAGACGATTACATCCGTCTCTACATTTACATTAAGTCATTTAGCTCATTTAGTTATTTAGCAACTTTATGCTTTTATCCAAAGCGACTTACAGGTGGGGTAACCAATGGCAGCAATTGGGACAGCATAAGGACAACAAACGCATAAGTGCAATCAAAAAAGAAGACTTGTCTCATATAACCTAACACAGCATACAGAGCTAAGTTAGAGTATCTGTAGAGTGAGCCCAAATATGTAGCATGTCCATTTTAGGAACAAGACTGCGTACATTCAAATGAAAGAAACCAAGACCAGACCTTTCTTTAATATCTGCCGGTGCATGAAAGCCTATAGAGGTGTCTGGGCCTGGGTTTGGCTGCACATTTCCTGACATCAACAGTAATAAAGCAATTAAACATTTTAGCTTAAGTAATTTCTTGTACGATTCAATGGTTCTCCAACCAAAATTGGAGTCTAGGAACACACAAGAGATAGTGGTAAAGCTGTCTTATGACGACATGATACTAGACAGACAGACCAAGTCAACAGTGTCAGGTGGGAAAAATAGGGGCAAAGGGGATGATGCGACATTAAGTGAACAGCCTAATGCGCACGTGCCTTAATATGATTCACACGGTATTGGGAGCACTGGACTGGAATAGCATTTCCAGTAGTAGGTGCCCCCAGAGATAAATAAGGACAAAGAAAAAATAAAACAAAGAGAGGCATGGAGCAACCACTTCTTTCTCTCCATGCCCATGGCAACACCCAACCTTGTCAAGACAGAATATTACAGAGGACACGGGCACCCCAAAAACAGGCCTAGGTATGATTACAAAGTCCAGGTCAGCGACGGAAAAATCCAGTACAGGTAATCTGTTTCTCCGCGGCGACCGATCATGTTGCGTGTCGTTACTTGAAAACAGGAAGCCCGGCGAGTGAAGCAATGCTGCGGTTAAAATTAAGGCCTGCCGCCTCTGAAACATCAGGCTACGTCTTTAAAACCAGCAGAAAGAACGAGGAAAAAAGCACTTTCCTTCATCATGAAGAGAACAAGCCTAACAAACTCAGCGTAACGTCCGCAATCGAGATCCAGCCGCAAAGCAGGCTCCCGCACCGACCAGCCAGCACGAAACAGATCCTCCAGAAATGGTGAAAAAGCAAGCCACGGCTCCAGGTAATTTTTGGTACCAGCTTGATGATCGTTACCCCTTATTCAGACTGGGAATTTACGGTTACTATGCGTTTTAAGAATGGACTGCTAGAACTAATGCAGTGCCAGTTCACTGAGATGTCAGTCTTGATTTAAACTATACAGATTTGAGTCGTAAAAAAACATCGAGTATGACAAATACCGAAGCTCACAGATTGACCACTTGGCAAATCTGCCATGAACAAACAAACCTCAATCACACAGTCACGCACAGAAAGAAAGAGATGCTGCCATATTGGGATGGATACACAGCAAATGGGGACTACCTGAGTTAGGTACGTTAGCTATAAAACGCATCTCGCCCATCAGTTCAGAAGACTTGTGACCGACGTTTCTGTAAATTCATCTTTCTCAGTGAGTTCAGTGTTTTATCATATGTCCTAAGTGCGACAATACTTAAAGTGGATAAAAACAGAGTGCGCATTTGTAAGACAATGAGGTCATGCAGAAATTACTACTCACAACGTTATAACACTTGGTTTATGATCTTTACATATTTGTCTGTCATATTCAAGTACTCTGAATGCATTTGTTTGCCTATATCCGTGTTTATGTCTGTTAGTTATATGCATGCACACGATTAATCATCAATGGCTATCCTTTCATAAAGCAAATTGTCAGCATATGTTGTTCCATTTTTTTGTCTTTTCCATTTAATTCGTATTTTTGAACAAGACATTTAAGTGATTTTCATTCCAGTTAGTGTATAGATTTGGTTGGACAGGGCATAACCTACTTAATCACGCTTTCCACCATATTACTTGTCTTAATGATAACCAAAGAACACGTGTAAGCGCTCTACCTATTTTGCATAAGGGGAGGGGAGCAGAAGCTCATTTGCATTTAAAGAGTCACACACAAAAACAGCACGTTTTCCATTGCAGCCACAAATGGCCATTTTCAACATATTGAATTGAAAGATATGTGGTGTATTTTGAGCTGAAACTTTACAGAGACATTAGCTAGGGGTGACTTGTCACAAGCATAAAAAATACTGCAGTACAAAAAAAGCCCTAGATATGTTCCAAATAGAGGTTTTCACGGGTCCATTAAAATCCCAAAAAACGGGATCTGACCCAAGACCCGAGTCTTGGGTAATTTAAAATATATATGTAACGAGATTCAAAGTTGCGAAGGAAGGAGTCGGGAACCGGAAGACATTAATCAATTAATATAGCAGCCGGCGGCCCCTCACGGACGACCGCCGGCTAACAAACAAACCAAAACATAACAGCCGGCGGCCCCTCACGGACGACCGCCTGCAAACAACAACACAGTAAAACATAAATACATCAATACAAACACTTCGGGCCCGGACCTCTCTCCTCGACGGTCCGGTCGCTCGTTTCTTTATACGCTCCCAATTCTCCTACGTGATACGAGGCCCAAAAATGAAAATGCTGTTCTGGATTACTCACCCACTAGTTGTTCCAAACCTGTATAGATGTCTTTGTTCGGTTGAACACAGATATTTGGTAGAATGTTAGAAACATAAAGTACTTGGCATCATTGACTACCATAGCAGAAAAGATCATAATGGTAGTCAGAGGTGACCCAGAAGTTTTTGCTTTCCTAAATCCCCCAAAACATCTTTTGAGTTCAACAGAACAAAAAATATATACAATACCTAGGAAAACTATTCAGATAAGCAAATACAGCAATAGAAACGTCTTTTGGCAGTTCTTAACTTTGATTTGACACCAGAAAATAATTGGGCTGGTTTTCATTCCGTTTGGGCGGGTTTTGAGGGGTCATTGGGGTGCTTTCAGGAAGCTAGTTAGCAAGATCCCTATTTCCAGCAGCAATGACCAGGTAAGCTAACATTTACATAATGACTAGGTAGAATTCTACAGTATATAATCTAGTTGAGTGATGGGACTATTTTGTATTTAAATACTTTTAAAAAAATATATTTAAATGTGTTTAATCTTAATATTTGTGTATTTTCAAACCTAAATATCTTTTGCCATCAACCTCCTTATTAGATTTCCGTGTTTCAAATACATCCATTTGGAATACAAAATACTATTCATTTTTAACAGTATTATCAAAAAGTATTTTGTATTTTGAAAATGCAATATTACAAACAATTTTTTTCAGAATGGCAAGTTCTACTTCTCTAGTTATTTTGGTGAAAGTAACTCAAAAGTATTACAGTCATGTAACGTATTGCAATTCTGAGACAGTAATATTGTAAGGTAAGGGATTACCCCCATATAACAGTAACACATAATCTGTAATGTATTACAGTTTGGAAGTAACTTGCACAACACTGGTTGTGCCCCTCAAAGGGGTTCATAGACACCAATTAATGGGAAGCATGAAAACTTGTCTGTGCGCACAGTATGAGCTGTGAATGATTTCTTTGTTTAACATATAATATATAACGAATATTTGATTGTACACATAAATAAATTTGGTTCACATTAGTATGCAGACTAGATTACTAATGCAGATGTATCGTTACAATAAGCAAAACATTGTAATTGAAATACTTTTTGTTTTCACAACAGTAGGACTTTGAATGCATTTTTAAACACTCTGTCCTTTTTATCAACTTTTTTATGACTTCTTTGACACTAAAATACAATGAAATAGCTATTTGAGGCTACAGCCCAATGGATCATTATTTCAATAGACCATAACCAATCAACACATTAACCACGAAATACAAAAACAACATGGTCTACATCACACACATGGCTTCCAAATACAATCCAGCACCTCATTTGGCAAATCACGCTCCTCAAGCGCTAATGGAAAACGTTTGTGCTGACCTATTGCATGCATATATTTCATTTTTAAAAACGTATAATAATTATAATGGCAGTAACTATTTTATTTGGTAATAGTGATAAAGCAAGCTTGGTCGCCTGCTTGAGGACATGGTAAGTCTCCGTTCGATGAAAAATAAATGATGGCTCAATCCGCAACCGCACTATTGTACAGGGTGTTCTTTAATAACAGTGTCAAAGTGACAGTCCACAGGTGAAGTATTTACAGATGAAAAAATAATAATCCAAAATACCAAGGAAACGTCATAGAAGGGAAAAAAAAGGGAAAATCCAACCAAACAAATCTATTACGGTATCCTCAGTATCCTCGCTTTGAGGTTTTGACATTTGGAGACCAGAACTGCACTCTTACGACTTGGTCAATCAACCCCTTTATGAGTCTGGCCTCCTCTTTTATAGGCCATACCCCTTCCCTTCCACGGAATCTACCATACACAGGTAAGTGACCTAAAGTAGGTTAAGTATTTATATTTCTATAACATTTATTATTTATTATTTTTGGTCAATACTTAACAAATTTCCTGCAGTGAAAATATAAAAAAACATAGTCATAACAGATATAATACTTAACAATAACATTTAATTATGACAAAACCACACAGGCATCCCTATTAAAATAAACCATGGCAGAAATAGTGGTCGAATGAGGTTAATGTAATGTTTGTGAATGTGTGTGTGTGTATGCCAGTGTGCTTGGCCAGCGGGGATATTTAGGCCAGCTGTATCACTGTAATATACATGCTGTCAAATTTGAGATGCTGGAATATTGTGTATTTGCAGCTTGGTCTGTTACCTATAGCAACAGAAACAACTTAAAAAACTCTGTGATGATTTATGTTCAAATATATAGGAATATAAGTACCTCATTAGATACTGCAAGTTAGCTACTTTTGGTCGTGTGCACACATGCACTAAAAGCAGTATAGCACTGCACCTCACAAACTAAACCAAACTCATCAGCATATTGTCACCGTTTTTCCCCTTTGTTTCATTTATCTGTTAATTGTAAAATATTCTGCGTATTGTCGTGTTTCGCGTTCGTTATTAATTATCCTCGTCAAGCATTGGCCTGTGTGGATGCGTGGAAGTAACGAGCCACGACAAAGATTACGTTCTCTAAACAATTCCTTTCCTCTTCAACAGTATGGTTACACTGATACATTCACCAACAGTACAGTAGTCGATATACACAGGTTACGTGTCAAATCTCACACTGTTCGGTTGTCTCACTCCGGCACAGGAAGGCAGCTTTTTCCGACCGTGCGATGAGCATTAGAACAACCATTAGACTAACTATAAACTCCTCTATTTCCGTAACTACGCACATGCTCTATGACTGACACATTACACAGCAAATAGGAATAGAGACAAGATGAACACGGAGGATAGCTTAAACTTTGGGACCGTACCCATTTTCACTACACTATCTCCCCCCTTTACAATACTGAGTCCCTTCAGCAAAACGAAAACAGTAATAACCAGAGGTGGGGGACTCGAGTCACATGACTTGACTCGAGTCTGACTCGAGTCACATGACTTGACTCGAGTCGGACTCGAGTCACAATTTTCAGGACTTGCGACTTGCTTGATTGAAGTAAGAAAATGACTTGACTTGACTTTGACTTGAGAGCAAGTGACTTGAGTCTTGACTTGACTTTAAATGGAAGACTCGACAATGACTTGAACTTTTAATAAAGTAATGAAGTAATGAAATTAGTTGAAATAATTATTGTGACTCAGCAGCACTACAGCGCCTGTGCCTTTAACGCAGCTCAACTCAAACCGCGCCAAACAAGGTGTAACGGCCAATTACTGTAGAGCAGTTACGATAGAGAGGAAACTGCTCATGTGCTTGACGGCTTACAACAGTCGAGCTCCACATATAGTCACGTTTGACTACAAGGATATTGAACTGGACCGTGAAAATAAAAAAAGATTTGCCAGATGCAGAGTAAGGATTTCTGACACGACAACCACAATGTCGAATTTCATCCGACATTAGAACCACAACGAAAGGTAAGAAAGTAATTTCTTTAAAGTCAGTGTAATAAAACGATTACTATTGTAAGGAATTTATCGTTTCTGTTTGTCATAATTTTGCCTTGGTTGTTTTTATTATTAGAAATGTGATCATCGATCATCACTGATAGGCCTACATCTCATCTCATAAGTAGATGAATTGGGGAATCTGGCTATAACGGCTTAGCCCGAATTTTTATGTTCTTAAAACATTATAATCATCTTAAAATAAAGAAGGGCTTCTCTGTATTACATGTAGGCTAATGTCTATATTAAATGCGCGCATGTTCAAGTGTTTGTGTGGACTGCGTGTGGAAGCTGAATAGCAGCTCGCTTATATACTGCATGACCGGCTGACATGGACGCGCCGGTGAGATCACTTGGACTTAAAAACTCGAGAATAATTTCATAGTTCGAATCTGTTAACTGTCTGCATTTTTTTCTATACTCACAATAACAACAAAACGTTTTGTGCTTTAAAATAATGAAACCAGTTCAAATAGAAAACAAATATTCTCAGATTATATATTACGTATGACACTTGCATATTGCGCGTCCACCACAGAGATGACGATTAAGCATCATAACTTCATCACTGGGCTATATTAACATACATTTTATTTATATTCTGCCAAAATGAAAAAGATCCGTTCATTTTGATAAACAGGATTCAAGATCGAAGTCAATAAAATGATCCGGGATTCCCATCACTAGATGCAAATTCCCTATAGGCCTACTGTGGACTTTAATGGACAGCAAAAGTATTACAGCTACATATATTTATATATATAAATAGGTTGCTGGTTCGATCCCAGCAGCCACCACCAGTGTGTCCTTGAGCAAGACACTTTACTCCATGTTGCTCCAGGGGGATTGTCCCTGTAATAAGTCCACTGTAAGTCGCTTTGGATAAAAGCGTCTGCCAAATGACTAAATATAAATATATAAATATTTAAAACATACAATAGGCAGATTTTCAGTCACAACTCTTAGTTTATAAGCTTCATAGCCTGTTTAAATGCTTAAGTCTTAAGTCATTCTGTCAGATACAAATATTTCCATTTCTGTGTATGGGCTGTGTCCCTTTTTCTAAGTACTGTTGCGCATGTACATCTCCTGAGCCCTGAGATCATATATCTTCTTTTGTCGTTGTTGGGCTGCATGGAGGTGTTCCCTGGCAACACAGCCCTTTTTCCAGGTTATACAGAAAGTCTGGCACTTCCACACTGTCCGACCTTTGCTCTGCGACACCGGACCATAGATCCTGGGGTTGGTAAACTACCCTTCCAAGCATGAGCCTATTCGGTGTGAATCCAGTGACTGCATGCTGAGAGCTGCGGTACGCGGCTGTAAGGAGTGGAAGATGCTCATCCCAGTTCTTCTGATCCTGTTTCATGTAGCACCGAATCATCTGAAGGAGCGTTCGATTGAACCTCTCTACTTGTCAGTTGGAGGCACGATGATAAGGGGTTGTCCGCGTTTTCGTGATCTGCATGAGACTACAAACATCTCTGAACAGCGAACTTTCAAAATTTCGACCCTGGTCTGTGTGTAGCTCCAGCGGGGTCCCAAACCTGGAGATGAACTCGTACACAAGTGTCTTAGCCGTAGTTTCCGCCCCTTGGTCCGGCACAGGAAAAGCTTCCACCCATCGAGTGAACTGGTCAATAATGATTAAGACGTACTTCTAGAGCTAGACACACGAAATGGGCCCAGTATATCGATGTGGATCCAATCCATTGGTGCCCCTGCCTTGTAATTCTGAAGTTGGGCCCTCTTAGTTGGTCCAGCAGCTTTGCAAGCATTGCAGTGCCCACACCTCGGTATGTGCAAACGTACATCTCCACCCATGCCATAGCAGTGGAAACTTTGACGGAGTCGGTCTAAGGTCTTTCCTTCTCCCAAATGACCAGACTGTGGGGGATTATGACAGGTTTGTAACACTTCTGTTTGTATTGAGGCCGGTACTAGCAACAGTAGAGAGGGACGGAGTCCTCCAAGCCTTTCCCAACGATAATAGTGGATTCCCTGATGAAGTTCAACATGGGGCCAACACAGCCAGAATTTTCTTACTGCTGGACTTCTCAATGCAACGACATCCTTTGTTGGAAGAACTCCTGCCTGGTTCCACTCATGCAGGATGGCTAAATCAGGATCAGCTCTCTACTCTTGTGCTAGCTTTTCTTTTGGGAAAAATTCCAGCCAGTCTACAGCTGCCCTTGCTTCCTCACTCCTGCCAGGGTCTTTAACAACTTGTTCCCCTGCGGCATACTCAATGCTCCTTACTGCGAGTGGCACCACATCATCAACATCCTCTTCAAACCTCTCCCAGTGGTCATGCAACTTTTGGCATTGTTTACAGCCTCCACATGGCAGATTTGCAACACTGTTCCCTGCTTGATAGCAGTTGCATATATTTGGGGCCTCGCCAGCACGTCTTGACATCGCATCAGCGTTTGAGTGAAGTTTTCCAGCCAAAGTTTTTGATGTCAAAGTCATACTGACACAGCTCTTCCAGCCAGCGGGCAAGCTGTCCCTCGGGATGTTTGAACAGGAACAACCAGGTAAGACTGTTGTGATCAGTGCGTAGAAGAAAGCTCTTGCCAAGCAGGTAGTGTCGAAATTGGCAGGTGTAGAAAACAACAGCTAGCAATTCTCGTCTCGTTTCACAGTATCTCCTCTGAGCTTGTGTAAGGTGAGCGCTTGCATAAGTGATGACTCTCTCCTCTCCCCACTGAAGTTGTGACAACACTGCATCGATACTGTGATTTGAGGCATCCGTGTCCAAAATGTACTTTCCTGCCACTAGAGGATATCCAAGCACAGGTGCAGAAGTTAACTTTACCTTGAGCTGTGTGAAAGCATTCTGGGGCTCCTCAGTCCATGAGAACGTTGCTTCCTTCCCTTAGGAGTGCTTCCTTCCCTTAGGAGTTCATTAAGAGGACTGGCCAGCTCAGAAAATGACGGCACAAACTTCCTGTAGTAGTTACACAGTCCAAGAAAAACTCTCAACTCATGTGCAGTGGTGGGGAGGTTCCAAGCATTCACATGATTAATCAGAGATGGATTGGGCCGTATGCCTTCACCGCTAACCACATGGCCCAGGAACAGGACTTCTTCTTTAAGCAGGTGACATTTGGATGGCTTTAGCTTTAGTCCATAGCTGAAAAGGCGTTGGAATACATCTTCAAGTCGATCCAGGCCCTCATAGACCCCTTTTCCCAAGATGATGATGTCATTCAAGTAGATATAGAGCGTTCCCCACTGCAGTCCTCGAAGAACAAGCTCCATCGCCCTCTGGAAAGTGCTGGGGGCATTGCAAAGCCCGAAGGGCATGCGGGTATACTCGTAGAGCCCATAGCGAGTAATGAAAGCGGTCTTTTGCTCTGTCCATCTCATCCACCGCAATTTGCCAGTAGCCAGACTGGAGGTCTAAAGTAGAGAAGACACAAGCTCCCCCAAGGACATCCAGGCATTCCTCAATTAAGGGAAGAAGATAAGCATCCTTAGCTGTCAAACTGTTGAGGCGACGATAATCGACACACCAGCGAACACCTCCGTCCTTTTTGCGAACTAACACCACGGGTGACGCCCACTCCGAGGCAGAGGGTGTGACGACTCCCGCTTCCAGCACAGCTTTAAGGTGCCCCTCCTCCTCCGCTTGAAATCCAAGGGAAGTCCGTCTGACTGGTTGGTGTACGGGTCCAGCAGCTCCAGTATTTACCTTGTGTGTGACAGCTGTTAAAAGGCCAAGGTCTATATCGGAAACAGCAAAGAGGAATTTGCATGAAAGCATCAGTTCAATAAGTCGTTGTTGCTGAGCATCGCTTAATGTTTCGCTTGCAGCGGCATAAAGGGCTTGCAGATGCTCAGGTAGATCTGTTGCTGTTGTCAGTCGCTCAGCTCTGAGTGATGTGTGTCGTCTCTTTGTTCTTGGGTGCTGGTACAATCCTTTTCCATTAGGTCCTCCTCTGGATATGTCTCTACCAAAAGACCGAGACAGGCTCCTTTTGGTAAGGTTGTTTTATTTCTGGAAAGATTGCAAAGCCTCACAATCACTCTGCGCTCCATGGTGATGACGACACTGCCGGAGGCCACAGTTGACGTGATCAGGTAGGGCTCTAGAACTGCGCAGACACCAGGCTTTGGGTTGTCCACTTCACCCCAGACTAGACATTCACTTTCCGGCGGTAACATTGTCTCCGTCTCTAAGACCACTCGAGCGATATGATAGTCTGCACCATCACCCCAAGCGATCCTAGTGGGGATAAGCTCTTCTTCAATGAACAGTCTACCACTTGTATGGATGGTTACGTTTGCGGCTTTCAAGAAATCCAGCCCAAAAAGGACAGGGTCACGTATCGGCGCGAACATTACTTCCCACTCCTTGCACCAGGTGCCAATTTGGAATTTAACTTTCAGTCCACCTTTCGCAGTCATGTCCTTTCCTGATTCTGCATTATGGTCACATCCAAACTCGGGCCTCGGCTTCTTGCACGTCCCACTTGTGGTGTAGGGGACTGGCTCCTCAAGCGTTCTAGCCCTTTTGAAGTGACACTGTGATTCTGGACACTGCTTCCTTGCCTCGAGTTTTATAGCGGGCTTAAAGGCCTGACACACTCCCTGTGGAAATGCTATTCTTCCGCACAGTTATAGCACATCCCTACTCGAGTGCGGTTTGGGCTTGGGGAATTTGTTCCTGCTTGTAGCCTGCCATCTTGTGTCGGAGATCGCCCTCGCCTCCTGTCCTGACTTACTTCCCTCGGCTTTCTCAGCTCCCTGGCTGCCAGGTTATCCAGCTTCACTTGTAGATGCTCCATCTTTTGCATTAGGATATTAAACTGATCAGCAGACACATAGCTCTTACTCATCTTCTCCATTTGCTCTTTTATGAACTTCGTCTTCTGTAAGAGAACAGCCACCTGGTCTGTAGTAGCGTAGCTCAGACTTTGAACTCTGCGTGACACTGCCGGGGAATCGATGGACTGGTCCTCATCATCCGCCCAGGAAATACGTCTAGCTCTGCCCTTCACATAAGTATCCCGGCCCACAGTAGCTCGATAATTGTGCTCATGGGCCTCCACCAATCTTTGAGCCTCCACCAATGAATGGGGATCCTTGTTCATTACCTCATAAGCTACTTTCTGAGTCCCTTGAGGAGTCTGTAGCAAGTTGCTCCTGCAGATCGAGCTCCACGCCAGGGTAGGCCAAAGTGACTAAGCGTTGCACCTCTTCTGCAAACTCAGCTGTCGACTCCTTTAGGTGACGGAGCTCTCCTAGTTTCCTTCTGATTGTGGTCGGGGGGTCGCGCAAACCAAAGCGGTGAGTTAACTGCTCTTTAAGAAGGGTGTAGTCCTCTCGGATATGTTCAGGCAGCGAACAGACATACTTAATAGCTAACCCTTTTAGGCATTCGTACAAACAGTCCACTCTGTAGCCCCCACTCCAACTATGCTTTCTAGCCTGTCTCTCGAATGGTACCAGAAATGCTTCCCAGTCCCCGCTACCATCAAAAACAGCAAGCTTTGTCCTGAGACCTTCCGTAGCAACCGGCTGGCCTTGGTAGTGAGGAGTACTAGACCGTCGTTCGACGCTGGAAGTCTGTGGCACTGGTTGGAAACCACGCTGAGTGTTACGTTTGTCTTTCGCCAGCTTCCATCGAGAGGGTGTCGCCCTGGAGGGACCCGAAGTACGTGCTCTCTGCTGTATTACTTCCAGCTCGGCAGCAAACGGCCCACCCGTGACATTTCGTGACCTTTCAGTAGTTCCTTGAATGAAGGTTGAATCTGTATAAAGTGCTCTCCTTTCTCTGACCTCCGGCTGAGAGCTCTCTCGTGCATTACTCTTTTGCGCAGTGAACATTGACGTTTGTAGGGCTTGAGTACAACTAGTTATATGAGTCAATATTGGAGCCATCATCATTTGCAGTTGCTCATTATTCCTATTTTGATGTTCAAGCATTGCCTTTAACCAGTCCGGGGTTGGCTGTCATCAGAAACTGCCGCCATGGCTCCCTGACACAATTCTGCTTGAGACATCTGTTACTTGTTATTATTTCTCTTTTTTTTCAATCAACATTACAAATGCACTTGATAAATAATTTAGTCTCTTATCTCTGTGACTTCACTTGCAGTTTGTCCATGCGGTTCTCATTGGCGTTATGGCGTCCGCCCGCTTGCCTCTCTCTCGGAAAGATTACAAACAAATTAGCTTATTGTTCCTCCGCTGTTGTCTCGCCAGCGTCCGACAATCCTTCCGTTGCAATTTCGTTGTAATTTCCAGATGAAATCTCCACTTCTGACACCAGTTGTCGTGTTTCGCGTTCGTTATTAATTATCCTCGTCAAGCATTGGCCTGTGTGGATGAGTGGAAGTAACGAGCCACGACAAAGATTCCGTTCTCTGAACAATTCCTTTACTCTTCAACAGTATGGTTACACTGATACATTCACCAACAGTACAGTAGTCGATATACACAGGTTACGTGTCAAATCTCACACTGTTCGGTTGTCTCGCTCCGGCACAGGACGGCAGCTTTTCCGACCATACGATGAGCATTAGAACAACCATTAGACTAACTAGAAACTCCTCTTTCCCTTTCTGTCGGTCTCTCGACGTTGTGTCGAGAACGACAGATGGGGTTCGTTCCTGAGAACCTATCAACTCTGACTACTATAGAAAAGGCCAATGAAATTTGGCGAATGAAATTTGCATGCCGGCTCCGCCCCCGGATATCCGGTATAAAAGGAAGCCGGCGTGCAGCATTCATTTACCTTTTGTTCTTCAGAGCCATCGACTCATGAGCACAAAGCTAAAGAATCTTCTAAAGCTTCTACTACTTCAACTGCCGGATCTACGACCTGTCTCAGCGGATCATCCCTCCTGCAGCGATCTTCCCCTGGGTGTCTCGGCGGTTCCAGTGGTGTCAGAGCTATTTCTAAACAGTCCTTTTCAGGACTCACACTCTACAGCGCGGCATGTCCCGCTGTTCTCTTGGGTGCGGTACCCTCATCGAGGAGGGGGACGAACACGAGCACTGTGTTAGGTGTCTGGGCGTCCAGCACGCCGAAGAAGCGTTCGTTGACACATCTTGCCCGCACTGCGGGCAGATTGTCATACAGAAGTTGCGGTCACGGTTGGCTGTCTTCCTACGGGAACCAGCCAACATCTCGTCTGCTACCCGGGCTGTGACATCTATGGCTAAGGCGCAGATCTCCGGTCCGGTTAGCGGCGTTAGTGATTTGGGGGTTTCTGTGACCGTACACCCGCCAGCCAAGCGCTCACGGGCCGGCCGCACCCCAACACGCTCTTTTGAACGTTCCCCAACCGGCGGTGGCACACCGTCCGGATCCTCCTCTGCACGTTCAGAAATGGACCGCAGGGCCGATGAGATGTCCATCGCAGCATCGGAGGGAGAGATGCCGGTATCCGACAATGACGAATCCGAGCTTCCCCCCCCGGGGGGTTCAGCTCAGGAGGAAGCAGAGGTCGAGATGTCGGCCATGCTAGCCCGGGCTGCCGCGAGCATTGGGCTGCAGTGTACAACATTGCCCCTCCCCCAACGCTCGCGGTTGGACACATGGTTCTTGGGGTCGGAACGCGGTGCCAAACCGCGCCCACCCCCGGTTCCGTTTTTCCCGGAAGTGCATGAGGAGCTGTGTCGGACCTGGAGCGCCCCTCTCACGGCTCGTTCCACGCAGACCAGCTCCGCCTCCCTCACCGCCCTCGATGGTGGGGCAGCCAGGGGCTACGTCGAAGTCCCCCAGGTGGAGCGTGCCATCGCGGTGCATCTGTGCCCGCAGACGGCTGCCACCTGGAGGACCCGACCTCGTCTCCCGTCCAAAGCCTGTAAGACTTCCGCTTCCCTGGTGGCGAAGGCTTACAGTGCTGCGGGCCAGGCTGCCTCTTCTCTCCACGCCATGGCCATCCTGCAGGTCCATCAGGCGAAGGCGTTGAGAGAGCTCCACGAGGGTAGGGCCGACCCGGGTGTCATGCAGGAACTCCGCGCCGCCACTGACCTCGCTCTAAGGGCGACTAAGGTGACGGCGCGGGCCCTGGGTCGGACGATGTCCACTCTGGTGGTCCAGGAGAGACACCTCTGGCTCAATCTTGCGAGCATGAGTGACGCCGACAAAGTACGCTTTCTCGACGCACCCATCTCGCAAGATGGCCTGTTCGGCAACACCGTCGAGAGCTTCGCACAGCAGTTCTCGGCGGTGAAGGAGCAGACGGAGGCGATAAGCCACATTCTTCCGCGCCGTGAATCGACGGCTCCCCGGCCTTCGACTTCCCGCGCACCACCTGCTCCCCGACAGACCAGGGCCTCTTCTCATCCAACTCCGGCTAAGGTGCACCCCCAGGCTGCACCCCGGAAGAGGACCCAGAAGGGAAGGCCCCCTCCTCGTCAGCAACCTTCCAGGAAGCGGCCCTGACGAGACGACGCCGGGGAAAACAACATCTGGCCCGACCGTCACAGCACCATCTCTGACCGGTCGGTATGGGACGCAGCCTGCCTCGTTTCCAAAGCCGGGCCCTTATCAGGGCCTGGCGCCCACTTGCTCAAAAAGAGAGTTGTTTCCCCCGGGCGTTCTATCCAGCCGTTCGCACACTCCCCCGGACTGTGCACGGCGAACCGACCTCACACCCTGGCGAGGTGTGAGGCCGCACACATTCGACAGCTGTCACCACTCTCGTTCCGACAGTGCGTGCCGTTGTCCCGCCAGGCAGGCAAAAACGTGGAGCCAACCATCCCTCCGGGGAAGCCCCGGCGACATTCGGTTGGCTCCACCCGCCGACGAACCACCCTCCGTGGGAATGGTGAAGCAGGCCGTCCCCTTGGTCCCCCTGTCACAGTCCCTGGGAGCTTGGCAGAAGTTGCCCACACTGTCTCGGTGGCTGATGCGGACGGTCCATCTCGGCTACTCGATCCAGTTCGCCAGGGCCCCTCCCAAGTTTCGGGGCATCATCTCCCCCTCTCTC
The DNA here is from genome assembly GCA_008369825.1 of Triplophysa tibetana. Classification (NCBI taxonomy): domain Eukaryota; kingdom Metazoa; phylum Chordata; class Actinopteri; order Cypriniformes; family Nemacheilidae; genus Triplophysa; species Triplophysa tibetana. Next base: position 19,289,421 of record CM017896.1, on the reverse strand, counting down.
AGAGGCAGAGACGCCTCCGTGCTTCGGGCAGAGGTCTCCACCCTCCTGGCGAAACAGGCGATCGAGTCCGTCCCTCCAGCCGAGATGTTCAGCGGGTTTTACAGCCCCGTCTTCATCGTTCCAAAGAAGGACGGAGGGTTGCGCCCTATTCTGGACTTACGTACTCTGAACAGGCACCTCCACAAGCTGCCTTTCAAGATGCTAACCCAGAGGCGCATCCTGGCATCTATCAGGTGTCAGGATTGGTTCGTGGCAATCGACCTGAAGGACGCTTACTTTCATGTCTCGATTCTTCCTCGACACCGGCTGTTACTACGGTTCGCGTTCGAGGGTCGAGCATATCAGTACAGAGTCCTCCCCTTCGGTCTGTCCCTGTCTCCACGAGTCTTCACGAAGATCGTGGAGGCCGCCCTCTCTCCTCTCCGGGAGAGAGGTGTGCGAATACTCAACTATCTCGACGACTGGCTTATCTTGGCGCACTCGCGAGATCTGTTGTGTACTCAGAGGGACATGGTGCTCCGGCACCTAGATCGATTGGGTTTTCAGGTCAACCGGGAAAAGAGCAGACTCTCCCCAGTGCAGAGTATCCTCTTTCTCGGTATGGAACTCGACTCTGTCACCATGCTGGCACAGCTGTCCGCAGCTCGCGCCCAGTCAGTGTTGGATTGCCTGGAACATTTCAAGCAATCGGCGGTCCCCCTGAAACAATTTCAGAGGCTCCTGGGCCACATGGCATCTTCCGCGGCAGTAACACCCCTCGGATTGATGCACATGAGACCGCTTCAACACTGGCTACACAGTCGAGTTCCGAGGACGGCGTGGCACACCGGCAGCAGGCGTATGGTGGTAACTCCTGCTTGCCGACGCACCCTAGCCCCATGGTCTTCCATGACCTTTCTCCGAGCGGGAGTTCCCCTCGGCCTAGCTACGAGGCACGTCGTGGTGACGACGGACGCCTCGCTGCAGGGGTGGGGTGCAGTGTGCAACGGGCACGCAGTAGCGGGGCGCTGGACGGGCCCCTGGCTGCGCTGGCACATCAATTGCCTAGAGTTGTGGACTGTACTGCTTGCACTGAGAAGGCTCCGGCCTCTAGTGCAAGGTCAGCACGTACTGGTTCGCCTGGACAGTACCACAGCCGTAGCGTACATCAATCGCCAGGGTGGCGTGCGCTCACGGCAACTATCACAACTTGCCCGACGCCTCCTCCTCTGGAGTCAGCAGGTGATCCGCTCCCTGCGGGCCACACATATCCCAGGCGTATTGAACGAGACAGCCGACGCGCTCTCTCGCCAGTACACACCCTGCGGAGAGTGGCGACTCCACCCTCGTGCAGTTCAGCTGATTTGGGTGCGGTTCGGACAGGCACAGATCGACCTCTTTGCCTCCCGCGACACCACCCATTGTCCGCTTTGGTACGCCCTGACCGAGGCCCCCCTCGGCACGGATGCCCTGGCGCACAGCTGGCCACGAGACGAGCGGAAGTACGCCTTCCCCCCAGTGAGCCTCCTTGCACAGACTCTTTGCAACAGGTGCTTCTGGTTGCGCCGTACTGGCCCAACCGCACTTGGTTCTCGGAAATCATGCTCTTGACAACAACTCCCCCCTGGCCCATTCCCCTGTCAGAGGACCTGCTCTCTCAGGGGATGGGCACGTTTTGGCATCCCAGGCCAGACCTCTGGAACCTCCATGTCTGGTCTCTGGACGGGACGAGGACATCCTGAGTAGGTTACACCCCGCTGTGGCTGAAACCATCCTACAGGCTAGGGCACCATCCACTAGGCGGCTATACGCCTACAAATGGCGCCTCTTCTCATCCTGGTGTCTCTCCCAAGGAGAGGACCCACAGAGATGCTCGGTCGGGATCGTACTGTCCTTTCTACAACAGAGGTTGGAGACCAACATCTCCCCTTCCACACTGAAAGTGTATGTAGCCGCTATTGCCTCTCATCACGACACAGTGGACGGAAGGTCTCTAGGGCAGCACGACCTGGTCACTAGGTTCCTAAAGGGCGCAAGACGACGCAACCCGCCTCGTCTCCGCTCCATACCCTCATGGGACCTGAACGTGGTCCTGAGGGGCCTAGCCGAGCCCCCCTTTGAGCCCCTTGAAACTTCCGATCTTCCTCACCTAACGAGTAAGACGGTTCTTCTTGTGGCGCTCGCATCCTTCAAGAGGATAGGGGATCTCCATGCATTCTCTGTGTCCCCGGACTGCCTTGATTTCGGCCCTGGTAACTCTCACGTTCGCCTGAGACCCAGGCCCGGATACGTGTCCAAAGTTCCCACTACTCCCTTTCGGGACCAAGTGGTGAACTTGCAGGCGCTCCCCACCGGGGAGGAAGACCCAACCCGGTCCGTGTTGTGTCCAGTACGCGCACTGCGCCTCTACTTGGACCGCACACAGAACTTCCGCAGTTCTGATCAGCTCTTTGTCTGTTTCGGAGGTCAGCAGAAGGGGAAGGCTGTCTCCAAACAGAGATTAGCGCACTGGATCGTGGATGCCGTTACCACGGCATACCGATCTCAGAATGTGCCATGTCCATTGGCGGTCACGGCTCACTCCACTCGGGGTCTAGCCACCTCATGGGCACTGGCCAGAGGCGCGTCTCTGGCAGACATCTGTAGAGCTGCGGGTTGGGCTACGCCCACCACCTTCGCAAGGTTTTACAACCTTCGCGTAAACCCGGTGTCAGCCCACGTCCTACGTGGCGACATGTAGGATTGGCATCCGGAAGGGCGTATGCCTGCGAAAGCACCATCCCACCCTCCCCGATGTTGGGTCAGTGTGCTATCTACCCTTTTCTTCTCACCCAACCCTGGCTAAGAGAATTGGTACCTCACCAGCCTCCCTTCTTACCCACACCGTGGTTAAGAACAGGCATTCCATCCATCACTAAGCAAGCACCTCCTGGGGGTTGGCTGAGCAGAGCAGCCTTCCCCCTTAGGCCGGGACATATCTTGACCTATCACACATAGTTCTAACCGGACCTGTGCTATCGGACGCAGTAACACCCCCTCCGCGGGCTGTTCCGTCTGTCATACCCTCATGACACTGGTTCCCACACTTGGTAACCCATGAGCTTCCCCAGGTGGACCTCCACCTCGCGGTTAACTACCCAGTCCGCACGTTCCATACGTTCTCCTCCTAGGACGAGACCATACTTTCTCCACCATATTCCTCCCCACGGGTAGGAGGTGGCCTCTGCAGCGCTTCTCTGCTTAAGAGTGCGCTTTCCCGGTGTAAACCGATCCGGACGGCCTCTCGCCTGTAGAGAGCTAAGGCCCCGTCCGTGAAAGTTACCGGTCAGGGCTGTATCCACCTTTCCTGAAAGCTCTGGAACCCCCCGACCACCACACTGGAAGGTTACAGTTCTCACGAAAGCTTCGACCTGACACGCCCAGGCTTGTCAACGTTGCTTCGCTGAGATTGTGACGCGATACAGCGTTTGTGGCGTTTTCCATAGATAACCCCATCTGCCGATATCCGGGGGCGGAGCCGGCATGCAAATTTCATTCGCCAAATTTCATTGGCCTTTTCTATAGTAGTCAGAGTTGATAGGTTCTCAGGAACGAACCCCATCTGTCGTTCTCGACACAACGTCTCGTTCCCTCCATCAGGGAACTGAGGTTACAGACGTAACCAAGACGATTTCCGTAACTATGCACATGCTCTATGACTGACACATTACACAGCCAATAGGAATAGAGACGAGATGAACACAGAGGATAGCTTAAAGGGACCGTACCCATTTTCACTACAGTATATTTATTTGTGTCATGTTTATATATTGAAGGGAACTTGGCGTGATGGAATCTTCAGAGAGAGATATTTGTTGTTAAACAAATGCTGCGAAGAGTTGCAGATGAAATGATGAAAAACTGTTAATGGATGATTAAATGCTTATTAATGTTCTACACGCCAGCATTCACCTGCACCCACAGGTGTAATTTAAGTTTACATTAAACTTCTGAATTGTACACAAATATTGAGGGCTGTGTTTTATTTGTTTACATGCAGTAAGCTTTCACTGTTACGCTGATGATACTCAACTTTATATTTCCTTGAGGCCTCACGAAACACAGCAGTTCCATCGAATAATGGAATGCATGGTCGATATAAAAAACTGGATTAGTAACAATTTCTTATTACTGACCATCGGACAAAACAGAATTGTTACTTATTGAACCGAGACTGCCGTACGTAACAACTAAGAATACTGCTTAACTATTGACGGACGCTCCATAAAACCTTTGTCGTCAGCTAAGAATCATGGTGTTTTATTTGATACTAAGCTGTCCTTTGAGAGCCATGTCCCCAACACTGGTAAAATTGTGTTTCTCCATTTTAAGAATATATCTAAATTATGTCATATGCTGTCACTGTCAGATGCAGAGAAGTTAATTCATGCATTCATGACATCAAGACTAGATTACTGTTATGCACTGTTAGGTGGTTGCCCTGCAGGCTTATAACAAAAACTCCAACTGGTCCAAAACTCGGCAGTCCGAGTTCTTACATGTACAAAAAGTATGAGCATATTAGCCCGGTTATGTCAACCTTGCACTGTTTACCTATAAACCATCGCATTTGCTTTAAGATCTTGCTTATCATCTATAACCCCCTACAAGGTTTAGCTCCGCAGTATTTGAGCGAACTTTTATTTGTATTACAGTCCTCCACGTACATTTAGCTATCATGCATCCCGTCACTTGGTAATACCTAGAATAACTAAATCAAGTGCAGGTGTTAGATCCTTTTCCTATCCAGCCCCTTCGATCTTCCATGCACTGTCCGGGAGGCAGACGCACTCTGTCAGTTTAAATCTAGACTAAAGACGCATCATTTTAATCTTGCACACTCCAAGGTTACTGCAGGAGAACTTATGCTCAGAACATGCTCAGAACTTATGGCAGTGCGGAGAATTGGAAGCGGTGACTTGACAAGAGCTGTGATGATAGAGCGGTACATGAGACATATTGACTACAAGTAAAACAACTAAAGTCATATACCTGGAAAAACAAGAAAAAGGTAAAAACCTTAAAGACAGACATACAAATTCTCCACACACACAATATGCATACATACTTACACACATCGACATAGCCGCACACATGCAAACACACTCGTACACACGCACAGTGAAAGCACACATTTAAGATAAAGGGGAGAAAACCACATGTCAAATATTAAACTGACTATAAATTTCTATATGCAATCTTAATTGTGTAAAGCTTCTGAATTCTAAAGCAGCCCCCCCGGCCAGGCAAATACTGCATAGAACAGAGACGTTCGCTTTCTGTCGGTCTCTCAATGTTTTGTCGAGCCGACAGATGGGGTTCCCATGGAAAACACCACAACGTTGTATCGTGTCACAATCTCTAGCGAAGCGACGGTAACATGCCTGGGATTGTCAATACAAGGCTTTTGCAAAACTGTAACCTTGCATTGTGATGGTCGTGGGGTCCCAGTGCTTTCTTGGAGAAAGATGGGGTACACCCTGACCGGTAACCTTTCACGGACAGAGGCCTTAGCTCTCTACTGTCGACAGGCAGTCCGGATCAGGTTTACACCGGGTGAGCGCAACTTCCTTAATTAGGGATGCGCTGCAGAGGCCCCTTCCTGCCCGGGGGGAGGAATATAGTGGATATTGAAATGGTCTCGCCATTGAGGGAGATCGCATGGGACATGTGGACCGAGTAGTAACCGCGAGGTGGAGGTCATGGGTTAACCAGGAGTGGGAACCATCTCATGAGTATACATCAGCCGGAACAGCCCACGGCGGGGGTGTAATAGACGTCCGGTAGCACTAGGTCCGGTAAGAGCTATCTGTGATAGTTCATATGTTCTCCTGGCCTAAGGGGGAAGGCTGCCTTGCCCAGCCGACCCCCGGGGGATGCTTTCTTAGTGATAGATGGGATCCATGTTCTTAACCATGTGGTTGGGTAAGAAGGGAGGTGGACGGGATGCCTGTTCTTAACCATGTGGTCGGATAAGAAGGGAGGTAGATAGCACACTGACCCAAATGGCTGGAGGGTGGGGAGATGCTTTCTCAGCTTTTTCACGCTTTTCACCCCCCCCGGATGCCAGTCGTACATGTTGCCACGCATGACGTGGGCTGACAACGGGTTTATGTGAAGGTTGTGTAGCCCAGTGGTAAACTTGGGTATTATAGTGTAATGGAAACGGGGTACGTTACTCAAAAATGAGTCACCTGACTATTAAAAAAATTAAAGGTTTATTTAATTTAAATAAATAATAGGAGACATTGATTTCTAAAGAGGGAAATATTCAATTCATTTTACATAATTCAAAGGAGATCAATATATGTGATTTTATTTCATGACAGTGATTAAAATTAAAGTTTAATTTAGCTAAATAATATCATCAGAGGTTTCATACAGTAAGCCTTTTATTACTCTATTATTATTGTTGTTTTTATGTTACTATTTTTATTGGTCATTTAGGTATTAATGCTGTATAGTCAATAGTGTGTGGATGTATTTAGGACAACGTATACACGTGACCGGAAGTGAGTGCAGGGAGGTTTTTTCTGGTCTTCTTTTTCTTTTTCCCGCTGGACCGGTGTGAAGGACAGGGGCGCTGGTGCGTTTGAGACAAATATAACGCTAGAAAGAGTGAGTAAAGCCGATGAAACTGAGCGGGGTGTTCAAATAAGGGGATCGCGGATTCGGGGTTTTATTGAGCGAGCGACTGAGTGAGAAACGAAGCCAGGGACCCGTCTGACGGAGCGGGAGAAAAGGATCGGACGTGTGCTCGGAGGTAGCAGCGATAGCTAGCCGTAGTGAGTTTATGCTGGCGGACCTGTCAGTGAATCGCACTGCCCGTGATCATCCGGACCAAAGTATTTCCACGCTCTCAATGTGTTGCAAATGTTTGTTTAGCGCACTCAATGTTTTGCAAGACCAACACAGGCCTGCACCGTGATTTTTCCTCCGTTTAAAGCAGTGCCGTGAGTGAACTGAAATGTGTGTGAATGCGTATGTGTGAGTGGGCCCACCACTGGATTTGCTAGAGATTGTTTCAGTACACGTGGCAACGTTTTATTTTGTTATTGTAATGTTCTCTGTATATTCTCAATTGTTAGGAAAGAGATAAGGGAGGGGAACTTTTAGATCATTAATTCTGGGGTAAAGAGTGTTATTGAAACTATTGAGGTTTCTAGCTAATTTTAAAGAGGCTATCATTTAAGTATTTGGGGAATTTTTTGGTTATCTACTTTGTATATTGTTTGAAATTTGATTTGGGGGAAAGCTTTTATTTTCCTTTTGCCAAATTTGGGGGTTTAAATAAACCAGGGTATTACCCTATTTTTTGCTAAACAAAAAACTATCTCTGGGTCTCAATATTTTTACGTTTTTTATTGTCAAATGATTTCACAATTTATTAGAAACTTTTTAGGTGCACCTTCCTGGTATCCACCTGAACTACACCGAACCCAAGCACCCACTATTCTCACTTAAGTAACAATCAAAGTGGCTGTACGGGTGCTACAGTTGTAAAACCTTGCTAAGGTGTTGGGCGTAGCCCAACCCGCAGCTCTACAAATGTCTGCCAGAGAGGCGCCTCTGGCCAGTGCCCAGGAGGTGGCTATACCCCGCGTGGAGTGAGCCCACGCTGCCAATGGGCACGGGAGATGTTGTGATCGGAATGCCACTGTGACTGCATCCACGATCCAGTGCGCCAGTCTCTGTGTGGAGACAGACCTCCCCTTCTGCTGTCCTCCGAAACAGACAAAGAGCTGGTCAGAGCCCCTGAAGCTCTGGGGGCAGTCCAAGTAGTGGCGCAGTGCGCGTACTGGACACAACACGGATGGGGTTGGGTCTTCCTCCCCACTGGGGAGCGCCTGCAAGTTCACCACTTGGTCCCGGAAGGGAGTCATGGGAACTGTGGGCACGTATCCGGGCCTGGGTCTCAGGATAACGTGAGAGTTGCCAGGGCCGAATTCAAGGCAATCCGGGGACACGGAGAATCTTTGAAGGTCCCCTACCCTCTTGAAGGAATCGAGCGCCATCAGGAGGGCCGTCTTAATCGAAAGGTGAGGAAGATCGGAACCTCCGAGGGCCTTTACCCAGAGGTGTCTCTCTTGGACCATTAGCGTGGAGATCGTCCGACCCAGAGCCCGTGCCGTCACCTTGGTCCCTCCATAGGGCGAGGTCAGTGGCGGCACGGAGATCCTTCATAATTCCCGGGTCAGCTTTACCCTCGTGGAGCTCTCTTAACGCCTTGGCCTGGTGGACCTGCAGGATGGCCAGGCTGCCTCCTCTCTTCACGCCATTGCCATCCTGCAGGTCCACCTGAAAGTAAGCCTTCGAGACCAATGATGCCGAAGTCTAACGCGCTTCAGACGGTAGGCTTGGCCGATTCCTCCAGGTGGCAGCCGTCTCCAAGTCTTGCACAGCTCTTCATGCACCTCCGGGAAGAAAGGCACCGGGGTGGGCGCAGTTTGGCACTGTGCGCCGA